>CM060367.1:65619253-66819253 GCA_030545235.1 Helianthus tuberosus
CAAAAAGACAAAGGCCGTGTGCGAATAGACCAGGCCTAGATAAATAGTGGTTGAAAATATATCGAACCCAATAAATTGATGATGGTGGGTCCATAATTAATGATCTTTAACATATGACTTATGTTTTATACTCTATTTGCCAATTGTCATATAATTTATATTATTGCGTGAAAAGAAATATTTTATCACGTTTCATAATGAAATAGTAGCTGTCTTTTAGCAGCTTTATTTTTTTCTTCCAACTGTCATTGATGGTGTAATAAGATTCGGTAGCCCAACTGCACTACTACAAGTACAGCACATCTACAAACTGATATGAATGATATGATGATTGGTTTTGTGCTACTGCTGTTGCTTGTAGCAGCACAGGCATCAATCAATGGAGATACAATAAAAAGATCAGATTTCCCAGATGGGTTTCTGTTTGGAGTCTCTACTTCCGCCTATCAAGTCTGTTATCCTTTTTCAACTGCTCACAAATTGGATTTCTGTTAGCTAATGATCAATGGTGTGTTGTAGATTGAAGGGGCTTATCTTGAAGATGGTAAAAGTGTCAATAATTGGGATGCTTTTTCGCTCTCGCCAAGCAACATTGAAGATGGGGGGAACGGATTCGTAGCCGATGATCACTACCATCGGTACCTGGTATCTGTTTTGCTCTCATTTAAAATTTTGGATTTGGTCCCTGGCTTTCTAAAAATACACAGATGGTCCTTGTGGTTTGCACTTTGTAACGCATCTAGTCCCTAGCTTTTTTGCAAAAGTACATGGATGGGTATGCACTTTGTAACACATTTAGTCCCTTACTTGGGCATGCTAAGACCTTTAGATTTGTTGGTTGAGGACTAAATACGTTACAAAGTGCAACTCACAAGGATTATCGTTGTACTTTTGGAAAGCTAGGTACCAAATCCAAAATTTTGGTAACCACATAGACCATCCGTGTACTTTACTCCATTTACTAGTTATTTTTGAACTTTTTATAAGGCACCATTATGGAAGAAATGTTATGTTGCAGGAGGATATTGAGACCATACAATCTCTTGGTGTAGATGCTTACCGCTTCTCTATATCATGGGCAAGAGTTCTTCCGAGTATGCATACAATGTTTAGAACTTTCTAAAAGTATAAGATATTTTTGTGTCTTGATACGAGCTCTTCTTGAATTGTATCAGGAGGAAGATTTGGTGAGGTTAATCCAAATGGGATTTTGTTCTATAACAAAATATTGGATGATCTTTTACTGAGAGGTAATTATATGGCAATGCTCCTTTCATCAATACTTAGACTTCATGGAGATTAAGACGGGTTGGGTTATGGGTCATAACGAGTATTTTTTTGTACAGATTGAACCGAGCCGGATGGGTTGACCTGAATTTCCTTTTCTTTTTGTAAAAAAAAATCGAATATTTATTAACAATGAGTGCGTCAAGCATATTTTTTTCAAGGAAACAGTTTAGGACACCATATTTAGACTGTTCCATCCATTTGACCTGTTTCTTTAGTTAATTTTATGCTTACTTATTTGACTTGTTTGAAGTAGAACTTAACTCAAGTGGACTCGTCCACAAGTAAATGGATAAAAAATCATCGCTCAAAATGAACACATTAACCGTAAATTACAACTACCGCAGGAATTACACCATTTGTAACAATTTATCATCATGATTTCCCTCAAGAACTTCAAGACCGATATGGGTCTTGGCTCAGCCCATTAATGCAGTAAGTAAAAGTGAATTCATTTCATATGTTCAATTCAAATACACAAAAACATGACCCCTTTTAATGTTTTTTAATGTTTTTTTTAGGGAAGATTATGTCCACTTTGCAGAAACATGCTTCAAGAACTTTGGTGACAGAGTAAAGCATTGGATCACTATCAATGAGCCAAATTTATTTACACAAATGGCCTATAAAAATGGAAAAGTATCCTCCCGCCCGTTGTTCACCGCCTTTTGGCAATTGCTCAGCTGGAAATTCAGACATCGAGCCTCTAGTTGTTGTGCATAACATGTTATTAGCACATGGAAAGGCTATGAAGATATACCGAAGAGATTATCAGGCAAGCAATCCACTTAAAAGTTGACCTATTTTTAATTATATCATGAATGTTATTTAACTAAATAAATATATGTGCAGCAAAAACAAGGTGGGATAGTTGGCGTTGTTGTAGATTGTTTAATGTATGAACCTCTGACCGGATGATGATCTTGATCAAGAAGCTGCTAACAGGGGTCTGGCTTTCTATATTGGCTGGTATGTTATGTACATATGTATTTGAATTTTCATAATAAAATGCAGAGTAAAATGCATTTTCCTCCGTGAGGTTTGACCAGTTTTGCAAGTTTCGTCCAGAGGTTTGGTTTTCCGCATCTGAATCCAAAAGGTTTGAAATCTTGCCATTTTCATCCGGCTCGTAAACTCCATCCATTTTTCCGTTAAATCAGGGGGTATTTCCGTCTTTTTTGTTAACTTAAAGGGCAATTCGGTCTTTTTCACTTTATGTAAAAAGACTGAATTGCCCTTTAAGTTAACAAATAAGACGGACATACTCCTAACTTAACAAAGAAAAATGGATGAAGTTAACGAGCCGGATGAAAATGGCAAGATTTCAAATACCTTTGGACGAAAGTCACAAAACTAGCCAAACCTGAGGGACGAAATGTCATTTTACTCTAAAATCCAATAAATTCTGTTTGTGTTATTGTTAAACAGGGTGTTGGATCCGCTAATTTTTGGTGATTACCCGTCTGAGATGCGCCAGTATCTTGGAAATCAACTGCCAAGATTTTCCAGTTCAGAAAGTAACTTTATGAAAGACGGTATTGACTTTATTGGGGTCAACCATTACACAACTGCATATGCAAAAGATTGCATTAATTCTACATGTAGTTTAACTGGAAACCGCGCAATTAATGGCTTTGTGGATACGACTAGAGAACGTGATGGTATTCCAATTGGTGAACCGGTATGTAGGAAGTATGAACTCTTTTGGCCCTCATTTACTGTTGGTTTTTCATTCGTTTCATTGTTTAGTTGCATTGACAGACGGGCATAGAAGCAATGCGCGTAGTTTCAAGAGGCATGCGGGAAATGATAGAGTATCTAAAGAAGAGATATGACAACAAACCCATGTTTGTCACTGAAAATGGTATGCTAAAATAGTGTGATGTTGACTTTTTGAATTTGGTCAACCCAGATGCTTACACATCTAAAGTTGATATGGATTTTGTTATTAGTTAAACAGTATTTTTCAAAATCTGTAATGCTTTTGCCAAAATCTTATTGCAATTACTGGAATTCATATCGGTTTCGATGTTCAGAAGCAAGCCCGTTTGACCTCTAAAGTCAATCATCGTTTCGTGATTTAATGCATGTGTTATCCTGCTGTAGGGTATTCTGAACCGTTAGCGGAAAATAAAAATCAGAATGTGCTTCAAGACAACAAGCGCGTAGAATATCACAAAATGTACTTGTCTTCTTTGGCCCAAGCAATCAGGTAATTACATCAATTTTTAACTTAAAAATAAGTTTTTATAAAGGTGGAAAAATTATCTGGGCAGGGTTGACGGGCCAGATAACGGGTTTGGGCCAAGTTGCGTATCTTTTGGGCCGGGTAACGGGTTCAATAACAAGTTAAAATTTCACCACTACAACAACTTTTGTTGACTATTCTAAACAACACCATTTTGACAGTGATGGTGCTGACGTAAGAGGATATTTTGTGTGGACACTTATGGATGATTTTGAATGGGTTCATGGGTACCTTCCCACATTCGGGTTGTACTATGTTGATCGCGAAACACTTAATCGGATCCCCAAGTTGTCTGCGAGATGGTATCAAGATTTTTTGAACCCGCGATATATCAGAGAATATATTAGTTAGGGGTTTAGTTCAGTTGCCACAACCAGATTGTATAAATGGGCTTATGTATAGTAGGGTTTCTCATGTTACACATGTTACACATATTCATAGCTGTGTAATACATAACACCTACATGTTCATTGTATAAAGAATTGAATTGAGATTCATAAAGATTTGATTAGACTTCAAACAAAAAAATAGTGTTGTAAATCTTTTTATATGCATAATTACTGAGGGTTGCTGACACTTCGGCATTTACAAAATCGTCGTTTTCTTGTTGCTTGACCCCTTAGATTTATATTCCCACCGATAGAGTAGTCGAAGCAAATGTATAAAAATTTATATTGTAAACCCAATTCAAAATTTATGATAACTCTTCATCCAATTTTGATGTAGTATCTTAAATCTTGAAAACCAATTATCCTAACTTTTAAATGTTGGATATTTAATTTAAATTTAAATATGTAACATAAAAAAATTATGAAGTCTGGTGGAGAGCCCTTGCCAACGTGACCCACCCAACCTAACTTGGTTGCCACCAACTTAAGACACTCAAGTTTCTCATGTAAAGTAGAAAGACACATATGCTAGAAAACACTCATGTTTTTGTTTATTAAATTATTTCTATTAATTTTTTTAATTGCTTTTGAACATAAAATTAGTGCAAACGTTGATCAAGACCAGTGGCGAATCTTGAGATTTACAACGGGGGGTTGAAAACGTATATACCCAAAAATTTCTACAGAACCGGGGGATCGAAAACGTATATACCCAAAAATTTATATAGAACTGGGGGTCGAAAACGTATATACCCAAAAATTTCTATACGAAAGCTACATACATAACACTACGGGCGCCCCCCGGGCCCCTTCTAACCTGCGCCAGTGATCAAGATGATTGGTGGTGAATCCATGAATTGTTTTTTGTTCCACCGGGTTGGTTTTCTTTGTTGCTCGGATATCTGTGAACTTAACGTCTCACTTTATTTTTCAACTGCAAGAATGTTAGATAAATCTTTTCTAAACATTAAAAAAAAAAGTGGAATATACTAGGTCCATGATTATGAGTTATGACTAAGATTTTTTAGGATAAACTTGAAAGTGAAAACAGAACCTAACATGAAAACGATGGAAATTAGCTTCATTTGTACATGTAAAGCGGTTGAGGTGGTTGCTTGCTGCTATATATAAAGTGGTTACTCTTTTCATCACAATGCTTCTATTCATTCCAACAATGTCGGAAAAGTGATGATCAAGTAAAACAAGAAAAGTGTCATTATCAGAATCAGTTCAGAAGATATCCCACCAATATTCGATTTGATCATGATGTGTTTGGTGGTTCTGGATCACTCCTAAAAGCCATTAGTTCATTGTTGTGGTGGATAGAAGTAGAAGTTAGAACGAAGATGGATTCGAGAATTCAGTTAGATTATGCTCTCTTTCAGCTCACCCCTACTAGAACAAGGTACACTAATTCTAGTTTTAAATTTGGTTATGTTCTGTTTTTCTTATGTTTTTGACATTTTGGTTTATTTGAAGGATGTGACTTGGTTATGCCCTGTTTTTATTATGTTTTTAACATGTTGGTTTAGGATTTAGAAGATGTGATTTGCTTAAGCTTTGTTTTTTTTTTACGTAGAGCGGAAGCAATAGAACAGTAAAGAATAATTCTTTTAAGGAGAACTTTGTAATTTCTGAATGAATAAAACGTTACATGGGGCGCCTTTTATAAGTTATAAATTTGATCGGTTTGCCAAATTTTCGAAATTACAAATTAAAAAGGAAATACTGAAATAAGGACGTGATTAGACGCGTGAATTGATTCAATCAAAGATTCACGTGTTTTAAGCTAAAAAAGAAAGTGTTGAAATTCGACAAATTTGGGAGGAAATCTTGATTGGTGAAATCAGAGCCCTGAATTAATGAAATTGGGTCTTACAGTTGGGTCAAACCACCTACGGCTGTTTGCAACAAGATCCGGCTCGTCGAGACCTTTCTGTCCCTACTTGTGGGCCCCGTAACTCCAACCAACTGTAGCCCAAGTTACACCATTTAAAGTTTGAACCGTTTTTGCCCTGTTTCTCCTTGTCAAGCTGGTCCATGTAAGAGTCCACTAGTTCTTTGACCCGCTCCTCATTAGTTTTTTTCTTATCAGTTTAACATTTTGGTTTATGATTTGGTAGATGTGATTCAGTTATGCTCTATTTTTCTTATCCTTTTAACATTTTGGTTTATGATTTAGAAGATGTGATCTGCTTATGTTGTCTTTTTTATGTTTCTAAGATTTTGGTTTATGGTTTTGAAGATGTGATTTGATTATATGTGCTGGTGATTGCAAAGAAAAGCTTACATCTGGACTATTGGAACCTTTTGTTTCTCATCTCAAGTTTGCCAAAGATGAGGCTTCAAAAGGGGGTTACTCCATAACACTTTCTGCACCTGATTCTGCTTCCTGGTTCACCAAATCCACTCTTGAAAGGTTTCTTGTTCTTCTTAAATGGTCTGTTGGTAGTGGTGGTTCTTTGATGCGGAATCTTTTGTTCTGTGTTTTGGTATTAGATTTGTGAGGTTCGTAAGCACGCCGGAGGTTCTTGAAAGATTCGTCACGATTGAGAATGAGATCAAGAACATAGACTGCTCCATAAACAACAATGCATCATCAGACTCACAATGTGTGTATTCTTTACTTATGTTTTATTAGTGTTATAATAATCAATCCAACCATCTAATCAGAAGTAAGTTGCCGGTTGAGCTGGTTTGAGATTAATATAGTTCGGTTTTGACGGTTTAACGGTTCAAATCCGGCCTTGTAAACGGATCCATTCATTTAACCTTTTTTATATTTTTCATTTTTTGAATATGTAGTAATGTATTCTTCAACCAACTTTTACATGTTAAAATTCAATACAGTGTTACAAACTAATGATTTAAAAACCCGGCCCATCCAACCAGCGGCCAACCCACCCAATCCGGCTGGTCTGGTTTAGACTTAAGCGTTTACCGAAACCGTATTTAACAATAACTATGAGATAGCTGGATGTACTATTTTAAAGTGTTTATCGCCGTGATTTAGAATTCATAACCAAATAATCAGAAAATAAATGCGATTGACTGTTAGGTAATTTTACATTTGCAGTCAATGATCAGTTTTGTTAGAGTCACCTGCTTCTCAAAATTGATCATTTTCATCCTGAAAAAAATTAATTAATCGAACACTTCTCCAAACACCACCTTAGATTAAATCTATTAGATTCTTCCTTAACTCATCTATTTTGATTTTTAAAGTTAAAATCAAACAAATGACAAATGTTTTTAATTTTTCTCACGTAGCTATCTACGGTTTGGATGAGCACTTCAACAAATCCACTTTTTCTTACAAGGTATACTTCATTCTCTGCACATTTTGCTTCAATTTCAAGTCTTCTCTGCTTCTCATACATTTCCACTTTTAATACATTTTAGCATGAAGATAACACAACTGATACCCTCCATGAAGAAGATCCGAAGTAACGTATACTTGTATTAAGTTTGTTTTATTTGTTCTTTCTAATTTTTCATCTAAAATGTTCCAATATCATGAATAGGTTTCATCTTCAGCGTGTTCTAGAAACTAGAAAGGCGGTACTTCAAAAAGAGCAAGCAATGGTCTATGCACGCGCTTTAGTTGCAGGGTTCGAGACAGATATCCTACAAGATCTCATATGTTTCGCAGATGCGTTTGGATCTCCTCGTTTAAGGTACAAACATGTTTTTATTCCACAGTAAACCATATTCAAGAATGAACTAATACTAGTGTTACAAAACAGGGACGCATGCTTAAACTTCATCGAATTGTGTAATACAAAAAGTGAAGATAGAGTCTGGATGGATGAGGTGGCAGCAATGCAGGCGTACTCTCGTTCACAATATGCTTATCTGGAAGATGATCTTGGTCAAGAACTTAGGATTAATGTCCCAATTCGTAATTTTGTTACCAACAAACCGAATGGTTCCGTTGATGGCATAAGTAACGAAAGTCATCATCCGCAGTATATGCATTCTTATCAAGGGGGGCCCATGTTTCACCCTTCATATCAAGGGTACCCCTTTCCATATTATCAAGGGAATCATCCGTGGCCTCCGGGTATGGAAGATTCTAGAAGTAGAGGGAGACGTTCACGCAAGAAAAGATCACAAGATTTGACCCAAGATGGCAAGTTTGACTCTAGCGATTCTAGTTCTGGAAGTGATTCCGGTAGCTACAAAAGGAGTTCGAAGAAGAAAGTTATAATAAAAAATATTAACTACATCACTTCTGCCAAAGATGAAGAATCGGAACACGAATCTGATGCCACTCATGAGGGCCAAAAGGTAACACAGCAGTGGAATATCTTCCAGAACCTTCTAATGAAGGATGTCGATGACAAAGAGTCCACGGAGGAATACGTTTCCCATAAGTTTGAAGATCCGAATACCGTTCCATCTGGAAATCAACCCGAGTTTACCACCGTATCATCCACCATTGGAAAACATGAAGAAAAAGATTGGTATATGAGAAGCCAGCCAGATCAAGAAACTCTTGAGAGAAGTAGAGACATTTTTGAAGACCATATCGAGGTTGTGGAAAGTACAAAAGATGTTCTTGTAGAATATCCTATGACAGTTCAAGATCGATCTTTTAACGAATATGATTCACCGTTTAAAACACATGACAGTTTCATGATTCCGGAGAGTAATCTGGCCCAGAAAAAGGTTGAAGCTGCACGTGTCAATGAGCCGAACGACCTGCACATGGTGCTTGGAAGAGATGCAGCTGGTCAGCAAGCTGTGCCAGCTTGGACTCCAGAAATGGAGTCAGGCAGTACTAATAGTAAGATTGTTAAAATGGATTCTCCTGAAGTCAACAAGTCAAAGACTAAAGCTTTGGTTCAGAAAGGTCTTGAAAAAAAAGGTTCCACCATTGAAGCAAAGTCGAAAGCTTTAGCTGGATCAAGAAAGATGACACCTATCGCAACCAAAACAACATTAACAAAGGGTAGATCAGAGAAGGTACTTAAACTTGCAACCTTTTATTTTTTTTTAATTATTGTAATTTTGATCTTATTGGTCATTTTCACATAGGAGGAAGAAAAAAGAAAGCGAATGGAGGAATTATTAGCTCAACGTCAAAAAAGAATTGCTGAAAGAAGTGCTTCTACTGCCAAGACAGCAAAGAACAATAAGCCGAAAGCCCAACTAGCAACGAAGAACGATAAGACAAAAGCCCAACAGACAGCCAAGAACAATAACCCAAAAGCCCAAGTACCAACGAAGAACGATAAGGCAAAAGCCCAACAAACAGCAAAGAATGATAAGCCGAAAGCCCAACTGACTACAAAGAACGATAAGCCAAAAGCCCAACAGACACCAAATAACGATACACGAAAAGACCAGATTGCATCTCGAGACATGAAAAGTTCAAATAAGAGAGTCATAAGGAGTTCCACCATTGATCGCTTGTCAGCTGCACGTGTAGTTAATCCAAATGCGATATCTACTAAATCAAAGCCTGATAACAAACCTATGAAACCACCCACCAAAAAGCATGGTGAACCCAAATCTGTTCAAAAGCCTACTAAAGTGTCCGCCAAGGAGAATGGTGTATCGCGAACTTTGTTATCCCAAAAGGCAGCTAAAGCGGAAATGAAGAAAGTAAAGCCAGATAGAATTAAACCTCTAGAAAAGAACATCGTTTCAAAGAATTCATATGGCCCGAAAAAGAAGACCGTTGATCACAACAAACCCAAGCAATTGCCAAAAGCATCCGAAATCAAGAAAACTGGCAATGGGGCTGCTGCTGACATTGGATCATCTACACCTGCATACTTAGATCACACAAAAAGTGTGAGTGAAACATTACATAATAACACATCTTCGGTTGTTCAAAAAGATGTCACTGTTTCAGACAGTAATGGTGGATCAAGCAGTAAAGCTGTTACTTTTAAATTTAATGAGGATATTAATGAAGGTAAGAAAAGCTCTATTGCCAAAGTGAAGCATGAAAGTCCTGTGATGGAAAGCAGTAGTTCCAAGAAGAAATGGAGCACTCTTGAAACCTCAAGTAAAGCTCTCAGTGGTTTTAAAAAGCTTCTGTCTTTTGGCAGGAAGAGTTGATACTTTTCTATGGGGATGCACTTAAATGGATGCATCATTGAAGAAGTTGTGATTCAGGAACAATCCCATACCACACACACACACACAAAAGAAACCCAAAACTAATAAAATGTAATCTAATAACACATCAGTTAGACATTTGAAAATTCGTTTATTGTTTGCACTACAAAATTTGTAATGAGTTGATTTATCTAACAAAATTATTTGGAATATTGGAAGAATCACACACACACATATATATATGTATATATATATATATAATGTATGCTTCTTGTTGATAAAAACACATTTTGTAATGATAACACAATAACACATATTAGTGTTATTGGTTCAGGTCCCACTCCACACACTCTACAAACTCACGTATGTATGTATTATGTATGTGAAGATATATAACATGCAAAGAATGAAAGAATCTTGCTGTGATATATTTGCTATTCAAAACAAAGGGTACATATATAAAAAATTAACTATCCTATTTATAATAAAAAACAAAGCACATGCATGAAAACTCCGCGTTCTCCTGCTTGTTAGGCAACAAACCAACGTTCACATGCATCTCCATCAAACTCGGTCAACTTCTGACACTTTCTTTATTCTTTCAACTTGTAGAGAAAGCCACGAAGTAATCCAAATAATGACCTGACCCATATGTTGGAAGATATAAACATAATTTCTATTATATTCGGATATTATTATGTATGTTTGTTATTTTATGATTATGTGACTTATAATTATGTAATTTAGATCGGTATGTGTGAACGGTTATGTTACAAAGGTTGACACCGTTTAAACGGTTTATGTTCCCTCCAAATATAACCGTCACTAACCGACACTATATATGTACATTGCCGGCAGTTATGTCCGGTACCAAGAATCAATTTCATTCGATCTTGTATTCCAAATTATCTTTGCATATCTTTTCGATAATCATGGTTTCCCAAACAACAAGTAATTCCGCTGCAAATGCAAGTTCATTTCTAACAAGTGGTATCAGAGCCACTTCTAGAAGAGAAGAGATCCCGGCAGAAACGTCAACAACTCTGCCATGTCTGCACTGTTCGTATGAGAATAGAGAGCGACGAAGGTTTCAAAGAAGGTGTTATTATTGCAATCTTTCAGTGCATCAGATTGCACAGTGTAAGAGGAAGGAAGAAGATGAGGCCTCTCAACTCATTCGTTTAGCGATAAACACGGGATCACAATCTCAGAAGGGGGTTGATGATAATAAACAATATGATCGGAGTTCAGAGTTTATGGTGGTCGGTACAGACGGAAGTTACTGGTCGGATATCTGGTACGTTAGCAAATCATTTAAACGACACTATTCTGGAAACATAAACATGTTTAAACGAATCAAAAAAACTATATGAAGTTGAAACAAACACTGGGGAGTGTAATTTTTACTTCATTCAAGGAATTGGTGTTGTTGAAATGATCTCCGGATCAGAAAAACTACGAATACAAAGTGTATTTTATACACCAGATATTGATCGAAACGTCCTGAGTTTTGATCAATTAATAACACAAGGTTATACGGTAAAATTCATGGGTGATAAATGTAAAATATACCCAACATTTAGCATTCCTGCAATTGATAAAAGAAATGATACTGCATGTTACTCTAAAGAAGATGAAGTGGGAAACAAAGAAAAAGAAGAAATACTCAGATCTGAAACGGAATATGAGAAATTCAAGAATGATTACTTGAATTCATATTTCGAAAGTTTAAACATTACATCTGAAGAACCGGACTGGAATGTAATGATCCTACAAGCGATGACATTCAATGAATTCCAAGATTGCAAAGCCCTTATGGATATGTTGGAAGATGATGAATATGTAGGAAAGTATAAGTTCTTTATAGAGAAGAAATTCGAAGATATGATAGACTGGTTTTTAAAAGTTAAACTAGAAATCAATTCAAGACCACTACCCGCTTATGCCGAGAATAACCGGAAAGTCTGCATGTTAGACTTGTACTTAGCTGTCAAAAGAGAGGGTGGTCATCGACGTGTAACAGACAATCATATGTGGGCAGTGATAGCAAAAGATATGGGTCTTGATTATGATGATGCAGAACTGATGAGGCTTATGTACGCTATGTATTTAGACGTACTAGTTTATTACTACAAGATCAAGTGTATTCAAGGTGCTGCAGATGAAAAAGAAGTCGGTGAGGATATCGATGAAGAAAGAAGAACCAGAAGCATGGAGATGGTTGCTGGAACGAGTGAACAAACTGCTGCTGAACATAAAGAAGAAACAGATGAGCATTTCGCATTCTATGTTAGCAACGATTGGAAAGGAATAAGGAGGTTGAATACAAGGAGAAGGTTCGATTTCAAGAGGGCCAAGGCAGCAGTAGATGATGCTAACATCAGTGTCTTGACACATTCTTGTAAACGAAATCATGTTTAGGGGAGTGTGTTGGAAGATATAAACATAATTTCTATTATATTCGGATATTATTATGTATGTTTGTTATTTTATGATTATGTGACTTATAATTATGTAATTTAGATCGGTATGTGTGAACGGTTATGTTACAAAGGTTGACACCGTTTAAACGGTTTATGTTCCCTCCAAATATAACCGTCACTAACCGACACTATATATGTACATTGCCGGCAGTTATGTCCGGTACCAAGAATCAATTTCATTCGATCTTGTATTCCAAATTATCTTTGCATATCTTTTCGATAATCATGGTTTCCCAAACAACAAGTAATTCCGCTGCAAATGCAAGTTCATTTCTAACACCATAAAGGGCCAACCCATAACGCGTAAAACAAATCGAATAACCCAACAAGTGAGGATATAAATAGAAATTGTTTAGTAAAGTATCACAATAACTCATCTGAGTACTTAAAAAGACAAATAAGGGTGTAGAGAGTGGTTAAACAGTTGAAAGTGGTAAACTTCAAAATCAACCAATAAAAGTGTGCCATGTCAAAGTGGTAAAGTATGTTCAAAAGTGTTGGCAATGGTTAGACTATTCATGAATTGGTGAACTTTTTTGAAAAAATGAAAAAATGTTTGATTGGTTGAGATGGCATGGATCCCATCCCACACACCCCCCCCCCCCCCCTCTCTCTCATTCCCTCCCTTCACCACTTCGGCAACCCATCACCGAACTGGCAAAGCTTTTAGTGGTAAACTATGTTGGCGGTGGTGTTACCAATTGGTAAACTAAGTTTACCACACTTTGCCACACCCCACTCCGTATACCCTAAATTCTCCGGTTCCTTTCCGAGGTAAAAAGGGAAATGTCATGTAATCATATCAATTATCTATTCACCTTTTTATTTATTATTTGGTCATCTTTTTCAAGGTCATTTCTTCAATGTCATCTTCATCTTCTTCAAGGAAACAGAGAAACTCACAAAATTAACCTATCTTTTCTTCTATCATTTTTTTTTCTCTTTACTTTCTAGGAATAATCAAATAAAAATAAGTTATGAAAAAAGATAATGATAGCCTTATAAAATTGGAGGCCCTTAAAATTCTAGGGCCTAAAGCCCTAGCTTCATTCACTTATGCTAGAGCTGACACTGGTAACAACACTTCTTTTCTCTTTGAAGCCCTAGAAGCTCCCTACGACATATAATCTTATTTAAACACATTTAATTTGGACCAAAATTATGTATGTTTAAGGTGGTGTTTTTTTTTTCAGATGTAAAAGATCTGTAGTCTGCGAACCATATTTGCAAACGTCTGTACAAAAAGAGGTGGACCAAGGTGCTGTTTGTTTTTTCATAAAACCTCTGTGCAGGCTCTTCTGTCTGCACGGCGCAGACCACGCGCAGACCTTGTCACGCACAGACTGTTTGTTTTTCCGAAGACGTTTCATTAAAAAAGGTCTGCGTGAGGTCTTCTTGGTGCAGACTTTGTCCAACCACTTTTAAGATCTTCTAAGATCTGCACGAGGGTTAAACACCACCACCCACCACCAACCACCACCACCGTCCACCAACCACCACTGTCCGTCATCACCACCACCATCCACCACCCATCACCGTCTATCACCACCACCACCGTCGACCACCACCGTCCATCACCACCACCGTCCATTACCACCACCACCGTCCACCACCGTTCATCACCACCACCACCCACCACCGTCCATCACCACCACCACCACCGGCCAGACCCACCACTATGCTCCAACACCCACCACCGTCCACCACCACCGTTCATCACCCACCACCGTCCACCACCCACCACCATCCATCACCACCACCACTGCCGCCCACCACCCATCAACGTCCACCACCCACCACTGTCCTCCAACACCCACCACCGTCCACCGTCCACCACCACCGTTCATCAACACCACCCTCCACCACCACCACCATCGTCCGCCACCCATCAACGCCCACCACCTACCACTGTCCTCCAACACCCACCACCACCGTCCACCATCCACCACCGTCCATCTCCACCACCACCACCACCACCACCGTCCACCACCACCGTCCGTACACCGCTACCAGTTTATTTTAGAAGCCTACAGAAGTTAAAAAACAAACAATCTTCTTCTTGCAAACTGCAGATATTTGGTCCAACTCTTCTGCTACAGATGTCTGCAGATGTGGTCCGCTGACTGCAGACATTTTACCTCTTAAAAAACAAATAGCACTCAAATGTCTACAGTGTGTAATAAAAAGAGTGTTTGATTATTCTTGTCTCTTTTTTAAAACCCCACATCTACAAACAGAGCTTTAGCTTCATCTACCACCACCATCTCCCACCTCCCCTACCACCACTTCAGCCTTCACCACCACATCCACCTCCACCGAAACCCTAATTTCGCCACCATAACCAGTGCAATTATTAATAATTTATAAAAGCCCTATCTATAATTTAAACTGCAAACAATAACAATCCTGACCGTCTTCTTCGAGTTCGCTGCCAGAATCAGTAGGCTAAAATTCATCGATGGGGCCATCTAATTTGGGAATAGGTAGTTGAAGGGACTTGCTCTCGATGATTTCGGAAGTGCGATTACGAACACTGAGCAAGTTAAGGTTGGAAAGTGTAAGGCTGAAAGGACTCGCTCTGATCATTTTTGTGTTTCTTGATTCAATCTATGTTCTGGTTGTGGAGTTCTGTTGAATCTTTGAAGGATCACATACAAAAAGATCATAAAAAATGGCTTCATATGGTGAAACAACACAAAAGTGTAAAGCTTGTGAGAAGATTCTTTATGATGTTTTTTATCTGGGTTTTGTGTGATTATTTGTTTGATGTCACCAGAGTTGATGTTTTGATTAGTTTAATTTCATTTGTATTTGGTGATTTATGGTGCTGGTTGAATCAGATATTGTTTTCTTGATCTAATTTTTGAATAATAAAATAATTAAAAATAATCAAAAAATTCTAAAAAATCAAAAAAATTGTAAACAAAATCAAAAAATGAATAAAAAGACTAAAAACTCCTAAAAATTCAAAAAAAATCTAGAAAATCCAAAAAAACATAAAAATATAAAATATAAAAAATTTTAAAAAATAAAAAATAATAGAATTTCTAAAAAAATTTAAAAAAAACCCAAAAAAATTTAAGAAAATCAAAAAAATACAAAAACACAAAAAAATTATAAAAAAAATAAAAAAACTAAAAAATATAAAAAACTAAAATATATTAAAAAACTATAAAAAATCTAAAATTCTAAAAAAATTTAAAAAATTGCAAAAAAATTATAAAAAAATAAAAAAATTCTAAAAAATTCTAAAAATTATAAAAAACAAAAAAATCAAAAATAAATAAAAATCTAAAGATTAAACAATCTAAATTTTCAAAACAGTTCCAAAAAAAAATAAAAAAAATTCCATACCACTAATTCTAAAAAATAGTAGTTAGTTTTATTTTTTTTAATTTTTAAATTTTTTTAGCTGGTTTATATTTTTATATTTTTTTTTATTTTTACAATTTTTTTTATTATTAGATTTTTTTATTTTCTTAGAATTCTTTTGACTTTTTTGATATTTTGATTTTTTTACAATTTTTTTAGTTGTTTTTTTAATTTTTAAGATTTTTTTTATTTTTTTGAATTTTTTGAAATATTTACAATTTTTTTTAATTTTTATTTTTTAGAATTCTTTTGATTTTCTAGAATTTTTTCGTTGTTTAGAATTTTTGATATTTTATAATTTTTAGGGTTTTCTAGATTTTTTAGAATGTTTTTTATTTTTTAGAATTTTTTTTTGAAATTTTAGAATTCTTTACAGTTTTTCTGATTTTTTGTATTTTTTAAGATTTTTATATTTTTAGAATATATTTGATTTTTTAGGATATTTTTAATTTAGATTTTTTATATTTTTTAGAATTTTTTTTACTTTTTAGAAAATTTTGAATTTTTTACAATTTTTTATTTTTTTAATTGTATTTTAATTTTCTAGATTTTTTTTGAATTTTTGAAATTTAAAATTTTTTTGATTTTTTATAATTTTTGGATATTTTAGATTTTTCAGATTTTTTATTTTTTAGATTTTTTTTCTATTTTTTTGAATTTTTTAGATTTTTTTTATTTTTTAGGATTTTTTAGAATTTTTTATAGGTATTAAAAATTGTTTTTAATTTTTAAGATTTTTTAGAAATTTTTTGATTTTTTAGATTTTTTAGATTTTTATATTTTAATTTTATTATTTTAATTTTTTAATTATTTTTTTCATCTCGCCTGTACCCAAACTTATATTAATCTTAACCCATCCTAACCCAAACCCATCTTGACCCATTACCTATCCGATCTTTTTTTTAAATACCCATCCTGACCTATACCCATCCTAAACTAAATCCATCTTCACCTATTACCCAAACCTATCCAACTTGCCCACTTTACCACAACTACTATTATCTATGTAAACTGGGTACGATGGTTAAGCTAGAAAGTGTGTTTTGTCTAAAAATTGTAAAAAGTGATGCCAACGCTTCAGATTAGAAAATTCTATAAATTGTTAGGGTTCGAATATGATGTTTTAGTAATCCTCATTCTATTATATTATATGTGGGTTTTGTTTAATTTGTTTTTTTTTTTACGATATGGCTCTGATCATTGAATATCGGACGATATGGTGTTTTATCTAACAGTATAGTGTTTTATGTTGATTATCATGTGGTGTGTTATATTTCTAGTTGTACCATGGTCTGTTTGAAGTTTTTATGAAATGTTAGAGTTCAAATATATTGTTTTAGTAATCTACATTCTGTTCTTAGTGGGTGGGTTTCAGGTGTTTTTATGATGGTATTTTATCACACTAGCTCATATGAGTTCTCACACTTTTTATGATGGTGTTTTATCTAACAATCATGATTCCTAACCTATATAGAAATATAATTATGTAAATAATTAGTATTAAACAAGTTAACCTCAACGTTGAAAAAATTATTCATGAGCCAAACTCTAGTATGGTCTTTCACTTTCTTCGTCTTCCGTAACTCCACACTCCTTATTAGACTGTCTTCTCCGCCACATAGGCATCTTCCATTGTTTGGCATAGGAGGCTTGGTCATCCACATCACAATTTTTTTTCACTTTTTGTTTTTTATTTATTCTCTTCATATTATTATAAAACTCACAGTCTATGTCATGTACTACTTGTCCTTTGGGAAAATATACAAACTTACATGTATCGGATTCGAATTTTTGCAGCTCAAATTTTTTGGCTTATTATATTGTAATGTTTGGGGGCTCGCGTATTTTTTATCTTTTGATGACCATCGTTATTTCATGTTTTGTTTTGGTCAGTTTTCTCGGTATATGTGGATTTTTTACATTGACTCAAAAATCTAATGTTTGCAATACAATCACAAACTTTGTTTATATGGTTGAACGTCAATTTAACATGAAAGTTAAAATTATTCGAACTTATTGGGGTGGCAATTTTTGACCTTTAACTAACTTTTCACCTCCCTTGGTTTAGTCGAACGTCATCACCACCACGTGGTTGAAACCATCATTCTCCTTGCTCAATCCTCGATTTCTTAACGTTTTTTGCACTTTGCTTTTGAAACTACTGAGGGCATGTTTGGCTAAGCTTTTCAAAACAACTTATTGGCTTATTGACTTATCAAAAAGCCAATAAGTTGTTTTTGTGTTTCGCTAAGCCAAAAGTTCTTTTAGAAATGGCTTTTTGCAAAGAAGAAAAAAGAGGTTTCAAGAAGTCACAATATTGTGACTTCTTTGCCAGCTTTTAATTTTTCAAACTACAAATTACCAATATACCCCTTTTTTACCCCATTATATCTAAAAGAATGCCCATTTTAGTCATTTTACATCAATAAGCTAATCCAAACACTTTTTTTAAAAACTCCTTATCAAAAAGTCATTTTCCCAAAAGTCCTTTTCCAAAAGTCATTTTTAACTATAATAAGCTTAGCCAAACATGCCCTAATTATCTCATAAATCGCATGCCCTCTCGGATATCCTCCAACAATCTCCATTTAATAGTCTCTTCCACCGACCTTCTAACTACTTTTTTCTTCGCGTGTTTAGTTATCAATGCTTTCCCCATCTTCGACTATACAGTCCTCACAAAATTGATTTCATTCCACATCTTGTATTTTTTTTTTTTTTTTTTTTGATACAATCCAAAACATTATGGCTATAAATTCCTAGATCTAACAAATCAAATCTATAATATTGCCTGACATGCAAGTTCGATTTCTCGATGATAACTTTTCTTTTCAAACTCCTATATTCCATCTACTCCTCCAAGCCCTACAACCAACACTTCACATCATCCTCTGATTTCATATTCCTCCAACCTCACCTCCCTGATCCACCATCTCCTCCACAATTTCCACCCTCACAATTAAACACACTGCCATCTCACGTTACAATTTCTCCTACATTCTCCACATCTTCTAACTCACACACATTGGCGAAGCTTGGGGGGGGGTCCATTTTTATACCTAAAAATTTCTAAACGAAGGTAATGTTCATAATACTACGCATCGAAAAGTTCGGGGGGGGGGGGGGGGGGGGCTCCCGCCCCAAGGAAGCTGCGCCCCTGCTCACACACTCCTCCGCCTCCCCCACCCTCTCTCCCACCTCGTCTTTGTCCTTCCAACCTTCGTCAAAATCCAAAGTCTTGTACTCCATACATTTCATCTACTAATCATGCTTCCATGTCTTTACAAATCCCTATCGAACACAATTCCTTTATCATTGCAAACTAACAATGAACTATACATCAATTTTATGTATTTATACCTAAATTTCAGTTCATATATGTCATACTTATACCCATATTTTATGTATTTATACCTCCATTTCATATACCTATACATCAAGTTCATGTATTATACGTCAATTTAATGTATTTATACCTAAATTTCATGTATTTCTAATCAAAAGTTTTAGCCCAAGTTTAGTTTTTCTTATTATTCGAAATTAAACGAATCAAACCAAAAACCATCAATCTAACTGAGTAAACCAACCGGTAATTGAAAGTAGATTGGTTAATAAAATAGACTAATCGATGACCTCGATTTGGTTGAGGATAATAATCTAACCAACCGAACAATGCACACAGTGACAATGTCTGTTTTACCGCCGTATCGCGCTCGCACTTATTGGTTATTAACCAAAATCGGTTATCGGTGAGCAATAACTAAATCGTTAACCTAAACCAAACCGAAAACTGACGAAACCGAAACAAAATCAACCAAAAACTGAATTATCTAAAAACTGAAAACCGAATTAACCAAAAATCGGTTATCAATTTTTTTGTACTCTCGTTTAACCAAAATTAGCTGAACCGAACTGTATCATTCATATTTTCATATATTCCTAGCTTTTATACCTCTAGTTCATATATTTTATATCTCCATTTCATATATTTATACTTTCGTATTTATACCTCAATTTCATATATTACTATACTAAGCAAAAGTTTTAGCTCAAGTTTGATTTTTGCTGTTAACTGAAATTAAGGTGCTGTTTGTTTTTTTCTCCAGAAGCTCTTCTGAGCACTTATGTCTGCGTCGCGCAGAGGCGCGCAGACATAAGGTTCCTGCAGCTTGTTTGTTTTCTTGAAGATCTGCAGACCAAAAACGTCTGCAGAAGCTCTTCCCCAAGCAGACTTGTCCACAAGTCTTCTAACCTCTGCAGACCTCTTCTCCCTCTTCAAACCCACCTCTCAGCCACCACCTCCACCTCCACCACCATCATCTCAGCCACCACCATCTTCATCATCGGAGACCTCCACCTCCGACACCCATCACCTCCACCTTCAACAATCACCACCTCCATCTTCACAAGAACCGCCGCTCCAGCCCTGCTCCGCCGCCCACCCTTGCTCCGCCACCACCTCCAAATCGAAAACAAAACCCTCATCATCATCAACATCGCAAACAAAACCCCCAAATTGAAAACCCTCATCATCATCAACATCGATCGCAAACAAAACAGACCTGCAACTTCGATCTGAACTTCGATTCACAGCCGTCGAGCATCACCACCGCCGTCGAACTCCTCTCTCTAGCTGTTGTTTCTCTCTCTCTCTCTCTCTCGCTGTTTCTCTCTCTAGCCGCCTTCGATTCACAGATCTGAAGGAGAAAGGGGTGGGGGTGGGGTGGATTAGCAGGTTTGATGGCGGTGGTGGTGCGGTGGTGGTGGTGGCGGTGGTGGTGCGGTGGTGGTGGTGCTTTGGGCGGTGGTGGTGACAGATTCTAGAGAGAGAGTGTGTTTGTAGAGAGAGAGAAAGGCAGAGTAGTGTGTGTGTTGTGTGTGAACTGTGAAGAGGTTTTGTTGAAAAAAAACAAACCCTCTTCTCCTTGCAGACTGCAGACATTTGGTCCACCTCTTCTCCTGCAGATGCCTGCAGATGTGGTCCGCAGACTGCAGACCTTTTGCCGCAGAAAAAACAAACAGCACCTAAATGACTCAAACAAAAAACCGCCAATCTAACCAAATAAACCGAAATGATTAACCGAAAACCGATTGATTAATAAAATAGACTAACCGATACTTTGCTTTCGGCTTCGGCTTCGGTTGAGGATAATAACAGAACCGACCAAACCATGACACAATACAATACAATGAAATGGATTGCCCGATTACTTCGATTTTGATGTATATCTATCACAATGATTTTACAATATAGATTGTATGATAAGAAAACTACATAAAAACGAGTATTGCAATACGATGTGTCGCTCTCGACTTACCGCGCTAAAATACTACTAGTAATATAGTATAGATATAGAATATTTAATAGTGTTTTTTTTTTGTCTTCAACGCACTTTTAACCACATATAAATGTTTGTAAATACTTTATCCACGTCATGTTTCAGATGTCAACCTCGATGAAATTGTAAAATACATGAACAGATCACCAACAACATCTCTACTTTCAACTCTCACACATGAAATTCCTTCTATTGGTATATTTTAAATTGTAGTTGCTTCCTATTGATAAAATACCATAACACGTATACTGAATCAACACATAACCAAACACATCACAAAGTTCGTACTGTCAGTCAAATGTATTGACGTCGACTGAAACCAACAACCGAAGAAACATATGCAATAACTTTTTTTTTCCACATTCAACTTGTAATTTATTTATTCAATCACTAGGTTTTTACCCGGGATTGCTTCCCGGGCTCGGGAAAGTTATTTAGATTAATTAATTACCATTGGTTATTAATACGACCACATTACATCAACCATCTTATACTGTTATTAATACGACCAAAAGTCAATCAGATGTTGACCAAAAGTAAAACGGGGTATATTGTTTTTAGTTCACAACTCCACATTGTTTCCGTTAGACATGGAGCTAATAATTTACATGTACATATATAGTTTTAGAATCACAACTTCAAAACTAAACAAACAAGTCTAGTATCAGTTTCGAAAAGCAAACAACTACAACCCGAAAATTTAGTTCAATGTATGCTTCTGCATTTGCCTTCTTCAAACCACAAACATTCATCCGAACATAAAAAACTTTTTACCTTTCACAAAGTTAAGTGTAAATGCTTGACCTGAAACCATGCATTTATCTCTCACAAACTTTCTCATTCCTTGCAGATAATATCTTGGTTGACCTCGAGATGAACCTATAGCAGCTTGAATATTCCAAACATAACCTGCCACGTCCACAATCTTCAAACCCATCTTACGATTCAGTCCAAAATCTTCAGCCTGTTTTTTAAAAAGGTGCTGTAACAAACAACGAACAATTCAATAAACAAAGAATTAACACATCTTTAAAATCTGACTAAAGTATTATATATTAGTAAACTCATCATCACAAACTTACAAAATGACCGTCCACACGGAAAGAAAGAGGTACGATCTGATCATCTTCATTCCCAACAACCATACCACTATTATTGACATCAACGACATCCTGTACAGCTTCACTATCTGAACTCAACACAATCTCTTCTATCACCTTTTGTTTAACAACAGCACAAACCTCAGGTGGAAGCACTAAATCACAGGTAGCACAATTGAAAACCGTGATATGAAAAGTCTGAAGATCTATCATCTCAAAGACAATGAGATGATCAACAGTTAATGACAAGTCATTCTTTATCTCCTTCCATCCGGTAATTATGTAAAGTTCATTGTTGATATCTTCCACCCCTACAGACCAGTTCTGGTTTTCAGATCCTTTAATAACGACCGGATATGAAGGAATAGTGTTTAACATCTTGTGATGAACAAAAGAACGATTAATACTCTACAATCAGAATAAAACACATTATATAGTACATTAGTAAAAATATATCAGAAAATTAAGTAAAAAAATAAAACACAACAAATAAACAATTGTATCTCCAATAAAATTACATGATGAATAATATTCGAAGTTACATACCACATAATCTTCGTTACCAGATGGTTTGTAGTAAAACTCTTCACAAGGAGAAAGAGCAATGTCTTGATAAAAATACAATATTCTGAAACTTTGTAAAGCTTCTTCATAATGAAATATCAACCATGAATCTGAAGGTATTTTCAAACTGTCTACCAATTGACACTGATGTGCGATAAAGTGTTGTATATTTTAGGTGTATATTTTAAGCCCTTTTTAACACTTATTTTAGCCAAGTTTTAAATTTATAGAACACGATATTTCACTAACACTAAACACACATATGGGCAAGTGCACCCATCGTTGAGTGTAGTATAGCGTTGGTAAGATACCGAGGTCGTCCAAGGACACAAGAGCTTTTAGTACCGGTTTATCCTCAACGTCTAACCAAAATAAAAGTTTAGAAAAATGTTTTAAACTAAGAAAAATAAAAACTAACTAAAATGCTGAAAATAAAAATAAAATAAAAACAGATAGACAAGATGAATCACTTGGTTCCGACTCGTATCTAGTATAACCTTTGATTATTTCCGCACTTTTGCACATAATTAAGAGATTATCTTAGTTATTGTAGTAGGCCCCTCTTTTGAAGGTGACGTTACCCTCACCCCAGTAGTTTGAGTCAGCAGGGATACAATCCTAAAGGGGCGGATTATTGGAAGATAATGAATTAAGTTATTAATGCAGTATTGTGGTAGGCCCCGCTTTTGGCGGTGACGTTACCCTCGACTAAGTAGTCTGAGTCAGCAGGGATACAGTCCTAAATAGCCGGGTTATAGTATTAATAATAGTTAACTTATGAGGGGATCAAAGAGTTTGGACCCCCGCCATCCAATACCGTGAAGTATTGAAGGAGGTCCTACTAAATTTGACCCAGGTCCATTGCAGGACCTCTAAACGCTGAACAATGGCAAGACCTTTACCAAACCGTTCCCTTAACCCCCGACCAGGTAGCCAACATACCTCCATATAGACCGTGGAGATATGAATGGTGAAAATCCTTTATTTTATATAGACAGTAAAATAATGCCAAGACACCACGGACAAACGATAAGGAAAGATCACCTTCAACATAAGTAACTAGTTATTAAAGTCATTAATACAAAACCAAATAAAAAGTGCAAAAGATTAGAAATAAAAAGTATTATACTAGACACTTTGTCTTCACCAAGTGATGTAAGAGACTTAGGCAAACATGGCCTTGATTGTCAAGAACTCTTACGATCAATCTTGGATCCCGAGACGACTCACACACTCTATGATGGACAATGGATGATGGTGGTGGATGATGGTGTTGTGATGGTGGTGGGTGGTGGATGAAGTGTGAGAGAGGTGGTGTGCCAAGGGATGAGTTGCAATGAAACCAAGCACTCCTATTTATAGGCTGAACAGAGGCCTGGGCACGGCCCCGTGTTCGCTGGGCACGGCCCCGTGCCCGTCTGACACTCTCTCTCTTCATTAATTGTAATTCACAATTACAATTAATGCGCCTGCAGTACTTTCGGCACGCCCCCGTGTCCGCTGAGCACGGCCCGTGGTGGGCAATAGAAGCTTCTATATGTTTGTCTTTTCTGCTGCTTCTTGGGCACGACCCCGTGCTGGCTGAGCACGGGGCGTGTTCAGCCTTCTGTTTTCTCTATTTTGCTTTGGAAGGTGCCGTTGAGGGTTCGGGCAATTCACTAATGTTCCTTTTCTTGTATTTATGTTGGATTTAGCTGTCTTTTTGCTTCTTTTGCGTTTTTGAGCTCATTTAATCCTGAAAATACAAAAGGAAGACAAAAACACTCTTTTTCCAATATTAGTACTAAAAAAGGGTTAGTTTTATGCCTCATTTGATGTAATTTATATGTTGCATTTTACACACATCAAATACCCCCACACTTGAACTTTTGCTTGTCCTCAAGCAAAACTCTTTAATATTTGGCTTACACTCCCAAATGGAATAGGTAGAAGAGAAGGTTTTGGGCTTGTCATAGAGTGTCGGGATTTCCAAGATCTTTTTAGGGTTTTATTTTTATTTATTTACACTCTTATTCGTAATGATTTATTTAGAACTGTTCATAAAAGAAATTACTTATTTGGGCATAACATGCCTTTTTAAAATTCTATTTATATATACAAGTTCACATACCTCGCGGGGAAATCACTCACACTCGGCCGAATGTGTATTTTTAGTGAATCACTCGAGAGCGGCATGGAACTTATTCCTACCATAGGCTTGCCAAGAAATCAATCCTCCTCCTTTTTAACTTTTATACCTTTGTAGATATCAAGAGGACTTTGTGGGTTAAGGGTTGGCTAGGGTTAAAGGTAGGTGGTTGGGTTAGTGGTTAGTAGAAAAAGGGCTAAAAAGCGTAACAAGTGTCGGTTTTCGTATTTTTGCAACTTTTTATTTTTGATGAAGCTTTTATTCAAACAAAGTTATTTTTGATTACTTTGTTTGTTTATTTTCTTTTTGCTTCATTTTTTTTTTTTTTTTTTTTTTTTTTTTTTCGAAGAACCGAACTTGTTACTAAAATAAAGGGTTAAAAATGAAAAAGGTTTTGGTGGGTGAAAGGGTTTTTGTTTTGGGTGATGAAACGAAAAGGTTTAGGCTCAAAGGGGCTAACTAGGGGGATTTTTTGGGTAGGTGGTGAAAAAAAAAAAAAAATTAATGGTGTAGAAATGAAAAAGGGTTAGTCCTAATGCCTCCATCATGTACTTACTCGGGTTTAAGTTGATAAGGACCGGGAATGTATTGTCATGGCAAGTTCTAGAGTCGTAAGAACCAAGCGGCTATTCACACAAGAAACGAAAAATGAGCATTTAGTCAAATGGTATGAAATTGAGTGCTCAATAAAGGCTCAAAACTCACTTTTGTGGGAATGGGTTTTTATGTGATCAAGTATATATAATCAAATTTTAAATAAGTTTGTCATGCCTTTTCATAATTTTCTTATGTTGGTTCTTTTTATCACTACGCTATCGGTTGTAAATTTGTAAAAATATAACCTTTTTGAGAGCTTGAATTTCCCGAGTTAAACCTAGACAAGTAAAAAAAATGAAATTTTTGAAAAAATTTGGGGTGATTAGCGGTTCCAATAGAGTTTTGTGTAAGGCTTGTATTTAGGACTTGCAAAATTCAAGGTTTTAGCATCCCCCCCACACTTAAATTACACATTGTCCTCAATGTGTCCCAAAAATAAATTTTTAGGTTGATTAGATGTGTAAAATAGTGTTTAAAAAGCAAAAATTTGTGTTACTGGGCACTGAACACGGCCCCGTGTTATCCGGGCACGGCCCCGTGTTTAAGTGCCAGTAACAAAATTGAAATAAGAGGAACAGAAGTCTGGACACGGGGGCGTGTTGGGTGAACACGACCCGTGTCCAGTTACCTGTACTGGGCGTTTTCTGCAGATGGTCCGACACGGGGCCGTGTTGGTTGGGCACGGCCCGTGTTGAACCTTCTGAAAGGGAGAAAACTGTCGGGTTGCCTCGTTCTTGTGCATGGGATCATTTTTCTCGTTCCCCTTTTCATCATTTACCACCATGAGTGTGTTTTATTTATTACAAACCATCCAAACATTAAAACCATCATTTCATTTCATCATAGAGAGAACTTACATAATCCTAAATTAAACTAGATAAAAGAAATAACAAACCACGGAGTCCTAGCCTTTTCTTTATTTTAATTTAGCAAAATTTCCAAGAAATATTCAATCTTGGTTAAACAAGGCCTTAGTGAACTCCTTCTTCCGAGTGCGGTTCTCCTCAAATGTCGGCGAGCCATTCTTCTATCTCCCTTGGAAGGAGAAAAGAAGGCTCATTGGCATTAGTTTGAGGGGTTTCAACTTCCACCGGGATCTCTTGTTGGTGTTCCATGGGAGGTTCCGCCGGAAAGTCTTCCCACCCGGTAGGGTTGTTGATTCCGAGAGCCAGGTTCCAATCCTGCTGAGGAAGGACTGGTTCCATTGGAGGTGCTACAAGAATATTTAACCTCTGGTGCAAGAGGTTAATTTCTTGGAAGCTGCTTTCAAGTCCCATCGTAAGATCGTTAATACGGTCGATAAGGACCTCCTCTACTGAAGTCATTTCGTCAAGAGCCTCCCTTAATGCTATCACATAGTGAACAAGTGTAGCTTCAATGGAGGGTCTTCTTCCTCTTCGGTTGTTTGACGAATGCACAGAAGATGTATCGCTGTTTTCACTCGACATCCTACGAAAAATAAACTAAAAATAGCTTATTTAATGAAACAGTAACCGGACACGGCCCCGTGCTCACTGAGCACGGCCCCGTGTCCATCTTTCTGCAGAGTTTTGGAACAAGGAAACTTGTATTTTTAAGTTATTTTCTGAATGTTGTAGGCCCTTTTTGGCTACTAACAACTTAAAACCATGTTTCATAACATGTTTTTACCAAGATTCTTTGAACAAAACTCATTTATCCCTACCATAGAGTTGGAGGAATTCCAAACTTTTAATGGTAGTTCTTGGAGAAAGATGAAGAAGAAGGAAATTACTAAAAGAGGAAGGGACAAGATGGGTTGTTGGAACCTTCTTTTAGACTTACCTAGGATAGTTTGAGAGAAGATTCCTGCAAATCTCTGCCCCAAGTTGGTCCAAATGTGCAGAATTCTTGGCTGCATTTATAGAAAATGACAGCAACCTGGACACGGCCCCGTGTTCAGTGGACACGGCCCCGTGTGCAGGTGGAGCTCTGACACAGTTTGTCCGTATTCTGACGTACTGATCAGAAAGGAATCTTTCGATGGACACGGGGGCGTGTTGGCTGGGCACGGCCCCGTGTCTACGGACTGTTTTATGAAGTTGTCTAGTTTTTTTAAGGAACTTGTTTTTATCGGGTGGTTCCTGACTGGTTGGAACAACCCCAAAGTGCCTAATATACCTTAATTGTCCTAGACTAAGGCGAGAACGCAAGAGGTTGTCGGTGAGGGTAATTCCTATTTTCATTCTAGGTGGACAAGTCCAACCCTTTTCCGGGCTCTTGTTAAAGAAGGTATATGCCGAATCGCTCAGGTCTATGTATGCACCGAACGAAGTCGATGGAGAGTCCTTCACGGCACAATCGACACAGGGACGACTATCGTCCAAGTCTTTGCTAGGTACGAAGGTATTTTCGGGAGCAACGAGGTTGTCGGAATGCGGTTCCAACATTTCTTCATGGGTATCGTCTTGGGGCGGATTAATAAAATCCTTCCTAAGCTCTTCTATCCATTTCAGAATTAGCTCTTCTAGTTGAAATAATTCGCTAAGGAACATTTCCCCTAGAATATCTGGCTGGGCGCATTCGAGGGAGAAATAGTGCTTATTTTTACTTTCGCCCCTCTTAAGGTTGTGAAAAGATCGTGGGTCCATGTAGTGGGGCCTATAATTTAGGAAGTAGCATTTTACTTCTTCATGTTCGCCACCACATAATTGACACCACGTACCATAAGAGTGCCGAAAGTAAAAATAATTACTATCACTCATGTTTATGTCAGAAATTACCAACCGTCGGGATCTAACGGTTCTGTTTTCAGTAACTGAAACTTGGGCACGGGGGCGTGTTGAGTGGACACGGCCCCGTGTTCAGCTTACTGTCTGATGTAAAACAGGATTGCCAGTTCCAATGATTGAGCACGTGGGCGTGTTCAGCGGGCACGACCCGTGCTGAGCTCTGTAGAAGCTGAAAAACTAAGAAAATCTAAAAAAAATAAAAAGAAAAATAAAAGATGATTAGGCCGTTGATTCCTAACTTTCTTAAAATCCTTGTGTCCCCGGCAGCGGCGCCAAAAACTTGATGTGCGATAAAGTGTTGTATATTTTAGGTGTATATTTTAAGCCCTTTTTAACACTTATTTTAGCCAAGTTTTAAATTTATAGAACACGATATTTCACTAACACTAAACACACATATGGGCAAGTGCACCCATCGTTGAGTGTAGTATAGCGTTGGTAAGATACCGAGGTCGTCCAAGGACACAAGAGCTTTTAGTACCGGTTTATCCTCAACGTCTAACCAAAATAAAAGTTTAGAAAAATGTTTTAAACTAAGAAAAATAAAAACTAACTAAAATGCTGAAAATAAAAATAAAATAAAAACAGATAGACAAGATGAATCACTTGGTTCCGACTCGTATCTAGTATAACCTTTGATTATTTCCGCACTTTTGCACATAATTAAGAGATTATCTTAGTTATTGTAGTAGGCCCCTCTTTTGAAGGTGACGTTACCCTCACCCCAGTAGTTTGAGTCAGCAGGGATACAATCCTAAAGGGGCGGATTATTGGAAGATAATGAATTAAGTTATTAATGCAGTATTGTGGTAGGCCCCGCTTTTGGCGGTGACGTTACCCTCGACTAAGTAGTCTGAGTCAGCAGGGATACAGTCCTAAATAGCCGGGTTATAGTATTAATAATAGTTAACTTATGAGGGGATCAAAGAGTTTGGACCCCCGCCATCCAATACCGTGAAGTATTGAAGGAGGTCCTACTAAATTTGACCCAGGTCCATTGCAGGACCTCTAAACGCTGAACAATGGCAAGACCTTTACCAAACCGTTCCCTTAACCCCCGACCAGGTAGCCAACATACCTCCATATAGACCGTGGAGATATGAATGGTGAAAATCCTTTATTTTATATAGACAGTAAAATAATGCCAAGACACCACGGACAAACGATAAGGAAAGATCACCTTCAACATAAGTAACTAGTTATTAAAGTCATTAATACAAAACCAAATAAAAAGTGCAAAAGATTAGAAATAAAAAGTATTATACTAGACACTTTGTCTTCACCAAGTGATGTAAGAGACTTAGGCAAACATGGCCTTGATTGTCAAGAACTCTTACGATCAATCTTGGATCCCGAGACGACTCACACACTCTATGATGGACAATGGATGATGGTGGTGGATGATGGTGTTGTGATGGTGGTGGGTGGTGGATGAAGTGTGAGAGAGGTGGTGTGCCAAGGGATGAGTTGCAATGAAACCAAGCACTCCTATTTATAGGCTGAACAGAGGCCTGGGCACGGCCCCGTGTTCGCTGGGCACGGCCCCGTGCCCGTCTGACACTCTCTCTCTTCATTAATTGTAATTCACAATTACAATTAATGCGCCTGCAGTACTTTCGGCACGCCCCCGTGTCCGCTGAGCACGGCCCGTGGTGGGCAATAGAAGCTTCTATAGGTTTGTCTTTTCTGCTGCTTCTTGGGCACGACCCCGTGCTGGCTGAGCACGGGGCGTGTTCAGCCTTCTGTTTTCTCTATTTTGCTTTGGAAGGTGCCGTTGAGGGTTCGGGCAATTCACTAATGTTCCTTTTCTTGTATTTATGTTGGATTTAGCTGTCTTTTTGCTTCTTTTGCGTTTTTGAGCTCATTTAATCCTGAAAATACAAAAGGAAGACAAAAACACTCTTTTTCCAATATTAGTACTAAAAAATGGTTAGTTTTATGCCTCATTTGATGTAATTTATATGTTGCATTTTACACACATCAACACCAACCATTATAAAAATAATATCTGCCATTGCTTAGGGGATAGATCTTGACTTTAAAAACATTTCCAGCTGTGGTTCGGATATTTGTATTTCCAATTGGATAATTAAACTGTTGAATCCAATTTTGATACTGTTTTGGCAAAATCTAAGCATAAATAAAAGAAACACTTTTATTGCTAATTATCATACCAAAAAATTAAAATTAAGTGTTAAACTAAGATCGGATAAAACTACTAACCAAACATTTCCTTTTACTGCTTTGAAGGTAACACGGAAATCCATAAATCATTCTCACATAAAACTGTAACAGTATCAATCATATATAATCAAAATCAATAACATTAAGAAACAAATGAATACAATCCATTAAGGTATGCAATACATCTAAATAAAAGATGATACAACTAATATATATCAAAATAACAATAGACAACATCAAAAAGGTGAGAATACATGTAATTTCTTATCATATCGAAATATATATATATTTTTACATCAAATCATATAATTAAAACTTAAAACCTACTTTTCCGATTAAGTATCACAAATATACAAGAACGATCAACAGCTGTATAAATTGTATAGAAAAACTGGATAGTGACTTGTGTATATTCAAAAGAAAAACTTAAAAACAGTATACCAAGTACTAATCAAAATAAATTCAACTTTTTTAAATACACATGAGAATACATCAGATGGTATATCATAAATCAGAATAAGATAAATACATGAGCAAAGTGAAATCCAATAAAATCAACAATAGATAACACAAATGGTAGATACAGGAAATGCAGATCACTTTTTTTAGAAACATATATGTCTATCATAACATGCATAATAACTACATATTAATCGGATATTCAAAAAAATTAGGACTATCAAAAATTGTTCAAGTATAAGCCGCAACAATAAACGCAATCATAACCAACAATGGATTGAAAAAAAAAACAGGGACATACATGAATACACTACCGTCGACTACAACTTCTTCATTTAAATAGCAAGAACCATAATCGCCCAAAGAATTCATAACTAAAAGAATAAACATAAAAAATACAAAACAAATCAGATTATTTAACAATACCTTTATTATTATACAAGATGATATTGATGAAGATCGGAAGAAATCGAAGAAGATGACAGATTTTGTTGGAGAAAGTGTAGAAAGAAACGTGGAGAGAGAAATGAACCGAGATTTTCTGAGGATCTTTAAAATGTTAGAAGTTTAAAAATATCCCATGTAACCGGGTCGGATAATCCCATTTTTTCGTCAACATCTGTTTGACTTTTGGTCAACCGCTGTTTGAGTTTTGGTCAACATCACATTTAGTATTCAACAGAAATTTGGATAAGTCAATCAGTGGTTTGAAAATCTGTTTGACTTTTAGTCATCAGATGCATGGAAACCCATGTTAGATTGAACAGTGTTTTGAACAGATATTTAAACATCTGTTTAGACCTAAACAGATGTTGGGGCTTAAACAAATGTTTGGCGTTCTATATCAGTTGTTTGGACTTAAACAGATGTTTGGATTTAAACAGATGTTTGGCCATAAACAGAATTTGCCAATAAAGATATGTTTGGCCTTAAACAAATGTTTGAAGTTAAACAGATGTTTGCTCATAAAGAGATATTTGGCCACAAACCAAACATCTGCTTGAGGTCAACATTTGTTTCACTATTCGCCAACATCTGTTCGACTTTTGGTCAACATCTGTTAAAATATAAACACTGTTAACATAAATTACAAATAATTAGGTAATAGACGGCACACAATTAGCAACTTAAATCATCAAGACCCTTAACAATTTGACCATATGATTTAATCATGTGTTTTATATTAGATGGGTCAACTGAAAAAGAAAATTCACTAAAAGGATAACAAATTAAACAGCTCAAAAAAAGCTCAAAGAGTATTTTTACTACAAAACAGGATTAACAAACAATGCCAATAGTGAAGTCAACCATGTTTCTTTCACCTTTGACTTTCAAAGTCAATTCAGTTATTTACCAAATTCACAATTACATAAAATTTCTTATATAACCGCAAACATTACCACACCTAGTAATCTTAACTCTGCTATAAACTGTAAAACACAAACCCAAATATCACATTTCCATTGTGAATCTTTATTGCCTCATCAATAATTCCCTGACTTGCCCTTTGAATTGTAATTCAAAGTCCAACGAATCTGTATTAGGATCTCCTGATTTGTAGCTTTTTTGGCTTAGCTGTAACCACTGCTTCAGGGTAAACAGGCTTTTGGGGAACATTAGGATCTTTCTTTCTTAATTCTTCCGGCTTTTGGTAAGAGAAAAACACTTTATCCTCTTTCCACCTTGACACTTGGTTCTTTGACCCAAAATTAGCTGTTATTAACTCTTCTTTCATTCTCTTCAGCTGCAGAGACCTATCTGGTACATTTTTCTTAAACTTTGCCCAGATAGGAGGAGTCTGCTTCACCTTCTTTTTGATCATATCTTGAATTCTGGCTGTTTCACTTTCTAGCTCACTGATGGTCCATTCTTTGTACTTGTACTTTTCTCCCTTGTATGTTTTGTAAGCCATGATATAGTCAATATAATCTTTCCTCAAAGTTTCATCAGCTCTTTCTGATAAATTTTGATAGAGATCTTTTGAAAACTGCTCCAAAATTTTCACTTGGGTTAGCAAATGTTGGTAAAATGTTTGAATCTCTCTGTCAGATTTTCCTTGTGTATTTCTTTTGGAGATATCATCTGCTTGTTGAGCCTTTAACTTCAAGTATTCATTAATGTTATTAGGCCTTGGATATCCTTGAACAGATGGCAAGTTCCTTTTAGCAGGGTCATCTTCAGAGTAGAAGGATATGATCTCCTCTCTAACTGCTTCCAGTTCTAATGGATACAGGACTCCTGCAGGAAGAATGGCAGTGTTTGAATTTGAAACTTGTGCTGAAGAGAATGGGACAACATTGGGAATGGTAACAAGGGACAATGGTTGGGTGGATGTTTGCGGTGTTGAAGGATCAACATTCAGAATTATCCTTCTCCTTTTATGTTTTGGAGAGGTTGGTGGTGTTTTGGTGCGTTGAGTGGTAGTGATTTGAGTGGTAGATGGTTGACTAACAGTTGTTGAAACAACTGGTGTTTCAACCACTGTTACCATTACAACAGATGATGTGTCACCTGAAGTATTTTCCTTTTTGGCAGGTGGTGTTGGTAGTAATGAGGATGTTTTTGATGGTAATGGGATTTGTGGTAAGGCAGTGGATTGAATTTGTGTTGAGTGGTGCAAATTGTTGGTGTAACATATGTTGAAACAACTGAAGTACCTACAGCTGTCGATACAACAGATGTTTTAACATCTGCTCGTTTTGAGGTTTGATGTGTGGAGCTTTTGGGAGGTGTGGATTTGGGTTCCTTCACTTTTTTAGTGGGCTGTTTTCTTTTAGGCTCAGGATTTTCTTCATTCTTGGCCTCAGAAACACCCTGCCCATCCTTCTCCATACAAACTCTTTTCTCCTGTTCCCACCTTGCTTTATCCTTTGCCTCCATATCCCTTTTTACCGTTCCTTTTGCATCAGCAATGGCATTTGTGGTTACATCAACCTTTTTAGTACCATCTGGCTTAGGTATCTCTGCAAGCATAGTGGATTTGTCTGGTGCAATGTACAAACCATCTTCATATCCCTTTTTCTTTAGCTGCTTCATTTTCTCCCACTTTTTGGCATCAGCTGGTGGTGGGTTGTCTACAAAGATGATAGTAGGAGGAGCAGAACCAGTGGTTTTCAGCGAGTGGGCCTTCAATGCCTTTATGTCTGCTTGTGTATCCATAAACCTAGCTTCCATCATATTTCTGATCTTTTGAATCTGTATTTCATGTTGATGATCAGAATATGCCCTTTGTTGGTGAAGCACAGGTTGAAATAAACTCCAAAGCTCAATGGGAGTAGGAGCAGATGATGGAGCAGATGTTGTATCTGGTGCTGCAGTGGGTGTTGCCTTTTGGGCTTGTAACAACTGTTGGAGCATTGACTTAATATCTGCAACAGAAGTTTCCAATTTCTTAACCCTCTCCCTCAATTCCTTGTACATTAAACCATCACCCAAGTTAATGGGATCATCTGATTTCCCACTGGCAGTGGTTGTATCAGCAGTTGACTTAGGGAAAGTTTCCCAAAAGTCATCCACAGATGCCCCTTTTCTTGGTACTAGGGACTTCTTTCCTCAGCAATTGGGATCCTTTTAATAGAACCAGGGGTTGGAACAAAGACAGCAGCGGATATCACAGTTGCTGGAGAGGAAATTGCCTTCAGAGGAGTCTTATTGATGAAACAACTGGCCAGGTGTAGATCAGTGGATCCAACACCTGTAGTTGCTGCTCCAATTGAACTACTGACAGGAAGTACTTGTATTTCCTGCAGTGTAACCTCCTCAGTTGTTGGTGGGTTAGCAATGATTGAGACACCAGACCCAATCACTTGTTGAGGTATATTCTCATTAACATGTGTTTGAGAAGAACTGGTTTGTGTCCGGGCTAAATCAACTGCATCCAACAAAAGTTTTGTTTCTGGGGGGATTTGAGAAGTGAGGATAGGTGTAGAAAGCGAATTTGCCCCGGGCAGTGGGCTGTGGATGATGGAATCAAGTGATTCCAGAGCATCATAATTTGGTGTCCCTATTATTACAACCTGCTCTTTTTTAGAAGAAGCAGGAGGAGTTTGAGGCTCAAGTTGAGATCTTTCTTCCAACTGCTGTGAGGTAGTAGCAGCAGTGGTTATTGGTGACTTTTTTCTTGTCACTGGTAGTTGCTCTAGGATCTCATCTTCCAGAGTTACATTTGTTTTGGGTTTGGGGGGCTTTTGTGATTTTTTCTGTTTTGGTCTTTTGGTGGTTTTAGGTGGGGGTTTAACAGCAGTTGTTTTATTGCTATCATCACCTTGAGCAGTGGGCTCAACAGCAGGTGCCTGAGGAGCAGTGGTAGCTGCTGAAGTCTACTCAGGAACCTCTGCTTGTGTTTTGGAAAGTTTTGACATCCTTGTAAAGGTTTCAGTAGTGAGGCTCTTAATTGAAAAAGGATTACCCTGGATAAGCACATGGGCATTATCTTCTGAAAATTTCTTTTTAAAATAGTAACTTAAAAACCTTGGAAAGAGCAAAAACGCCTTTTTATTAGCATTTCTAACAAGATAATTGAAGATTACCTGGGAATAGTTAAAATTTTCACCATGTAATATAGCATAACCTAGATATTGAATCTTCAATGGGATTTCATTGAAAGCAGTGGTCTTGTTTGAGACACACATCAGTAGGGTATGAAACAAAAACCTTGTAACAGGAGGAAAACTGCCTTTTTCTAAAGTGTCTTTTTTGATTTCCTCTTCATAACCCATTTGAATGAAAAACGTTTGATACTCTTCTTTAGGGAAAGATGTTTTACCTTTAAGATCATCGAGTTCAAAAACTTCCGAAATGGTTTGAGGTGTTATTGTGACTGGAACGTCCTTTATAGAAGAATTGATGGCTAAGGGCTTTTTATCCTTAGTTTCCAACTTAGCATTTTTCCAGAATTATTACTGGGTATCCATGTAGATCGGAGCATCACAAGTCAACAAAGTTTTGTACTTTGAAGAAGACAGAACATCAATGATGGAATTGAAGGTTTTGGTGTGACTGGGTTTTTCAAGTAGACCTAAGTAGTTATGTGTGGATTTGCGTGGGAGAGACATCGTGATTTGATTATGATTGCGAGAGGAAGAAGACGATGAAGAGGATGAGTGATTTTGAGAGAAATGGATGATAACTGCTTTGAGAAAAGAATTTAGAATTCGATTCGACAGTAAAAACACTGTTTGAGGGTTTTGATCAGGGTTTTTTTTTTTGGTGAAATAGTGAATGCTGACGTGGCATCGGTTACTAATAGATCTTACCGCTATGTACTGTCCACGTGCCAACCTCTGATGATAATGGAGGACAGTTGGTAGGAAACCACTGATGGAACAATAACAGTGGTTTGCAACAGTCACAAATGAGAATAGTGAGTAAGTTTTTGCTAGCAGTGGATAGCCATCAGTGTGTTAAAACACTGATTTTATACAACAGTTTTTTTTATTTTTTATTTTAACTTTAATTTTTATCACGAAAACAATATTCGAGGAACTCTTATCTCTTTGGAATGTAACGATTAGATAATATAGTTAACCTATCATTGTAATTCTAGTATTCATTTAATAATATCATTCTATAATTAATTAACCACATCAACAATAAAAATGTGAGCAGTGGATGATTTTTAAAAAAACCCATGATTGTAAATTTCAGTGCATGTCAACAATAAAAGGGGAGCAGTGACTATTTTTTAACTATCAGTGGATACCCAACAAAATGTAACACAGATGTTTGGTCAGTCAGTGGTCAACAGTTGTTTATGAAGAAATAGAGGATGGCCTTCAGCAGTGGATAACATTTAACAATCACATGTTTGCGCTTAAACAAATGTTTGACATTAAAAAGAAGTTGACCCATAAACAACTGTTTGCAAGAAAAGACCAATTTCAAGAATACTATACCCAAACAAACAAAATGAGGAGCTTAATAAACATCCAGGTGTACTTCATTTTTATTCACTGGATGTCAACTAACAAAAAGTGAGCAGTAGTTGTTTTTTATCTAACAGCGGATAGCCAATAGTAATTGAAACACTGATATTGGAGTTAAATAAATGTTTAACCTTAAACAGATATTTGCAATAAACAGATATTTGGCCATAAATAGATGTTTAGCCTTAAACAAATGGTCTTAAACTTAACATCTGTTTAAGGTCAAGATGTATTTGACTATTGGTGAATCTCAATTTAACTTTTGATGAACAGATGTTTGACGTTTGGTCAACAGATGTTTGAAAACCCATGATAGATTAAATTAAACACTATGAATGAACAAACACTGAAGTATCATAAAACTTTGAATGAAAATCGTGAAACTCTCAACATCATACAACAGTTTATGGTCGTCTATTTTTTCCGTTTGATAGGTTCATCGTGATGCACGGGTCTTAATTCGACTTAGTTAGTATTTTCTATGTTTTATGTTAACTTTAGTGTTGGTGGTTGCTAGCGGTGTTGTGACCTTGTTTTGCATATTTTGCATCTAAAATATGCTAGAAAGTATTATTTGAGAATACCCCTGAATTTTAAATTACCATTTTGCATATTTTGAATTTCAAAAGTTATGGATATTGTCAGTAATTACTGATTTGATTTGAAAGCAATTGTCATCATGACATTTGTAATTTTTATTTTAACTTTAATTAAAAGAAAAACACCGTGAATTTGAAATTCCCAGTTTGCATATTTTCAATGTCCAAAGCTCAAGAAATTAACATTAATTACTGATTTGATATGCAACAAAATGTAATCGACAATTATTTTTATTTTTTATGTTAACTTTAACTTTTATCAAACAAAACAATATTGGAGGAACTCTTATCTCATTGGAATATAACGATTAGGTTAAACGGTAATTTCATTGTAATTCTAGTTTTCATTAGATAATTTCATTCTATAAATAATTAACCGCATCAATTATAAAAATGTGAGCAGTGGACAATTTTTTAACTATCAGTGTATTGCCAACAGTTATTTAAATTACCATTTTACATATTTTGAATTTGAAAAGTTAACGATATTGTCAATAATTACTTATTGATTTGAAAGCCATTGTCCAAAGATCAAAAAATTACCATTAATTACTAATTTTATATGCAACAAAATTTAATCAACAGTTATTTTGATTTTTTATGTTAACATTAATTTTTATCACCAAAACAATATTGGAGGAACTCTTATCTCATTGGAAGGTAACGATTAAGTTAAACGGTAATTTCATTGCAATTCTAGGTTTTCATTTGATAATTTCATTCTATAATTAATTAACCGCATCAATTATAAAAACGTGACCAGTGGATATTTTTTAGTAAAAACAATGATGGTCAATATCAGTGGATATTCAAATTCAAATCTGAGCAGTAACAATTTTTTAACTATCAGTGGATAACCAATAGTGATTTTAACAGATATTTTGCATATTTTGAATTTGAAAAGTTAACGATATTGTCAATAATTACTGATTGATTTGAAAGCCATTGTCATCATGACATTTCTAATTTTTATTTTAACTTTAATTAAGAAAAAAATTTAACTGTCAATTTGAAATTCCCATTTTGCATATATTAGATGTACAAAGCTCAAAAAATTACCATTAATTACCAATTTTATATGCAACAAAATTTAATCAACAGTTATTTTGATTTTTTATGATAACTTAAATTTTTATGACCAAAACAATATTGGAGGAACTCTTATCTCATTGGAATGTACCGATTAAGTTAAACGGTAATTTCATTGCAATTCTAGTTTTCATTTGATAATTTCATTCTATAATTAATTAACTTCATCAATTATAAAAACGTGAGCAGTGGATATTTTTTAGTAAAAGCAATGATGGTCAATATCAGTGGATATGAAGAATAAAAATCTGAGCAGTAACAATTTTTTAACTATCAGTGGATAACCAACAGTGATTTAAATTAGCATTTTGCATATTTTGAATTTGAAAAGTTAACGATATTGTCAATAATTACTGACTTGATCTGAAGGCCATTGTCATCATGATATTTCTAATTTTTATTTTAACTTTATCTAAGAAAAAATAACTGTCAATTTGAAATTCCCATTTTCCATATTTAAGATGTCCAAAGCTCAAAAAATTACCATTAATTAGTAATTTTATATGCAACATAATTTCATCAACAGTTATTTTGATTTTTTATGTTAACTTTAATTTTTAAATATCAGTGGATAGCCAACAGTGATTGAAACACTGATGTTTGGACACTGATGAAGAAACAGAGGTTGTCTCTCAGCAGTGGATAACATTTAACAATAAGATGTTTGAACCAAAACAATGGTTCCAACAGACTTTTAACGATTTATGAAAACTATCATTTTTTACTATTTTAAATATCTTTGACCTTAAACAGATATTTGACCTTCAATATCAGATATTTGAATCCCTTGTAGATGTCGAACCACTGCTGATACTAAACAGTCGTTTTCCTTTGATTAATCAAACTCTAGGTACATAAAGTGAACATCTGTTTAAGGTTAAATATCTGTTAACTCCAAACAACTGATATTGAAGGTCAAATATCTGTTTAAGGTCAAAGATATTTAAAATAGTAAAAACATGTTTGAGGTTAAACAAATGTTTAACCTTAAAAAGAAATTTGCCCATAAACATCTATTTGCAAAAAAAAAAAAGACGAATTACAAAAACATTATATCCAAATAATCATAAAGAGGAACTTATTTAACATCCAAGTATACTACATTTTTATTTAGTAATATAAAGATCAAACAACTGTTGTATTTATAATACAGATCAAACAGATGTCATGCTATGATAAATACTGTTACATATAAACACCTCATAAGAAACCTTGATAATTAAATACTAAAGTTACATAAGAACCACTGATACTTAAATACTAAATTTGAATCCCTTGTAGATGCCGAACCACTGCTGATACTAAACAGTCGTTTTCCTTTGATTAATCAAACTCTAGGTACATAAAGTGCTTCTCTTTAACAGGACCTTGTCTTCAACAGTGGATAGGCCTCATCAGTCTTTGTTCATAAAGAGCTCCTTTAAAACAAACTTTATGCTTCTTTTAATACAAAAAAGGCAGGAAACACCATTACTCTAGACTCTCTAGTAAGATAAAATCTTATCTTACAACAATAGCAGATCCTTTCTTGCGTTTAGTAGGAACTACTGTGGGTTCTCCATCATCATCTTCTGCACAAGTGAATTATAATCATCATCATCATTTAGACATAAGCAAAAATTATTTTAACTATAAATTTAATAATCTTTCTTTGTGTTTAATTAAACTTTATGCTTCTTTGAATACAAACCTATAATAACCCGCAACAGATTGTATTAATTTCAAACAACTGTGATTAGACTGAAATATAAACCGAGAATTAGAGTATATCACTTCAAAATAAAAATGTCAAAATTGAAAATTGGAGTAGCAAAAAACACATACTTTAAACGATGTAATACAATTATTACCTTAATTAAGATATCTTCATCATCATAATTTATGGAACCTGTAGAATGAAATGCTCCACTGTTGGGTTATTATCTTTCAACCTCACTTTCCCTAAATTTATCAGTTCTATTTTTCAACAGGATGTAATACAATTATTACCTTAATTAAGATATCTTCAACTGCAAACAACAATAGCAAACAACATCAAACAATAATAGCAAACAACATCAAACAATAATAGCAAACACCTGATGTTGAATCCACTGTAGATGCTGAACCACTGCTGTTACAAACAGATAATACCTCGAGAACTGGAAATGAAACTCTAATTTCAGAAAGAATAATGGCTGAACATACTCAAACATCAATAAACAACAGATGTTGTAACACCCCGAAAACGGGTTTGGTAATCAAACCACGTTTATATTAAAAGACGGGTAATTTACCTTTAGTGGTAAAAGTAACCCGGTGAATATTTGGATTATTAAATAAACAAGAATTTACTAACAAGGAATTTTAACCTAGTTCGCTAATAGTCTAGAGATAACTTATAATAGGGTTAAAATTAGTCAAACTATAAGTTATACAAAAGTGGAGGGACCTAAGTTGTAGAACTAGAAACTAGAATTTAATGAAACAAATAAAAATAAACCAAACACCCCAATTAGAGGTGTCTGGTCGATCAAAGAAGAGAGCAGGTCGATCCCCACTCTTCAAAACCCTAGAACTTCACTAAACTTGCAAATTGAAGGTCCAATTCAGTCCAAAATCGAAATTAAAGCATGGATTATTGATCCTCATCACAAGAGGATTAAAAGGTATGTAAAATTTAATGAAAACTCTTAGCTTGAAATTCTCATGAAATTGGGAATTTCTGAATTTATGGTTGCATGTGTATGTTATGATGATTTAGGAACAACTATAGTGTCTAGGGACAAACCCTAGACAAACACAAGCTGAAATCATGTGAAATTTTAGTGAAAACTATAATCACCATTGTAGGTGATTAGTGAGTTATGTGAAATTTGATGAACACTAGGAAATAGATTGTTGATCTAGTGTAAATTGACAATTTCAAAGTGATTTCAGAAATTATAGAAGTTAACCACTTTGTAAGATGGTTGATTTATGTGAAATTAGGGCTAAGAGATAAGCTAGAGACTTGATAAATAAACATGCAAAATTCTGCCCTTAAAGTGTTTGTTGAAATGCCTCAAAGAAGGCTCGAAACTAGAATTTTTGTAGTTAAAACACCTAGTTGTGATGTTTTGGCTATTATGCAAAATGTGATTAAAAAGAGTTCCAAATGTGATGAACGTGGTTAGAACTTTGATTAAAACGGTGGTCTAAAGATAACGCCTACCGGGTAATTAAAGAATGATAGAACTAGTTGATGAACTCGAATATGCAATTAGTATACTAATGGGCACTTGACTTTTAAAAAGTCAAACTGACCTATAATTCGATAAATGGAAAATTTTGATATGAAATGTGTAAGGTGGAATAATCGTATTAAATTATGATTAAACTAACCACCTTGAAAACGAATGATGATAGTTTGACGCGTAACAAGCTAGGTGGAAGCTTGATGAGGGAGCGGATCAAACGAATCAAGAAGGAAAGGAAAAGCGTAGTTCGGATGAGAAGTAAGTAAAACTTACACCGTTTATTTTTGTAGAATACATATCTATTCTATAAGTCATAAATATGATGGAGATAATATTCGAAATATGGTTTCCGACACGAAAAGATTTGGGTCGGAATATAAGATAAAATGGGTTTTCGAACGGCTACTTTATAAGTAAGCCAAAACTAGTAAAAAGAATAAAAAGAGATCAAATGGTAATATTAATACCATTTGACAAATAACGACTAATAAGTGTATGTCGAGTCTCATGCTCGCAGGATGAACGGCTAGTGAATTAGCGAAGCTATGAAATAACAAAATAAGTCAAGACAAGGTATTAAAACGGGTCAATACGTTGATCCGAGCCAGGTACGCATAATTAGGTTGTAGTTGAAAGTGCTATTTGGTCGAATAATTAGTGAGAGTCCTTCGTCACAAAAGAAGGACCAAAATCGACCAAAACGCCCTTGTAGGCTAAATAAAACAAACAACCCTTAAAGGTTGTTTGGAAACGAATTTCATGATTTGATGGATACTTGGAATAAGTATAGAAGTGGATGACGTAATATGTTAGTCAAATGGCTCTATTTGAGTCTTTGCCGTAAAATAACGATTTGAAGGGTAAATTTTGGTACATACAAATCACCACATTGAATCTACCACAAATATAGTTGTGGTGGAAGATCCTTTGATAAGAAATGTGGACATATGTATTTGGAAATGAATGAAAGCAATTGGTGCTTATAATATGATTAAATACCTCAAACGGGTCAAAATAAGCATATAAGTGAAAATGGGTTAAAGAAGGTATATAATTCTATAACCGGAACCTAATATATTAGACATTATTGAATTTATTAGGTTTGTAAGAAATAAGGGTCAAACAAACTTGTATGTTTGGCAAAATCACAAACGGGTCAAATTTTGGTAAAAGAGTAATAAGCCGAAGACTTAAAAGTCTTAATTTTTATCAAGCCGGATGTCGGATTTTAACTCCATATGATGGAAAATCAAATTTCAAACATGTAGGAAGAAACGGTAGGTCAAACGGATAAGCGGTTTGAAAGATACGAATGATTTCGTGTCGAATTACGGCAAAATGGAAAAGATGGATGCAGAGTCCACCGTAACTTACGGTGCCACCGTAAGTTACGGTGGAGTTGATTTGGGTTACGGTGCTAATCTACTGTTGTACGGTAGGGAATTGATAATATTTGAGCCACCGTAACTTACGGTGCCACCGTAAGTTACGGTGGAGATCAGAAATAAGTTATTGTTTTTGGGTGCAAGATATCAATGTTGGATTTTTAAATTTCCTCATTATACTCATTATTTAATTATCAAAACTGACCTTTAAGTTGGTTTTGATCACAGGTGAATGTCGAGAGTCCCGGATGAAGATCAAGCGTCGAGCAAGAACCGAACACACGTTAAACAAAGCTTCCGTAACGTTGTTTTGTCGTTATTTTAAACGGCGAACAAAATTACATTATGTATATTACTTAAATTATAAAAGTTTTTAACAAACCCGCATTTTTGATGTATATGAAATCATTAATCACATGATTATTTTCGCAAAATATACGTTAAACCTAGATTTATAAGAACGGGTGTTACAAGTTGGTATCAGAGCCTTGGTTTAAGAGATTCAAGTATGGTGGGAAAACTATGCTTGGACTTAAACCTTATGCTCTTAATAAAGATTGGTGTTCGGTTCGTGGCTTGATCGCAAATCCGGTAAGTACATGTATGTTAATAGTTTAGCATGCTAAAATGTTGTAAACAACACATAGGGCTACCGTGTGATACACGTTACCCCAATTAAGATGATTGATTTAGTTGATGAAAATACGCGCGTTGACGTGTATAGTAGAAAAAGCCTTGTATTATAATACGGGCGATTGTTGAAGTTGACTTTACTAAATTTTTGTGAATGTTTTAAATGAAGGACACTCGCGTTTGAAGACGACGAGAGTCAAACGAATTGTTGATATGATGATGGAACGGTCCGAGATATGGCAAGGAGAGCATAATCATCAAGGACCTAAATCGCGTAACGATCGCAAATAAGTAATGGCAAGGAACACCCGTCGGGGCAAACATTACCAGGTGCACGCTTTTAAATGTAAACGCACAAATAGCAATATGCAACAAACATGTAGAGAATGATTGTTGCATATGTAAATTAGAAACTTGGAAAACCGAATAGAAAATGTATTCGGGATATTGTTTCCAAGAGAAATAAATAGAGGCATTACTTACATAGGGCGTGATGTGAAAACTATAAAAAGGTCATGTGTGTCATGTGTAAATCACTTACTCTGGCCAAGTAAGTAGTGGCATATGATACCATGAACTTCTTATAGCGGACACATTTATGTCCGATGTAGTAAGGGCAGGGTGAATGGGACTAATTAAAAAAATACCCAAATGAATCAGATAAGCAAAATATTTGATAATAATGTAAACGCACAACCGAGTGACGGAAGCGTATTACATTAGGATAATGAGCCCGAGTGAAGGGACAAAGAAGCATGTAAAATGATTTAGACAAGTATTGGGAGGGAGTGTACTTACACTCGAACCCAGAAAACGCAAGCATGTAAAATGATTTAGACAAGTATTGGGAGGGAGTGTACTTACACTCGAACCCAGAAAACGCAAGCATGTAAAATGATTTAGACAAGTATTGGGAGGGAGTGTACTTACACTCGAACCCAGAAAACGCAAGCATGTAAAATAATTTAGACAAGTATTGGGAGGGGGTGTACTTACACTCGAACCCGGAAAATGCAAATATGTCCCTTAACGGGTCGTTTTTGTAAAACGTCAAACTTAAGGACAAAGTCGGAATATAAAAATGAAGCAAGGTCGTAATGCATACCGGGAGGGTTGCAATAATAACGACTTCGGTAAAACACCCGGTTGATGGGTAAGAATTAAACACATGCGTAAACCAAGAGACGCGGACGCGGGTTAAAAAAAATATCAAAGGACTTGGATTACGAGTTATGACTATAAAATCTCGTATATAGAAATTGTGAGTAAATATGTTCAACTATTCGAAGTCGAATGGGTTGAATAAAGGATAAAGTTGATTGTTTATAAGTGATGGATTTCACATTAATAGGTCAAACAGGTTGAATACAATATAACGCCGAATGGCACAAATGAGCGCTAGCCAGATAAAGGTAGCGTTAAGGGCAGGAGAATAATGAGCCCGGTAATGAGATATAACCAAATAAGAATATATGCAAATCAAATAACAGTAAGCATAAGAAGAACTGACGCATAAATGACGTGAGAAGTCATAAAATCGAAAAATTATCCAAAAGAAAACAATTATAGCCATGAAACTACAATTAAGGTTAACGGGACCTAAGCTTGAACCCAAACGATTCCTCGAACAAAAACAGGGTGCCTTGAGACCAAACGTGTATTTTAAGAATGACATGAGTAAGGGTGATCTACGGGATCAACATAACCTTTAGGGTTATAAACAAATGAAAGATCTACGGGACTGAAACAACCCACGGGTCATGATTAGAAAGAAGTTATAAGGACTTCGCCCTAAAGAGGTGAAAGTCTAATCAAAATAGCCCATAAGGCTAAGCGATAAAAGCCTACGGGTTAATTAGATAAAGCGAGGGAATCGGTTGAGAATCCCCGCATAAAACTAAGACTGTAAAAGAATGAATTATGGACTGTCAATATCCTGGTACGGATAATTGACAAAAGTTAAAGAAAAGATCCTAAAACTAAAACTTCGATTTTAGTAAGAAATAACGTTTTTATAAACATAAATTCTGATAGGAATTTAAATAGTAAGCATGAAAGATTCAAGTCTTAACACTGATAGGCGCAAGACGATACATTCGAAAAGTGATATCTTCGAAAATGAAAAGTTGATACAAACTAAACATGATGTGACACGATCACGGTTGGGAAATGTTATGTGAAGCAAAATCACATTATAACCAGGCGAGCGGTAAAAAGTAACGGGACTAATAAGTCTAGTTAGTGAGACCGGTTAAGGCCAGTAATTCAAATCAATAAAATTTGGCTTGCTTGTAAGCGATGGATTCGGTATAACTAAACCGAATGAATAAATCTGAAAACAAAAGAAATTATTGCTGAAAGTGAAATATTTCACTAAAGACCTTTAAACGGGTTAAGGTAACGGATTCATAAAGAATTCGATATTATATGAAAGCAATGGATATCGCTAAGTTAACTAAACTAGTGGAAATAACGAGATTACGTTATTTCAAGTTGCACTATGTCGTATGAGTTAAGTAGACAATTAGTAACCAAAAAGATGTTATCATACTTTTCTGGTAATACTAACTATTGGATAAAAGTATAAGTAATGTGTAAAAGATTTCGCGGATCGAATACATTGGGTTAAACTCAATAAATTATGTAAGAAAAGGTTTCGAGGACGAAACCTCTTTAAGGGGGGTAGACTTGTAACACCCCGAAAACGGGTTTGGTAATCAAACCACGTTTATATTAAAAGACGGGTAATTTACCTTTAGTGGTAAAAGTAACCCGGTGAATATTTGGATTATTAAATAAACAAGAATTTACTAACAAGGAATTTTAACCTAGTTCGCTAATAGTCTAGAGATAACTTATAATAGGGTTAAAATTAGTCAAACTATAAGTTATACAAAAGTGGAGGGACCTAAGTTGTAGAACTAGAAACTAGAATTTAATGAAACAAATAAAAATAAACCAAACACCCCAATTAGAGGTGTCTGGTCGATCAAAGAAGAGAGCAGGTCGATCCCCACTCTTCAAAACCCTAGAACTTCACTAAACTTGCAAATTGAAGGTCCAATTCAGTCCAAAATCGAAATTAAAGCATGGATTATTGATCCTCATCACAAGAGGATTAAAAGGTATGTAAAATTTAATGAAAACTCTTAGCTTGAAATTCTCATGAAATTGGGAATTTCTGAATTTATGGTTGCATGTGTATGTTATGATGATTTAGGAACAACTATAGTGTCTAGGGACAAACCCTAGACAAACACAAGCTGAAATCATGTGAAATTTTAGTGAAAACTATAATCACCATTGTAGGTGATTAGTGAGTTATGTGAAATTTGATGAACACTAGGAAATAGATTGTTGATCTAGTGTAAATTGACAATTTCAAAGTGATTTCAGAAATTATAGAAGTTAACCACTTTGTAAGATGGTTGATTTATGTGAAATTAGGGCTAAGAGATAAGCTAGAGACTTGATAAATAAACATGCAAAATTCTGCCCTTAAAGTGTTTGTTGAAATGCCTCAAAGAAGGCTCGAAACTAGAATTTTTGTAGTTAAAACACCTAGTTGTGATGTTTTGGCTATTATGCAAAATGTGATTAAAAAGAGTTCCAAATGTGATGAACGTGGTTAGAACTTTGATTAAAACGGTGGTCTAAAGATAACGCCTACCGGGTAATTAAAGAATGATAGAACTAGTTGATGAACTCGAATATGCAATTAGTATACTAATGGGCACTTGACTTTTAAAAAGTCAAACTGACCTATAATTCGATAAATGGAAAATTTTGATATGAAATGTGTAAGGTGGAATAATCGTATTAAATTATGATTAAACTAACCACCTTGAAAACGAATGATGATAGTTTGACGCGTAACAAGCTAGGTGGAAGCTTGATGAGGGAGCGGATCAAACGAATCAAGAAGGAAAGGAAAAGCGTAGTTCGGATGAGAAGTAAGTAAAACTTACACCGTTTATTTTTGTAGAATACATATCTATTCTATAAGTCATAAATATGATGGAGATAATATTCGAAATATGGTTTCCGACACGAAAAGATTTGGGTCGGAATATAAGATAAAATGGGTTTTCGAACGGCTACTTTATAAGTAAGCCAAAACTAGTAAAAAGAATAAAAAGAGATCAAATGGTAATATTAATACCATTTGACAAATAACGACTAATAAGTGTATGTCGAGTCTCATGCTCGCAGGATGAACGGCTAGTGAATTAGCGAAGCTATGAAATAACAAAATAAGTCAAGACAAGGTATTAAAACGGGTCAATACGTTGATCCGAGCCAGGTACGCATAATTAGGTTGTAGTTGAAAGTGCTATTTGGTCGAATAATTAGTGAGAGTCCTTCGTCACAAAAGAAGGACCAAAATCGACCAAAACGCCCTTGTAGGCTAAATAAAACAAACAACCCTTAAAGGTTGTTTGGAAACGAATTTCATGATTTGATGGATACTTGGAATAAGTATAGAAGTGGATGACGTAATATGTTAGTCAAATGGCTCTATTTGAGTCTTTGCCGTAAAATAACGATTTGAAGGGTAAATTTTGGTACATACAAATCACCACATTGAATCTACCACAAATATAGTTGTGGTGGAAGATCCTTTGATAAGAAATGTGGACATATGTATTTGGAAATGAATGAAAGCAATTGGTGCTTATAATATGATTAAATACCTCAAACGGGTCAAAATAAGCATATAAGTGAAAATGGGTTAAAGAAGGTATATAATTCTATAACCGGAACCTAATATATTAGACATTATTGAATTTATTAGGTTTGTAAGAAATAAGGGTCAAACAAACTTGTATGTTTGGCAAAATCACAAACGGGTCAAATTTTGGTAAAAGAGTAATAAGCCGAAGACTTAAAAGTCTTAATTTTTATCAAGCCGGATGTCGGATTTTAACTCCATATGATGGAAAATCAAATTTCAAACATGTAGGAAGAAACGGATAAGCGGTTTGAAAGATACGAATGATTTCGTGTCGAATTACGGCAAAATGGAAAAGATGGATGCAGAGTCCACCGTAACTTACGGTGCCACCGTAAGTTACGGTGGAGTTGATTTGGGTTACGATGCTAATCTACTGTTGTACGGTAGGGAATTGATAATATTTGAGCCACCGTAACTTACGGTGCCACCATAAGTTACGGTGGAGATCAGAAATAAGTTATTGTTTTTGGGTGCAAGATATCAATGTTGGATTTTTAAATTTCCTCATTATACTCATTATTTAATTATCAAAACTGACCTTTAAGTTGGTTTTGATCACAGGTGAATGTTGAGAGTCCCGGATGAAGATCCAGCGTCGAGCAAGAACCGAACACACGTTAAACAAAGCTTCCGCAACGTTGTTTTGTCGTTATTTTAAACGGCGAACAAAATTACATTTTTTATATTACTTAAATTATAAAAGTTTTTAACAAACCCGCATTTTTGATGTATATGAAATCATTAATCACATGATTATTTTCGCAAAATATACGTTAAACCTAGATTTATAAGAACGGGTGTTACAGATGTTATACTCATATCATCACCATCTAGAAAAAAACGCTAATTTCTAAACATATTCAAACATACCAGCTTATGGCAGAAATCTGTCCTCAGCTAAGCGGATTTCAACTTTGATGACAACAACCCTGGAACCATATGATTAGATTACGAGTAGAAATTAAGATTCGTGTAAATAAGAGGAAATCATGAAAGTATTTCAACTAAAAAAAAGAAGAACAAACCTTTTGATGAACTAATCGATGAACAAAAGAAGATTTTATGGTGGCGTCTGGAAGAAGATTAAGGTTTGGATGGAAAGAATTATCTCAATAATTTGCAGGGTTTGTGAAATTTGAATTTGAATCGCCTGAATATAGAGAGAGAAGGAACCCAAGGTTTGTAAACAAAGATGAGAAGTGAGAAGAGAGTTTATATAAGGAAAAGAAGATGGCACTGTTGGGCGGGAAAAGAGAACTGAGGATGCCCTAATCAAGTGACACGTGGCCCAAATAACTTTCATTTATTATATATAATAGATTTTATTTTCATTCCAATAACTTGTAATGACCAAAACAACAGGACAAGTTTGTTTAATACTATATCATTTTGGATTGAGTGTGTCATTGTTCTTTCTAAACAGCTTATGCTCCATATGCTGATGGAAGGTTCGTGGTGGAAAGAGCGGTGGCTCCTCTTCAGAAACCGTCTCGGGTAACGGTTTCAGGATGATCTTCTCCTTGGGCGGTTCACAGAAAACCGCCCAAGAAATCCTAACCTTCTCCTTATTCACAAGCCCTCTATGGAGAATACTTTTGTACTTCCCATTACTAAGGATCTCAATAGTGTCACCAATGTGCATTATGATGGAGTCCAGTACGCATTTCGCAGTCACCCATTTTCCATCATAAAAAAGTTGGAGCCCAGGAACCATGTTGTGGAGTATGAACGTGAGTGCACTCACGTCGGTGTGAGCTTCAACACCTAGAGCTAGCTCAGGCTGAGGGCATTTTGGGTAATAGTTGATCTTTAGTTGAAGAAGTAGCTCCTCCATCCCTCCGACCTCCTTCTCTAGTCTCCCCTCCTCCAGTCCCAATCCTAGAGATAATACCACAAATATCTTGGTGGCAAGTGCTCTTAGTTGTCTAGCGTACTCCGTCGTAGCAGGGCTGTTCAACAAGAAAAATCAATCAATTAATGGCATATTAAATTTGTAATGGTCCTGCTATACAAACACCTTCTATGGTGTGCATTAGTACGAGTTGTATGATGTCAAAATAAGTATGCAAACTAGAACTTATCACATCGTGCGTGTCATATGATAGGACGAAAACGTTTATGCCGGCAATATGACTTTATCAGTGCCACATCAGTCATTTTTTTATTAGTCAAGCACGGGTCATATGAATAGGATTCTCATACGACCCATATGATCATTTTAGGCTTTTAGCCCTATCATACGGCCCGTGTATGAGTGATGTTTGTTTAACATATTGACCTTTGTAACGTATAGTGTATACTTACATGTAATCCTTAGGTGTGGAGGGCCAAATGGTCAAATCACGTTTCTCCTCCGGGAACACAAGGTGGAAGAAGTAATCTTCCCATTCTAGCTGCCCACAAGCGTTATTAGCCAACTTACTTCCATACCCTTGTCGATTTCCGGAATCAATATCATTAGAGTACTTCTCCTTCTCTTCAACCGGCAGATCGAAGAAATTCTGGCCAGCCGCCTTAACACGGCTGATCAAGTCGCCAGAGATACCATGGTTGACAAGGTGCATGACACCCCACTCGGTGGCCGCTTTAACGATCTCATGACGACACTTTTCACGGGCTTTCGGGTCGTCAGAGTTGATGTCGTTCAAGTCGATGGTGGGAACTTGTGGGCATTGTTGGTTGTTTGCATCTTGAAAGATGTCGATGATGGTTGTGAGTTCATCTTGTGTTCGGATGTATTCTTTTGGGATTTGATTAATCCCACTTTTGGCTAAGCTCTCGACTCTTGTATTTGCTGAAATCACCATGATATATTTTGGGTAGCTTTTGTTTGTGGTTTGGTTGTGGTTTTTCATGTGATTTTGTTTCGGTTTTATGGAGGGTGATGGGTGGGGGTTGGTCATGTGGTGTGGTGTAACCCCCGGTTCAAAGAGTCAAAAGGCATTGTGATGGGTGGGGGTTGGTCATGTGGTGTGGTGTAAAAATATCTGTTTATTTCATTTTCTAATTGAGTTTGTCCAGTTGAAAACTAAGTACAATATATGGACATGGTCAAAAGTTCAAAACTTACTAGGTTAAAAGCTAAAATAATCATCCAAAATATTTTTATTTATATAACTAAAATACATTACATAATTAAAAAACATAAGAAACATTAAATAAACTATAACTAGTTTTAAGCATCTCGCGATGCGGGGTGGGAGCGTAAAATATGTTACCAATGTTGTAGGGCTGAGGGGCATAAAATGGTACTAAGTAGCAACTGAACTACGATCAAAACTGGGAAAATATAAAACAAAAACACAAATTTTTAACACCAAGTAACTCACGTGACGTAAAAACTATCAAACATCGTGCTAAATAGCAACCGAACGAAAAGAAAACTAAGGAACCAAATGTGCCTACCAAACACTGCGCTAAGTAGCAATCGAACGACGACAAAATCCTGGAAAAAACGTACAACAAAAACTAATAAAAATCTAAACTTGATTAACTTTCTATGGCAAAATTATAAAAATAGAAAATAAACTTGAAAAAAAACTAAAGTAAAAAACAAAACAAAACATAAAACTACAAAAGAAAAAACTATGCAACTATTCATCAAGATGTGATGAATTAATGCATATACTAGTGGGTTATACTCGCGCTTCGCAGCGGTGATGAATTAATGCATATATTAGCGGGTTACACTCGCGCTTCGCGGCGGAGACGACCCGACTTTTAATAAATTTTAGAGTAATTTGTCACAATCGTCCCTAAGGTTTAGGTATGTTTGACAGTTTCATCCAAAATGACTATTTTGTGCCAAACAACCCTTCACCTTTGGCATTTTTTGCCATTTTAATCCAAACCACTAACTGAATTTACTTTTTCTATTAAGTTGAAGGATATTTGGATAAAACTGACAAATACAAAACCTCAGGGACGATTTTGGCAATTTACTTAAATTCTTTTTAATTTCTTTTATTTAATTAATTTTGTCACGTGTATATAAAACAAAATATAAATGCAGTTCTTATAAAAAAAATTAATAGTTTTGTCACATAATTTTTATAAATTTTCATCTAACCACTAACTCAGTTATTTTTTTTTCTATTGAGGTGAAGGATTTTTTTAATTTTATAAAGTAAGACAAAAATTAATTTCCAATTTTTTTATATATATCAGTTTTATAAAAATAAAATTTACTTCAACCTCTAAATTTTATAAAACTAAAATGCTAGTGACCTTATAGAAAAATGTCAAATAAACAAATCTTATCATATGTATCAAGTTTGTAATTCATCTTCTACTCTTTTAAATTCGCTCTTAACAAAAAACAGAAGCCACTGCCCCTCCTCCTTATCAAACAATGTATCATTACCAAACCTTAAAATTACCCACCAAATAGTAAGTATAATGCCATAAATTAAAAGTTTCTTTACTCAAACCACTAGGAATAAATATTAGTTAGTCACCCTCATAATCTTAATAAGATCAATATTTTATTTCTGCCATCGTATTTCTTAGGTGCTCAACACATTTAAAAATATGTATTGTTTTACTTTTTTATACTGTCTCTACACCTGATTAAATACTAAAAGTTGTAATCGATTGTTATGTGCTGCACACCATTGATATTTATTTTGTCTAACGTTTTCTCTTTATAAAACTGATCTATATAAAAAATTGAATATTAATTTCTGTCTTAATTTATAAAATTTATAACATCCTTCACCTTAACAGAAAAAATAAACTGAGTTAGTGGTTTGGATGAAAATTTATAAAATTATGTGACAAAACTATTATTTTTTTATAAAAACTGCATATATATTCTGTTTTATATATGTATGTGACAAAATTAATTAAACAAAAGAAATTAAAAAGATTTTGAGTAAATTGCCAAAATCCTCCATGGGGTTTTCTATTTGTCAGTTTCATCCAAATATCCTTCAACTTAACATAAAAAGTAAACTAAGTTAGTGGTTTGGATGACAATGGCAAAAAATGCTAAAGGTGAAGGGCTGTTTGGCACAAAAAAGTCATTTTGGATGAAACTTGCAAACAGGCATAAACCTCAGAGACAATTTTGGCAATTTACTCTAATAATAATATTAATAATAATAATAATAATAATAATAATAATATATCATATAATAATAAGTAAAACTATATATGTAAATATGTGGTTGTGTAATGAAGCATAATATATAAAAATATCTAAATGTCGCAATGCTTGACAATTTTGGTTATATGCTCTGACTCAGTTTATATTTGTGGTTACAATACTTTGTTTATTTGCTATTTCGTTGTGATATTAATCAGTGTATTAAGTTTGCAATTCAGATGTCAAACGAAGTTAACCAATTGGGCCAGAATAATCAGGAAAATTCTTTGAATACAGAGGCTTTAGAAAACATAATCGCTCAGGGCATAGCCAATGTTATCCCTTTAATCATAGCAGCTGTTAAGAACCCGATCGAACATTCCAAAGCTGAGAATAGCAAACGCACCCGTGATGACAGTTTTAGTCATAGCATAAATGGTGGCAATGATAATATTATCAAAGCCCCATTACTTAAAAAGATGAAAGTAACGACTGTTGGTTGTACCTATAAAGAATTTCTAGCCTGTAAACCAACTGAATTCACAGGTAGTCAAGGAGCCACAGCTGCACTGCGATAACTAGAAAAGACAGAAGTCGTTCTTAAAATAAGTAAATGTGTAGAAGAAGACAAGCTAATGTATGCTTCTAATCTCTTCAAAGAAGAAGCATTAGAATGGTGAAATACTATTCTACAGGCTAAAGGAAGTGACATGGCTTATGCCATGAGTTGGGAAGAGTTTAAGGAAATGACAAAAAGGAAATTTTGTCCTCCTTATGAGAAGGAACAAATGGCAAATAAGTTCATAAACCATAGAATGATGGATGTAAAGTGTCGTGAGTACACGTCAAAATTCTTCGAATATGCAAGAATAGTACCGACTCTGGCTTCGCCAGAACCTGTACTTATTTCTCGTTATATTTGGGGACTGGTTAGCGAAATCTGTGATATAGTCAAGGCTGCTAGACCTCGGACTATCAAAGACGCAGTCGAATTGGCAAATACCTTTACTGACGGATTAGGTCGTACGAGAGGTGGTAAGACCTCATCCTTCACGAGTCGAGTTAAGCGTTCTCGTGAAATGTGGCCTAAATGTTGATGCCACAACATGGATGAAGTTTCTAAGTCTCGTTTGCATTTTCTCTTTGTTAAGTTCTCATTAATATTATATGATAACAAAGACTTGGAAAATCATCATCTAATTCTAATCGATAGAGGCCACCATCCAAGAAGCCATATCCAAATATTTGAGAATTAAAAGTAATTGTAAGTTTACCATGACCATGAGAAACAAGAAAACCGTCTATGTCTAACTTTGGTCCTGATACAAGATTCCGAGTAATCTCAGGAATATATATGTCACACCCCGATATTTCCATATATTATTGGTGGGCCCGGCGAGGAGTATCGTGACGTAGTTGATATCATCATAGTCAATACACACAATATAATAGCACAGCGGAAGGCTTGGTAAATAAACTATTACAAACCATAATGTCTGAGTGTTCGACAAAAGAATATACAGACTGGAATGTAATAAGAGACACAGGCGGATCACGAAAATACAAAGAAACAAAATAACAGACTTCAGGTATCTATGGATTTGCAAGATCCTCTTATGACACCTAATAGCTCCAGCCTATTACGAGAGGTACCTGTAGATCAGTCTTTAAGAAAATACGTCAGTTTACACTGGTAAATAAAATTAACTGACTCTTTTGAAAACATTTATGAAAATTGATTTAAGTGCACATGGCACAAATCTTTTATAACTTGGGACAATTATTTAAATATAATCTTGTATACAGATTTACATGTTTGTCTTACAATTGGGGCCGGTTGGAAGCCGGTCATGATTAACCGACTCACCACTTATAGAACCCACAATGGAGTTATCCCCAACATGTGGGTTTATATTTTAGCATTTGCATCTGCCAGGTGTATGCCTACACCCCGTGCATAGGTCGTGGCCATTTACAAACGAAATAAGCCGAGGATATCCAGGACACGGACGAATTAACCCCCAAAGTTTATGTTATCAAACAAGACAGATTAAAATGGGTTATGTAAATTTATTAATCACAATCCGATTAAATGATTTCATACCCGACCAAGTGGTATTATTATAATACCATATCCTAAGCCCGTATAAGGGAAAATAAGTTAAAAGTATTTACCTGACCTCAAAGGTGAAAGTTACTCAGCCGTAAATCCTAAAGCTGTATGAAGATACCTTCTACTGGATGCTACTTAATCTGTATAGAAGGTTTAATAACCTATTAGGGTGCTAACGGGCCTTTAGTTAAGTCAAGGACTTAGACCGGCTAGCTAGAAAGAAACTTTACGGTTCTAAACGCTAGATTAAGCGGAGACCGGAATAGAATGTGGTTTAGACCCGACAAGCTTGGATACTTGTATAATATGGGTAAACTGGTCACATTCTGGAATTTGAGGATTAAATGATAAGATTAAACCCGTTTCGGGTATTATACGCAAACTAGTCACGTAAGCCGATCCGAACGCGTAAACGCGTAATGGGTAACCAAATGAATTATATACAGGTGTTAGTATAATTAAAATATGTTAATACATCAATAGGATGTTAACATATATGCCCAAAAAGTAATTTAAACCAATTTAAGTCCCGAAAGGGCATTTTGGTAATTTTAATACTTATAAAAGAAATTTTATAATAAACTGAAGTTCTGGTCTTTTGAAATCAGTAAAAAATATTTAATTTAATAAGTTATATCAGTAGGGTATTGCCTGCATGTGAAATTTATCTTTATAACCAATTTATGCACTGAAGGGGCATTTTGGTAATTTCACATAAGTTTTAAAGGTCAATTTTGGAAATCTGAGTTTAAAACTTTTGCTTACTGTTAAAGTATAGAAATTTATTAAAAACATCAGTAGGTATCAATTCTTATATGTTAAAAATAGTTTTAATCCATACTATGCGCTTAAAACGCGTAAAAGTCGGTTTTATGCGATTTCCGGGTCATAATAGGAAATCTGAGTTTTTGATCAGTTTATAAAGTTCAAAATATTTTATTTATCATATAGAATCAGTAGCAAAAAGTTTGATATCAAAATATTATGTAAAACTCATTTTATTCAAGAAAAGGGTATAACCGACAATTACCGAATTAAAGCTAGAACCCTATGATATGATCAGTTTAAAAATAATAAAAATCTTCAAAAATCCCAAAATATTATATTACATCAATGGGAAAAAAGTTTGGTGTCAAAATTTGGGTTTAGATAGGCTTTATGCTAATAACTCCGTTTAATTAATAAAGAACTTTCTAATTACGCTATTGAGCATAACTCTTAATCTAGACCTCAAACTGATGTCAAATTTTTAGGACAAGTTTATAAATCAGTAACAAAGGTTTTTGTCCTCTCACATTTCTAAAAATCTCATTTGTGTGTCAAAAGGGCGTTTATGGCATTTATAAGCATATTAACGATCAAGAGCATATAATTCAAACCACTAAAAACCATGCACTATAACTCCAGAGGGTTATACTACTGAGTAATGTGGTCCTAATGGAAGCTTAAAACATGGGAGAATTAAGCTTGAACGGATCAGAACTGAAAGTCAAAGCAAAAGTCAAGATTTTGCGACTTTCGGTTATAATTTGGCCTTAGACTGATAATTGTCGGGTTAGGACTGATAAAACATGTTCTAATATTAATTACCAAGTCATTAAAATGTTAAAATATAATTTAGAACCTCTGGTTTATTAATTTTATTCATTTTTAAACTTTCTGTCCAGTTTGACTTTTTGTCAAACTAGTTTGACCCGACAATTAACTAGTCAAACGAAATAATTAGGAGGTGCCCTTTTAAGGGTTAATCACCTACATTAATATGGTTCCATAACCACTTTCATTTTGATCATTGGCTGGACCATTTGTAACATCCCAAAAATATAAACTCTTAAATTTGCAATTTGATTGCAAATAAATTAGTAAAATAAACTAACTAGGAATGACACTAACCTAGTTAGATGGTGACTTATGTGTAGTTAAGGACATAAAAATAAACTAAAAGAAACTAGAGGGACCAAAAGTGTTTAACTTGAAACTAGTTTTAATAAAAACATTTTTTTTAAAACACAAACACCGCTTGTGAGAGTGCTGGAGATCGACGAAAGCAGGGGGGGCGACCAAGCTTGTCAAAACCCTAAATTCCACAAAACACCTAAATTGAAGGTTCAAATCTGAACCAAAACGAAATCCGAGCTGAGATTAGTGATCCTCATTGCAAGGGGGTTATAAGGTATGTAAAATTTGATGAAAATTCCCTACTTGAAATTCTCATGGATTTGGAAAATCTGAAATTTGATGATGCATGTTTGTTATTTGGTTAAGATAGGGATGATATAGTATCTAGGAGTAAAACCTAGACAACAACATGTGAAATCAAATCTAAATTTTGGAAATTTCATGAACACATTGAAGGTGATTCATGGGTTTTGGTGAAGAATAGATAAACACTAGGGTTTGAGCATTATTCTAGTGTAATATGGGTCATGAAAGAAATTACTGAAATATGAATGTTAAATTTTATATGTGAAAGCTTGATTGATGTAAATTCGGGCTAAACGATAAGTTAGGGACTTGTTATGTAATCATGTAAAATTTTGCCCTTAAAGTGTTTGTATAAATGCCTCAAAGAAGGCTTGAAACTGAGATTTAAAGTTAAAACGCAAGATTGTGATGTTTAGACAAATTATGCGACATATGATTGAAAAGGAGTTCTAAACGTATCGTGATTAAACTCTATAGGAAAAGATACCGGAGCGTCGAGTGGACAAGCCGGTGGCGACTTGCGATTGAAGGGCGTGCATTGAAGGTATGTAACTTGACCCGTTACGTTAAATGAATTGTTGTTAAACTATGCGTAGTCGCATTGTAGAATAGAAGTTGTGTTGATTTTAGTGACCACGATCGTTACTTGAATTAATAGGGTTAGAATTGATAAAGAACCGTTTGGTAGTCATCATATTGGAGGATTTCCACAAGATGAGCCAACGGGTCGAATAATAGTGTAAATTGTAATATTAGTGTTTTAATTAGTTAGCAATGGAGATATCAATCACAAGAGCATTAAACCATGGGATTGGTAAGGAAATGCAAGTGATGCTAAGCCCTGGATGATGGGCATAAGGCGCCATAGGCTTACTAGTGAAATGGTAGTAAAATGGGTAAAGTTAGAGTGGGTCGAATAAATGCCTAGTGACATTTAGTCGTGATGGAGTGTGTGAAACCTGGATGTTAAAGTGTGTTATATTACATGTTTATGGCCGTTTAGTTGATTATACTCTTTGAATATATTGACTACGCAAGTTTGTGGTTTTTCAGGTAAAATGCGTAATACGGCAAAGTTAGAGAGCTTAGTGATAAAACGGAACAAGAACGGGTGATTATCGAAAGAAATCACGTCATGCGGGAAGTGTTCGGGTCCGATATGGAATTTAGACGCACAAGACATATGATATAACAAAGTTGAGGGATCTAATGTGTCATTGTGTGAAAGTATTATGTGAAGAGAAATGGAATTGGAAAGATATGACCGTAGATTACGAGATTCAAACCGTAACTTACGGTTAAGAGGTGCTGAAAACAAAAGAAACAGAATCTATGTTTCGTAACTTACGGACTCAGGCCGTAGTCTACGGTTAGAAACATATGGTAGTGGATGTTTGTTTTTATTCAAGGTTGAAAAAGGGTTTGGTAACCCTTATATATACACGCACATGAGGGCAGCCAAGAGAAGGATCATGATTCTCAACACACAAAGTCAACATCATTAAATAGACCATCATCAACATCACGTGGGGTTTTTTATATGATTACTTTTGATTAGTCACAAGGGAAGGAAGGCACTAATAATTTAATCAGAAAGATCAATATATTCAAGAAACAAATTGGAGGAGGTGTATCACGTGAACTTGGCAGGAAGTTGTCAAGAACATTATCATTGGGCCACACATTTAAACATAATTACATAATCATCATCAAGCATCATGTGGGCTTCATATTTTGGCGGCTGACAAGGAGAAGTCCACGTGATCAAGTGAAACACAAGACTTGTGGGATTATTTTTTGGAAGCAGTGGATTTCTTGGTGGACTTCTTTTATTGGGCCGATACTTGGGTCCACGTAAACATGCAAACATTGGGCCGCAATCATCAGAGGAAATTGTTGGAGTGACTTTCGAGGGCACGATCATATCGTCCAACATCATCTTCGACGGTAGAAAGGAGGGGACGAAAATAGAGGCATACCAAATTCAACCGAGATGAGCGGCTAAATCTCTGGTGGACACTTCGGGTGAATGATTGTGTAAGACACTTTTAGTTCTAGTTTCTGTTTTGTATTGAGATTTGGATTTGTAGTCGGGTGACAGCCGACTATTTACATGATTATATTATTTGTGTGACAGACAAATCCTGAGTGACAATCAGAGTTATAATTATGTTTTGAATCCAACTAAGCTTTTGTTGATTGAATGATTTCTATGTATGTTTGTTTTAATATTTGTCTGATCAATTAATATTAAGATTTTGAACTGCATAGGTAATTGGTAGATGTGACAGATTTACTATTCAATAATAGCATCCAATAAAATCAGAACTAGGTTATTAGTAATTACAGAATCTGAATCCCGGAGTGATCACCTTTTCTCATCATTGTTTATTACAACTCAATCTTTTTCTTAATTGCAACTTGTTTCATGTGTTTTTAAACAATCATCGGTTTATTTTTTTTTATAGTTGTTAGTAAATACTTAACGTTACACATTTTCCACAATCCTCCTCTGGTTCGATATCCGACTTACTCTAGCTACTAGTTTATTTCGGTTTTTGCATGTCACTAACGACAGACATCAAAATGGCGCCGTTGCCGGGGAGGCGTGCGCAAAGTGTTTAGTGTTAAGTTTTAGTTTAAAAAAAATAAAAAAATAAAAATCCAAAAATAGTGTCAGTTTTGTTTTGTTTTGTTTTGTTCAGATTTATGCGTGGTGCTTGTGTTTTTGTGTTTGTGCAGGATGACAGATCTTACAATATTCTGCAGCTCTCTTAGATGCATTTTGTGCAGGGAACCACTTCACCCGTGTATCGGTTGCCACGAGGCCCGATTTAGACGGGAAAGAGCGAAATTGGAAGAACCACTGATGCCTTGCTATGATAATCCTTCCCCTCCACCATATTTCTATGATTCTGATACAATGGTGGAGGATGATTATTACTCTGACGGATGGGATCGGGATGAGGATACTTATTATGAACCAAGGATGGATGGACGTTTCTGTTGCGGTCGTAATCATACTTATGATTATGATGATGTGTGCGCGGTGTATTTGGAAAATCCAGAATATTGGAATAAAAAAATGATGGATGCGTACATCTCAACACCGTATCAGGGATACCGACAGTATCATCCTGAGGAATATCCTGAGCCCGAGGGTGTCTATACTTATCAGACCGAGGAGGAGAAAAAGCTTGCTATGTTGGAAGTGACTTTGTCCAAACTCGAGCAGTATTTATCAGCACCCAACCTTTCCAATGAAGATCGAATCAGCTGCATAGTTTCCAAGTGTCAGAAGTTAAAAACGAAGATAGAAATAGAAGAGCGTCTCTCACCATTACCTGATGATATTATAGATTATTCTCACATGGAGGAGGAGGTTGTGGAGGATAATACCACACCAATGAATCCTTTATCTGATGAAGAGTCACTAGTGGATCAGATGGTGTGTGAGGATGAGGAGGCAGAGCAGTCTGATGAGATGAATGTGTGTACCGAACCTCTCTCCATCTCAACCATTCAAATTAATAAGTGTGGGGAAGAGGGTTCGAGAAAGAAGATGAGAAGGGTGAAACAACAAGACATCAAGGTATATCTCGTGAAGTGGATTAGCGAAACCCGCAGGTGCAGTCTGAACATGCCAATTATACTGACAAACCTATGGAGATGGCATGTAAATTTCCGTGCATTCATGGGAAATACAAGGGGTAAATGTGCACTGAGACCACCGTAGCGCATATCAGGTACGGTCTGGCTGAAGACCTTTAAACTTAGCGCTCTCGGGAGGCAGCCCGAGGATGTAGAGTATTGTATTGTATTTTGTTTTGGTTTCGTTTTGGTGTGTTTGTGTTTTGACAGATTTCTACGTTCCATCTTCACGGATGCAATGAATCAAGTGTGGGGATGTTTGGCAACATCCCCGGTGAGATATCAGAGAATCCCTGGATGCGTATTCTCCGGTTTTGAGCGCAACAGTTACACCGCCACAGACACTCACTTGTTTTCTGATCAGGTGCATGTGTTTATCTATCTTGTGTTTTATTTGTTTTCGTGTACTTGGTGGTGTGAAATTTTTGTGTTGGGAGTGGTTTCCTTGTGTTAAGTCGATTAGGTTATTAGCCGTTCATGGTTTGTTAGGTGGTATCTCTCGGGTTATGACTATAAATTGCACCATACATTGGGGACAATGTATCCCAAGTGTGGGGATGCGGTAACTCGAGAGAGGGTTGGTATGATTGATGATCTTAAAAGCTTGAATTGGTTGAAATTGGAAAGGAAATTGAAAGATTTTGAAAATTTTTTGTCTCGAGTATGATTGAACTACATGAAAACCAATATTTTCAATTGCTAAAGGGTTCCTACTGATATTAAACTAACTTAGATCTCTAGTCATGGTTGTCCCTTTAAGTTTCATGAGAGTATTTCTGACAAATTTTTATAAAATAGTGAGAAGAGATGCCTAACTAGGGGTAACATGCTTTAGGAATTACACATGCTACGTGTCGGCAACCTATATTCCTTTTATTCGGTGAGATATTTAAGCCTACTAGATTGTTAGTTTAAATTGCTATAAATGTTCATTTGCTGAGTGTAGGCCATATGTTGCTTTGTGTTAGAACTTGTATAGTTTGATACGTGCCGAGACTGTGGTTTAGCGTATGCACATAGATGACAAAGGCATTAGGATCCCTTCATTGTGTTTTTGTTGATTGTTTATTCACCCACCTTAGTTAACCATGTTGACCCTTATACCTTTCGTTTGATACACCTTGTTTGACCCGTTTAAAATACCAACCATGAATGACAACTGTGTTAGTATGTTATAAAAAAAAAGAAAAAAATGAAACGGAAAAAAAAAGAGAAAAAGAGAAAGAAAAACAAAAGCAAAAATCATTGTTATGTTCGTGTTGAATAAATGGGTCGAAATTAACCCAAAGTTAGTAGTTATTGTGAATAAAGTTGTCATGGTTTGGTATATTCGTTGTGTTCGCCATATAAATACAAAAAGCCAAAAATATATCCCTACCTTTACCCTTAACCCAAAACCCAAAAGTCCTTTTGATATGTGCTACGTTAGTTGATACAGTGGAGGTGTGATTGCTATACAAGCTTATGATTACAAGGTAGCGTATTTGGTTTTGAGTGAAATATATACTAGCACATTACACGCTAGTCTTGATTGAGCCGAGAGGAGTGATTATTGTGAGGGGCGTGTGGCATGTGTGTAGTAATATAAGCATGTTAGTTTTAGTTAGGCAAGTCTTAAGTTGTTTTAAATGTGTATCAATTATTTGTCAGATTGTCAATCTCGATTGTGTCAGTCTATGGGACGGGTATGACTTGGAATCTTAAATGGTGAATTCGGTAAGGGATTTGAACGTGATTCGTTAATAAGGTGAGTAATGTTTTTGATGGTTGATTGAGGACAATCAATGATAAGTGTGGGGATGTGATGGAGTGTGTGAAACCTGGATGTTAAAGTGTGTTATATTACATGTTTATGGCCGTTTAGTTGATTATACTCTTTGAATATATTGACTACGCAAGTTTGTGGTTTTTCAGGTAAAATGCGTAATACGGCAAAGTTAGAGAGCTTAGTGATAAAACGGAACAAGAACGGGTGATTATCGAAAGAAATCACGTCATGCGGGAAGTGTTCGGGTCCGATATGGAATTTAGACGCACAAGACATATGATATAACAAAGTTGAGGGATCTAATGTGTCATTGTGTGAAAGTATTATGTGAAGAGAAATGGAATTGGAAAGATATGACCGTAGATTACGAGATTCAAACCGTAACTTACGGTTAAGAGGTGCTGAAAACAAAAGAAACAGAATCTATGTTTCGTAACTTACGGACTCAGGCCGTAGTCTACGGTTAGAAACATATGGTAGTGGATGTTTGTTTTTATTCAAGGTTGAAAAAGGGTTTGGTAACCCTTATATATACACGCACATGAGGGCAGCCAAGAGAAGGATCATGATTCTCAACACACAAAGTCAACATCATTAAATAGACCATCATCAACATCACGTGGGGTTTTTTATATGATTACTTTTGATTAGTCACAAGGGAAGGAAGACACTAATAATTTAATCAGAAAGATCAATATATTCAAGAAACAAATTGGAGGAGGTGTATCACGTGAACTTGGCAGGAAGTTGTCAAGAACATTATCATTGGGCCACACATTTAAACATAATTACATAATCATCATCAAGCATCATGTGGGCTTCATATTTTGGCGGCTGACAAGGAGAAGTCCACGTGATCAAGTGAAACACAAGACTTGTGGGATTATTTTTTGGAAGCAGTGGATTTCTTGGTGGACTTCTTTTATTGGGCCGATACTTGGGTCCACGTAAACATGCAAACATTGGGCCGCAATCATCAGAGGAAATTGTTGGAGTGACTTTCGAGGGCACGATCATATCGTCCAACATCATCTTCGACGGCAGAAAGGAGGGGACGAAAATAGAGGCATACCAAATTCAACCGAGATGAGCGGCTAAATCTCTGGTGGACACTTCGGGTGAATGATTGTGTAAGACACTTTTAGTTCTAGTTTCTGTTTTGTATTGAGATTTGGATTTGTAGTCGGGTGACAGCCGACAATTTACATGATTATATTATTTGTGTGACAGACAAATCCTGAGTGACAATCAGAGTTATAATTATGTTTTGAATCCAACTAAGCTTTTGTTGATTGAATGATTTCTATGTATGTTTGTTTTAATATTTGTCTGATCAATTAATATTAAGATTTTGAACTGCATAGGTAATTGGTAGATGTGACAGATTTACTATTCAATAATAGCATCCAATAAAATCAGAACTAGGTTATTAGTAATTACAGAATCTGAATCCCGGAGTGATCACCTTTTCTCATCATTGTTTATTACAACTCAATCTTTTTCTTAATTGCAACTTGTTTCATGTGTTTTTAAACAATCATCGGTTTATTTTTTTTTATAGTTGTTAGTAAATACTTAACGTTACACATTTTTCACAATCCTCCTCTGGTTCGATATCCGACTTACTCTAGCTACTAGTTTATTTCGGTTTTTGCATGTCACTAACGACAGACATCAAGTCGTTCGGTCCGTAAATCAAATTTTCGGTATGATAATTGTAATAGGCACGTTGGTAATGAATTTACAGACGTATAGGAAAAAGAATCACCTAAAACGGACTTACGAGTCAAATGTTATGGCCAAACGAAGTTAAAAATCTGAATTTCCGGAGCTGGCAGCAAATGCAGGTCACAAACCTGCACTTGTTGGAAAAACGTTTCCCCCGTTCCACGCGGCAAGATCCTTTAGATCCCCTGCGACACGCGACAGCTGCCGCGATACGCGACAGAATGACTAGAACCTGCCGCGACTCTCGGCTGGATAACTTTTGAAATTTTATTTTTTTTATGTTTTGATGCTAGAACTTGTTTGTATGATCCAATTCATTGTCAAAACTAATATTTTGAGTGGTTTTGACCTTAGGTGACAATTGGGATCTTACGGATGGCGGTCAAGCAAGTTTTGAAGAACCGAACACAACTTTTGAAGCTTCCGCGATTTCATAACTTTGTTAAACAATGTTTCTATTTCTTTTGAATGTAAACAACTTGCTAATCAGCTCATGAATGTTTTAACTAGTCGGTTGTTGACTAGTTTTGATTACTTGGAACTTTGTTTTGGTAACTATGTTTTAATTTAGACACCTTTTGTTGGTGCACTGAATGTCTGCTGACTACGTCTTAGTTGAGTCCTAGGTCTAGATAGGTTAGATTATAGCTTGGAAATAGAAAATTGGATTATATGTTGTGATTCCGCTCCAAAAGACAACTAGGTGATTCCGCTCCAAATGACTAAGTTTGTGATTCCGCTCCAAAGTGTAACTTAGTGATTCCGCTCGAGTGAACATAGGGGTTCAGCTCAGGTTGTTTCGAGCGGAATCAGGAGCTGTATAAATAGGTGATGGTTGTTGTCGTTAACAACAGTTGAAGCGGAATCTGGTCATGTGCTAGGTGTCGAATTGCTGTCAAAATTTACTCAGAAAGCATTAATAGAAAGGAAATTGAAAGGATAAAGCTGTTGTGACTTTGTTTACTTTTATTCCGCCTTTGTATTCAAAGATGAACTGCCTTTACTAACTATTTAGGGTCGCACACGGTCCAACACCTTTTATATAAATCGTATGAATTTTTATTAAATTCAAGTAATAATTAGACGGGTGTTACAAGTTGGTAATCAGAGCTTAAGGTTGTCAACAAAGTGTTCGGTTCAAGCTTGATCGATCGTTCGGTAAGAATTAATTTATTATTTTAGTTGATTATATCTTAGGTAAGAAATGAGATGCGAATTAATGTGCATGGGAAGAGCGTGTTAACACACTCAAACCCGGAAAGTACACCAAATGTGAACGGTTAAAGCAAGTTAGGAACTTGGCTAAACCGAAACAAATGAAGCAATGTTATAAATGAAATGTTTAACGTTTAATGTAAACATTTCAGTTTCAAGATGTAGGAAAGAAACGATGATGATCCGGTGCAGACAAGCGCCGAGCAAATGAAAGAGATAATTGCCGAAGAAGTGGGGAAGGCAATTGAAGGTAGTCTATCTGGGTTTATAGACAAAATTCAAAACACGGTGTTGTCACTTGTCGAAGAACGAGTTAAAAGGTTGGAGGATAGTGTCAACCTTATGAAAGAGAAATCGGGAGAACGTAAAGGGTGTTCATACAAAGAATTTATGGCGTGTAAACCGCCAATCTACAACAGGGAGGTTGACCCGATAATTTGCCAAAGATGGTTGGGCGACGTTGAATGGGTGTTTGAAAGGACCCATTGTGACGAAAGTGACTTTGTTGCTTACGGAACGGGTCAGTTGAGAGGGCAAGCCAAAGATTGGTGGGACAATAAAAAGAATGAAATAGGGGCCGAAGCGGCAAGGGCCATGACATGGGAAGAGTTTAAGACGCCATTTCTTAAACATCATAGTCCTAAGGCGGTCATTAATAAAATCAAGGAAGAATTCATGCAACTTAGGCACAAGGGCGAGACCATAGACAAGATTACGGCGACGTTTATGGATAAGATGAAGTTTTGCAATGAATTGGTGACGAATGAGGAACAAAAGATATACTACTACTATAACATGTTGAGCGCCGAGTATAGGGAGTTCATGACTCCTTCAAAATACGAGACCCTTACCGAGATCAAAAACGTTGCTCGGGAACGGGAAATCAAGTTAAAGAAACAAGTTGAAAGGGGTAAGCGAAGGGCACAGGATGTGAATCCAAGCCCTACAAAGAAAGCTCGAACTGTGGAATCGGGAAAGAAGGTGGATGCTAAAGGTGGGTCGCCAAGTTGTAAAGTATGTGGGAAAGGGCACAAGGGAGAGTGTCGGTTCAAAGACGAACCGTGCTCCATATGTAGTAAAATGGGGTACACGGCGTCTCTATGCCCGGGTAAAGTCTTAGTTTGCTACAAATGTTATCAGCCCGGCCACAAAAAGTCTAAATGCCCAGACCTAGTTGGAAGGAGAGACGTTAAAGAATCTCCAGCAGAAGCTCCAAAGGCGAAGGCTAGATCCTTCCAACTTACCGCGACTGAAGCAAAGACAGAACCCGATGTGGTCTAAGGTATATTCACGATTAACTCAATTCCTGCACGTGTATTGTTTGATACGGGTGCGAATAAATCCTTCATTTTGCATGGATTTATTTGACATTCTTCATTTGTATTGACGAAATTATTTGTGCCCTTAGAAGTTGAAATAGGGGACAACAAAAGTTTTATAGTTTATGATATTTGTCGAGACTGCAAATTAAGCATCGATGATGAAGAATACTTGATAGACCTAATCCCGATGTCAATGGGGGAGTTTCAAGTAGTCGTTGGGATGGATTGGCTATCTCAGCACCACGCAAAGGTCGTGTGTTTTCGTAAGGATATAAAGCTAACGTCTCCGAGCGGGAAACACGTCACTATCTATGGCGAAAAAGGAGGTAACCCCATAATATGCGCAATGTTGAAAGCTCACAAGCTTATGAAGCAAGGATGCAAGGCTTTTATGATATACGCGAATGAGCCCGAGAAGGAATCCCTGAAGATTGAAGATGTACCGGTAGTACGGGACTACGAAGATGTGTTTCCGGAAGATTTACCGGGGATACCGCCCGAACGGGAAGTAGAGTTCGGAATCGAATTGATTCCGGGCGCAAAACCCGTAGCTAAAGCACCGTACCGGCTCACGCCGTCGGAATTACAACAGGGATGTCACAAATTCAAGACCTGCTCGACAAAGGATTCATAAGGCCGAGTGTGTCTCCTTGGGGCGCACCGGTACTATTCGTGAAAAAGAAAGACGGAAGCATGCGTATGTGTATCGATTACCGGGAGTTGAACAAACTCACGGTAAAGAATCGATACCCACTCCCTAGAATAGACGATCTATTCTACCAATTACAAGGTGCAAATTGGTTTTCAAAAATTGACCTTAGATCGGGGTATCACCAACTAAAGGTCAAGGAGGAAGATGTGCCGAAGACGGCTTTCCGCACGCGATACGGACATTACGAATTCCTCGTGATGTCATTTGGGATGACAAATGCACCCGCGGCTTTCATGGACCTCATGAACCGGGTTTGCAAGCCAATGCTGGATAAATCGGTCATCGTGTTTATCAATGATATTTTGGTATATTCGAAAAGTGAAGCTGAACATGCACACCACTTACAAGAGGTGTTAGAGACACTTAGACGAGAAAGGTTGTATGCGAAATTCTCTAAGTGCGCCTTTTGGTTACGAGAGGTGCAATTCCTCGGCCACATCATAAGTGCCAATGGAATATTAGTAGATCCGTCAAAGATCGAGGCCGTGTCAAAATGGAATCCCCTGAAGAACCCTTCAGAAATTAGAAGCTTCTTAGGGATTGCGGGATATTACAGGAGATTCATTCAAGACTTCTCCATGATTGCGTCACCGTTAACTAAGTTAACTCGGAAAGAGGAGAAATTCATTTGGGGTGTCGAACAAGAAAGAGCGTTTCAAACGCTAAAAGAGAAGTTAACTCAAGCTCCGGTATTAACGTTGCCGGACGGAGTCGAGGACTTGGTGGTTTATTCGAATGCCTCATTATCGGGACTCGGATGCATTCTGATGCAATGGGGCAAAGTTATAGCTTATGCCTCGAGGCAATTGAAGATACATGAAAAGAAGTACCCCACGCACAATCTCGAATTGGCTGCGGTGGTATTTGCGTTAAAAATATGGAGGCACTATTTATATGGGGTAAAGTGCACCATATTCACCGATCACAAGAGCCTAAAGTACTTCTTTGATCAGAAGGAGTTAAATATGCGACAGAGGCGATGGTTAGAAACGGTGAAGGATTTCGACTGTGAAATACACTACCATCCTGGAAAGGCAAATGTGGTGGCGGATGCTCTGAGTAGAAAAACGGACTATGTCCCAATACAAGTGAGGTTGATGCAGCTTGTGGTGACCTCGGGTATACTTGAACGTATCCGAGAAGCGCAAGTAGAAGCAGTGAAAGAGGAGAACTGGAAGAAGGAAAGAATAATCAGCCAGTTAAAAGATTTGCTGGATGGAAAGGACGGGTTGAAGACTCGATCCGGAAGAATATGGGTTCCAAATACTTGTGGGGTTAAGGCGATTCTACTCGATGAAGCTCATAAATCTCGATATTCTATTCATCCGGGTGCGACCAAGATGTACAACGATCTGAAACAAAATTATTGGTGGCCCGGAATGAAGAGGGATGTGGTGAAATATGTGGAGAAGTGCTTGACTTGCTTACAAGTCAAGGCGGAACACCAGAAACCTTATAGGAAACTGCAACCTTTGGAGATCCCGGTTTGGAAATGGGAACATATCACTATGGACCTATTGACCAAACTACCTAAAACGATTCGGGGATTCGACGCCATATGGGTGATTGTGGATAGATTGACGAAGAGTGCACATTTTATTCCTATAAGCGAAACATACACTTCGGAAAAGATGTCCGAGGTGTATACAAACGAAATAGTGGCACGTCACGGAGTACCGGTATCCATTGTGTCGGATAGAGATACCCGGTTTACTTCAAATTTTTGGCGAGATTTCCAAGAACAGATGGGAACGAAACTCTTCATTAGAACCGCCTACCATCCTCAGACGGATGGGCAGAGTGAAAGAACAATACAGACGCTAGAGGATATGTTACGGGCATGTATCATCGACTTCGGTGGAAGTTGGGATGTTTATCTACCCTTGGACGAATTTTCGTATAACAATAGTTACCATTCGAGTATCGGCATGGCACCTTATGAGATGCTATATGGTAGAAAATGTAGAACCCCGGTGTGTTGGGGTGAAGTGGGACCACGTGAATTGGCACATAAAGACATAATCCAAGCCACTAATGAGAAAATTGAAGTGGTGCGAGCCCATTTGAAAGCAGCCCAAGATAGACAAAAGTCTTATGCCGACAAAAGATGAAGACCGATTGAATTTCAGATAGGCGATATGGTTATGCTAAAAGTTTCCCCATGGAAGGGCGTTATCAGATTCAGAAAAAGGGGGAAACTAAGCCCGAGGTTTATCGGGCCATTTAAAATCATCGAACGGGTTGGCAAGGTGGCTTATCGCCTCGAGCTACCGGAAGAGTTGAGTGGAATACATGGCACGTTCCACGTGTCGCAATTGCGGAAATGTCTAGCAGAGGAAACAACTTATATCCATTACGACGATATCGAGGTGGATAACAGCCTGAATTATGCGGTAAAGCCATTGGAGATTTTAGATCGAAAGGTCAAGCACATGCGAAACAAACAAATCGATCAAGTCAAGATCAAGTGGGAGCATAGGAAAGGTTCGAACACTACGTGGGAGTCCGAAGAGGAGATGCGACGTCTCTACCCTACATTATTTGGTACGTACTTTGGTTTCGGGGACGAAACCCTTTTAAGGGGGGTGGACTTGTAACATCCCGAAAATATAAACTCTTAAATTTGCAATTTGATTGCAAATAAATTAGTAAAATAAACTAAATAGGAATGACACTAACCTAGTTAGATGGTGACTTATGTGTAGTTAAGGACATAAAAATAAACTAAAAGAAACTAGAGGGACCAAAAGTGTTTAACTTGAAACTAGTTTTAATAAAAACATTTTTTTTAAAACACAAACACCCCTTGTGAGAGTGCTGGAGATCGACCAAAGCAGGGGGGCGACCAAGCTTGTCAAAACCCTAAATTCCACAAAACACCTAAATTGAAGGTTCAAATCTGATCCAAAACGAAATCCGAGCTGAGATTAGTGATCCTCATTGCAAGGGGGTTATAAGGTATGTAAAATTTAATGAAAATTCCCTACTTGAAATTCTCATGGATTTGGGAAATATGAATTTTGATGATGCATGTTTGTTATTTGGTTAAGATAGGGATGATATAGTATCTAGGAGTAAAACCTAGACAACAACATGTGAAATCAAATCTAAATTCTGGAAATTTCATGAACACATTGAAGATGATTCATGGGTTTTGGTGAAAAATAGATAAACACTAGGGTTTGAGCATTATTCTAGTGTAATATGGGTCATGAAAGAAATTACTGAAATATGAATGTTAAATTTTATATGTGAAAGCTTGATTGATGTAAATTCGGGCTAAACGATAAGTTAGGGACTTGTTATGTAATCATGTAAAATTTTGCCCTTAAAGTGTTTGTATAAATGCCTCAAAGAAGGCTTGAAACTGATATTTAAAGTTAAAAAGCAAGATTGTGATGTTTAGGCAAATTAAGCGACATATGATTGAAAAGGAGTTCTAAACGTATCATGATTGAACTCTATAGGAAAAGATACCGGAGTGTCGAGTGGACAAGCCGGTGGCGACTTGCGTTTGAAGGGCGTGCATTGAACGTATGTCACTTGACCCGTTACATTAAATGAATTGTTGTTAAACTATGCGTAGTCGCATTGTAGAATAGAAGTTGTGTTGATTTTAGTGACCATGATCGTTAGTTGAATTAATAGGGTTAGAATTGATAAGGAACCGTTTGGTAGTCATCATATTGGAGGATTTCCACAAGATGAGCCAACGGGTCGAATAATAGTGTAAATTGTAGTATTAGTGTTTTAATTAGTTAGCAATGGCGATATCAATCACTAGAGCATTAAACCATGGGATTGGTATGGAAATGAAAGTGATGCTAGGCCCTGGATGATGGGCATAAGTCGCCATAGGCTTACTAGTGAAATGGTAGTAAAATGGGTAAAGTTAGAGTGGGTCGAATAAATGCATAGTGACATTTAGTCGTTCGGTCCGTAATTCAAATTTTCGGTATGATAATTGTAATAGGCACGTTGGTAATGAATTTACAGACGTATAGGAAAAAAAATCACCTAAAACGGACTTACGAGTCAAAAGTTATGGCCAAACGAAGTTAAATATCTGAATTTCCGGAGCTGGCAGCAAATGCAGGTCACAAACCTGCACTTGCTGGAAAAACGTTTCCCCCGCGCCACGCGGCAGGATCCTTTAGATACCCCGCGACACGCGACAGCTGCCGCGATACGCGACAGAATGACTGGAACCTGCCGCGACTCGCGGCAGGATAACTTTTGAATATTTTTTTTTTTTTATGTTTTGATGCTAGAACTTGTTTGTATGATCCAATTCATTGTCAAAACTGACATTTTGAGTGGTTTTGACCTTAGGTGACAATGGGGATCTTACGGATGGCGGTCAAGTAAGTTTTGAAGAACCGAACACAACTTTTGAAGCTTCTGCGATTTCATAACTTTGTTAAACAATGTTTCTATTTCTTTTGAATGTAAACAACTTGCTAATCAGGTCATGAATGTTTTAACTAGTCGGTTGTTGACTAGTTTTGATTACTTGGAACTTTGTTTTGGTAACTATGTTTTAATTTAGACACCTTTTATATAAATCGTATGAATTTTTATTAAATTCAAGTAATAATTAGACGGGTGTTACACCATTTGTGATTAAACCGAAAGTCAAAGTTAAATTACGACATGTTTGACTTTTCGGCAATTAAGCTAATAAAAACGACTAAGCAGGTTATAAGACCTTACTAATGGTCCTTGCTATCTTTTCTACACTTGAAATTCCTCTCTTAGTCCTTGCAAGCTCCAGAGATGATTCTTTTGAATGTTGCAAATGAAGTGTGCACAAGAACACTACATAAGTGTAACAACCATGTTATTATTTAGCGATTTCCGTAAATATAACTAGAAACTAAATGAGTATTTAGTTTAAACATTCATGCTCAATTACGGGTTTATTAAAACTTTTCTAAACTTGAAAGCAAAACAACCTAGTGTAATTAAATTCGTCGTTTGAAACGTGACGACGAAACTATTCGCGAAAGCTTTGATCTCGTGTGTTCGGTTCTTCATCGGGCTCAGTCGACATCCGGTACTGCTAGGCAACCTACATTCCATAAACATGAAATGATTTTAGTCATACGCGGTTTAAAACGTGTTCAACAGGTTCGCAAAACAAAACTCAACAAGATTTACTGGGCTCTACCGTAACTTACGGTAGCCACCGTAAGTTACGGTAGACACTGGGCAGCACTGGTCTGCCGTAAGGCAGTAGAGAACTGCCGTAATAATATATTCTTTACCGTAACTTACGGTAGCTACCGTAACTTACGGTAGTTGCTGCATATTCTTCATATTTGCTGTTTTGACCCGTTCATGCATAAATCAAACAAAAACAAGTTTGTATGCCCCCCCTAAACTTATGAAATTCATAATTTCAAAATCTCCTATCATATTAGGTTCAAGTCACGAGTTTCTTACATATTTAAAACCCGTTTACGCTCAAGTGCTTATTTTGACCCGTTAAGGGTATTTAAGCACTTTCAAACTTAAAATTGTTTTCGTTTGCTTCTAGCATTACATTACCACATTTCTTATCATAAAATTTTCCACCACTACTGAATTTATGGTGGGTTTACTATGGTAACCTATATAAACCGAGTTTTACCTCTCAACTCATTATTTTTATGGCAAGGACTCAAATAGAGCCATTTGACTATCGTATTACATCTTACAACTTCTATATTTGTCCTAAGTATTTATCTAATCATGAAACTCGTTTCCAAACAACCTTTAAGGGTTGTTTGCTTTCGTTTAACTTATAAGGGCGTTTTGGTCCATTTTGGCCCTTCATTAACGATGAGAGATTTTTGTAAACATGTTTTACCCATAAGCCCTCTTTTTAACTATGATTCTGTTTGAAAAGTCATTTGGCCTTTCAAACGTAATGACCATCGTTTGTAACATTCGATTTACCTATTAAAGTAACCAAAAATCTATTTTAGACTCCGATTAACTCTCATTAAACCTTACGTTTAAATGAGAGTTATTCTATTATGCGTACCTGGTTCGGATCATCAAATTAACCCATTTAAATAACTTGCCTCGATAGCCGCTAAGTAATAGCGATGTAAATATCCACTCGATAATTATTTCTGTAATCATACAACTCAACAAACCATTAGTCTATATTGTCAGAGAGTGATATTTTCACCTTTTGACCCGTTTGGTCTAAATGACCGATTTTATTGGCGAGATGAAACTTATTATCACCTCGTCTACATGACTCGCTTCGGTTTACACCGTACGGTCGTTTTGATTATAATTCACCTCTTAACGCTTTTTGGCCTATTAAGGCTTACGAAATAAGTATCTTTCAAAACCAACAATTATTGTCAACAAGTGACCAAATTACAATTTTACCCTTATTGGTTATCATGATTTACCTTATATGGTAACCTTTAAAAGTACATGTTTCATTCGTCATAACATGATCGAATTACCGATTTGACTCATTTTTAACCATCAATACGGTTTCTTATCGTATTTGGTTATCTTGTTCCGTACGACTACACGCCGGAACACTATATCTCAATTAGGCATTTGTCTTATTCCTAATTAACACAACAAAAGAACATTCTAAAATATATGACTAGTGTAAGCTATACTTACCTTGCATCCGAATTATGCTTTTCCTCCATTCTTGATTTGTTTGACCCGCTTCCTTTCCAAGCTTCCACCTAGCTTGCCAAGCGTCAAACTATCATTGTAATTGTAAGATGGTTAGGTTAGTCATAATCATTTACGACTATTCCATCCTACGCTTCATATATCGAATTTATCATTCGATCATATACTTGGTCGGTTTGACTTTTTAAAGTCAATCGACTTATCAACTTATTCAATGCACATTTGGTTTATTGAATTTCGATTAGGCATTTCATCCGAACTCTTAACGAAATCAAATTTTACACACTAACTACTAGGTAACATGATTTCAAGCATCTATATCACGATCTTAACATCAATTCTCTTATATCATACAAAACCCATTTCGTGAGAAGTATGATCTTGTACCCAAATTCATGGTTTAATCGAACACCTTCTATTTGTTATCATGCATGTTGATTCTAAGCATAGTTATATCATCAATTTCATCATACCATTAAAACCCACTTATCTAAGTGTGTTAATTCATCAAATCCTTCAATTCATAGCATGTTATGTTTGATTTTCACTTAGGGTTTCGTTCCTAAGCAAGTATACATCACTAATCTAGCCATAGCTTCTCTAATCCATGCCTAATTCGCGATTAGGATGATTATCAAATTTTTACAACTTCACGAATGATAGAAATTAGACATACCTTACGGTCCCCTTGACTTGGTGATCACGAATTTGTGTTCATGCATTGATTTGGCTCTTGATTTGGGCTTCAATTTGATCAATTTGTTGAACTAGGGTTTGGAGCCCCTTGTTCTTGCTCCTGGGCGTACGCACACACACACACACGAAGTGTGTGTTTTGTTTTAATTTTTAGTTTTTATAATTCAAGTCTCCTTTTTGGAAATTTAGGTCCCTCTAGTTTGGTTAGTCATTAAGTAGACCATAACCCGCCTATTTCTAGTAATATTCCCCTTATTAACTAGGTTAAACATTCCTAGATAACTTAATGGGTTCGGGAAGTCATAACCCGTTTTATTTTAAGTCCCGTTAACTCGGGCCTTCTATATACTTTTGTTTTCTCAAAGTATTTATCCTCATTTAATTAACATCAAGTTTGTTTATTTAAATTCCAATATTTACCACGTTAATTTTTACCACTAACGGTATTTTACCCGTTGTCACTATTAACGTGGTTTGATTACCAAACCCATTTTTGGGGTGTTACAATAAGGGCTCTTTATATAGCAATTCCCAAGTGTTTGGATCACTTCCAGCTGTTATGGGACATCCTAGGATCACTCCAGGTGTCCTAGTAGATTTATAAAACCGTTTAAGAGCCCATGGGATCGTTACAATCGAGTTTGAGGCGGTGCAAAGCTGAAACCCGCACCTGGCAGCAACCTGCTATTGAAACAGGGCCGTCGCGCTGCGCGACGGCTGAGGGGTCCCAAGGTCGCGCCACGCGACCACTTATGTTACAAGCAAAACATGTTTTAAAGTTTACACCTTCAGCCCCTGCACCTTTTCAAGCCTTGTAACTTTAATTTTAGGCACCTTTGGTCCTCGTAGTTAGTTTGTTGAGGCTCAAGGATGTATAGACAAACTTCGTTAGGCTCGGGTTCGTTGATTATCACTATAAATGAAAGTTTCGTCAAGTTGACACTTATAACCCAAAGTCTTGAAAACATGCTTAACGATCTCGAAACCTCGTGAAATTTATACCACTTATTCTTGAGAGTATATTTGAACACTTCGAAGCCTCGGGTTCGTTAAAAGGTCACTCAGAGGTCAGAATTAACATGTTGACACGTTTAACCCTCGTAGTTTTATAATCTTCCGATTATTTTCACAAACGACTTCTTATATCCAATCAATCTCTCGTTTAAGAATATATTCATCATGTATGGTCATTCAGAGGCTCAATTTTGGCATGTTGACACTTTTAGTCCCTCCGGACACATAATTTCACTGTTTGACAACTTTAGTCCTTCAAACTCAATCTTTCACATATCTTGGGTTTAGGACACGTGTCTATACATAATTGGACACGTTTTTACGTGGTGTTACATCCTCACCCCCTTAAAAGAAATCTTGACCCCCAGATTTACTGGAATAAATGAGGGTACTTCTGTCGCATAGTGGACTCAACTTCCCACGTATATTCGGGACCTCTACGGGCATCCCATTTGACCTTTACTATAGGCACATGCTTCCTTTGGAGCTTTTTAACCTGACGATCCTCGATCGATATAGGTCTTTCAACAAATCTTAGGCTTTCATCAATCTGTAGGTCTTTATGAGACATGGCTAGCGATTCATCAGCTAGACACTTCTTGAGATTACAGATGTGGAACACATTATGGATTCCACTCAGCTCCTCAGACAAGTTTAGCTTATAAGCTACACAGCCGACACATTCGATAATCTCGAATGGTCTAATATACCTCGGGCTTAACTTGCCCTTCTTACCAAAACGCATCACACCCTTCCAGGGCGATACTTTTAGTAAGACTTTATCACCAACTTCAAACTTTAGAGGTTTTCGCCTCTTGTCAGCATAACTTTTCTGCCTATCTCTGGCAGCTTTCAGGCGATCACGAATCTGGACAATCTTATCCATTGTTTCAAGGACTATATCAGGTCCTGATAACTGAGCTTCTCCTACTTCTGCCCAACAGACAGGCGTTCTACATTTTCTACCATATAATGCCTCAAAAGGTGCAGCCTGAATGCTTGTATGATAGCTATTGTTATAGGAGAACTCGATCAAGGGTAGGTGGTCATCCCAACTACTTCCTAAATCAATAACACATGCACGAAGCATGTCTTCCAATGTTTGAATTGTACGCTCACTCTGTCCATCCATCTGTCTAAGGATGGTAAGCAGTACTAAAATTTAAACGAGTGCCCAAAGATTGTTGGAAACTTTTCCAAAAGTGAGAGATGTATCTAGTATCTCTATCCGATATAATAGACACCGGCACTCCGTGAAGGGATACAATCTTATCCATGTACAACTGAGCTATCTTATCAGAGCTATGAGTCTCTTTAATGGGTAGGAAGTGTGCTGACTTAGTCAGTCTATCAACTATGACCCATATGGTATCATTTTCATGCCGTGTTTTGGGTAACTTGGTTATAAAGTCCATAGTTACCATCTCCCACTTCCATGTAGGAAGTTCTGGCTGTTGTAGAAGACCTGATGGCTTTTGATGTTCAGCTTTAATCTGAGCACAAGTCAGGCACTTAGCTACATGTGTGGCAATAGATTTCTTCAAACCTATCCACCAGTAATTAGCCTTCAAATCTTGATACATTTTGTCACCTCCAGGGTGAACTGAATATTTGGAATTGTGAGCTTCCTGGAGGATTATGTCTCGAAGTCCTCCATGGATAGGAAATTCAAATTCTTCCATTTAGTCTGAGGATCCCATCCTTACCTGGTGTTAATTGTTTAGCGGTAACACCCAACTTCTCATCTGGGAGGTTAGCTTCCAGAACAACATCTTTCTGTGCAGCTAACAGCCTTTCATTCAGGCTATTCTTCAATTCAATGCTCTTAGCATTAATCCTAATAGGTTTGACTCTTTCCTTTCAGCTTAGAGCATCTGCGACCACATTTGCCTTACCAGGATGGTAGCGAATTTCACAATCGTAGTCATTTAAGGTTTCCATCCAACGACGTTGTCTCATATTGAGCTCTTTTTTATTGAACAAGTGTTGGAGACTCTTGTGATCCGAATAGATCACGCATTTAGTTCCATACAAATAATGTCTCCACAACTTAAGTGCGAATACAATGGCACCCAACTCCAAATCGTGGGTGGTGTAATTCTTTTCATGCACTTTTAGTTGTCGTGATGCAGGCAATCACCTTACCTTTCTGCATCAGTACACAACCCATACCGGTTTGTGAAGCATCACAATATACGACAAACTCTTCTATTCCTTCGGGTAACGTCAATACTGGAGCATTACTCAGCTTTTGCTTAAGAATCTCAAAGGATTCTTATTGTTTTGGACCCCAAACAAATTTTACATTCTTACGGGTCAAAGAAGTCAATGGTGCGGCTATCCTTGAAAAGTTCTCAATGAATCTTCTATAGTAACCTGCCAAACCCAGAAAGCTATGAATTTCGGTTGGAGTCTTGGGTGCTTCCCAATTCATTACGGCTTCTACCTTAGTGGGATCTACTTGGATACCTCGCTCACTGACAACATGTCCAAGGAATTGGACTTCACGAAGCCAGAATTCACATTTGGAGAATTTAGCATATAACTTCTGTTGTTGAATTAATCCTAAGATGCATCGGAGGTGCTTCTTATGATCATCTTGATTACGAGAGTAGATAAGTATGTCATCTATGAAGACGATGACAAACTTATCTAAGTATGGTTTACAGACTCTATTCATGAGGTCTATGAATGCTGCTGGTGCATTAGTGAGCCCAAAAGGCATCACTAAAAACTCGTAATGTCCATATCTCGTTCTGAATGTCGTCTTAGGCACATCTTCAGTCCTAACTTTGAGTTGATGATACCCATATCTCAAATCAATCTTCGAGAAAAAGCTCGCTCCTTGGAGCTGATCAAATAAGTCGTCGATCCTAGGTAAGGGATAACGATTCTTGATCGTTACCTTATTTAGCTCATGATAATCAATGCATAAGCGCATTGATCCATCCTTCTTTTTCACAAATAATATTGGAGCTCCCCAAGGCGAAGAGCTAGGTTGTATAAAACCCTTTTCCAGTAAGTCATCTAATTGAGTCCTGAGCTCTTTCATTTCAGTAGGTGCTAGACGATAAGGAGCTCGTGCAATAGGTGCAGCTCCTGGTAGAATGTCTATCCTGAACTCTACTTGCCTCTCAGGAGGTAATCCAGGTAACTCGTCAGGAAAGACATCAGGATACTCAGAGATGATTGGGATGTCTTCAATCTTAGGCTTCGGATCATTCACCGTCACTTGTGCCATGTAGATGACACATCCGCTATTTAAACACTGCAATACCTTGAGAATAGACACATTGTTGGGCAACCCGTATTGTGTATCTCCTTGAATAGTGACAGATTCACCAGAAGGGGTTTTGATAATAACTAGCTTTTTATCACAGACAATTTGGGCTTGGTTATGCGACAACCAATCCATGCCCAAAACTATATCAAACCCAGCCAATTTCATTGGCAAGAGGGATAGCGGGATAGAATGATTCTTGATGGATATAAAGCATCCATCAAGAAGAGTTGAAGTTGTTTCTAAGGTACCATCGGCAAGTTCTACCTCATATTTTATGTCTAGAGTCTTAATAGGCAAATTGAGTGACTTACAAAACTTATGGTCTACAAAAGACTTATCAGCACCTGAATCAAATAAGACTCTAGCATAATTATTATTAATGAGGAAGGTACCTGTTATGACGTTCTCATCGTTCACCGCTTCCCTAGCATTCATTTGGAAAACTCTTGCATTGGTTTTCTTTGCCTCCTCGGGCTTCTTAGCATTCTTGGGGCAATTGGTCTTGATGTGCCCCTTTTCATTGCAACCATAACAGGTTGCATCCTTAATGTTCTGGCACTCTACGGATTTGTGCCCTTTCTTTTTACAAATCCCACATGGTTTAGCTTGTGGGTCTTGGTTGCACTTTCCAAAGTGCCTCTTATTGCAGGTTTTGCATCCGGGCTTATCACTTGACTGCCCCTTCTTGAAATTAAAGTTCCCTTTTATTCTTCTTGTTTGACTGAGGGAACTTGTCTTCCTCCCTCTTCCTCTTCCCATCATCGGTAGCTTTCTTTGCCCTAATCCTCACAACATCAAGAGTGAGGGACAAAGATAGATCCACAACAGATCTATATGTGGCTGGCTTAGAAGCCTTAACATTCCCTTTCACTTCAGGGGCCAACCCACCGATGAAACACGCAATGCGTTTGGGTTCAGGGGTAACTAAGTATGGTACAAGCCTCGACATCGAGTTGAAGCTAGTTACATAGGATCTACAATCCAGGTCCTTCATTACCAGGGTAAGGAAACCAGTCTCTATCCTTTCAACGTCATGTTGAGGACAATAAGTGTCCTTCACCAAATCAACAAACTTGTTCCATGAAAGGTTGTACAAAGGGACCTTTCCAGTGGCTTGTACTAATGCTTTCCACCAAGTAAGGGCATCGCCCTTGAAAGATTGAGACACAAATTTCACTATGTCTTCCTTAGCACATCCACTAATGTCTATCACAGTCTCCATTTCATCTAACCACTTCATACAGTCTATCGCTCCCTTTTCTCCTGTGAAATCCCTCGGTTTACAGGAGACAAAGTACTTATAGGTACAACCCTTGGTGTACCTGGGAGTCAGTTCGAGGACAACTTGCCTCTGTGGTTCACTTTTCTGATTAGACGAGTGTTGTGACTCACTCTTTTTCTGTGTATGCGAATGAGAATGGGACTTTGAATGAGTTTTGGACCGAATATTACTCTGATCCTTAAACTTATCATCCACAGCCTGAGCTACTGCTGTGGTTATCATTGCTTGCAATTCAGCAGCAGTGATATTGATCCTGGTATTGTGGTTGTCTCCCACGGGATGACTGCTTACTTCATCAGATCCATCCATGATTTGGGTACTATATTAAACAATAATGTTATATTTAAATTACATAATGAATCATCGCATTGATGATTAGATGGTCATGGTATTATTAAACCGTATAGACCATTTAAAATAAAAATCATTTAATCATGATTTGTCTAGGTTATAACAGAACCATAACAAACAATTAATAGGATATAATCCTGTATATTTATTAGACAGGGGATATAAATCACAACTTTCAATGTCATGAGAGACATATTCATATAGCACAAGGCTCGTCTCGAAGGACATTTAGATGGCACAAAAGCCTTGCCACAAGGACGATTATGATCATTGATCTTGTAACAACCCGCACTTTTGTGCGTTGTTACTACTCGTTATACTCGTTACGCCGAGCACCGGAGATTCGGATCATAATGTAACCATATCGTATATATCGCTATTCGAAGGATAATCGCATATTTTCGAAATACAATATCACTATACTACACTATTATCATACTAACACTCACGGAGGCATTGAGTGAGGACCTATTCTACCCTCCTCAGTGGCCGTGATGTGTCGAACGTAAACAATTAACGCTAACAAGGACCCTCGGGTGAGTGCTGTAGCTCCAGTCGTCGTGACGATGATGACAATGCGAGTAAACGGTACCCCGTCAGTCTTTGTGGCACTACACGAAATAACGTTCACGATGACATCAAGAAAGGACCTATACTACCCTCATTGATGGCCGTGCAACGTCGATAATAATCGCATACTCGAATCGGAAACCGACTGTTAATTATCGAAACTTTGGATTATGGATACGTAAGTACGACCCCTAGTAATATATATACATAATAATAACAATATATTGATAATATAAACTAATTACGGACGTACGCGCTTCGAAAACTACCAAAACGATCAAAAACGGAGTAGTCCAACGCGTCAGGATAGCTATCCGGACGGATGGGCATGCGCACGCATGGCCATCCGCACGCATGGGCCATCCGCACGGATGGGCCATCCGCACGGATGGGCTACCCGGACCAAAACACTTCTCCTCTCCTCTGTTGCCTATAAATACCATGTCACATCACTTGAACAGTGATGTGACAGCTCCTATTCAACCAAACACGCTCCAAGACCCTTTTCTCTCGATTTCCTCGCGATTCCGGTAAGATTTCAACCTAAAACTTGTACTACTACAATCCACACTCGATTCTACATCATTCTATCTTTCAAAACTCAATTTCTAACCGTGAAATCTACGGACTTGAGGCGTTTTGAGGTGATGTCACCAAGAGTTCTTATGAACTTCAAGTTGGGGTCTCATTTCACTATAAACGACTCAGATCCAGGTGATTTCCACATGTTTTAATGACAAATCTCACCTAAATATGTGCGATTTCGAGTTAACCATGAAGAACCACATGAACGGCCAGATCTGATGGAACGGGGTGATTCCCGGCCGTTAGAATGAGTCGGAATTGACGGAACTTCAAGTGTTAGTTCGAAATTACACTACCCTAATGAAAACGAACGTATTCCTTCCGTTAAACACTCGAAACAGTGCTCAGAGTGCGACACAGACATGTCAGTCCGCACGGACAACATGTCAGTCCGCACGGACAACATGTCAGTCCGCACGGACAACATGTCAGCCCGCACGGACAACATGTCACCCGCACGCACATGTCACCCGCACGCACATGTCACCCGCACGCACATGTCAACCGCACGGATGATATGTCACCCACACGCACCACTCACCCACACGCACCACTCACCCGCACGCACCACTCATCCGCACGCACAAGCAAAGTCAGTCCGCACGTACCACCTTCATCCGCACGGATCATCTGTATCCGGACGGATGACATGCCATCCGGACGGATGACTTGTCATCCGGACGGATAACATGTCTAACCGCACGGATGAGGACCAATCAACCAAATGAGTAACTTTTCAAGGCAATCTTGCTTAACCATACTTCGTTTACTCTATTTCTTCAAGGATCATTACAGACAACTCGTAACCGACTCGAACCAGTTGTAATCCCGCTAAATACGCACTGTGAGTATACTTAACCCCTTTTTAATCGAATTTTGGGTGTAACATACGTTACTAACAAATCAAACTTATCAAACGAAATATTCAATCAATCGAGCTATCACTAGCGAATAACTGTTATGCATAGATATACGTGATGCTAGTTGCATATGTGCTAGGACTTATACTCGCGACGTCCCACCAAGACTAGTATAGTACTATTGTGCCCGACGGGGTCTAGTTATGCCATCGTACATTCGAGCATCGAGGACTTAGTTGGTAGTATCAGTTTTGTGAGTATGTATGTCGTGTATTACGTTTATGCATATGGAAATTCGCAGCACTTTTAATCTATTATGCTATACTATTCAAACCTGTATACTCGCCAATACTTTTGTATTGACAAATATTTTAACGTATGTTGCAGGTTAGATCGCAGACCTTATCAAATCAAGCTAGGGAGTCTAGAAACTCAACTAAAATCTAGGTTGTCGGATTTGTATTGTTCGAGAGGACAAGAAATCTGTGATAACTTATGTGATTGTATTATTTGTTAGTATGGGATAACGAATGTATTAAATATTATCGCAATATAGTTGTTATGGATTCTCTTGAGCAATCTGATTCGCCTAGTGCCACGCCCCGATGATTCCGCCATCGGTTGGGGTGTGACAGATTGGTATCAGAGCCATAACTATAGGGAATTAGGTCAGACTCGACCTAGTCCGGGTCAACGTCTTAGAAGTTGACCTAGTCTATAGTCTAAGTACCAACAGGCCGACTCGTACGAACCCAGTAGGGTTTGTACCGGGCCTACTTGATACTCTCGATCGAAATTTCTAAAAGATACAACTTTGTGTGAACCCCGCATACTACAACTTCACACGAAGAAGCCTTTCCTAAGGCTGAAATACTACTTAGCCTTTCCTAAGGCCGACACAATATACACGTTTTCGAAAATACTCGCATAACGAAACTGAGCAATCCAGTCGAGATCAGGTGTGAAAACCAAGAACTCTCGATAGGATTGCTCACTCAGCGCATTTTTCTAGCACGAGAACTTTTCATTAAGTTAGGAGTGACATCCACATCTCGACAAAAGTCTCCATTTCTAAATCTAGTGGAACTCACGAATTTATTCGGGGAGCATAGCCACAATTAGGAACGAAACTGTTAAGTCAGGGGTGAAACCCGTACCTTAATAAGTCGTCCCACTCTCTATAAACTGGTTTTCAAAAAGCTCTCACCAAGGCACTCTATCACACGACCCGCCAATTTTACAATGATTGGAACTTATTTACGATTTGAAACTTTACGCTTTATCGATTTCTCGATTTAACGATTTCCACTCCCTACTTTATAAACGTACGATTCGCACAGCCACCGCAATCTAAAACGAAATCCGAATGTTCGCAACAAAACTAACGCATAATCTATCGCATTCGCTCTCGTTTTCTCACTTCGACGCGACCTCGCTTATTCTAAATCGACCTGTATGTGCATGATTACAAATTACATCTATATAAATATATATATATATATATACGTATAAACAAACAAGTCATTGTGTGAGAACTTAGGAAGTGTTTCCTATGTGGCTCCTATGTGATTCGTATTACTATACTATCGCACCAAGTTTTGAACACGCTCAATTGCAACGCAAAACTCAAAAATCATTATGATCGAATCTCACTCCAAGTCTCTTCCTGTCTAGATGCCTTCCAACAACTCTACCCCGAGACGGGCAGCTAAGAGGAAGCCAAACGAAGCGCCGAGAAGAGGATTGCTTCACTTGTGATTAAGGAAGTGAGTAAGCTTAGTCCTCGAATTGCCGCTCAAGTGCACTCTCTCAGCCATTCTCGAGCTTCGGAAGACGTTAAGACAGGAGAGCCGCAATCTACTTTTCTCTACAAGCACTTCAAAGCCTGTGACCCGATGGAATTCACGGATGAAGGAGGTGCGACTCAACTACTCCAGTGGTTCGATTCTATCGAAGTTACCCTTCGTCAAAGTGGGTGTCCCGATAGTCTCCGTACTACTTGCGCCACCGGAGTATTTCAATCGCGAGCACTCGACTGGTGGACCGTCGAACATAACAAACGCGGGATCTCCGCAGCTTACGCTCTCTCTTGGAATGAGCTGAAAGCACTCATGGAGAAAGAGTACTGTCCTCCTCATGAGATTCAGAAGCTGGAAAACGAATTCTGGGAAATCAAGCAAACCGAAGGTGACAATACTAGCTACACCGCAAGGTTCAAACAGCTTAGCATAATCTGCCCAAGTCAAGTCAACACTCCGGGGAAGGCCATCGCGAAGTACATTCGTGGCTTGCCTGAGTGTGTGGGTGATTTTGTCGAAGCTGCAAGGCCTGCTACCATCGAAGAAACCTACCGCTTAGCCGCAGAAATCAACAACAAACGACTCATGGAAGGATTATTCTCAAAGAATCATGTCAAGCAAGCTCATCAAGCAATCGCCAGTAATCCTTCAAGCGAACATGTTGACGAATCTTCTGATGAATCTACTGACGAATCTTCCGACAAATCTATTGGCGATTCTTCTAACGAAACAGCTAACGATTCTTCTGACGGATCTGCTAACGATTCCTCGGGCGAATCTGCTGCCGATTCTTCTGACAAATCTGCCGACGGATCTTCCGACAAATCAGCCAAAGACTCTGCAAGCGAGTCTTCAGACAAATCCTCCAACGACGACACTTCTTCGCAAGACACCGACAAACCTAGCCGCAAGCGAAAGACTTCAAACCCGAACTCATCAACAACCGAACTGCTGCAACCGGAACCTCTTCAAACCGTTCCGATGTTTCCAAAACGAGCCTACACTGGAGTTCATCCTCAGTGTTACTCGTGTACCTATCATCATCCAGTTGGGGATGACTGTCGCTATTGCAATAACTGCAACCGTTACGGTCACTTCACCCGCAACTGCCGCATCGAACCGTAAACTTGAGTACAACAACAACAGCTCCAGCAAAAGTCTTCAAGCATCAGACATCTAGCAAGCGTAGGATAGAGCTGTAATGATACGATTCTCGACGTTAATTTCTAAGTTTTGAATCTACCCTCTTATTCGAAGTTACCACTATATGCAACATTAACCCTCGTTTTCGTTTTCTCTTCCGCTCTCAAATCGTCACACTTAGACTAGATTCACACACATACTATATACTATATACTATATCACGAAATAATGTGTTTTACCCTCACTGCACTTTTAGAACGAGGTACGATAAACGTGCAAGGAACGATTAATCGCGGGTGCACACGGGATTACTTCGGTCAGTGCACGGAGATCGTAGTGAATTCTAAGGTGCCATAGCGTTTTGACAAAAGGTGACACCAAAACACGGGATGAAAGTAGTAGGGGTCGGGCAAGGTATGCCTTATCATACTACCGAAGTTCCGTGAAGAAAGTGCCACGTGGAGATTGAACGTTATTAGACCTATATATACTATTGTGATTATTTTCAACACACTACACTCAATCGCAAGGCGTAACAAACCGTATCATCGCAAGGCTTGTCGTAAGTCTGCAAACGCAATGCAATCGCCTCATCGATAGACGCTGGGGAGTCTACCTCGCAGGAAAATTGCATCAACGCAAGACTGGTCGTAAGTCTGTTGCAACGAATCTCAATCAAGCAAATTGACGCTCACGATATTGTTGAGTGAGGACCTATTCTACCCTCCTTGATAGCCGTGATGCGTCATAATGAAACGTTAAGCTTATTCGAAACAAGAATCGAACCCGACTAATCGCGATCGTTTACCTTGTGTATCTCGCAACCTCTATCGCTTATCACGTGAGCCTATATCTTTTGCTGAGTATCAATCTATCCCTATCGCCTACCGTTATCTGTAATATTCGTGCTAAGTTGGAACGCATGACCTCGCCTCACGAGAGGAAGCTCATATGGTTAAGACAGGGTGTTTTAGCCATATCAGCGACCTTTCGTGGAAAAAGGCCATGTGGGGTCTAATGCTAGTCAAACTCTGTGGTGATAATTAATCGAACCGAACCGCGTAAATCGAATCGCATACCTCCATCGCTTGCAACGCAACTGCCGATTTTTTTGTAATTCGTCGATCATCACCGTCATCACAAGTGTTCCGTGTTTATTCGTTTAATCACCCAAATCGCTGATTGCCTATCGTGTATAATCTACCGCCTATCGCTCGTATAGTATTAAGTACACATGACACCGCTTCATGAGGCAAAGCTAACCTGGTTAAGCATGGGGTTTCACCATGTTAGTAAACCCCGTGGAAACGTGCCATGTGGGTTTAATGTGGAATCAAATCGAAAACGCGCTACTCGCTTCTCACTTATCAACTCGCTGGATTAATCCATTTGAACCTATCTTATGCTCGGTCCGACTTCCTATCGATTGGGCCGAGTAAACGCAATTCTATCCAAGTCATATCGGCACACCTGACACTGCCTCACGAAACGGAGGTAATATGGGCAAAACATGGGGGATACGCCGCTGGTAATTCCTATATATAAGTGTTTTAAACATATTAACGAACTTCCGTGGGAAGGTGCCAAGTGGGGCTTGATGCCAAATTTTTCTTTTCAAAAGGTTGAAACTGATTTTTATAAAACTTTTATTAAAACCATGGAACAATGAAATTCCTCACAATGGTAACATCGAATCAGCTTAACTCCATATTCAAAGGGAGCTTCATGAGTTCAAATTTTCCTTAAAACCTTTTTCAAAGATCAAAAACAAGATTTTCTTGAGATGTTGGTTCAACATCGAGTTCAACTGGAACCCATATCATAGGAGGGTCTACGTAACCCTTGTTTTCATTTTCGAATTCCTTAGAATGTTAGAAACTTAAACTTCCTTGCAACATCGGTTAACATCGATTCTGTTGAACGCACGTTAAAAGGAAAAATTTTCAAAAGATACTCGCCCTAAATCCCTTTCCTTAATATCTAAAACGAACGTTTCTTGTAACGTTGGTTAACGATCGACTCAGTTAACTTTACGTCATGAGAAACCTTTCAAATCGCAATCGCATCGAACTAACGAATTCTACACAAGACAAGGTACCTTGGGATGCCAACTCGTGGGATTAATACTTTCGTCCTTACGTCGCCTTCTCGCTATCGCAGTCGATCTCTCTTATTCGAAACGTTCGCGCTGTCAACTTACGGTCAAATCACTCGTTGTATCGCTACTTATACCAGATCAACTCTTAGAAGTCTACCTATTGGATTAATTTCGGGACGAAATTTCCTAAAGTAGGGGAGACTGTAACAACCCGCACTTTTGTGCGTTGTTACTACTCGTTATACTCGTTACGCCGAGCACCGGAGATTCGGATCATAATGTAACCATATCGTATATATCGCTATTCGAAGGATAATCGCATATTTTCGAAATACAATATCACTATACTACACTATTATCATACTAACACTCACGGAGGCATTGAGTGAGGACCTATTCTACCCTCCTCAATGGCCGTGATGTGTCGAACGTAAACAATTAACGCTAACAAGGACCCTCGGGTGAGTGTTGTAGCTCCAGTCGTCGTGACGATGATAACAATGCGAGTAAACGGTACCCCGTCAGTCTTTGTGGCACTACACGAAATAACGTTCACGATGACATCAAGAAAGGACCTATACTACCCTCATTGATGGCCGTGCAATGTCGATAATAATCGCATACTCGAATCGGAAACCGACTGTTAATTATAGAAACTTTAGATTATGGATACGTAAGTACGACCCCTAGTAATATATATACATAATAATAACAATATATTGATAATATAAACTAATTACGGACGTACGCGCTTCGAAAACTACCAAAACGATCAAAAACGGAGTAGTCCAACGCGTCAGGATAGCTATCCGGACGGATGGGCCATCCGGACGGATGGGCATGCGCACGCATGGCCATCCGCACGCATGGGCCATCCGCACGGATGGGCTACCCGGACCAAAACACTTCTCCTCTCCTCTGTTGCCTATAAATACCATGTCACATCACTTGAACAGTGATGTGACAGCTCCTATTCAACCAAACACGCTCCAAGACCCTTTTCTCTCGATTTCCTCGCGATTCCGGTAAGATTTCAACCTAAAACTTGTACTTCTACAATCCACACTCGATTCTACATCATTCTATCTTTCAAAACTCAATTTCTAACCGTGAAATCTACGGACTTGAGGCGTTTTGAGGTGATGTCACCAAGAGTTCTTATGAACTTCAAGTTGGGGTCTCATTTCACTATAAACGACTCAGATCTAGGTGATTTCCACATGTTTTAATGACAAATCTCACCTAAATCTGTGCGATTTCGAGTTAACCATGAAGAACCACATGAACGGCCAGATCTGATGGAACGGGGTGATTCCCGGCCGTTAGAATGAGTCGGAATGGACGGAACTTCAAGTGTTAGTGCGAAATTACACTACCCTAATGAAAACGAACGTATTCCTTCCGTTAAACACTCGAAACAGTGCTCAGAGTGCGACACAGACATGTCAGTCCGCACGGCCAACATGTCAGTCCGCACGGACAACATGTCAGTCCGCACGGACAACATGTCAGCCCGCACGGATGACACAAGTCCGCACGGATGACATGTCAGTCCGCACGGATGACATGTCACCCGCACGCACATGTCACCCGCACGCACATGTCAACCGCACGGATGATATGTCACCCACACGTACCACTCACCCACACGCACCACTCACCCGCACGCACCACTCATCCGCACGCACAAGCAAAGTCAGTCCGCACGTACCACCTTCATCCGCACGGATCATCTGTATCCGGACGGATGACATGCCATCCGGACGGATGACTTGTCATCCGGACGGATAACATGTCTAACCGCACGGATGAGGACCAATCAACCAAATGAGTAACTTTTCAAGGCAATCTTGCTTAACCATACTTCGTTTACTCTATTTCTTCAAGGATCATTACAGACAACTCGTAACCGACTCGAACCAGTTGTAATCCCGCTAAATACGCACTGTGAGTATACTTGACCCCTTTTTAATCGAATTTTGGGTGTAACATACGTTACTAACAAATCAAACTTATCAAACGAAATATTCAATCAATCGAGCTATCACTAGCGAATAACTGTTATGCATAGATATACGTGATGCTAGTTGCATATGTGCTAGGACTTATACTCGCGACGTCCCACCAAGACTAGTATAGTACTATTGCGCCCGACGGGGTCTAGTTATGCCATCGTACATTCGAGCATCGAGGACTTAGTTGGTAGTATCAGTTTTGTGAGTATGTATGTCGTGTATTACGTTTATGCATATGGAAATTCGCAGCACTTTTAATCTATTATGCTATACTATTCAAACCTGTATACTCGCCAATACTTTTGTATTGACAAATATTTTAACGTATGTTGCAGGTTAGATCGCAGACCTTATCAAATCAAGCTAGGGAGTCTAGAAACTCAACTAAAATCTAGGTTGTCGGATTTGTATTGTTCGAGAGGACAAGAAAGCTGTGATAACTTATGTGATTGTATTATTTGTTAGTATGGGATAACGAATGTATTAAATATTATCGCAATATAGTTGTTATGGATTCTCTTGAGCAATCTGATTCGCCTAGTGCCACGCCCCGATGATTCCGCCATCGGTTGGGGTGTGACAGATCTCTTGGATCAGTGATTTCTTTAAGGGTCGAACAAAGTTCATCGCCTTTTTGACAAGAAGTCTATAAAATAAAACTTTCAATGTCATTATTACACCTTTGCTTATAAGCATACATCTCAAATGGATGTTTTGGTGTATACATCTCATTGATGTTTATTAGCCATGATTTACATTGATCATATAGGCTATATATAAGTGACTTGGAAGGACCCAAGTACATTTGGAAGCTTGTGTGGTTTCTCGTACCGCACAGCCAGGAATGTTAACATATTTCCAGATGTTAACAGAGAGTTATTATCTTAAAAAGGTTGTACCATCATTGCCATTTAATATTTTGGCTAGGTTATACCTCTAAGAATTTCTTTGGCAGATTAATCAAATTTGAAATGATATAGTATGATGTAATAAAAATACATATTCCAAAAAACAAAAATAACTTTATTGAATCACGAAACTAGTACAAGGATGCCCTAAACGGGACTTGAAAACAACACACTGCCCACGCAGGGGCTACAGAAATAGAAAGTAAGTCCACGCAGGGACTTGGTACTTGAAAATAAAGTAATGTCCTCGCATGGACTTATTGAAAGACAATACAAAATAAAACAACAACTTCTTACTTCTTCTTGCCTTTAATAAGGTTCACAAGACCTTTTAGAAAACCATTGTGCTTCTTCTTAGTTTCATTGGCTTCATGTTCAACCCGGTCTAACCTCTGTAAAATCTCCTGAGTTTGTTCCTGTTGGTGAGGAGGAGGTTGCTGGTAAGGTGGGTATTGGTATCCCTGCACCGAATATCCAGTTGGGTAAACTGGTGGGTAAGAAGAAGGATAAAGTGCATTGTACTGAGCAGCTGTAAGGTATGGGTCATGGTTTCCATAATCCGATGGGTATCCAGATGGATTATACCCAGATGAACCTGGGTATGTCGGGATCGGGTTGTTAAAACCCAATGGCGGCTGCGGTGGTGCATGAGAAACTGGCGGAGGATTGACTTCCGGCACCGTGTGTGAGGGTCCACCCATTTGGAGGTCCTCTAGAATAGGAGGGTAAGAACTTGAACCATGAGAGGATGCGAACCGTGGTCCCCCACGCACAGACATTCTAGCATTTCTCCTTCGCCTTGGCGGCTCGGGAGGCGGTTGAGGTGGTTCCTTAACTGGTAAAGGTGGTGGGGTAACAGCTTGAAGTTGTGGTTCAACCAAAGGAGGTTGAGTCGGGGAGTTGTGATGTGAAGGGGTAAAGAACCAATCATACTGAGCCATTCTCTCAGCATACGAATCAGGCCTTCGGTACGGCGATCCTTGATAGGGAGAACCGCTTGATATGCTAATAGGGTGGCCCGGTGTTCCGGTTTGCATTTCAGGGTCCGGGTCGTCGTCCATTTCCATCTCCTGAGAGAAATGATCCTCAGGTCCAAGAGGATTGAAACCCAAAAAGTCGTTGACGTATTCATTGGGATTAAACTGAGCTGGAGAGTAGGTAGAATCCGAGTGATGAAAAGGATGAGAGTGAAATGAGTGGTGTGATTGGTTCGAGTGATGTGATCCCTGTGAATGATGGGAATGTTGGGGTTCAACAGGATGGGTAACCCAAAGTATGGAGGGTCAGATGGTGAGGATCCTAGTGAGACAGAATGCCTTGCTGGCTCGAAGCTATGACTCCAATGGTCCCGTGAGTCAGAGACAGAGAGTGAATCGGATGGGGTACGTCGGTGGGAGGGTCCCGCGTGGCCTGATGGCCCTCCTCGCATTGGTCATTTTCCTTTGCCTCTCACTCGTGGTGGCATTTTCCAATTGGTAACCTGTAAAAACAAGTAGATATAATATAAACAATAAAAGGAAAGTTAAGAATAAATCCTAGGTCATTAGCCTAGGCTCGGAAGTCCAAGGAATGTGCTTATTATGTCATTGAGATTAAACACAAAAGGTTAGTGTTTAATTCACTCAATGTTGGCTCTGATACCAACCTGTCACACCCTGATATTTCCACATATTACCGGTGGGCCCGGCGGGGAGTATCGTGAGGTAGTTGATATCATCATAGTCAATACACACAATATAATAGCACAGCGGAAGGCTTGGTAAATAAACTATTACAAACCATAATGTCTGAGTGTTCGACAAAAGAATATACAGACTGGAATGTAATAAGAGACACAGGCGGATCACGAAAATACAAAGAAACAAAATAACAGACTTCAGGTATCTATGGATTTGCAAGATCCTCTTATGACACCTAATAGCTCCAGCCTATTACGAGAGGTACCTGTAGATCAGTCTTTAAGAAAATACGTCAGTTTACACTGGTAAATACAATTAACTGACTCTTTTGAAAACATTTATGAAAATTGATTTAAGTGCACATGGCACAAATCTTTTATAACTTGGGACAATTATTTAAATATAATCTTGTATACAGATTTACATGTTTGTCTTACAATTGGGGTCGGTTGGAAGCCGGTCATGATTAACCGACTCACCACTTATAGAACCCACAAAGGTGTTATCCCCAACATGTGGGTTTATATTTTAGCATTTGCATCTATCAGGTGTATGCCTACACCCCGTGCATAGGCCGTGGCCATTTACAAACGAAATAAGCCGAGGATATCCAGGACACGGTCGAATTAACCCCCAATGTTTATGTTATCAAACAAGACAGATTAAAATGGGTTATGTAAATTTATTAATCACAATCCGGTTAAATGATTTCATACCCGACCAAGTGGTATTATTATAATACTATATCCCAATCCCGTATAAGGGAAAATAAGTTAAAAGTATTTACCTGAGCTCAAAGGTGAAAGTAACTCAGCCGTAAATCCTAAAGCTGTATGAAGATACCTTCTACTGGATGCTACTTAATCTGTATAGAAGGTTTAATAACCTATTAGGGTGCTAACGGGCCTTTAGTTAAGTCAAGGACTTAGACGGGCTAGCTAGAAAGAAACTTTACGGTTCTAAACGCTAGATTAAGCGGAGACCGAAATAGAATGTGGTTTAGACCCTACAAGCTTGGATACTTGTATAATATGGGTAAACTAGTCACATTCTGGAATTTGAGGATTAAATGATAAGATTAAACCCGTTTCGGCTATTATACGCAAACTAGTCACGTAAGCCAATCCGAACGCGTAAACGCGTAACGGGTAACCAAATGAATTATATACAGGTCTTAATTGTTAGTATGCTTAAAATATGTTAATACATCAGTAGGATGTTAACATATATGCCCAAAAAGTAATTTAAACCAATTTAAGTCCCGAAAGGGCATTTTGGTAATTTTAATACTTATAAAAGAGATTTTATAATAAACTGAAGTTCTGGTCTTTTGAAATCAGTAAAAATATTTTTTTAATAACTTATATCAGTAGGGTATTGCCTGCATGTGAAATTTATCCTTTATAACCAATTTATGAACTGAATGGGCATTTTGGTAATTTCACATAAGCTTTAAAGGTCAATTTTGGAAATCTGAGTTTAAAACTTTTGCTTACTATTAAAGTATAGAAATTTACTAAAAACATCAGTAGGTATCAAGTCTTATATGTTAAAAATAGTTTTAATCCATACTATGCGCTTAAAATGAGTAAAAGTCGGGTTTAAGCGATTTTCGGGTCATAATAGGAAATATGAGTTTTTGATCAGTTTATAAAGTTCAAAATATTTTATTTATCATATAGAATCAGTAGCAAAAAGTTTGATATCAAAATATTATGTAAAACTCATTTTATTCAAGAAAAGGGTATAACCGACAATTATCGAATTAAAGCTAGAACCCTATGATATGATCAGTTTAAAAATAACTAAAAATATTCAAAAATCCCAAAATATTATATTACATCTGTGGGTAAAAAGTTTGGTGTCAAAATTTGGGTTTAGATAGGCTTTATGCTAAGTACGCCGTTTAAAAAGTTTGGTGTAAAAAATAACTAAAAATATTCAAAAATCCCAAAATATTATAACTCTTAATCTAGACCTCAAACTGATGTCAAATTTTTAGGACAAGTTTATAAATCAGTAACAAAGGTTTTTGTCCTCTCACATTTCTAAAAATCTCATTTGTGTGTCAAAAGGTCGTTTATGGCATTTATAAGCATATTAACGATCAAGAGCATATAATTCAAACCACTAAGAACCATGCACTATAACCCCAGAGGGTTATACTACTGAGTAATGTGGTTCTAATGGAAGCTTAAAACATGGGAGAATTAAGCTTGAATGGGTCAGAACTAAAAGTCAAAGCAAAAGTCAAGCTTTTGCGACTTTCAGTTATAATTTGACCTTAGACTGATAATTGTCGGGTTAGGACTGATAAAACATGTTCTATTATTAATTACCAAGTCATTAGAATGTTAAAATATAATTTAGAACCTCTGGTTTATTAATTTTATTAATTTTTAAACTTTCTGTCCAGTTTGACTTTTTGTCAAACTAGTTTGACCCGAAAATTAACTAGTCAAACGAAATAATTAGGAGGTGCCATTTTAAGGGTTAATCACCTACATTAATATGGTTCCATAACCACTTTCGTTTTGATCAGTGGCTGGACCATTTGTGATTAAACCGAAAGTCAAAGTTAAATTACGATATGTTTGACTTTTTGGCAATTAAGCTAATAAAAACGACTAAGCAGGTTGCAATACCCTTACTAATGGTCCTTGCTATCTTTTCTACACTTGAAATTCTTCTCTTAGTCCTTGCAAGCTCCAGAGATGGTTCTTTTGAATGTTGCAAATAAAGTGTGCACAAGAACACTACATAAGGGCTCTTTATATAGCAATTCCCAAGTGTTTGGATCACTTCCAGCTGTTATGGGACATCCTAGGATCACTCCAGGTGTCCTAGTAGATTTATAAAACTATTTAAGAGCCCATGGGATCGTTACAATCGAGTTTGAGGCGGTGCAAAGCTGAAACCCGCACCTGGCAGCAACCTGCTGTTGAAACAGGGCCGTCGCGTTGCGCGACGGCTGAGGGGTCCCAAGGTCGCGCCACGCGACCACTTATGTTTCCAGCAAAACATGTTTTAAAGTTTACACATTCAGCCCCTGCACCTTTTCAAGCCTTGTAACTTTAATTTTAGGCACCTTTGGTCCTCGTAGTTAGTTTGTTGAGGCTCAAGGATGTATAGACAAACTTCGTTAGGCTCGGGTTCGTTGATTATCACTATAAATGAAAGTTTTGTCAAGTTGACACTTATAGCCCAAAGTCTTGAAAACATGCTTAACGATCTCGAAACCTCGTGAAATTTATACCACTTATTCTTGAGAGTGTATTTGAACATTTCGAAGCCTAGGGTTCGTTAAAAGGTCACTCAGAGGTCAGAATTAACATGTTGACACGTTTAACCCTCGTAGTTTTATAATCTTCCGATTATTTTCACAAACGGCTTCTTATATCCAATCAATCTCTCGTTTAAGAATATATTCATCATGTATGGTCGTTCAGAGGCTCAAGTTTGGCATGTTGACACTTTTAGTCCCTCCGGACACATAACTTCACTGTTTGACAACTTTAGTCCTTCAAACTCAATCTTTCACATATCTTGGGTTTAGGACACGTGTCTATACATAATTGGACACGTTTTTACGTGGTGTTACAATATAAGGTATCATAAAGTTTAATAGTTAAACCGGTTATCATAACTAAATCTAATGTTCCCACGGCTTCGACTACTAGCGGTTTTCCATTTCCCAGCTTAAGCGTTCTTTGGTTTCTTTCCAGCTTCCGGATTGTATGGAATCCCCGTAAGGAGTTGGTTACATGAACCATAGAACCAGAATCAAACCACCAAGTATTAGATGGAACATTTAAATTAAAGAACTCAAGTATCACGAAAAGATTATCATCCTTCTTGGCTAGCCACTCCTTAAAGTCCAGGCAGTCCTTCTGCTTATGTCCCACCTTACGGCAGAACTTGCAGTGAATCTTCCCTTTGTAGTCATTAGAGCCAGAAAAACTTGCACCTGCATCTCGCTTTTGGACCTTTGCATTAGGCTTCTTATTGTAGTTCCCCCTTCCTTTTCTTCGAGTCAGTAGTCATCAGGTAAGCAACACCGACTTTCTCAAGTTTCAGACGTTCTTCTTCTTACACGCACATGGTAATCAACTCGTTCATCTTCCATTAGTTCTTCTGAAGGTTATAGTTGACTTTGAATGCTTCATAAGATGTGGGCAGAAACGTCATGATAAAGTGCACCAGAAAGCCATCAATAATCTCCATGCTTAATCCCTTGAGCTTTTGGGCCATGTCATTCATTTATGGATGTGCTCACGAATACCGCTGACCCCATCATACTTTGTAGTCACCAATTTTAGAATGAGGGTGCTGCCTTGCGCCTTAGACGTCCCTTGGAATTGAGCCTCCACATTAGTCAGATATTCCTTAGTTGTAGTAGCGTCAGGAATGGCTCCCCTAATAGCAGGACTTATCGAGTTTTTTATGAAGATAAGAGACAAGCAATTAGCTCTCTCCCACTTTTGTTGGAGTAGTTTTTCAGCTTTAGTACTCTTATCAGTAAGAGCAGGGGGAACAATTTCAGTTAGCGCACAGTCAAACTCCAGGTGTGCGAGAGTAAGGTTAAGAGAATCCTTCCATGAAGCATAGTTCGTATCAGTCAAAGTATCAATAGCCATAGCAGGAGCTGATAGTGGATTAAAAGGAGAATAATAAGATACATTGCAAAAGAAGAAGTTGGAGTGACTTATGGGTAATCTAAAACTAAGACAGGCGGAAATCAATACCATTATACTAAGGAAGCTGTCATAATGTTATTTACACACACCAATTTTAAATAAGGTTCTACTTGAATGACGGTTTTTGCTTTGGCTATGGCCAATCATACAAGTATTATGAACAGTCAGACTGTGCGGATTAGATGCAACACATCACCTTTGGGCATAAGTTGAAACACCATAATTTTAGGCACAAAGTTTGCGAGATATGAGTGTAACACATCACCTTTCGGTATAAAATGAAACACTCATGCATCTTAGGCAGAAGTCATGTGTATGTTATATGAACAAATGTAATAAGGCAAGTGTTACACTATGCTTGTTCATATAATAAGGATATACACCTAAGTGACTATGCTTAAGTTCACTAAATAACACCACAAGTAAACACATCACCTTTGAGTAGAAGTGAGAACTTGAAAAAATGTTATTTTAGTTAATCAAATTTTAAATCAATCAAAAGGAATTAGTTGAATGATTATTTAAAAATTAGGTTTATAAAACATAATAGAGTAAGGTTTTATAATAGTTAGGTTTAGATCTAGAGCTGTAGAACATATTCAGTTGCTAAAACAACCATTCTAACAAATAAATCCCCTGAAGATATTAGCTTAAAAAAGTCAGCAATAACATAAATTAACCGTAAGATAAATAAGTTCAAATTTCCTCAACATCACTAAGGATTTGAACAAGTAAATCATAAAGCTTCAAGGGAATAAAAATTAAATACAGGGAGATCAAACAAAAAGTTTATTTTGTCTAAGTAGGATGAGAATAAATCTTAATCATCCATTTTTCAAATCAATGGTTAAGATGAAAGTGTAGGAGAAAGTAGGAGTGCAATGGTATCTTGGGAAAATCCTATTTATGGACTTTCTCTCTCCACATGCAAGACACATGCATATTCCACCCCCATTTTTTAAACGTTCATAACTTTTTTATACGATATTATTTTTTCACAAAAATTTCACCGTAAAATCGAGCGTCTTTTTGTACCATATTGCTATATAAAATATGAAGACTAAAAAAAACCCACTAAAATGTGTTGTATTTCTATGTTGTATAACATTTTTTTGTGCTTGATTTTTGTACTATATTTTGTGCTAAATTTTTTGTGCTGAATTTTTTTATCTTAATTTTTTTCTCTATTTTTTGTGCTGAATTTTTTTTGTACTACATTTGTTAAATTTTTCCGTGCTATATTTTTTGTACTAGATTTTTTATGCTATATTTTTTATACTAGATTTTTTGTGCTAGATTTTTTTTTGTTGTATTTTTAAAAAACAAAACACATGTCATTTTCACTTCTATTTATAAGGACCAAAATGTCATTCATTCCTACTTATTAGGAGTGCCACATATTATCATCACAATTCTTCTTAGTTTACTTACGTAAAATCTACTTTTTAATGGATCATTTCCCTTAAATACAAATCAATCTTCATACATACAAAACTCAGGAAAATAATAATTTACAATCAGATCTATGAGAATAAACAAATTAAAGCAATAAACAGTTTACATTAATTATGTTAAACAACAACATTTAGTATCGGTAAGCAAATCCTGATAAACCAACATCTTTGCGACTTAACTGCGTAGGGTTTTGGAACCAGAGTTGTACTTTGATTGTTGTTTTGAGGTTTTTTTTTAAATTAAGAATATCTCATAGATTTCGAAAAAGAGTAAATTACTTTTTGAGTCCCTGTGTTTTAGTGGTTTTAACCATTTGAGTTCAAAATCAAAAAGTTTAACGCCCTGAGTCCCTATTCATTTATTTTATAACGTTTTAAGTCCAATTTTGTTCATTTTATAACGATTTGAGTCCAAAAAATTGGACTCAAAAGGTTAAAGAAAATGCTTATAGGGACTCAGGTCGTTAAACTTTTTGCTTTTAGACTCAACTAGTTAAAACCAATAAGACACACGGACTCAAAAAGTAATTTACCCTTAAATTTAAGAGATATATCATAAAACCCATAACACTTTTATCTGACAATTTTTCATCCAAAATAAGGGATTTATTCAGGTTTAACAAAAATTTAGTTTTTTTTATTTCAATTCCAGATCATAAGGGAATTTAAGAACTGAGTAATATCGCTCTGATATCACATGTTATTCAGTTCTTTTAAGATATAATGGAAAATACTTTAGGGATCTTGATATACCTGACAATCCAGTAGTGGTTAAAGATGAAGAAGAAGCCATCTTGATCGGTTCCCGTTTAGGGTGAACAGTTAGGATAGAGAGGTATGATGATAGCAGTTTAGATCACTAGTTGAATACGAATTCGGTTTAGTGAGGGGGGCTGAAAATTTTAGAGGGTGTGTGTTTTTAGGGTTCCCCAATCACCTGTATTTATATTCTTCACTCAAGGGAAAACCCTAATTAACTAGTATGAGCCTTTACGTCCATCAAATAAAGCTCAGTTAATTTTATAGTAATATTAAAGTAAATTGATCTGGTTATTAAATAAATAATCAATAAGCGCACCATAAATTATTTATTAAATTTTTTTGAAAGGTGAACTTCTTAATGGTGACCATTGTCACATCCGCAAATCGCGGACCCTCGCCAAGATTAAGGGCCCAGATAGCAAGGCCAGCGCTGGGTTTACCAGTCTTGGGTCGAAGGCTTTCCCCCGGAAACCGTACTGCCTCTACACGAGTTGCCTCGCTAGAGTAACAGCCGGATGAAAACCGGAGTGACGCTCAGGATCAAACCCTCCTCGGTAGGTTTTTCACCATCATTGCGCACGGGTGTCCTACCCCCTTTCGCCACAAGCTGGGATCGAACCGGTGACCTCTAGGAGACCAAACCGGCCCTCAACCAACTAGGCTATGAAGGCAGGACAATTATTTATTAAATAGTTTACGCTAACATTGTATACCAACTGTTCGACAAAATGTTCCATAAATCTAACAATCAAAATGATTTTTAGTATTGAAAAATGAGGAGTGACTTTTTGAAAGTGTTATCACTTTAAAAAAAAAATTACAAAAATACAGTGTGCCCTAAATCCCTAATACACATATACGCTGTTTGTTCTTTCTTCTCCACAGCCCCAGACGACAGTTCCGGCTCCCTCACCCTCGTCGTCCGTCACCCCGCCGTCGTCCCCTGCTCCCAGTTAAGCTCCAATAACTTGTTACGTTTTGTTTTTGTGTTATGATTTGATGCCGTATCAAATGCTGATCAATAATTTGAATGATCCGAATTTGTGATAGAATCATAATAATTCTTATCATTACGACTTAATTCTAATCATTACGAATTTGCGATACTCTACTGTGAATTGCATGCGAATGTTGTTAGGGTTATAGAATTCAGGTTTTGAGGTACAACCTAGTTATTGATTTTCAAAATTTGATATGGATTTATGATGATTTTAGCTCCAATAACTCGTTACTTGTTCGTTTTGTATCACGACTTAATGCCGAAATCATACTCTGATCATTAATTTGAATGGGTAGGTATTTGGCTGCAAAAAGTGAAGCTGATCATTACGATAGAGAGCTACGTAGAGAACAAGAAGAAATTGACACCATACCTGATTCAGGTTATTTCATAATTTCATTCAAAAATTAGATGCATACTCGATAGTACGGAATTGATAATTGGTGATCTGATTATGTATACAAACTGTAGAGGCGGCTGAATTGGCGGAGATACTGGCGGAGTATGGGGTGGAGCCACATGAGCTATTTCTGTGATTTGCATACAATAGTTCACTTGTTATAAAAGAATGTCCCTTTTAGTCATTTTACATGAATAAGCTAAGCCAAACACTTTTTAAAAAACAACTTATTGACTTATTGGCTTTTCTCACCCCATAAGCTAATCCAAACACTTTTTTAAAAACTCCTTTTCAAAAAGTTATAAGTCAATAAGTCCTTTTCACAAAAAGTCCTTTTTGAGTTAAATAAGCTTAGCCAAACAAGCCCTTAATCTTTCGTTCTCGTGTCGGACTTTGTGCTCCTCTGTTCCGTTGAACGGTGGTGACGACCTTTTGCTCAGAATCAGAGGCCACTTCCGGCTTCTTCTATACCGATTCTACAACGGTAAGTTCAATCTAGTCGTGTTTTTGTTGGATTCCTGTATCCTGTTTTTTTTTCTGTTTGCAAAATAGATTGCTTTGTTCTAATAACAAATCAGTATAGAATTTGCTTTTCTCTTTAAAGTTTTATCTCGAGGAAATTAGGGCTAGCCATTTCAATAATTATTTGGTAGTTATTTTCTATACGATCAACATAACATAACATGATCAGATGAAAGCATTCTGTAAATGAGCATTTTAGTTTTTTAATAAATATTCACAAATTTGTATGGGAGGTACCGAAAGAATGTTCATATTAGTGACTGGTTTAGGGGTGTTCGTGGTTCGGTTGAAAACCATGAAGTTATCAAACCAGTTATCGGTTTGGTTTTGCAATCAAGTTTTTTTAATTTTCTGGTCAGCGGCTCCAAATTTTCAAATCTTCGTTGGGATTTGCGGAGGCTTTGGCCTAGAGGCAGCAACCCTAATTTTCTAAATCAGTTAATTTGGCATGTTGCCTAAATTAACGTTTCTTGTTCCCAAAGTTGTAAACCCTAATCGATTTAGTATATATAGATGTGTAGGACCTTTATAATTCCTTGAGCACCTGAATAAGACTTATAACCGCTAGCAACAATGGACATAGGTCACACCGACCGAACCACATAAATCTTGTGTTCCGTTTCTCCGTTCTGATTTCTGTTTTGTGTGTCTGATTGTTAGGTTGTGATTTGCGATCTAAAGATACCTAACAACCTTAACAAGCGGTTAATTTGTAGTGAAAACCTACAGTAAGGTTGAGCTGTATTTTAAATTTATTGGGCTTATTCTAGTACAGTTAAGTTCCAATCTGAGTTCTGACCAAGTGCTCCTTGCCTCCCACCTTAATTTTTAACCCTTGTTGAGCTGTATTTTTGTTGAATTTGTTGCTCATTCTAGTATTTTCTTGAAGTCATAGAGTTGTAGAATTGCGGCTCATAAGTTGATGCAGTTGTCAAGATTTAGTTATTTTTAACATTTGGCTTTTAGCAATTCTTTGTATGCAATATGCCTATATCCATCTCAGGTCTTTTAAGCTGGAATCTCATTTATACCATTACTGTTAAATAAATAAAAAAATTTGTAGTTCTTAAGATGTTCATAGGTATGCTTATAAAGCTATTTGACCATTCAAGATACTTGAAATATACTTAACAGAGCCGGACCAAATTTATTGTAACTTTAGCTTTTGACCCGACACATTTTGGCTGACCCATTTTGACCCAAGTCATTCTAACATGACCCATTTAGGCACTGGTTAAATAAAATCTTGGATCCGCCACTCGCTTAGAAACATATATGATAGTGTGGATACTCTTTGACTTGTACATCATCATATATAATTTTGATAAAAATAAGAAAACTGATTAGAAATCTCATAAGAACAAAGTGGCTGATGATATGCTTTGACATTATATTAGTTTATCAGTTGCAATTATCTTGTCTGCCACTTACAAAAGATATATGATAGTAATACAAAAAGAAAATGTGCAGCGAATATGCTTCCACTATATGGACATTATTAACCATGAAGACCCTTGTATCTTGCACAAAAAATTTAAATGATGGCCCGCGATAGCATAATTGGCAAATTTTGCTGGCAAAACTGTAATAATGTTGACAATGTAAGAACTTGTAGGCCACTATTAAAGTTATTAATTTCAAAAAGAAATGATTACAGATTTAGAAAGCTATGGCAACTTCTCATGATCAAGCGGAAGGTGATGAAGATGAATATGTTGTTCTGGACTTGGATGCCGTTTCTGAGAAAGTTCACATCCCACCGAATGCTCCATACGTTCTCTCTGTAAGTATGTTAAACATGAATAATATACGGTTTTAGTAAATGTAAAAATATCGGTTAATTGTAGGTCTCTCATTTCGTTAGTTTCTACATGTACGAAACATCTGTTTTGATGACTTGTTTGCTTTAAATGCAGGGCCTGGACACATTGAACCCGATTCTAATCATTGATGACAAAATAAAGCTGGTAATAAAATGTTATTTCTATTCACATCAACCTTCAGATGCCACTTTTTTCCTTCATAAATTACTTTACATTTTTCGGGATTGTGGATTTTGCAGATTGGCGAATACGAGGAAACTGTCGGGACATGTATTGTTTTAAGTGAAAATGGTTAGTTGAAACACTAAATACAGAACCTGTTAACTTTATGTGATGTAAGGTAACTGATTAAATATCGGTGCAGATGCTACTCCTGAGGTTCATGAAGAGACGGGATCATCTGAAGCAAAATCTTTTTCGGGGAAATCTATTACTAACCCGAATCAGGTTCCTAGGAAGCAAGTCAAACCTGTTTGTCAATCTCAAAAGATTCTTAGGTTTAAGTTATTATCGGAGTGTCAAAACGAAAATGAACAGAGCAGCGTGAAACCCGTGTAGTCCAAGCAACAACAGGTTTTAGTCATGTCAGCATTGGTTGTTGTTGGCACTCTTGTAGATCGTCGGATATTCTTGTTAAACCATGTTTAGATATTTAACATTGCTCATTCTAAGAGATGTCCTAACCTTTTTTTTTTTTTTTTTTTTTTTTTTTTTTTTTTTTTTTTTTTTTTTTTTTTTGTAGTGGGTTTATTTTTAGGAGCCTTTGTATTTGATCCTAATCCAAAAAGACATATATAACAAAACTTTTAACAAGATATAGGAAACAGTTCAAGAAAATCTGCCTTTTAAAGTAAGAGTAAACTGCCATTTTGGTCCCTGTGGTTTGGTCAGTTTTGTCACTTTAGTTCAAATCTCAAACTTATTACATCCAGGGCCCTGTGGTTTGCATTGTGTTGCCATTTTGGTCCAAATTTCAAATTTGACCAGATTCTCCTATTTAAACCCTTCTATTTTGTCTTTATTCTCAGGGGCATTTTGGGTATTTTAAAAATTATTATATTTAATTGTATATATTTAATACCTAAAACAATTATATATAATATATATACACCCACACATACCGAAGTCATAACTCTCTCTCTCTCTCTCATCTTTCTCACTCTGCTCTCTCTCTCTGAACTACCACCACCACACCACCACCCCCACCACCGTATCATCACCACCACCATCTCTGCTCTCTCTCTCTCTATCTGAACTACCACCACCACCACCACCCCCACCACCGTATCGTCACCACCGTACCTACCACCACACCTCCTCCACCGTTCTCAACTACCAGCACCACACCATCACCACCCTCTCTCTTTTTCTCTCTCCCCCTCTCCTCCTGCCGCCACAAACCACCACCACCGTCTCCAGATTCAATCGATTGATTATCAGAGGAATCGAACCAGTCATCTGTACCGGAATCACCCCCCACCACCGTCTCCAGATTCAATCGATTGATTATCAGAGGTAGTTTCTTTGATACGGCGGCGACGGAAGCGAATGGTTGAGGGTTTCTTTTTGGGGTGGTGAGTTGAGGCAGTAGCTGCCATATGAATTGAAAGGGGGGGGGGGGTGGGTTTTTTTTGTTTTCGTTAATTTGGTATCAAAGTTGTACAGATTCGTCAGATGGTGTTGCAGGTTTAGGTGATGGTGGAGGCGGTGGCTTTTGATTTAGGGAAGGGTGGGGATGGTGGTGGTTGAGAGGAATCCAGGGGAGTGGATGTGGTGGTAGTAGGTGGGGGTAGCAGTGGTGCTGATGAAGGAGGTTTTGTTGATGAAAATGGTGCTGATGAACTGCAGATTGAAGATGGTGCTGATGAACTGTAGGTTTTGTTGATGAAAATGGTTTTGTTGATTGCAGGTTTTGTTGATGATTGCAGATTTTGTTGATGAAAATGGTTTTGTTGATTGCAGGTTTTGTTGATGAACTGCAGGTTTTGCTGATGATTGCAGATTGAAGATGGTGCTGATGAACTGCAGATTGAAGATGGTGCTTATTGATTGCAGGTTTTGTTGATGAAAATGGTGCTGATGAACTGCAGATTGAAGATTGAAGATGAAGAATCGATGAAAATGATGATGATTTGACTTTGTATGGTGCTGTTGAACTGCAGATTGAAGATGAAGAATGAAGGGGTTGAAGATGAAGAACCGATGATGATGATGATGATTATTGATATGGCGGTGGTGGCATTCGATCGGAACCGATGAAGATGATGATTATTGATTTTGTGAATGTCTGTATGTATATATATATAATATATAATTAATTTTGTGTTAATTTATTAAAAAAAGTAAAGGAGGGTGGGGTGGGGTGGGGTGGGGTGGGTAGTTGGGCATGCAAAATGACCAAAATGCCCCTTTAGAAAAGGACAAAAAACCAGGTTGCAACAGTGAAAAATTAGGGTTTTTGAAATTTGGACCAAAATGGCAACAAAATGCAAACCACAGGGCCCTGGATGTAATAAGTTTGAGATTTGGACTAAAGTGGCAAAACTGGCCAAACCACAGGGACCAAAATGGCAGTTTACTCTTAAAGTAATGTTTGCTTGGTCTATTATTCATTTATTTGCTATCATTGTGTTAAGGAACCTAAAGTTGATGATTGCTTGATTGTATGGATTTTATTGGCTGATTTTAATATTCCTATTTTCAGAAGAATTGTCTTTATTTGTTTGGTTCTTTTAGAAGAAAAATATGCTTTGTTGATGGGCCACAATTATATTATGATTGTTTCCTTATCACCATTCCTAGTTGGTTGAGGGCCGGTTTGGTCTCCTAGAGGTCACCGGTTCGATCCCAGCTTGTGGCGAAAGGGGATAGGACACCCGTGCGCAATGATGGTGAAAAACCTACCGAGGAGGGTTTGATCCTGAGCGTCACTCCGGTTTTCATCCGGCTGTTACTCTAGCGAGGCAACTCGTGTAGAGGCAGTACGGTTTCCGGGGGAAAGCTTTCGACCCAAGACTGGTAAACCCAGCGCTGGCCTTGCTATCTGGGCCCTTAATCTTGGCGAGGGTCCGCGATTTGCGGATGTGACAATGGTCACCATTAAGAAGTTCACCTTTCAAAAAAAAAAAATTGGAAGAACTAAAAATAAATTAAAGAAAATGCTAAATTGTTTAGAAGTTCAAAGTAAGAAAGTGAAAGGTGGCCCATTGCTATCAACCCAACTTGATATTGTGGTCAATTTTAGCATTATTCAGATAAGGTGATAGATCTGTGACCCACCCTGTATAAAATACGTTCATACTAACAATCATTCCTAACCAATGCAATGGCATCCAATGCTCAATCCACAACTCCATGGCCGGAGATCCTCGGAAGCAAAAACTGGGAAGGCCTTCTCGACCCGTTAGACATCAATGTCCGAACGCTCATCCTGCGCTGCGGCGACTTCTGCCAAGCCACATACGACGCGTTCAACAACGACAAGAACTCCAAGTACGCTGGCAGCAGTCGCTACGGCAAAAAATCATTCTTCCACAAAGTCATGCTCCAACCGTCCCCATCCGATTACCAAATCGCCTCGTTTATTTATGCCACTGCCAAAATCTCGGTTCCTGAAGCCTTCTTTCTTCGTTCCTTGTCTCGAGAAGCGTGGGACCGCGAGTCTAACTGGATCGGGTATATCGCGACTACAACCGATGAGGTCAGTAAGGCTTTAGGCAGGCGAGAGATCTACATCGCGTGGAGGGGTACCAGTCGGGATTTGGAGTGGGTTGATGTTCTAGGAGCTAACAGCACGTCGGCTGAACCACTCTTACGACCCAAAGCGTTTACTCCTACTCCTACAACAACTGAAACCAAAGACGGTGGTAGCAGCAGTAGCGATAGCGATAGCGATGATGATGACACCATACCAAAAGTTATGCGGGGTTGGTTAACGATATACACTTCAGATGATCCAAACTCATCTTTCACAAAAGTAAGTGCAAGAACACAAGTATTGTCAAGTATCAACCAATTGGTGGAAAAATACAAAAATGAAGACCTCAGCATAGTCATCACCGGACACAGCCTCGGTGCAAGTTTATCGATCGTGTCAGCCTTTGATCTAGCGGAAAATGGTATCACAAACATCCCGATTGCAGCTTTCGTGTTTGGTTCACCACAAGTGGGTAACCAAGCTTTCAACGACCGTCTCAATCAGTTCTCCAACGTCAAGATCCTACACATAAGGAACAAGATCGACCTCATTCCGCTTTACCCAAGCAAGTTGTTGGGATATGTAGACTCCGGTGTTCAATTTGAAATCGATACGAGAAAGTCCGATAGCTTAAAGGATTCGACTAACACTGGTGACTGGCACAATTTGCAGGGGATGTTGCATGTTGTGGCAGGGTGGAATGGGGCGGACGGAGAGTTCGAGCTAAAGGTTCCTAGGAGCTTGGCGTTGGTGAATAAATCGAGCGAGTTCTTGAAAGATGAGTACTTGATACCGGGGTCCTGGTGGATTGAGAAAAACAAAGGTGTGGTTTTGAATGCAAGTGGTGATTGGGTTTTGGAACCACCTGATGAAGAAGACATTCCAGTTCCAGATGATACACTAGTAGATCTTCCGGTTCCAGAAGCTCCAGAAGATACACCGGTTCCAGAAAATACAGTGACAAATCGTCCTAACCGTTTTTGTTCAATTTTGTAATTTCATTGTGTTTGTGATATGATTTGTAATTTGTTCAATGTAGAAGTAATTTGTTTTGTACCAAACAAGGTGGATTTTCGGATGTCCGCCTACTATGTTAAGTTAAACAAGCTGAGTTCAGGCTCGGCTCGTTTAAACCCCTACCCATAACTGGGTCTCAGGTTAATCTTTGTAACAAAGATGCAGACATTATATGTTAATCAAATCATTAAACTGGTAAAGGGAAACAAGGCTTCAGCAAATAGACCATTCGCTTTATACCCAAAACCATCAAGTTGTAGCAGTTAAAAGCCAACAAATTTTGGGGCACAAATTAAAAACCTGAGGACTAGAAGGGTGTCATAACTGACCCAACCAGATATTATTGTGTGCACAAATTAAGATTTAAGAGCCTTGGAAAACAGAAAAAAGTTGTGTAAAGCCAGTTCAGGAGGAAGCATGCTGATACATATTATGTAACAGTAAATAAAAATTAAATGTATATGTAAAAATAAATACATATGTATATAAATAAAATAATCAACTTGTTAAATAACAAATGAGCCCTGAACCGAGCTCGGACTATCTAAAGTTAAACGAGCCCAGCTCAAGCTTGGGCTCGGCTCATGCTCATTTATGCCGGAAGAATGTCACCTCCGGAACCAACTGAAGGGGATATTGACTCGTATCAAGAATTCCTAATTATATACGCCCCGTTTGCGGTGTGCACATATAATGTATATATGTGTTGGCGCTCGGGAGGCAAAAGTGAAATTGCACTAATTTTAACGTTATTTTAATAATTTCGTGAAAATAACGTTAAAAGTGGCGGATGGTTAATCATGCATCATGTAGTGGTGTTGATAGCCGAAAGACTAAGGGGTACATGCACCAATCGGTCTTTGTCTCGGTCTCTAGGTGTTATGTGCCTTAGGTCCAAGGGTGTTGGAAATTTTAGTGAAAATGAGTTTTTCACTAAATATTTTGGACATTAATAATATTTATATATGTGTTGTATAAATAATTATTTATGGTTTGTGTTCAAACTATGTCCAAAGAGAACTAAGATGAATGAGATATCGAAGCTTGAAGTTGTATATTTGGAACAAACAAAGATGAATAAAATGGATTAGTTTTGTCAACTTGTCCCACATAGGTGGGAGGACAAAACTTAAAGTGGTTTATAAGGAGGAGCACTCCTTGTATATTGTTTCCTTAAAGGCAAACACTAGTGGGGACACTAAAGGGTGCGCAGCACCCTTACTCGTGCACATATGTGCGCGTGCCGTGGGCTATAGGCCCTATGTAGTGCACTTTGCACACCGCCTTTGTATTTTTGTCCATGAGCGCGTGGTCAGGTACATAGCGGGTCCGCTTATGGCGCACCATCGGGTGGAGTACGCGGATGCCATGGCATGGCACATGTCATTGGCTATGGCGAAAAATGCAAGTGGCGCACAAGGTTGGATGGCGCATGACCAGGTGGCGTCCTGGTATACATAGTGGCATCCGTGTGGCACGCGAGTATGGATGGCGCATGACCTGGTGGCGTCCTGGTATGCGTAGTCGCATCAGTATGGTGCGCGACTCCATATGGCGTGGCATGAGTTCCTTGTAGCATGGCGCGCGGACTGGCAGATCAGTTCTAGCGCGCGCACAGGTTTGCAGCGGAAACAAAACAGCTGGTTGGACTTGGTCAAACTAGTTGTTTCAACTCGTTTAATTCTGTCATGAATGAATATGACAGTTTCGTTGACCACATGAATTCCATTTTAATATAATTAAATCTTGTTTATTACAAGATTTATTCCCTCGTTAATTAGAGAATTAATGGCAAAGAATGTTTCAACTTTTGTGAATGTGTATATATATGAACGTTGTGTTCATATTTTTATATACGAAAAATACGAGATGAGAGGATCTCACAAAAACTATTAGAAACATTCACAACATATTTTAGAGGAGTACTCTAAAATATATACAACTTCTTTTCATTATTTTCCAATAACACCAATTTATATCCGGCGTAATCTCGGGCGCGAGTGTCATCTCCGGCAGTACAACTACTGCTTCGGTTGTTGTATCCTGGAAACAGACCGTCTGAGAGGAGGCGCGAAACCTGTTTTAAGGGCCCCGTGTCTAACACGATCATCAACCAAAACCGTCAACGACAGTTTGTTCATTCTTGCAGCGGAGGTTTATACAAGATGGTGCGGTTGAAGTTCTTCCAAAGATGCTTGCTTGAATCAAGATTGGTACAATATAATTGTATTTTGATGTGTGTAAAATGCAACTTATAAATTACATCAAATAAGGCATAAAACTAACCCTTTTTAAGTACTAATATTGGAAAAAGAGTGTTTTTGTCTTCCTTTTGTATTTTCAGGATTAAATGAGCTCAAAAACGCAAAAGAAGCAAAAAGACAGCTAAATCCAACATAAATACAAGAAAAGGAATATTAGTGGACTGCCCGACCCCTCAACGGCACCTTCCAAAGCAAAATAGAGAAATCAGAAGTTTGAACACGCCCCGTGCTCAGCCAGCACGGGGGCGTGCCCAAGAAGCAGCAGAAAAGACAAATCCATAGAAGCTTCTATTGCCCACCACGGGTCGTGCTCAGCGGACACGGGGGCGTGTCGAAAGTACAGCAGGCGCATTTATTGTAATTGCGAATTACAATTAATGAGGAGAGAGAGAGTGTCAGACAGGCACGGGGCCGTGCCCAGCGGACACGGGGCCGTGCCCAGCTCTCTGTTCAGCCTATAAATAGGAGTGCTTGGATTCATTTCATCTCATCCCTTGGCACACCACCTCTCTCACACCTCATCCACCACCCACCACCATCACAACACCATCATCCACCACCATCATCCATTGTCCATCGTAGAGTGTGTGAGTCGTCTCGGGATCCAAGATTGATCGTAAGAGTTCTTGACAATCAAGGCCATGTTTGCCTAAGTCTCTTACATCACTTGGTGAAGACAAAGTGTCTAGTATAATACTTTTTATTTCTAATCTTTTGCACTTTTTATTTGGTTTTGTATTAATGACTTTAATAACTAGTTACTTATGTTGAAGGTGATCTTTCCTTATCGTTTGTCCGTGGTGTCTTGGCATTATTTTACTGTCTATATAAAATAAAGGATTTTCACAATTCATATCTCCACGGTCTATATGGAGGTATGTTGGCTACCTGGTCGGGGGTTAAGGGAACGGTTTGGTAAAGGTCTTGCCATTGTTCAGCGTTTAGAGGTCCTGCAATGGACCTGGGTCAAATTTAGTAGGACCTCCTTCAATGCTTCACGGTATTGGATGGCGGGGGTCCAAACTCTTTGATCCCCTCATAAGTTAACTACTATTAATACTATAACCCGGCTATTTAGGACTGTATCCCTGCTGACTCAGACTACTTAGCCGAGGGTAACGTCACCGCCAAAAGCGGGGCCTACCACAATACTGCATTAATAACTTAATTCATTATCTTCCAATAATCCACCCTTTTAGGATTGTATCCTTGCTGACTCAAACTACTGGGGTGAGGGTAACGTCACCTTCAAAAGAGGGGCCTACTACAATAACTAAGATAATCTCTTAATTATGTGCAAAAGTGCGGAAATAATCAAAGGTTATACTAGATACGAGTCGGAACCAAGTGATTCATCTTGTCTATCTGCTTTTTTTTATTATTTTATTTTTATTTTCAGCATTTTAGTTAGTTTTTATTTTTCTTAGTTTAAAAACATTTTTCTAAACTTTTATTTTGGTTAGACGTTGAGGATAAACCGGTACTAAAAGCTCTTGTGTCCTTGGACGACCTCGGTATCTTACCAACGCTACACTACGCTCAACGATGGGTGCACTTGCCCATATGTGTGTTTAGTGTTAGTAAAATATCGTGTTTTATAAATTTAAAACTTGGCTAAAAAAGTGTTAAAAAGGGCTTAAAATATACACCTAATATATATAACACTTCACACGCATCAAGTTTTTGGCGCCGCTGCCGGGGACACAAGGATTTTAAGAAAGTTAGGAATCAACGGCCTAATCATTTTTCCTTTTTCTTTTTCATTTTTTTTAGGATTTTCTTAGTTTTTCAGCTTCTGCAGAGCTCAGCACGGGCCATGCCCGGTCAGACACGGGCCGTGCCCAGCATCATTACTGGCAGTTTTTATTTTCTGAGTTACAGAAAGCTGAACACGGGGCCGTGTCGGTGCAACACGGGGCCGTGTCCAACTCCCAGTAACTGGGATACAGAAAACGATTACTGTACTTCTGACCACGGGCCGTGTTCACTGAGCACGGGGCCGTGGTGAACATTCTGACCAGCGTTCTTTTCTGTTTTTGTTGCAGGACTTGGAACCCAGGCGCCACATTTGAACCTCCTACGTAGTGCATGAGCTCCAGTTCTAGTAGAGACATAAAAGAACCCCTAGAAGAACCCGAGCGCTTTCTCAGAAAAAGACTAAAAGCTAAAAATCAAGAGAAAGCTTCGGGGGACCCACTTCCAATGGCGGACCAACGTACCCTCATGGATTACCTACGGCCTACCGTAGGCAATCTTGGCGCCGCTATCAATGCACCGAATGTCGAGGCCAACAACTTCGAACTTCGGCCGCATTTGATACAAATGCTCCAAAACTCCGCAACCTTCCACGGGCTTGCGGACGAGGATCCCCATCTACATATTACTAACTTCTTAGAAATATGTGATACCTTTCGGATCAATGGAGCATCAAATGACGCCATCCGCCTTCGAATGTTTCCATTTTCACTAAAAGACCGAGCTAAGGCTTGGCTTAACACCCTCCCAGTTGGATCGGTAAACACTTGGGATGAACTTGCCCAAAAGTTTTTATATAAGTATTTCCCTCCTGCTAAAACGGCTAAATTAATGACGGAAATTAATACATACTCACAAGAGGATGGGGAATCCTTATATGAAACTTGGGAAAGGTTCAAGGAGCTTCTAAGAAAGTGTCCTCATCACGGTCTAGCGGTGTGGCAACAAGTATCCACTTTCTACAATGGGTTGTTGCCACACACAAGACAAACACTCGACTCAAGCTCCGGGGGACTCTTAGGTAATCGTCGCCCAAATGAAATATATAACCAAATTGAGGAAATTGCTCAAACCAATTTTCAATGGCACACTCCCCGAGGTAATAAATCTATTGCCCCGGGCGCCCATAAGGTTGATGAAAGCACCTCTTTACAAGCCCAAATCGAGGCCCTCTCTTCAAAAATCAAAAGGCTAGAAATGACAAAAACGGCCTCGGTTATGGCTTGTGAAGGGTGTGGTGGGTCACATGAAAAGTGGAGTTGTATGAAAGAATTAGATGAACAAACTGAAACGGTAAACTACATGGATAATAGACCTAGGCCGTCGGGTCCTCCAACGGGTACCTACAACCAAGGATGGCGTAACCACCCAAATCTTGGTTGGAGAGATCCCGGCAATAGTAGTAACCAACAAAACCAACGAACTAATTTTCAACAACCGCAAAATTTTCCTCAACAACAAGGTGGAAGAGAAAGGCTTGAAGATACTGTATCTCGCCTCATCTCTGACACTGAAAAGAAAAACTCGGATCGATTTCAACAATTGGAATCGAATTTCAGAAATCAACAAGCTAGCATTCAAAACGTTGAAAAACAATTAAATCAACTAGCTCAGAATTTCTCCGAGAGACCACAAGGCGCGTTACCTAGTAATACCGAAACGAACCCGAAGGCACAAGTACATCTCATCACATTAAGAAATCGAACCGTGGGTCCCGAGGATGCTCCATTGCCGCCAAATGAAAGAAGCCATTCTAGCCAGCCTGTGACTCCTCCTGCGCCAGAAAAGGCTTCTACACCAAATCAAGAGCCCACCAAGACTCCTCCAATTCTGTACCCCGGTAGGTTGAATCGTCAAAAGACCGATGAGCAATTCGCAAAGTTCGAAAGTTTACTAAAACAATTGCATGTTAATATTCCTTTTATTGAGGTCCTAACCCAAATGCCTAAATATGCAAAATTCATGAGGGATTTCCTCACTCACAAAAGGAAAATTGAATCATTGCAATTAGTTAACTTAGGCGAAGAATGCTCAGCTTTAGTACTCAACAAACTTCCACAAAAGAAAATCGACCCCGGGAGCTTCACAATCCCTTGTTCGATTGGGAAGTCCCCCGTCCGAAATGCTTTAGCCGATCTTGGGGCTAGCATCAACCTCATGCCCACATCAATGTTCAAGCGACTCGGCCTAGGAACAACAAGCCCTACAAAGATGAGCATACAACTCGCCGACAGGTCCGTCAAATTCCCACAAGGTGTCGCCGAAAATCTGCTAGTCAAGGTTGACAAATTCGTCTTTCCAACCGACTTTGTCATCCTAGACATGGAAGAAGACACCGAGGTCCCTCTCATCCTCGGGAGGCCATTCCTAGCCACCGCCCAAGCATTGGTGGATATGAATGACGGAACTCTAACATTAAAGTTTAGGGATGAGGAAGTGAAATTTGAATGTGGAAAGCGAGTAGAGGAAGAAGATCCGGTCAACTACATGAAGGTCATAGACTCAAGCTTGGATGACGCTCTCCGACGGTGTAACATGGGATGCAACACATCCCACTTGGGTAACATATGACCAGGCTTTGGGTCTAGCCAAGGACCCTTATAAACGTGGCGCACCATGGAGGCATTCCACGGAACTATCCTTAGTTTAATTTAGATTAATTTTTATGTTTTCTAGTTAGTTTTAATTTTCAGGAATAAAACACTCATGGTGGTAAAGGATGAAAAGGGGAACGAGAAAAATGAACCCATGCACAAGAACAAGGCAACCCGGCAATTCTCTCCATTTCAGAAGGTTCAACACGGGCCATGCCCAACCAACACGGTCCCGTGCTGAACCACCTGCAGAAAAACGCCCAGTTCAGGTACCTGGACACGGGCCGTGTTCACCCAACACGCCCCCATGTCCAGACTTCTGTATCTCTTATTTCAATTTTGTTACTGCCACTTGAACACGGGGCCGTGCCCGGATAACACGGGGCCGTGTTCAGTGCCCAGTAACACAAATTTTTGCTTTTTAAACACTATTTTACACATCTAATCAACCTAAAAATTTATTTTTGGGACACATTGAGGACAATGTGTAATTTAAGTGTGGGGGGGGGGGGGGATGCTAAAACCTTGAATTTTGCAAGTCCTAAATACAAGCCTTACACAAAACTCTATTGGAATCGCTAATCACCCCAAAATTTTTTCAAAAATTTCATTTTTTTTTACTTGTCTAGGTTTAATTCGGGAAATTCAAGTTCTCAAAAAGGTTATATTTTTACAAATTTACAACCGATGGCGTAGTGATAAAAAGAACCAGCATAAGAAAATTATGAAAAGGCATGACAAACTTAGTTAAAATTTGATTATATATACTTGATTACATAAAAACCCATTCCCACAAAAGTGAGTTTTGAGCCTTTATTGAGCAACAATTACATATCATTAAAACTAAATGCTCATTTTTCGTTTCTTGTGTGAATAGCCGCTTGGTTCTTACGACTCTAGAACTTGCCATGACGATACATTCCCGGTCCTTATCAACTTAAACCCGAGTAAGTAAATGATGGAGGCATTAGGACTAACCCCTTTTTATTTCTACACCATTATTTTTCTTTTGTTTTACCACCTACCCAAAAATCCCCCTAGTTAGCCCCTTTGAGCCTAAACCTTTTCATTTCATCACCCAAACCAAAAACCCTTTTACCCACCAAAACCTTTTTTATTTTTAACCCTTTGTTTTAGTAACAAGTTCGGTTTTTCGTAAAAAAAAAAAAATGTTGATGATGAAGCAAAAAAAAAATAATAATAATAATAAACAAACAAATTCATCAAAAATAACTTTGTTTGAATAAAAGCTTCATCAAAATAAAATAAAAATAAAAAAAAATCTTACGAAAACCGACACTTGTTACGTTTTTCGCCCTTTTCTACTAACCACTAACCACTATCCCAACCACCTACCTTTAACCCAAGCCTAACCCTTAACCCACAAAGTCCTCTTGATATTTGCAAAGGTATAAAAGTTAAAAAGGAGGAGGATTGATTGCTTGGCAAGCCTATGGTAGGAATAAGTTACATGCCGCTCTCGAGTGATTCACTAAAAATACACCTTCGGCCGAGTGTGAGTGATTTCTCCCGTGAGGTATGTGAACTTGTATATAAATGGAATTTTAAAAAAAGGCATGTTATGCCCAAATAAGTAATTTCTCCTATGAAAAGTTCTAAATAAATCATTACGAATAGGAGTGTAAATAAATAAAAATAAAACCCAAAAAGATCTTGGATATCCCGACACTCTACGACAAGCCCAAAACCTTCTCTTCTACCTATTCCATTTGGGAGTGTAAGCCACATATTAAAGAGTTTTGCTTGAGGACAAGCAAAAGTTCAAGTGTGGGGGTATTTGATGTGTGTAAAATGCAACATATAAATTACATCAAATAAGGCATAAAACTAACCCTTTTTAAGTACTAATATTGGAAAAAGAGTGTTTTTGTCTTCCTTTTGTATTTTCAGGATTAAATGAGCTAAAAAACGCAAAAGAAGCAAAAAGACAGCTAAATCCAACATAAATACAAGAAAAGGAATATTAGTGGACTGCCCGACCCCTCAACGGCACCTTCCAAAGCAAAATAGAGAAATCAGAAGTCTGAACACGCCCCGTGCTCAGCCAGCACGGGGGCGTGCCCAAGAAGCAGCAGAAAAGACAAATCCATAGAAGCTTCTATTGCCCACCACGGGCCGTGCTCAGCGGACACGGGGGCGTGTCGAAAGTACAGCAGGCGCATTTATTGTAATTGTGAATTACAATTAATGAGGAGAGAGAGTGTCAGACAGGCACGGGGCCGTGCCCAGCGGACACGGGGCCGTGCCCAGCTCTCTGTTCAGCCTATAAATAGGAGTGCTTGGATTCATTTCATCTCATACCTTGGCACACCACCTCTCTCACACCTCATCCACCACCCACCACCATCACAACACCATCATCCACCACCATCATCCATTGTCCATCGTAGAGTGTGTGAGTCGTCTCGGGATCCAAGATTGATCGTAAGAGTTCTTGACAATCAAGGCCATGTTTGCCTAAGTCTCTTACATCACTTGGTGAAGACAAAGTGTCTAGTATAATACTTTTTATTTCTAATCTTTTGCACTTTTTATTTGGTTTTGTATTAATGACTTTAATAACTAGTTACTTATGTTGAAGGTGATCTTTCCTTATCGTTTGTCCGTGGTGTCTTGGCATTATTTTACTGTCTATATAAAATAAAGGATTTTCACAATTCATATCTCCACGGTCTATATGGAGGTATGTTGGCTACCTGGTCGGGGGTTAAGGGAACGGTTTGGTAAAGGTCTTGCCATTGTTCAGCGTTTAGAGGTCCTGCAATGGACCTGGGTCAAATTTAGTAGGACCTCCTTCAATGCTTCACGGTATTGGATGGCGGAGGTCCAAACTCTTTGACCCCCTCATAAGTTAACTACTATTAATACTATAACCCGGCTATTTAGGACTGTATCCCTGCTGACTCAGACTACTTAGCCGAGGGTAACGTCACCGCCAAAAGCGGGGCCTACCACAATACTGCATTAATAACTTAATTCATTATCTTCCAATAATCCACCCTTTTAGGATTGTATCCTTGCTGACTCAAACTACTGGGGTGAGGGTAACGTCACCTTCAAAAGAGGGGCCTACTACAATAACTAAGATAATCTCTTAATTATGTGCAAAAGTGCGGAAATAATCAAAGGTTATACTAGATACGAGTCGGAACCAAGTGATTCATCTTGTCTATCTATTTTTTTTTATTATTTTATTTTTATTTTCAGCATTTTAGTTAGTTTTTATTTTTCTTAGTTTAAAAACATTTTTCTAAACTTTTATTTTGGTTAGACGTTGAGGATAAACCGGTACTAAAAGCTCTTGTGTCCTTGGACGACCTCGGTATCTTACCAACGCTACACTACGCTCAACGATGGGTGCACTTGCCCATATGTGTGTTTAGTGTTAGTAAAATATCGTGTTTTATAAATTTAAAACTTGGCTAAAAAAGTGTTAAAAAGGGCTTAAAATATACACCTAATATATATAACACTTCACACGCATCAAGTTTTTGGCGCCGCTGCCGGGGACACAAGGATTTTAAGAAAGTTAGGAATCAACGGCCTAATCATTTTTCCTTTTTCTTTTTCATTTTTTTTAGGATTTTCTTAGTTTTTCAGCTTCTGCAGAGCTCAGCACGGGCCGTGCCCGGTCAGACACGGGCCGTGCCCAGCATCATTACTGGCAGTTTTTATTTTCTGAGTTACAGAAAGCTGAACACGGGGCCGTGTCCAACTCCCAGTAACTGGGATACAGAAAACGATTACTGTACTTCTGACCACGGGCCGTGTTCACTGAGCACGGGGCCGTGGTGAACATTCTGACCAGCGTTCTTTTCTGTTTTTGTTGCAGGACTTGGAACCCAGGCGCCACATTTGAACCTCCTACGTAGTGCATGAGCTCCAGTTCTAGTAGATACATAAAAGAACCCCTAGAAGAACCCGAGCGCTTTCTCAGAAAAAGACTAAAAGCTAAAAATCAAGAGAAAGCTTCGGGGGACCCACTTCCAATGGCGGACCAACGTACCCTCATGGATTACCTACGGCCTACCGTAGGCAATCTTGGCGCCGCTATCAATGCACCGAATGTCGAGGCCAACAACTTCGAACTTCGGCCGCATTTGATACAAATGCTCCAAAACTCCGCAACCTTCCACGGGCTTGCGGACGAGGATCCCCATCTACATATTACTAACTTCTTAGAAATATGTGATACCTTTCGGATCAATGGAGCATCAAATGACGCCATCCGCCTTCGAATGTTTCCATTTTCTCTAAAAGACCGAGCTAAGGCTTGGCTTAACACCCTCCCAGTTGGATCGGTAAACACTTGGGATGAACTTTCCCAAAAGTTTTTATATAAGTATTTCCCTCCTGCTAAAACGGCTAAATTAATGACTGAAATTAATACATACTCACAAGAGGATGGGGAATCCTTATATGAAACTTGGGAAAGGTTCAAGGAGCTTCTAAGAAAGTGTCCTCATCACGGTCTAGCGGTGTGGCAACAAGTATCCACTTTCTACAATGGGTTGTTGCCACACATAAGACAAACACTCGACTCAAGCTCCGGGGGACTCTTAGGTAATCGTCGCCCAAATGAAATATATAACCAAATTGAGGAAATTGCTCAAACCAATTTTCAATGGCACACTCCCCGAGGTAATAAATCTATTGCCCCGGGCGCCCATAAGGTTGATGAAAGCACCTCTTTACAAGCCCAAATCGAGGCCCTCTCTTCAAAAATCAAAAGGCTAGAAATGACAAAAACGGCCTCGGTTATGGCTTGTGAAGGGTGTGGTGGGTCACATGAAAATTGGAGTTGTATGAAAGAATTAGATGAACAAACTGAAACGGTAAACTACATGGATAATAGACCTAGGCCGTCGGGTCCTCCAACGGGTACCTACAACCAAGGATGGCGTAACCACCCAAATCTTGGTTGGAGAGATCCCGGCAATAGTAGTAACCAACAAAACCAACGAACTAATTTTCAACAACCGCAAAATTTTCCTCAACAACAAGGTGGAAGAGAAAGGCTTGAAGATACTGTATCTCGCCTCATCTCTGACACTGAAAAGAAAAACTCGGATCGATTTCAACAATTGGAATCGAATTTCAGAAATCAACAAGCTAGCATTCAAAACGTTGAAAAACAATTAAATCAACTAGCTCAGAATTTCTCCGAGAGACCACAAGGCGCGTTACCTAGTAATACCGAAACGAACCCGAAGGCACAAGTACATCTCATCACATTAAGAAATCGAACCGTGGGTCCCGAGGATGCTCCATTTCCGCCAAATGAAAGAAGCCATTCTAGCCAGCCTGTGACTCCTCCTGCGCCAGAAAAGGCTTCTACACCAAATCAAGAGCCCACCAAGACTCCTCCAATTCCGTACCCCGGTAGGTTGAATCGTCAAAAGACCGATGAGCAATTCGCAAAGTTCGAAAGTTTACTAAAACAATTGCATGTTAATATTCCTTTTATTGAGGTCCTAACCCAAATGCCTAAATATGCAAAATTCATGAGGGATTTCCTCACTCACAAAAGGAAAATTGAATCATTGCAATTAGTTAACTTAGGCGAAGAATGCTCAGCTTTAGTACTCAACAAACTTCCACAAAAGAAAATCGACCCCGGGAGCTTCACAATCCCTTGTTCGATTGGGAAGTCCCCCGTCCGAAATGCTTTAGCCGATCTTGGGGCTAGCATCAACCTCATGCCCACATCAATGTTCAAGCGACTCGGCCTAGGAACAACAAGCCCTACAAAGATGAGCATACAACTCGCCGACAGGTCCGTCAAATTCCCACAAGGTGTCGCCGAAAATCTGCTAGTCAAGGTTGACAAATTCGTCTTTCCAACCGACTTTGTCATCCTAGACATGGAAGAAGACACCGAGGTCCCTCTCATCCTCGGGAGGCCATTCCTAGCCACCGCCCAAGCATTGGTGGATATGAATGACGGAACTCTAACATTAAAGTTTGGGGATGAGGAAGTGAAATTTGAATGTGGAAAGCGAGTAGAGGAAGAAGATCCGGTCAACTACATGAAGGTCATAGACTCAAGCTTGGATGACGCTCTCCGACGGTGTAACATGGGATGCAACACATCCCACTTGGGTAACATATGACCAGGCTTTGGGTCTAGCCAAGGACCCTTATAAACGTGGCGCACCATGGAGGCATTCCACGGAACTATCCTTAGTTTAATTTAGATTAATTTTTATGTTTTCTAGTTAGTTTTAATTTTCAGGAATAAAACACACTCATGGTGGTAAAGGATGAAAAGGGGAACGAGAAAAATGAACCCATGCACAAGAACAAGGCAACCCGGCAATTCTCTCCATTTCAGAAGGTTCAACACGGGCCGTGCCCAACCAACACGGTCCCGTGCTGAACCACCTGCAGAAAAACGCCCAGTTCAGGTACCTGGACACGGGCCATGTTCACCCAACACGCCCCCGTGTCCAGACTTCTGTATCTCTTATTTCAATTTTGTTACTGGCACTTGTTACGTTTTTCGCCCTTTTCTACTAACCACTATCCCAACCACCTACCTTTAACCCAAGCCTAACCCTTAACCCACAAAGTCCTCTTGATATTTGCAAAGGTATAAAAGTTAAAAAGGAGGGGGATTGATTGCTTGGCAAGCCTATGGTAGGAATAAGTTCCATGCCGCTCTCGAGTGATTCACTAAAAATACACCTTCGGCCGAGTGTGAGTGATTTCTCCCGTAAGGTATGTGAACTTGTATATAAATGGAATTTTAAAAAAAAGGCATATTATGCCCAAATAAGTAATTTCTCCTATGAAAAGTTCTAAATAAATCATTACGAATAGGAGTGTAAATAAATAAAAATAAAACCCAAAAAGATCTTGGATATCCCGACACTCTACGACAAGCCCAAAACCTTCTCTTCTACCTATTCCATTTGGGAGTGTAAGCCACATATTAAAGAGTTTTGCTTGAGGACAAGCAAAAGTTCAAGTGTGGAGGTATTTGATGTGTGTAAAATGCAACATATAAATTACATCAAATAAGGCATAAAACTAACCCTTTTTAAGTACTAATATTGGAAAAAGAGTGTTTTTGTCTTCCTTTTGTATTTTCAGGATTAAATGAGCTCAAAAACGCAAAAGAAGCAAAAAGACAGCTAAATCCAACATAAATACAAGAAAAGGAATATTAGTGGACTGCCCGACCCCTCAACGGCACCTTCCAAAGCAAAATAGAGAAATCAGAAGTCTGAACACGCCCCGTGCTCAGCCAGCACGGGGGCGTGCCCAAGAAGCAGCAGAAAAGACAAATCCATAGAAGCTTCTATTGCCCACCACGGGCCGTGCTCAGCGGACACGGGGGCGTGTCGAAAGTACAGCAGGCGCATTTATTGTAATTGCGAATTACAATTAATGAGGAGAGAGAGCGTCAGACAGGCACGGGGCCGTGCCCAGCGGACACGGGGCCGTGCCCAGCTCTCTGTTCAGCCTATAAATAGGAGTGCTTGGATTCATTTCATCTCATCCCTTGGCACACCACCTCTCTCACACCTCATCCACCACCCACCACCATCACAACACCATCATCCACCACCATCATCCATTGTCCATCGTAGAGTGTGTGAGTCGTCTCGGGATCCAAGATTGATCGTAAGAGTTCTTGACAATCAAGGCCATGTTTGCCTAAGTCTCTTACATCACTTGGTGAAGACAAAGTGTCTAGTATAATACTTTTTATTTCTAATCTTTTGCACTTTTTATTTGGTTTTGTATTAATGACTTTAATAACTAGTTACTTATGTTGAAGGTGATCTTTCCTTATCGTTTGTCCGTGGTGTCTTGGCATTATTTTACTGTCTATATAAAATAAAGGATTTTCACCATTCATATCTCCACGGTCTATATGGAGGTATGTTGGCTACCTGGTCGGGGGTTAAGGGAACGGTTTGGTAAAGGTCTTGCCATTGTTCAGCGTTTAGAGGTCCTGCAATGGACCTGGGTCAAATTTAGTAGGACCTCCTTCAATGCTTCACGGTATTGGATGGCGGGGGTCCAAACTCTTTGATCCCCTCATAAGTTAACTACTATTAATACTATAACCCGGCTATTTAGGACTGTATCCCTGCTGACTCAGACTACTTAGCCGAGGGTAACGTCACCGCCAAAAGCGGGGCCTACCACAATACTGCATTAATAACTTAATTCATTATCTTCCAATAATCCACCCTTTTAGGATTGTATCCTTGCTGACTCAAACTACTGGGGTGAGGGTAACGTCACCTTCAAAAGAGGGGCCTACTACAATAACTAAGATAATCTCTTAATTATGTGCAAAAGTGCGGAAATAATCAAAGGTTATACTAGATACGAGTCGGAACCAAGTGATTCATCTTGTCTATCTGTTTTTTTTTATTATTTTATTTTTATTTTCAGCATTTTAGTTAGTTTTTATTTTTCTTAGTTTAAAAACATTTTTCTAAACTTTTATTTTGGTTAGACGTTGAGGATAAACCGGTACTAAAAGCTCTTGTGTCCTTGGACGACCTCGGTATCTTACCAACGCTACACTACGCTCAACGATGGGTGCACTTGCCCATATGTGTGTTTAGTGTTAGTAAAATATCGTGTTTTATAAATTTAAAACTTGGCTAAAATAAGTGTTAAAAAGGGCTTAAAATATACACCTAATATATATAACACTTTACACGCATCATATTTTATTTATTGTTCATATAGTTTTGTAACCGGATTGTACTATCATATTTCCTACGAATAACGAGAGTCTCGTTATTATGTATTTTATTAATATATTAATAAAAAGTGAACCTAGTTCCTACAAAGGCTTGATGCAAAACTACTATCGAGCCGAAGGTCTCACTGGAAGCAGCCTTTCTATTCCTATGGGGTAGAGGTAAGGCTGTCTACATCTTACCCTCCTCAGACCCTACCTTAGCTTTGCTGTTGGTGGGATTTACTGAGTATGATGATGAATTTATATATACGCCCTGATATCTAAAATTTGCATCCTCCAGATCAGTAAAAGTAGAACTTTATGAGTTACAACTTACAAAGTCATTCTGACCAAGAAGCAACGTATTTATAAAACTCACCTTAAATATAGTTTCTGTAACTGCATTAGAAAAAAGCAGGAATATCTGGTAAACAACCTGCATTGCCACTTGAAACCTATCTACTGTGATCTAAAAATGATGGAAAATGAGATCAATATTCAATATTTTTGAATCACACACTGATTGCTAGAATAACCTTTAATGATAGCAATATAAACTCCAAAATTCTTTTACATGTCTTAGTAAATTATTGTCAAGCTTCAAACACATGATTATGATGTGACTCCGGGATTGCAAGTGGAAATTCTTTAGTCCTGTTCCTTGTTATAATCAAAGTCTGCAAGAACAATTATTATTAAGCTCATGAAAAGCACACAAATAAAGTTGATCGGGTAGATCTTCGATTGAGTTCCTGTTGATTCCAGATAACAATGTTTAACTAAACTTGGCAAATGATTTCAACATATATAGAAATCAATGTGCGGAATTTAGAAATCAAACTTTCAAGAAACCGAAGTACAGAATTTTCAAATTTATATCACTTTGAATGCTTACAAGGTGATTCAAAGGTTATTAGCTATTACAAAATAAATACTTAAAGAATTCTGTGTTGAAGGGCACTGGAGTTTGTAGGATGGATTAAATGCTAAGTTCGACTCATTTACTCTTCAATGAATTATTCTCTATTTATAGAGAATGTTTGACATAAACAAACTGTTTATTCATGTACTTATCCTGTGAAAAGTAGCTTTTTTGCATATTCATTGAATCCATTGATCCACTAGTCACATAGGTATTTGTGTAAACCTTATCGGTTACAACAAGTTGCTTCATCAGAATATGATGAGACTCTTATCAGAAATCTGATGCTTCAGATCATCTGATTTCTGATGTTTCAATCTGATCAGATTCTGATGATGAATATCAGATTCATCATCAGATTTACCAGATTTTTCTGATCCAGTCTTCTTTTTATGTTGTAGATGACGTCTAATCCTTACTTGATGCCAACTCTTTTGGTTCTTGTCTAACGTCAAGTATCTTCTTCCTGTTTGACCCTTTGACTTTCTCATCATCAAATCTGATCAGAAAGATCAGACTCCATCATTTTTCTTCAACACTTACAAAAAAAGGTTTCCTAACAATTTCCCCTAAGTGTTGTAAGTAAAATGACAATTATAACATACAAACTGAAACATAACAGTCAAAATAAACTTTCAAGATTACATCATTTGAATAGTAAAAAAAATTCAACCAAACATCCAAAAGTACAGGACTTTCAATTGTTTTTCAAGCAAGGTGGTAAAGATCTCCTTTTCGCAACTTCTTATCTTGTGGAATTGGTTTCCTGCATTCCTTGTACAGAGCTTTATAGATTTCTCTAGCTTCAATCCATTCATCAATTATTTATTCAATATGCTTCATGATATCTATCTTGGCACGTCCCTTGACCAATATTTGTTCCTGCTTCTTGTTCATGCATTCTCTAATATAATTCAGTCTTGTTTGAGTATTTGCATATTTCACTAAGTCTGAACATTGCCCTCTCTTCATTGATGTCCCTGTAATGACAGAGAACTCAGGTTTTGAAAGATCAAACCTGTTCTAGCCTCAGCTTTGAGTTCATTAGGGATTTCTATACATGGTGGGGTTATGAGCAGCTTTCTAGAGATCACTTGTGGAGATACTGTTTATGGCTCTTTTGACGGTTTTTCTGCATGATTTTTCTTCTTCATATGTCTTTATTAGTTTTATCAGATCAACTGGATGAATCATAGAAGCTAGTTCCCATCAATGAATGTTTGTTGGTCACCCAGACTCCTTTCGACTGTGTACTTATTCTAATCATGAAACCCTAATATGCCATCAGGAGTAGAATGATCTACTACTTTTATTACCCTTTTTATTGGGTTGGTGAGAGGTCTGTGAAACCATAATTCTCCTCTGACATTTTTTTTGTAGATAGAAGTTCTTGGTCACAGGACTTAGAGGTCTTTCAATTTCTTCTTCTTCTTCTCTATAGAAGTGTCTGAGATGATATTCAGGCAAAAAACATATCTTCATTTGAGACGTAGTGTGTACCTTGTGATATTTGTTGGGAGATTTGATCTAGGAATCATTCTTGGCTTCTTTGAGGAAGTTGCAATTTCTTCCCATCTTCTATTGACTCCTTGAACCAAGGAAAAGCTAAAGTTGGTATCACCAAAAGTTGTCTGTTTGGGTGATGCTTGTAGTTTTTCCTTGTTCTTGGGTTCTAAGAATGTTTGCTTCTTTGTATGTTTAGTTGTTGGATGTTCTGGTATTGTTGATGTGGTCTCTTTTGTTGAAAATAAGATCATGGTTGTTTCTTGATTCGGTGCTAGAGGAGGACCCATTGGTTCTGTCCTTTCTTTAGTTGCAGGTGTTGTTTCTTTTGTTGCTGCTGCTGAAGTTCGTTGTTCAGATGATTGTTCTAGTATTGCCTCTATCAGATCTTGTATCTTTATTCTTGATACTTGTGCAATATTGTAGGAAAACCTCTTTAGCAAGGATTTTACATCATTGATTGAGACCTTGTTGTTCATCTCGTAAGCATGTGTTGTACTTAGCTCTGATTGAATCTTCTCTTTGTGTTCACTCCAATATTCAATTATTCTTACGAGTGCAACTACAACAGTGTTGTTACTCACTTTCACACTATTGAAATCTTCTTTGATGTTATCTGAACTTGTTTCTTCTTTTGACTTCACAACTTCTTCCATCCGATTCTTCATTTCTTTTAGTTCCCGTGTCACTATTCTAAACTCAGATGTGAAGTTAATGATGTCTTGAGAGCTTGTTGGGGTCTCTTGCATGTTCTGCAGCTTCTTTATGTTTTCTTCTGTTTGTTGTCTGATGATTTCAACAGAATCTGACAATTTTCTGATGTCATATTTCTGACCTTGTAGTTCACTTAGCAAACGATCCAATTTATCTTCAAAAATTGATATTGATTATTCTGCAATCTGCTTCTTTTCTCCTAACTTATTCATGACCTGTTTCAATACTGCATCAAGTTCCACAGATGTGATAGTGTGTGATTTTGGGTGAGGTGGAACAACAGATGTTCCTTCTACCAGACTAACAGAAGACACACTTCCTGGTGTTGTTAAAGGTCTAAACTGATCATAAGACTAGTCCATAGGACCTTTACCAAATTTATGTAACATATTCACATCTGGATTTTCCTCATTCCCCTGAACTATCTTTTTATATTGTTCTCCTTGAGTTGTTGGGAAAAACATATTTTCATTTACTAGGTTTTTTTATCAGAAGTCTGATCTCCACCTATTGTCATCTCAACCTCCTCCTCTTTATCAGATTCAGAGTCAAGATGAATGGGGTCACCAATTCTTTCTGCCAAATTAATTTTTGGTTTTCTTACAGCAAATTCATATTTGACATCAACAGAATCATCAGAATTTGATTCTATTGAGTTTTGTACATAATCAAAAGAGAGATTGGTTTGTAAACCTGATCTGATGAAAGGATCTGATTCAATTTCCTGATTTTGTCCTTCCCCTGCTAACTTAGTTTGGTCAATGTTAGCTCCTGCAGTCCCTGACATGGAATCACTTTCAGATTGAGGAATGTTATCAGCTTTAGATTTCTGAGTTGTCAATATTAGTCCCTGACATGGAATCACTAAAAGGAGTTGTTATCAAACATTTCTTCCTTGTTGAACAATTCTTCATGCTTCTTTCTAAAGGGAGAGTCTTGAGTTATGAGTTCCAACATGTTGTTTGGCAGCGCTGGTACATTACTTGCTGATGTCCATCCCCTATCAGCACACCATGGTACCATCACTGGTGTCTTCCACATTTCCTCAGATGTAGAAAATTTAGTGTTTCCTTCTTCAAACACTTCAGCAATCATTATTGCCCAAAATCTGGGATATGGAAGATGAGTTATGACACATCCGTTTTTAGAAAATACCGACTTCTTCATCAGATTAGAGATCTCTTTTGCATAATCAATATGGAACCCTGTTATAAGTCCATACATGATTGTCAGAATTGAGTTATTGATCTGATCTACTCCTATTTTTGAAGTCAAACATCTGTTTAGTGTTTCCATGAGAACTTGCCAAAATGCAGGCAACTCCTTTCTTTTGAAGTCTCCAATCTTTAGGATGTTCTCCCTGTAACCCATATTCTTAAAAAATTGAGCATTTGAGCCTTTTTTGGTACTTCCATATATTAGCCTTTTATGGGTAGTTCCAGCCATTCTCTAATTTTCTTCAGGGTGATGGTCACATACATGTTTCCCTAAAGATGTGCAATCATCTCTTCTTGTTTTTATTTGTTGAATTTTCCACAAACTAACTGTTAAAGTATAATTACTGGAACTTCTGCAGTTTTTAACATGGTCTGCTTTAGTGAACAATTTATCAGATATTCAACAAGAATTTGGCACCTTTGATCATATAAGTTATTTCTGAGCATTCATTTATTGTTGTCTTTCGGGGGCATAAATATGTTCCTGTTTATGAGAGGTACTTCATGTTCTATGGCAGGAATGTTGAGGTTAACTGAAGTTGAGGCTGACATGGCGATTTGAGAAGGAATTTTAGGTTTAAAAAACAATTTTCTAGGGCTTTTATGCGGGTTTTGAATTCTTGAGTGAATGAAGGTGTTCTTGTTGAAGATGACTTTTATACGATCTAGGAGTTGTGGTGTCCCACGTATCAAGGTCATGGGTGGTTAGTATTTAAGTTGGTATATGATACGTTAATTGGTGATTAACTTTTCAAAACCGTTTTAAACTTTATATATATCCTTTGAATACTTTCAAAAAATTATTAAAAATTTCTGAACTTTTTATTGGTGAATACTAACGGCTAAGTTGTAAATTTTTCTCTTGGTGGGTCCTCCTTTTGAAAGTGGTCCACTACCATTCATTTAAACTTTGAGAAACCTGTTGTTCTTCCCGCTTTTGAAAGATAAAATTCTTTTTGAACATGTGGGCCAAGTTGGTCTTGGAAATATTTCTGATAGGTATTTGTGATCAAGAAATTAATTTTCTGGTCATCGGATATGATCATGAATACCAGATAAATTTCTTTCTTATCACACATTGTTATCTCTAAGTTCCTTTTTAAGATCACCAGATATGTTTTTCTGATAAATTCTGATGTCATTTTTCTTGTTGTGATGAAATCTTATAATTTGATCATGTTTCTTCATATTGGATATCAGATATCAAGCAGTCTGATGATTTTGTTATCAAAATTTAATCAGAAAGAGTCAAATGTTATCCTCCACCCCCCCCCCCCCCCCCTTTTTTTGAGAAATGAGAGGGAATAAGGGTTGATGAGAATTTGGACTTACATAGCATTCTCCTTGGATAATTGATCTATCAAAATTTTGATACAGGATCTAATGTTTTGATAGATTAATTAGATTTAGTGGATGTCAACAGAAAATCTAATATTCTCTTGAAATATCCTTTGAAAAATTCTTTGCAAAGTGAGAAAGAAAAACCACATTTTTTTTGAAAAAAATTGGTCTACAGGGCAAGGTTTTGTATAAAGTTTTGCTTTATCAGAAAAGACTTTTAAAATGACGTGTATCAGAAATTTATTGTTGATAATAAATATTTGAAATACCGAATTTAGATTAGTTATTAACCCCTTTGGCATTAGGTTTAGACCTTTAGTGAGCCAAATACCGAATTCCGTTAAGGCAGGACACATTTTTTCGAGCTCGAACAGGGTACACGAATTCTCAGGGCCGATCCTGATGATTTCTATCTGATATTTGTAAACTTCTCTTTGATTATTTTCATAGCTTTTCATTCTGATGATTAAAGTTTATTCTTTTGATTTCATTTTGAATGATATTCTGCCTGAAAATTCAAAATTAAGCAATGATCTGTTTCCCCGTGTTTGATCAAAATCTTGTTTAGTCAGATTTAAAGTTATTTTGACTTTTGTTCCCCATCAATAAGGAAAACCTTTGTTTCATTTTTCATTTTACCAGGGTTGTGATGCAATCCTAAGCCCCAAACCTAGTTTTTCATAATAAAATGACGAAAGTAGAGAGTTCAATTCAACGTGTACCACGTTACTTAGTAATTTATTATTAAATTTAACGTGACCCACGTTACTTGATAGTTTATTGCTATATTTGTAAAGTTCTAGAGGCACTTAGCTATCAACCCGAGCAAACTCATTTTGACTAGCCTTTTTTTTTTTTTTTTGACTAGTCTTTTAATATTATTTATTAATGGATACTACTACTAGCTGGTCATTTATATCTCTAATCTGTTACATTAGAGTTACATGATAACCTTAATTCTTAAAAGTCTTTTAATATTATTTATTAATGAATAATAATATAGTATCTGATCTTTTACCTTAAGAGTTACATCATAACGTTAAAAGTCTCTTTAAAGTGTGTATTTAATTATAGATTTTGGCTATAGGAATCATTTAACTTTTTAAATAAACTTATTTTTTTACTTAAAAGACAAGTTCAAAACTATTTTGATTAAAATATTAAAAAAAAACAAAGAATAATGATGATAATTGTTTTTACTAATGATTTATAAAAAAATCAAGTATGTAATGTGGTTGGATGGTAGGAATGGTATAATACAATATGTTAAATAATAATAAGAAAATAGATTGTATTAAAAAATCAAAGTTAATATCCAATTGAAAGAAATTATGTTTTAAAATTAACTTAACAAAATTTATAATTGTAACGTCAGTGTTCATATTTTTAAATATATATATCTTGACGATTGTATATGTTAATAAATTACCATATTTTTTTTAATATATCCATATAATACACGAGTTAATTCAACCGTGCAACGCATATATGTTCATTTTTTAACTAAACATCTTGATGATTGTATATGTTAACAAATTACATAATATATTATTCTATTTGTATAATATACGGGTTAATTCAACCGTGCAATGCATATGTTTTTAATATAACTTTTTTATTATTAATTAAGGGGAAGGTTAACGTACAATAGCCCCTTAATGTGTGAAGCGTACACAAGTAAATTACACATGCTATAAAATTCAAACCCTAATCACGCATGGGGTAAACTAAAAATCACGTATGAACAAAATCACGCATGACTATGTAATCACGCATGTGATCAAAATCACGCATGAACAAACACACATAATCACACATGTTATATGCATTATAGTTATTAAAGGCGTTAGGCACACTCAAGGCGCACAGGTCTCGCCTTGGGCCTAGGCACAAGACGCAAAAAAGCAAGGGCCTGAGTAAAAAAAAAGAGCACAATAAAAAATTTAAAATATATTATGTATTAGAAAAATAATACTATTTTCAAATAAAATAAACAAAAGCTATTGTATAACGTTTAATATCGTCTATTGAATAACAAAAGTTCTAAAATACAAGTGTACTGGACTAGAAAAGTAGTTTTCCTTAGATAAAAGTAGAAATCAGGCTAGAATCTTGCCGAAATTTAGAGAATTTGGCTGAAAACTCTCCGGAATCTAGGAATCGCATCAGAATCTACGTCTGAACTATCACTTAGAGAACTAAAGCGCAATTGCATCAACTTAAAGCGCAATTGCATCAACTTAAAGCGTAATTGTCTCGCCTCGCCTAAAAAATGGACCTAGGCGCAAGAGCCGATAACTTTTAACAACTATGATATGCATAATTACGCACGTTATATGTATGGTGAAGGACACAAGTCTTAATCTCCTGCTCGCGTATCTTCGCACGATAAGGTATTATTGTATTCTACACTCTTTACTAATTAAATATTTAATAATATTATATAAATCAACTTGTGTAATTGTAACCTAGTTATACATATTAAACCAAAGTGATGATGAATAGTAACTATAATTTTGTAAGTATTTGTTTTTTTAAATTTTAATATTTTAATTATTATTTAATTTTATTTAAACTTAAAATAACTCCAATTTTTAAAGTTTTTTTTAATTTTAATAGTTTTTTAATTCTTTGATTCTGACTTAAAAGTGTTTAACTTTTTAACATTCGACAGTACGTTACCGCAAGCATTGGATCGGTATCGGTTCGGTTTGTTACACTACCAGTACGATACATGCACATAGTTGTATACATGAAAAAACTTCGAAACTGAAAACCATAAAAATAAATACCGGTACTGCTACCTATGTTTTTTAATATGAATACTAACTCCTCCCTCATGAATAGTACCATTCAATAATAAGTAGTGGTTTCTTATATTTTTTTTTTAATTTTCAAATGAGTGTTCAATATTGAATACATATTAAACCAATTATTTTTACTGTTACTTAAATTCAAATATAATCAAGTTATATATATTTTGATCAATTATAAATAGGTTATATGTAGTGATACGATCTAAGCTAATTGAAAGCAAAATAAAAATAAATAACGGTATCGAACAACTCAGTCTTTGTTGATTTGGTTTGGTAAGATAGTGTCACGATAGCCGTTTTTAATAAAGTTTATAGGACAATGTTAAAAAAAATAAGCATAGAACATAAGCCAACTAAACCGATATCAACTGAAAACATCGGTACCGATATTTGTTTTTATTGTTTTCGGTCGATATAAGGTTTTTTTCTTTCGATTACCATAGCGAGTGCCGATAGCGTAACGAATCAAACAGATACTGATCGAATTCCCGCTGCGAAGCGCGGGAAATATCACTAGTATATATTAAAATACACTGAAAAAATATGACAAATAAAATAGATTGTCTCCGCATTTAACAAATATGAATTTTAAGACGAGCCATTTCCTAATGAACACAATTTATGTGTAGGATAATGTTTTATCTATTATTCTTAATCACCTTGATAGATTTTCACGTGAAATGATCTTCTAGATGTTGCCCCTCACTCTATAAAATATATATACACATGCATACTACCAATCATACCATACCAAACCAGTGCCATGGCATCCAATACTCAATCCACAACTCCATGGCTGGAGATCCTCGGAAGCAATAACTGGGAAGGCCTACTCGACCCGTTAGACATCAATCTCCTAACGCTCATCCTGCGCTGCTGCGACTTCTGCCAAGCCACCTACGACGCGTTCAACAACGATGGCAACTCCAAGTATGCTGGCAGTATAAAAGATAGAAAAGATTTGATTGAAAAACTTGAATCTGAATTACAGAACTAGCGAGCTACATATACAGGAGGAGATCCTGAATTATAGGATCTAACTAAAGACTAGGTACAATAAAAACAAACCCTAATAATTTAAATTTGAATACAAAATATAAGAGGGAAAATATGTGCAGGGAAATATAATTATCGGTTAATATGGCCCCTCAAGATGGACGGGCTTAAGCCAAGTCCAATCTTGCTGAAAATGGAGTGAAACCGATCTTTTAACAACGGTTTTGTTAGACCATCAGCTAGTTGATCGTCGCCTCGAATGTGTGTAACCTGAATAGTGCCTTGTTGAACCTTCTCGCGTACAAAATGAAAGTCCAATGCTAAGTGCTTCATGCGAGAATGGAATACTGGGTTTGCCGAGTAGTGAACCGCACTTAAGTTGTCACAGTAGATGGTAGGTTTAACTGAAGGCTGGATACCGAGTTCTGACATTAATGAGAGCAGCCATTGAAGTTCAGTAGTTGTGGAGGCGACAGCCCGGAATTCTGCTTCCGTGGAGGATCGAGCCAAAGTAGTTTGGCGTTTAGATGACCAAGCAATGGGATGTGATCCTAAATAAACTATGTAACCTGTAGTGCTTCGATAATTTGATTTGTCGCCAGCCCAATCTGCGTCCGTAAAGGCATGCAAATTTAAAGGACAAGTTCTGCTGAAAAATAAACCACTGGTGATAGTGCCTTGTAGATATCTTAACAACCGTTTAAGGGCTGCAAAATGATGATCAGTGGGTTTATGCATAAACTGGGACAGCTTGTTCACCGCAAAGGAGACGTCGGGTCTGGTTAGGGATAAGTATTGTAGTGCTCCAACTAGGGATCGAAAATCAGTAGGAGAAGGTAGGGGCTGGCCATCCGATGCTGTTAGGACGGCCGATGGAGTCATAGGAGTGGATGCCGGCTTGCAATTACTCATGTTGGCTCGATGTAATAAGTCAGAAATGTATTTGGATTGAGATAAGAACAAACCGGTAGGAGAATGATGAACTTGGATGCCAAGAAAGTAAGACAAGTTACCAAGATCTTTTAAAGAAAAACGAGAGGCGAGAGAGGTAATAAAGGAGTTAAGAAGAGATGAATTTGGTCCGGTGATGATAATATCATCAACGTAGACTAGAATGTAGATAGGAGATTTAGATGAAGTGGAGATGAAAAGTGAGGAATCAGAGATTGTGGGTTTGAATTTGGAAGTAATTAAGAAGGCTTTTAATTCGTCATACCATGCACGTGAGGCTTGACGAAGGCCATAAATGGCCTTTTTGAGTTTACATACATGTGTAGGTTTCGTATGATCAACGAAACCCGGTGGTTGGGACATGTAAACATCTTCGGTCAATGTGCCTTGCAAAAAAGCATTGTTTATGTCTAATTGACGTAATGACCAATTGTTAGAAGTAGCGAGGGAAAGAATAAGGCGAAGGGTTGCCGGTTTGACCACGGGACTAAAGGTTTCGATGAAATCTAGTCCCGGGCGTTGGTGAAAACCCTTTGCTACCAATCTAGCTTTAAGACGATCAATGGATCCATCCGGTTTATACTTGGTCCGGTAGACCCATTTACAGCCAACTACATTGGGGGCGGAGTCGGGGGGAACAAGAGTCCAAGTTTGATTTTTGAGAAGGGCATCAAACTCAGCTTGCATTGCTTTTCTCCAATCAGGATGTTTTAGAGCTTGAGTAATGGTTGAGGGTTCAAGTTTAGGCTGGGTAGAAGCAGTATATAGGTGATAGTTAGAGTTATAATACTTGGGGTTGAGTTTTCGGTCAGTACGTTTAACTGGGTGTGAAGGTGGCTGAGTGGTAGGCTGAGATTGGGCTGAATTTGAGGGTGATTGAGTGGAGGCTGCAGAGGAGGTATTTGCGGAAGACAAGGGTGGATTAGGGGTTGTTATAGAAGTGTTAGGAGGCTGTTGCAACTGTTTTGGACGACGAGAATAAGTGATGAGAGGGGCTGGGGCAGAAACAGTAGGTGTTTGAGAGGATGAGGGAGGGGAAGTAGTAGGAAGTATATGAACAGAGAGAAGAGTATCAGCAGGTGGAAGGTTAGATGGGGCTGATTTGGTTAAAGAAGGGTATGGAAAAAGATGTTCAACAAAGTGAACATGTCTAGAAGTGTAGATTTTGTTTTTAGTTGGGTCAAGTAGGTGATAAGCACTTTGTGAGGCTGAATAACCTATGAAAATGCAGGGGGTAGAACGTGATTGTAATTTATGTGTGTTATAAGGCCGTAGCCAAGGGTATGCAAGGCAACCAAAAGATTTAAGACGGTTGTAATTTGGTACCTTGTGAAATAGACGAAAATAAGGAGAATCAAGGTTTAAAGTAGGAGTGGGAAGTCTATTAATGAGATAAACAGCAGTAATAAAGGCTGATGTCCAATAAGAGAGGGGAAGATTGGCATGTGACAGCAAGGCAAGACCCGTTTCCACAATGTGGCGGTGACGCCTTTCAGCATAACCATTGTGTTCGGGAGTGTGTGGAGGGGAAGTGAGATGTGTGATACCACAGGAAAGTAGGTGAGAAGACATTTTAATATATTCTCCACCGTTATCAGAAAAAAATTGTTGAATTTTGGTCTGGAAATAGGTTTCTACAAGACGTTGAAACCTGATGAAGGTGGTGAGAGAATCTGATTTATTTTTGAGAGGATATATCCAGATATATTTAGTATAGTGATCGACAAAAATGATGTAATATTTGAATCCATCAAATGAATATACTGGAGATGTCCATAAATCAGAAAATAAAAGTTGTAATGGAGCATTAGAAGTAATACTAGATGCATGGAACGGTAACTTATGACTTTTATTGATAGAACATGAGTTACAATTATTTGTAGACTTGGAAATAGACTGAAAATTAGAAGCTAAAAAAGATAAAACATGCTGATTGGGATGTCCAAGGCGATGGTGCCAAAGTGACCCTTTATTGAGATGCAAAGAAAAGGCATAAGGTTGAGTTGAACGAAGCTGATATACACCGCGATTAACTTGGCCGTGTAGGAGGGGTGTTCGAGTCTTGAGGTCCTTGAGAACAAACAGAGAAGAAAAAAATTCAATCAGTATTGGATTATCAATGCATAATCGAGAAATTGAAATGATATTTCTAGAGATTGAAGGAACACATAAAATGTTATTTAATTGAAGAGTAATAGTGGGAAAAGTAATTGAATGTGAGCCAACGTGAGTAATTAAAAGGGACGAACCATCTCCGATGATTAATTCATCGGAACCGTCATAAGGAGCATGGAGGGACATAGCCTGCAAATCCTGTGTGATGTGATGTGAAGCACCGCTGTCCCACATACTGGTATCCCATGGGCCATTAGGGTTGAAATTGGATGCAGTGTTTGGATTGAAATTGGTGGAAGGAACCTGCATTAAGTTAAGTTGTGGCTGTGAACGAGAGTTGTGTTGAGGCTTAGGGTATTGGGGAGGGGTGATAGAGGGATGAGTTTTGCGAAAAGTGGGACAGGAAGTGAGGGAATGACCTTTGACAAAGCACCATTGACATTTGCCAAGGTAAGGTTTTTGAGAGTTGCTGGTTGGTGGGGGGGTGGGAAGAATGCCTGCTGAATTATTTGGGTATTTAGACTGCCAAGGTTTATGGTTCTGACGGGTCTGAGCCACGAAGGCAGTAACGGGCTGATGCATAGTAGTGGGAGCAGGTTGTTTTTGTAGAAGGTTTAACTGAAAATTGATGAGTTTTTCATGAAGTTCATGAAAGGGAATAGGGGTATCTCGGGCTTGGATGGCATCAATGATGGGTTTGTAGGTTTCAGCATCGAGACCATTAAGGACATGGTCTGTGATGTCCTCTGGATCAGTGGATTTTCCCAGAATGGCGAGTTCATCAACCAGACTTTTAATGGACTGCATAAATTCAGTAACTGATTGAGTAGGAGATTTGGTGCACAGCTTCAAGCGATGTTGAATCTGTTTGATGTGGCCCCTGGAAGGCTTTGCATAGGTATTTGCAAGAAGTGTCCAAGCATCCATTGATGAGGATGCATTGGAGATTGTAGGGGCAACAGTTGCAGATAGGCTGCCAAGAAGAGCTCCGTATAGAAGTCTGTCCTGGCGAAACCAGGAGACATATTCAGGATTCGGAGCTGTGGTGTTGTTTGTTGTGAGAGTTTTGGCTGGTGCAGGAAAGGAACCGTCGATATACTTGTAGAGGTCAAGTCCCTGCAGGAGGGCAACAAGTTGATTCTTCCAGTGGATGTAATTGGTTTCCGTGAGTTTTAGTGAAGAAGGAAGGGAAACCATTGTGAGGGATGAAGTAGAAATCGGGATGGAATTGATTGTGGAAGAAGTGGAATCGGTTGCCATTGTTGAATCTGGGATTGATACCATATAAAAGATAGAAAAGATTTGATTGAAAAACTTGAATCTGAATTACAGAACTAGCGAGCTACATATACAGGAGGAGATCCTGAATTATAGGATCTAACTAAAGACTAGGTACAATAAAAACAAACCCTAATAATTTAAATTTGAATACAAAATATAAGAGGGAAAATATGTGCAGGGAAATATAATTATCGGTTAATAGGCAGCAGCCGCTACGGCAAAAAATCATTCTTCCACAAAGTCATGCTCCAACCCTCCCCATCCGATTACCAAGTCGCCTCATTTATTTATGCCACTGCTAAAATCTCCCTTCCTGAAGCCTTCTTCCTTCAATCCCTCTCTCGTGAAGCATGGGACCGCGAGTCTAACTGGATCGGGTATATTGCAACTACAACTGATGAGGTCAGTAAAGCGTTAGGCAGGCGAGAGATCTACATCGCGTGGAGAGGAACCACTCGAGATTTAGAGTGGATTAATGTGTTAGGAGCTGACGCCACGTCTGCTGAACCATTGTTACTACAGAATACAACAACTGAAACCACAACAACTAAAGCCAAAAGTTTATTCGAGTGGATTGATGTTGGTAACATCGTTAGTAGCATCACTAGCGCTAGTAATGACGAAGCTGTACCAAAAGTTATGCGGGGGTGGTTAACGATATACACTTCAAATAATCCCAACTCATCTTTCACAAAAGTAAGTGCAAGAACACAAGTGTTGTCAAGTATCAAACAGTTGGTGGAAAAATACAAAAATGAAGAAATCAGCATAATCATCACTGGACACAGCCTTGGTGCAACTTTATCCATCTTATCAGCCTTTGATCTAGCAGAAAACGGTATCACAAACATCCCAATTTCAGCAATCGTGTTCGCTTCACCACATGTGGGTAACCAAGCATTCAACGATCGTCTCAATCAATTCTCCAACGTCAAGATCCTAAACATAAGGAACAAGATTGACCTCATTCCGCTTTACCCAAGCAGGTTGTTGGGGTATGTGGAGTCGGGGGTTCAATTTGAAATCGATACCAGAAAGTCCGGGAGCCTAAAGGAATCAGTTAACCCAAGTGACTGGCATAATTTGCAGGGATTGTTGCATGTGGTGGCGGGGTGGAATGGGCCGGACGGTGAGTTCAAGTTAAAGGTTCCTAGGAGCTTGGCATTGGTGAATAAATCGAGTGAGTTCTTGAAAGATGAGTACTTGGTACCAGGGTCATGGTGGATCGAGAAAAACAAAGGTATGGTTTTGGATGGAAATGGTGATTGGGTTTTGGAACCACCCGATGAAGAAGACATTCCGGTTCCAGAAGATACACAGGTAGTCTAAAGATACAGTGATAAATCGTCCTACCCGTTTATGTTCAATTCTATAATTTCATTGTGTCTGATATCTATCTCTTGGGATATAGAGGTAAGGCTTGCCTACATCTCACCGTGTCTCTAGACCCCTCTAATAGCTTAGGCTATCTGTGGGATTCTACTGGGTATGATTGTTTTGATTGTTGTATTGTGTTTGTGATATGATTTGTAATGTTCAATAAGTGATTTGTCTTGTACCAAACACGATCAATGTTCTCATGGCCACCTACCATTGGGCTGTAAACGACTCAAGTCGCTGGTGAGCTACTCAAGGTTCTAAAATCTAAGACCGAGTCGAGCCAAATTAACAAACTCGAGCTTACATTAGAGCTAAATTTATGGAAAAGGATTGAGTAAGCTCAAATCTATATTGGAGCTCGAGATCGACCTATGTTAAGTTAAACAAGCTGAGTTCGAGCTCGGTTCGTTTACACCGCTAATCATAATAGGTCACAGGTGACTCTTTGTAACAATGATGCAAACATATCAAATCATAAAACTGCTAAAGGGAAACAAGGCTTCAGCACTGAGACTGAAAGCATTCACATAATATAAGTACCCAAAACCAACCAACATTAAATTTAGCATTATATTCAAAACAAAAGGAAACACAATACACACATCATCACATAGAAATGTTTTCCTAGAATCTATTTCAAAAAACATGTTTCAGTGCTAACAGGATATTTTATCTTATTATCTAAGTGGATTATCTCAAGCTTCAAACACACAAGATTATTAGGTGACTCCAGGATTGCACTTGGCCAATTTTTAATCTTGTTCCTTGATAAAATCAATGTCCTCAAGAATAATGATTGGGTGTACCTATTGGCACACCAATGTGCCTATTGGCACACCAAACCCTAGTTGAATCAGGGTTTACCTACGCTGCGTGTAGGTATATACTCAGCGTCGCAACGTATAGGGTTACACCTATACGCTGCGTATAGACCTATACTCAGCGTAGGTAAAGCATGGATCTCAGTGCCTGATCAGCAATCATTGCACAGAAAACAAGGGTTTATATACGTTGTGTATAGCTCTATACGCAGCGTATATAAACCATCTGAACTTTTGGGGTCATTTTGTTGGGTTTGAAGCATCAGTTTTTCACAAGGTTTATATACGCTGCGTATAGCAGCGTATATAAAGGTCAGAAAATGTCCTTTATACCCTTGTGTTGAGGCTATACGAAGCCAAATACAAGGGTAGTTGTGTCATTTTTGTTTCATATGCTGCGTAGTGATCTATACACAACGTATATAAAGCTCCATTTTTGTATTTTTTGTGTATTCCTTATTTATAAAAAAAAACAAATAATTGTGTGTATTTTGGGGTATTTCCATGTTTATTTATAAAAAAACAATATTATTGGTAAATAATACAAATATAAATTATAAAAATTAAAAATAATACAAATATTATGAATTACAAGACCTACAGGGAACCTATACGAGACTTATACTATACTATGCGATACGATATAACACCCGTATAGGCCTATAGATGTGGTTTAGGTCCCATATTGACCTCGTATAAGCCTATAAGTGTGATATCGTATCGTATAGGTGTGGTTTAGGTCCCGTATTGACCTCGTATAAGCCTATAAGTGTGATATCGTATCGTATAGGTGTAGTATAGGTCACGTATTGACCTCGTATAAGCCTATAAGTGTGATATCGTATCGTATAGCGTAGTATATGTCACGTATTGACCTCGTATAAGCCTATAAGTGTGATATCGTATCGTATAGCGTAGTATATGTCCCGTATAGACCTATAGGTGTGGTTTAGGTCCCGTATAGGTCTATATGCATATACAAGACCTATAGGAAACCTATACGAGACTTATACTACACTATACGATACGATACGATACTATACGATACGATATAACACCCGTATAGGCCTATAGGTGTGGTTTAGGTCCCGTATAGGCCTATATGCATATACAAAGACCTATAGGAAACCTATACGAGACTTATACTACACTATACGATACGATACGATACGATACTATACGATACGATATAACGCCCGTATAGGCCTATAGGTGTGGTTTAGGTCCCGGATAGGCCTATATGCATATGCATATACAAAGACCTATAGGAAACCTATACGAGACTTATACAACACTATACGATACGATACGATATAACACCCGTATAGGCCTATAGGTGTGGTTTAGGTCCCGTATAGGCCTATATGCATATACAAAGACCTATAGGAAACCTATACGAGACTTATACTACACTATACTATACGATACGATACAATATGATACGATACTATACGATACGATATAACACCCGTATAGGCCTATAGGTGTGGTTTAGATCTTGTATCTGCCTATAGGCCTATACGGGACCTGTACTATAGTATCGTATCGTATTGCATCGTATCGTATATCGTATAGTGTATAGTATAAGTCTCGTATAAGCCGATAGGCCTACACAGGACATATACCACACCTATAGGCCTACACGAGACCTAAACCACACCTATAGGCCTATACGGGACCTAAACCACACCTATAGGCCAATAAGGGACCTATACTACATCTATAGGCTTATACGAGTGTTTTATGGCCTATACGGGACCTATACTACATCTATAGGCTTATACGAGGACATATACGACAGGACATATACTACACCTATAGGCCTATACGGGACATATACTAAAAATATACGATATGATATCACACTTATAGGCTTATACGAGGTCAATACGTGACATATACTACGCTATACGATACGATGTCACACTTATAGGCTTATACGAGGTCAATACGTGACATATACTAAGCTATACGATACGATATCACACTTATAGGCTTATACGAGGGCGATACGTGACCTATACTACACCTATACGATTCGATATAACTTTTTTTATAAAATTTACTAAAACCAATAATGTATAAATGTTTATAAAAAACCTTTATATACGCTGCGTATAGGTCTATACGCAGCGTATATAAAGGGTTAAAAAGACCATTTACCCCTTCATTTGGGGCTATACGAAGACAAATGCAAGGGTAAAATTGTCTTTTTGACCCTTTATATACGCTGCGTATGGGTCTATACGCAGCGTATAGTGGGAAAGATCATTTTACCCCTGCATTTGGGGCTATTATAGCCATATGCAAGGCTATTATAGCCATACGAGGCCGATACGTGACATATACTAAGCTATACGATACGATATCACACCTATAGACCATTTTACCCCTGCATTTGGGGCTATTATAGTTTTGGGCAATTTGGTCAACAAATCCATGGTGATTTGTTCCCATTTCCAAACCGGAATTTCCAACGGTTGAAGTTTACCGTATGGTTTTTGGTGCTCCGCCTTGACTTGTAAACATGTCAAGCATTTTTCTACGTACCTCACCACATCTCTTTTCATCCCGGGCCACCAATAGTTTTGTTTTAAATCATTGTACATTTTGGTCGCTCCCGGATGAATTGAATATCGGGATTTATGAGCTTCATCAAGTAGAAGCGCCTTAACCCCACAAGTATTTGGGACCCATATCCTCCCGAATCGAGTCTTCAACCCGTTATTCCCATCCGTCAAATCTTTCAACTGACCGATTATTCTTTCCTTCTTCCAATTCTCCTCTTTTACTGCTTCTAATTGCGCATCTCGGATACGTTCAAGTATACCCGAGGTCACCACGAGCTGCATCGACCTTACTCGTATTGGGACATAGTCCGCTTTTCTGCTCAGAGCATCCGCTACCACATTTGCCTTTTCGGGATGGTAATGTATTTCACAGTCGAAATCTTTCACCGTTTCTAACCATCGCCTTTGTCTCATATTTAACTCCTTCTGATCGAAGAAGTATTTTAAGCTCTTGTGATCTGTGAATATGGTGCACTTTACCCCATATAGGTAGTGTCTCCATATTTTTAAGGCAAACACCACCGCAGCCAACTCAAGATCGTGCGTGGGATATTTCTTCTCGTGTATCTTCAATTGCCTCGAGGCATAAGCTATAACTTTGCCCCGTTGCATCAAAACGCATCCAAGCCCCGATAGTGAAGCATCCGAATAAACCACCATATCTTCGACTCCGTCCGGCAATGTCAGTACCGGAGCTTGAGTTAACTTTTCTTTTAGCGTTTGAAACGCTTTTTCTTGATCGACACCCCAAATGAACTTTTCTTTCTTTTTGGGTTAGCTTTGTTAGCGGTGACGCAATCTTGGAGAAATCTTGAATGAATCTCCTATAGTATCCCGCAAGCCCCAAAAAGCTTCTGATTTCCGAAGGGTTCTTCGGGGGATTCCATTTTGACACAGCCTCGATCTTGGACGGATCCACCAATACTCCGTCGGCACTTATGGCGTGGCCAAGAAATTGTACCTCTCGTAACCAAAAGGCACACTTAGAGAATTTCGCATACAGCCTTTCTCGTCTAAGTGTCTCCACACTTCTTGCAAGTGGTGTGCGTGTTCAGCTTCACTTTTCGAATACACCAAAATATCATCGATAAACACGATGACCGACTTATCCAACATTGGCTTGCAAACCCGATTCATGAGGTCCATGAAGGCCGCGGGTGCATTTGTTAGCCCAAATGACATCACGAGGAATTCGTAATGTCCGTATCTCGTGCGGAAAGCCGTCTTCGGCACATCTTCTTCCTTGACCTTTAGTTGGTGATACCCCGATCTAAGGTCAATTTTTGAAAACCAATTCGCACCTTGTAATTGGTCGAATAAATCATCTATCCTCGGAAGCGGGTATCGGTTCTTTACCGTGAGTTTGTTTAATTCCCGATAATCTATACACATCCGCATACTTCCATCTTTCTTTTTCACGAACAGTACCGGTGATCCCCAAGGAGACACACTCGGCCTTATAAATCCCTTGTCAAGCAGATCTTGAATTTGGGACATCAACTCTTGTAATTCCGACGGCGCGAGTCGGTACGGTGCTCTAGCTACGGGTTTTGCGCCCGGAATCAATTCGACCCCGAACTCTACTTCCCGTTCAGGCGGTATCCCCGGTAAATCCTCCGGAAACACATCTTCATAGTCTCGTACTACCGGTACATCTTCAATCTTCTGTGATTCTTTCTCGGGCTCATTTGCGTATATCAGGAATGCCTTGCATCCACGCTTCATAAGCTTGTGAGCTTTCAACATTGAGCACACTATGGGGTTACCTCCTTTTTCGCCATAAATGGTGACGTGTTTTCCGCTCGGAGATGTTAGTTTTGTCTCTTCACGAAAACACACGACTTTTGCATGGTGCTGAGATAGCCAATCCATCCCAACTACTACTTGAAATTCCCCCATTGACATCGGGATTAGGTCTATCAAGTATTCCTCATCGTCGATGCTTAATTTGCAGCCTCGACAAACATCACAAACTATAAAACTTTTGTTGTCTCCTATTTCAACTTCTAAGGGCACAGATAATTTTGTCAATACAAAAGAAGGATGTCGAATAAATCCGTGCGAAATGAAGGATTTATTCACACACGTATCAAACAGTACACGTGCTGGAATTGAGTTAATTGTGAATATACCTGAAACCACATCGGGTTCTGTCTTTGCTTCGGCCGCGGTAAGTTGGAAGGACCTAGCCTTCGCTTTGGGAGCTTCTGTTGGAGACTCTTTTGTGTCTCTCTTTCCCACCAACTCGGGGCATTCAGATTTCTTGTGACCGGGTTGATAACATTTGTAACAAACAGAAACTTTTCTGGGACATAACGATGCAGTGTGCCCCGTCTTCCCACATACCGGACACGGCTTGTCTTTGAAGCGACACTCACCCTTGTGCCCCTTTCCACATATTTTACAACTTGGCGACCCGCCTTTAGCATCCACTTTCTTTCCCGATTCAGCAGTTCTAGCTTTCTTTGTAGGGCTTGGATTCACATCTTGTGCCCTCCGCTCGCCCCTTTCAACTTGTTTCTTTAACTCAATTTCCCGCTCCCGGGCGGTGTTGATGATTTCTGTGAGAGTTTCATACTTTGACGGAGTCATGAACTCACGATACTCGGCACTCAACATGTTGTAATAGTAGTATATCTTTTGCTCTTCAGTGGTGACTAACTCGTCACAAAATCTCAGCTTATCCATGAAGATGCCCGTGATCTTGTCAATTGTTTCACCCTTTTGTCTTAGCTGGATGAATTCTTCCTTGATCCTATTAATAACCGCTTTGGGACTGTGGTGTTTAAGGAATGGTACCTTAAACTCGTCCCAAGTCATAACCCTCGCCGCTTCGGCTCCCATTTCCTTCTTTTTGTTATCCCACCAATCCTTGGCTTGATTTCTCAATTGGCCCGTTCCGTAAGCAACAAAGTCGCCTACATCACAATGGGTCCGTTCAAACACCCCTTCGACATCACTTATCCATCTTTGGAAAATTATCGGGTCAACCTCCCCGTTATAGATTGGCGGTTTACACGCCATGAATTCCTTGTATGAACATCCTTTACGTTCTCCCGTTTTCTCCTTCATAAGGTTGACAATATCCTCCAACCATTTAACTCGCTCTTCAACAAGCGACAACACCGTGTTTTGAATTTTTTCTATAAACCCGGATAGACTTCCTTCAATTGCCTTCCCTACCTCTTCGGCAATTATCTCTTTCATTTGTTCGGTGCTTGTTTGCACCGGATTATCATCATTCCCATCCGACATCTTGAAACTGAAATGTTTACATTTAAACATTAAACATTTCGTTTATAACATTGTTTCATTTGTTTCGGTTTAGCCAAGTTCCTAACTTGCTTTAACCGTTCACTTTTAATGCACTTTCCGGGTTTGAGTGTGTTAACACACTCTTCCCATGCATCTCAATTTATTTCTCATTTCTTACATAAGACCTAATTTATTGGCATAATAAATTAATTCTTACTGGACGATTGATCAAGCTTGAACCGAACACTTTGTTGACAACCTTAAGCTCTGATACCAACTTGTAACACCCATCTTTTATTTAATGTAAATATGCGATATATATAAATAAACGATCCTTTATACCATAAGATCCAAAAGTAGAGTATTAAAGTAACAAACATTAGTTTTCTACTGAATAATTTAAACATCCAAAAGTTGTTTAGCAAACAATTTACATCATAAACATTGCTTAAACCGAGTTAATTTATGCAGAAGCTTCAAAAGTATGTGTTCGGTTCATCAAAAGCTTGCTTGATCGTCATCCGTAATCCTTGAGTACCTGAAACTGAAATGTTTACATAAAACATTTGTATTAGAATGCTTAGAAATAATACTTGATCGAAACTACGATCGAAGTGAAGTTGAATATTTACTATTACAAAATTTATAAAAATTCAGGCTCTACCATAACTTACGGTTCCACCGTAAGTTACGGTAGTCAATTTACAACAATGGTCCACCGTAAACCAGTAGACTCCCACCGTAAGCCTCCTGACCTCTACCGTAAGTTACGGTGACACCGTAACTTACGGTAGACCCTGCACATATAAGTTTTGGCTTTTTTGTTTGTTTTGCTCACACAATTTTCTCGAATCCTTATTCTAACAAACCAACATATTAAATTCTCGTGTTTTAATATGTCAATGTTTAATCGATAACCATAGACCAATCAATCATATTACGAAGCAATATCCATGCTTTATTTGATTATTCGACCCGTTTGGCTCGTCTAAGGAATCCTCCTTTATGACGACTACCAACGAGTTTCAACCGACTTTTGACCAATTATTCAATATAGCGACATCACCGCTTTAATTCAAAGCAACCCTTATTCTAAAATTCAACTACGCATATTATAATCATCAAAATTTACTTAATGTAACGGGTCAAGTTACATACCTTCAAAGTAGGCCTTTCAAACGTGGTTCGCCACCCGCTTGTCCGCTTGACGCTCCTGCGCCCGTTCCTATAGAGTTCATTTATGATATGTTTAGAACTCTCTTTAAATCATAATTCTCATAATACACCAAACATCATGATTATGCGTTTAAACTTGGAAAGAGGCATTTCAACAAACACTTCATGAGCAGATTTTTACATGATTAAACATTAAATCTCTAGTTTATCATTTAGCCCTAATTTCACATCATTCAACCTTTTTACATGATTGATAGCTTCTAATTTTCTGGAATCACTTCAAAATTGCCAAATTACACTAGATCAACAATCTATTTCCTAGTGTTCATCAAATTAAACATAACCCATTAATCACCTAAAATGGTGATCATAGTTTCCACTAAAATTTCACATGATTTCAGCTTGTGTTTGTCTAGGGTTTGTCCCTAAACACTATAGTTGTTCCTAAATCATCATAACACACACATGCAACCATAATTTCAGATTTTTCCCAATTCATGAGAATTTCAAGTTGAGAGATTTCTCAAAATTTTACATACCTTGTAATCCTCTTGTGATGAGGATCAGTAATCTATGTACGGATTTTGATTTGGACTGAGTTTGATCCTTCAATTTAGAGTTTTTATGCTGAACTAGGGTTTGGTGGAGCTTGGGTCGCTCCTGGTCGATCTCCACCAAAACACGGACAAAATGTTTGTGTTTTATTTATTTAGATTTTATTAATATTAGTTTCATTTTGAACACATTTGGTCCCTAGACTTTCCTTTGGTTCTAATTTAACATTTTAACCCATTTGTAGGTTACTACAAGGCTTTCACCTAATTGGGTTATTTAAAATCCTAGTTAGTTAACTAGTTTATTTATCAACTTTATATTTAAATAAATGATCTGCATTTTTCGAGGTGTTACATCTAATCATGTTATTCCTACATTCGTTGACTTTTCAGAAAGTCAACTATTACAAACTTTCAACATAGAAACATATGTCCATAATGATATACTAGACCATATAAGTCACACCACATGCATTACATTGGTATGTTATAGGACACATACAATCATATGATCGTTTAGGTACATGTATATATAAATCAATTATACGCATACTAGTGCTCCCATAATTCTACAATTGGCATCGTAATCCAAGGTAACCTATGCAACATAATTCCAACATTATGTCTTGTTAGTAAATTCATATGCTTCACAATTGGTATAAATTTACTTCTTAATCACTGTAAAGCAATTAATCGAACACATGGTGTACGTCTCACAATTCAAGCATATAGTATAAGTTCCTAATGCATACTTTCACCAAATCATACAATTAAACTCAATTTCAACATAAATTCCATCTAATACATATGCCTCATGTTATTTACTATAGGTTACATCCATTCCACATTCCAAATCATATTATTACATTCCATTCATGTTCATCAATTACCTGGATACAAGTTCACCTATTGTTTCCACCTAGACATTTCATTAAACACTTGGCTTGCGTACCATATTTAAGGCACAATGTACAAGTACTTCATGCTTAACTTCCTAGTTCATGGTATTAATCACCATATTTCTTTCCAAAAACCAAGTATCAATAATTCGTGAGCACTAAACATAGCAAAATCGCTGGTCCTTTCAACCTATTTATCAATTTGGCCAAATATGATTATGGTTTTACCCAAGATTTGACCCCTATCATCCCACTTTCCAAGAATCTCATTCAACTTGCTAATTTCATGAATTATCGTACATGCTAATTCAATAATCAATTATAAGCACAATTCCTACTAAGATTCGCATAGAATGCTAAGATTCATCAATAATCACCAACCAATATCATTCATACATCATGCATTAGTCTTTATCCAAAATCCATCATCAAATGAAATTCTATTACTTACCTCATGTTTCAAATCACTAGACCGTTAGAAATCCTTGACTATGCACCCATTTGGGGCTGAATTCCATCATCAATTTCAGGATTTAGAGTGGTTTGAGAGAACACCCCCCCCCCCCCCCCCCAAAAAAAAAAAAAAAAAAACCATTCTCCTTTGTATATGTTAACAAACACACACACATCCAGAGGTTTTTATTTTGTAACAACATTGATTCAAACTTGCAATTTCAGCCCCTCATGTTTGCCATGTGATCTCATTTGTCACAAACTTCATTCCCTACTATCTAACCTATATTCTAACTAAGTTAAATAACTTAGTTATTTTATTTCATACCATAAAAAAAAACATATTAATAAATTATTTATTCAAGTTTTGGGGCGTTACAATATATTATACATCTTTTGCATCCCGCTCATCCTGAACTCTGCTAGCGAAGTGTAATGTTGCCTCACTCAACATGGTTCTAGATCAAATCTCGCAACCATCATCCCGCTCGCCAGTGGGTGAGGCATAATTTTTTCCTATGGTGTCATTTTTTTCAATGCTCGAATTTATAAGAACCCGGCGTCAAAAATTTTGGGTCGGGTCGAATCATATAGTAAAAGTCAATATCATAAAAAAAAGTACAATTGCCCAGAGAAAAAACACATAATAAAAATACAAAGTCATTTAGAATCGTATAAGAACCTCTAAGGGGGTCAGGGCACCCCGTGATAGCAAGTGTGATGGACCATGATGTCGTGATCACGGTAGTGATAGTTATGGGCGTGATATTTGGGTGTGGGTTGTTTCGACGATTATTATTGGGTGTGGGTTTATATGCGGTGGTGTGATAGAATATGATGGGGTGATGCGTGTTGCAGGTAGGGGTGTTAATTTCTGACACGACCCGAAAACCTGACACGAACCTAACACAAAATTCGCGGGTTTAGGTTTAGTCTAAACGGGTTCGGGTCAGTTTCAGGTTGAACCCGCAAACCCGTTTAGATTAACGGGTCGGGTTCGGGTAAACCTGGTCGGGTTGGCGGGTTGACCCGTTTAAAACATTTATACTATATTATATTTTTTACAATATATTTTATGTTATAAATTAAATGGGGTGTGTATTTTATGCCATGATTATAACTTAAAAAGAGAAATTAATATAGATTTTATAATTTAAATATGATATTATTATATACATTTGTGTTTTTAAGTAAATTGTAATTTTAATATTTAAATTTCCGAAAAAAAATTAAAAAATTCGGGTTAAACGGGTCGTGTTCGGTCAACCCATGAAACTTCGGGTCGTGTTTGGGTTCATATGTATGATACGGTTTTCGGGTTCGGGTCGGGTTTGGGTTCGTGTAAAATTTTCGGGTTCGGGTTGAACCCGTCAACCCGAGAACACGACCCGTTTAGCACCTCTAGTTGCAAGTGTTTTAGTGATGGTGTGATGAGATGTGATGGAATGAAGTGTCAGATTGTGTGGGAATTGGCTATCATCCCCGAGTTAGAACTACTGACCACCCATGTTTAAGTGTTATGTGCTCAATCATGTGACACTTCAGTTCGTCCAATCGTCCCTGGCAGTTCTTTTCTATAAAAAAAATTAATTAATTGTATTTAATTAAGTAGGCCTTTAATTGGTTAGTGGGTTAAAACTTAAAAACACATGAAATAAAGTGGGATGTTTATTAGATGGAATGAAGTAAATGATCTAACTAATTGACTATTAAAAAACATCTATTAGGTAAAACCTTTATATAACTTGGTTCTTCAGCAAAATATATGTAGTTTTCTTTTTAATAAAATCAATGGTGTCAATCATATAAAAAAAACATTAGTGTCGTTTAAAAATTTTCCGTTACACGTTCTATATGTCGTCGAGTGAGCCTGTGCCACATCATCTCGACGCTCCACACACCCCGGAGTATATAACAAAACGCCTTATCTGTTTTACTTGCCTATTTGTGGACTGTGGTCACCTTTAGATAAGGTGATAGATTTTTTTGACCACGTGAAATAATGTTTCCTACATAAAAACACATGCATATTGCATACTACCACTCATTCTGCAATGGATATCACCACTCAATCCGAAACTCCATGGCTAGAGCTAATAGGAAGCAAGAACTGGGAAGGCCTTCTCGACCCGTTCGACATCAATCTTCGAACGCTCATCCTGCGCTGCGGTGACTTCTGCCAAGCCACCTACGACGCCTTCAACAACGACAGCAACTCCAAGTACGCTGGCAGCAGCCGCTACGGCAAGAGATCATTCTTCCACAAAGTCAAGCTCAGACCGTCCCCTAACGATTACCAGGTCGCCTATTTCATCTATGGTACGGCCAAAATCAGCATTCCTGCAGCCTTCTTCCTTCATTCCCTCTCTCGTGAAGCATGGGACCGCGAGTCTAACTGGATCGGGTATATTGCAACTACAACCGACGAGGTTAGTAAAGCGTTAGGCAGGCGAGAGATCTACCTAGTGTGGAGGGGAACCCAACGGGATTTGGAGTGGATTAATGTTTATGGAGCGAGCTCAGTGTCTGCTGAATCATTGTTACGACAGAAAACGTTTAAGCCTCCAACAACTGAAACCACCGACGTTGGTGGCAGCAGTAGCGATAGCGATGATGATAACGATGAAGTTGGAGGTAACGATGAAGTTAGAGGTAAACCAAAGGTTATGCGGGGTTGGTTAACGATTTACACTTCTTATAATCCGAATTCGTCTTTCACAAAAGTAAGTGCAAGAACACAAGTGTTGGCGAGTATTAAACAGTTGGTGGAAAAATACAAGAATGAAGAAGTTAGCATAATTGTAACTGGACACAGCCTTGGTGCAAGTTTAGCAACGTTATCCGCCTTTGATCTAGCGGAAAACGGTATCACAAACGTCCCAGTTACAGCTTTCGTGTTTGGTTCACCACGAGTGGGTAACCGAGCATTCAACAATCGTCTCAATCAATTCCCGAATGTTAAACTTTTACACATAAGGAACAAGATCGACCTCATTACGCTTTACCCAAGCAGGTTAATGGGGTACGTCGACGCTGGGATACAATTCGAGATCGATTCGAGAAAATCCGGTAACTTAAAGAGATCAACCAACACCGGAGACTGGCACAATTTGCAGGGGATGTTGCACGTGGTGGCGGGGTGGAATGGGGAAGATGGTGAGTTCGAGTTGAAGGTTCCGAGGAGCTTGGCGTTGGTGAATAAATCGAGTGCGTTCTTGAAAGATGAGTACTTGATACCGGAGTCATGGTGGATCGAGAAAAACAAAGGTATGGTTATGGATGAAAATGGCGAATGGGCTTTGCAATCACCTGATGAAGAAGACATTCCAGTACCTGAATTTGCTGAATGATAAATCATTGTTCAGTTTCATAATTTCATTGTATTTGTGATATGATTTGTAATTTGTTGTACAATAAGTTATTTGCTTTGTACCAAACACGGTCGATGTATTGATAGATCAGCTTCATGTCGAGCTTAAACAAACTCGAGCCTAAATTGGAGCTCGACCTAGACATATCTTAAGTTAAACAAGCTGAGCTCGGGCTTAAGCAAGCTCGGCTCGTTTACACCTCTAACGATAACCGGTCTCAGGTTGATCTTTGTAACGATGATGAAAACATTGTATGATAAGAAAATCACAAAGACCATTCACATTATGTATAAGTACCCAAAACCAAGCAACAATAAGTTTAGCATTATATTGACAATAAAAGGAAAAGAAAATACACACAAATACAAACACACACTAACATCAAATAATATAGTTTTCCTAGAATCTATTTCAATGAACATGTTTTACTCCTAGTAGGGTATTTTATCCTTCAGGTACATTAATATAGCTTTGGTTCCTCGATCAAGAATTGTTCTTCGTATGCTGCAAAAATTGTAAAAAAAAATTAGCATTTTTACGGATCGGGCATAGATATAAAAGATACGGCATACTGCATACCTTCTCAAAGGGTTCCCATCAAGTTGTAGCACTTGAAGACTCGGTTCTAGTAAACCCTGCAAAAACCAACTTTCAACATTAGAATTCAGTCTGCTAAAAGGACAACGAATTTGGTGCACAAATTAAAAACCTTTGAACTCGAAAAGGGTTTCATAGCCGACCCAAACAGATCTTATTCTGTGCACAAATTAAGATTTAAGAACCTTGGAAACAAGTAAAAGTTGTGTACAAACCAGTTCAGGAGGAAGTGTGCTAATGTTATTGTCTGAAAGACGAAGCTCCTGAAGAGATGTAGCATTTTTTAAACCCTGCAACAAGCATTCAATTTATTAGAGTGAAGTTGTTATATAAATATAATAATTTTTATATAAGATAATATAATATATAATGTATAACTAATTACATATAAATATTATTATATATAATTACCATAAAGCAACTAAATAATATATTTATTATGTTAACAAATAAAATAAAGGGTTAACTGCCATTTTCGTCTTTGTGGTTTGTCCACTTATGCTAGTCCAATCTAAATTTCCAATTTGTGTACTTTAAACCAAAAAGTTAACTTTGACTATTATATGAGGGGTAAAAAGGTAATTTTCCTTTTTTATTTTCTTTTTCAATTTTTTTACACCTCTTTAATACACACACACATATCACCTATCTCTCTACACCCCCCAACCACCGCCATCATAGCCACCACCACCACCTCAGCCACCATCTCCACCGTCATCCCCAACAATTTCATAGGAATATCAATATAATAAATAAACAGCTAATTAATAATAAACGAGCCGAGCTTGAACTCGAGCTCTTTGAAGTTATGCGAGCCCAGCTCAAGGTTAATCGCGCTTCGGCTCGTTTACACTCGTAACTTTAACCAGCAAGAAAGTCACCTCGGGAACCAACTGAAGGGAATTTTGACTCATATCAAGAATTCTTAATTTCGGCAAACTTATTATATCTGCCCTTATCTCTGAAATCTGCATCCTCCTGTTCAGTAAAAGCAATTCATGAGTTACAAACTCAATCTGACCAAAAAGCAAATTATTTAAAAAAAAAAAAAAAAAACTCACCTCAAATATAGTTCCTGCAACTGCATCAAATGAGAAAACGCAGGATTTTCTGGTAAACAACCCACATTGCCGCTTAGATCCAGAACCTGGAGCTTTGAAGCAGCTTGAAATCCATCTGACGGAATCTACAAACGATGGAAGACGAGACAATTATTTAAATTGCATGTGGATTGCTGAATAACCGTTAAGGACAGCAATATTAAAATCACGTTTACCTGTCTAAGTGGATTATTGTCGAGCTTCAAACACACAAGATTATGAAGTGACTCCAGGATTGCACTTGGCCATTCTTTGATCTTGTTCTTTGATAAAATCAAAGTCTGCAAGAACATTGATTATAAAAATAGTACCAATATTTTTTTAAAAGAATCAAAGTCTGCAAGAACATTGATTATAAAAATAGTACCAATATTTTTTTAAAAGACGCCAAATATATGGGAAAACAAGAAAAAGTAACCTCGAGGGAAGCACATGAAGAAAGTTGAACGGGTAGATCTTCAATTGAGTTCCTTGAGAGATCGACTTTTGTAACATCAGTTGTCTCCCATACTTGTGGTGGAACGTCACTCAAGCCATGCCCTCCTAAAGAAAGCTCCTGACAAATAAGCACAGTAACATATATACAGAATGATTAGGTGCCATTTTGATAGTCTACAAGGGGTGTGCCTGGTTCGGTTCGGTTCCCTGAAACCGAAACCGAAACCGAAGTGTTCGGTTTTCGATTTTTGAAAACTGTTTGGTTTTTCGGTTTTAGCAATGGTTCGGTTCGGTTTTTTCAGTTTTTTAGGTTTTTGGAACAGATTACGTAAGGTTTAAAAATAAAAGGTATAATCGAAGATTTAAAAATCTTTCTTAGATGTTTACATTTAAGTTGATATATTCGACCTTTTTAATTAATATTGTTTACATAAACCTAACCTTCTAATCTATTTTTATGTTTCTCCAAAGTTTTATTAGGAAATTTTCTGTTATAATATTTTGAAAATCATTTAACTTTTATGTTAAATTTTGTTTTTTCTTGTAGGCAATGGATAAATCATTTCAAAGATAAATAAACAAATTAATATTCTTATTATAAATACTTAACATTCAAGAATAACTGAATAAAATTAATAATTCCTAAATCAATATATAACAAACATTAAAAAAATGATTTTTTAGGTTATTCGGCTCGGTTTTTGTGCAGTTCAGTTTTCGGTTCCGTTAAATCGTTTTTTTTTTTTGGTTTTCTGCTCACCCCTAGTCTACATTATCGTGATTACAGATACAAACATGGTTCATTTTCCTATCAAAATACAGTTATCAAGTCAATCAATACAGTAAGAAGATTAAACCTTTGAACCAAGAGACAACCGAGCAGCTCTAGCAATAACATTTTCTTTACTTTCAGATGGTCCACTCTCTGCATAACAGATTTATTTCAGCTCACTTAAGCATGTACGGGGGATATTTGTATCACAAAAATCAACATTAAGCATAAATATATTTTTTTTGCTTTAAAAAAACCGACCAAGTACCTTCTTCAGCTGGAAGTCTACTTCGAAGAAACCTCAACAATGCAGGAGTGGGTCCCGTCACCAGAGAGCTATGTAAAAAACCATGAAAATTGTTGAATTAAGCTACCTTCACGAACATAAATCCACACAAGATCAAACAAACCAGAGAGGCGGTTCAATTGTTCAAACCTTCTAAGAGTCCGTATAGGATTGCCAGTGAGCACGAGCTTCCTCAAAGTTGTCATCAAGCCTAGGTAACATATACAGTTAATGCGGTAAAATATCGGATATCCGTCAAGGACCGATATTTGAGATATAGGTTATCTCGGTGGGATATCGGTAATTTTAATATCAAGCAGAATTTATATATGTCGCAATTTAACACTAACAATTCAGTGATATATCGGGAAAATATCGGTCAATATCGCCAATAATATTGGTACCGGTATTTGACATGGGGACCGAAAATCGATATATCACCGACATTAACTGCATAGGGTAACAAGATTTTGAAGAACATTATAACTGAATCTTAAATTTATTAAAGAGATAAAATAAGTACGTATGTTGCATTATGTATAACCATAAAAGATGCTGATGAAGAAATATATGCTAAATTAGGAACCAGTTATTAAATAATATAGTTCTCGTTTTCTACTGAACGCTACTTGTATAATAAAATGCTAACCTTACCAATCTCAGGGGGAAGCCCAGACAGTGAATTATTAGATAAATCCAAAACCGAAAGCTTCAACTTGCATGCCTCCACTGGAAACTCCTTTAACTGTAATAACGGATAAAACATAAGCACACGGAAATTCAAGAACAACGAATAAAAGTGGATTGATTACAAAATATTTTGACTTTGACGTTTCTACCTTGTTTGAATGAAGATCGAATGTCCCTAAATTTGTAAGTTCTCCTATTTCTGTTGGTAACGACGTCAGAAAGTTGTTCCTACATATTAAAAAAGGTCAAGTGTAAGTATAAACATCAGAAAGAATATAAACTAGCAACGTTAGTTTTATCTACATGATTAGAAAAATACCCCATGTAGAATTCTGCTAACAAAGAGCAGCCCTTTATTGATGATGGAATCGATGCAATTTCTGCACCAGAATGACATGGAGAATGTATCACCAAATATAGATATAACTATATAAGATCATACAAAAGATCGAGGCAAAAAGGAACTTGAACTACTCACTGTTTTGATGAAAGTCAAGGCGAATGAGACGTGAAAGACTTCCAATACTCTCCGGGATATCAGTAAGTGCGTTTTTCGCTGCATCATCAATGATAGAATTACAGCTTAAAGAACTGTGAGCATGTTAAGTGAGCTAAAAAATTAAAACAAAGCATGTGACTTGCCTGCAATAAGTTCAGTGAGAAAAGTCCATGATGCAACTAATTTCTCAGATAGCGTTGTCAGCTTATTTCCCTAAAAAAAAACTAATCATTTATGCCCACTACCAAATATGCATAAACGACAACATGTGAGAAAAAAAAATGAAGAACCGATATCAACAGTTTGAGATACCTCTACATATAACTTTGACATTTTTGAACAATTGCTAAGTTCTTCTGGCAAACTGGTGAGGCGATTGTTTGATGCCTATAAGCACGCACAAATTGCAGTATAAGATAGTACATCAATAGTAATTCGTAAGCATAAATTTTAAAACACATTGCACTATACAGCCAAACCTTGAGATCTGATAAATCTAGACAGTTTCCAAGAGAGCAAGGAAGATCCTTAATTTGGTTGCCGGAACAATCAAACCTGTAAAACCACGTGTTCATAATTTTATATGTTTCAATCATGCATCACTAGCATTCATAATTCCATATGAACTTACAGCCAAAAGTAAATAAAAAAACGTACTTTATCAAAGCAGTCGCGGATCCAACTTCTTCAGGTATCTCATTCAGCAAATTATTAGACACATCTAATGCCTTAAGCGATTTAAGCCTGTCATCAATGAATATAATAAAATACATTATAACAAACAAAAAATAAATACACGGTTTAAATTTAGCGGGCTTTAAAGCATCTTACTCTCCTATGGCAGTTGAAAGGTGAGAAAGCTTATTGTGGCTAACATTCAACACTGACAACAATGGTAAGTTTCTTATGTCTTCCTTTAGCAACTGAATTTCATTATGAGCCAATATCAGCTTCTGCAACTCAACTGCCTGCAACAATTAAAAAATATTCCAATTATAATTAAAACATCAATTTTGTGAAATATTAAGAAGTGCCTAACATAAAAAAAAAAAAAAAAAAAAAAATCATAATAATAAGAATAAATATTAATAAATACCTCCCACCAGTTTTCACCTTCACCAACTGCATCCAGACTTTTGTATACCTCATCTGGCACTTCCCTAAAATTATTAAAAAAAAAAAAACATTTTTATCAAGAATTCAAAGAAATTACAAATTCTGTGAAGAGTTTTATAGATCTTGATGGTTAAAATGTGGGTTGAAACAATAAAAATTGAGTCTTTTTAAGCTACATAATAGAAAATAAGATCCAAATGAATTGGGTATTGTATTGAAAAGTGAAGGAAATCTAAATAATTGTTGTTACTTGAGAGAGCGATTTGAGAGATTGAGAGAGCCAGAAGCTCTGGCGGCTTTTAGCATCCGATCCATTGGGGTATTCTGTAGATCAGTTTACTCCGATGAGAATATGGGTCGAAGATGCATTGGTTGTGTGTGTTTGTTTCAGCGGATCCGGTAGGAAGCAAGATGCATTGATTGTGATAACGAAAGAATGCCCGTTAGATCTTGATTTGGCGCCTATCCATGTTTTACATCTGTCGCTGAACGAAGAAGAGTGCGTTTGATTTAGGGCTTGTTTTGTGATTTCTTTTCAAACCAGCTCAGGGCGAGTTTAATCAAGTCCAGCTCTTGACTCCGATTTTTACTTATCGAGCTCGAATAGGCTTACGAGTTTAAACGAAGTAAGCTTCATTATTAACAATCTTAAAGGACATAGTCGGTGGGTTTCCACCGACTTTCCGACTTTGCCTTCATTCAAGCCCACATACAATTGTCAACTTTAATTCCAGCCAATTGCAAGGTTTCCATTTGCTTAATAATTTGTCTTTTTCCATGTGTCATCTTGATACCTACAAAACAAAAACATAAAAACAAGTAGTATATTTTCTAAACAAATCGGTGCAATTAGAAGTTAAATAATTTGCAAATTGCAATAACCCTTTTTCACACAATGCTTTGAGTAAAATACATTTTGGCTCTTTGTTTTTAGTTTTTTTTTTTTTTTAATTGTGTTTTGAGTCCATTTCGACATTTTCTCTTTTCACCCATACTTTGAGTAAAATACATTTTGTCCCCTTGTTTTTAGTTTTGAGAAATTGGGTTTTAAATCTCTTTCCTTTCCAAGTTAAACTTCAATTTTTCACCTATACTTTGAGTAAAATACATTTTGGCCATTTGCTTTTAGTTTTGTTAAATTGTGTTTTGAGTCCATTTCCTTTCCAAGTTAAACTTCAATTACATTGCAATATTAGACCATTGGGGTTTAATCTCAAAATTTTATAATGTTTCAACTTTATCGTTGTACCGTAAGTCTATACATTGCTTTCTTTAATTATTTTCGTTCACTAAATTTCTTTTTTTAAAAACTAAACGTTTGGATTCAACCATACATTGAGTAGAACTGAATTCGCCAAGACATGCGCTTTCATATGGTTTGTGCATGACATAGCGCTTGGACTACTCTGTTTGCAATGTGCCCACGACGCATCGCCCGCGGGTTGTATTATGAATATTAAAATTTATGTGTCGGTATAAATTAACATTATTATTAACAATCTTAAAGGACAAAGTCGGTGGGTTTGCCCACATACAATTGTCAACTTTAATTCCAGCCAATTGCAAGGTTTCCATTTGCTTAATAATTTGTCTTTTTCCATGTGTCATCTTGATACCTACAAAACAAAAACATAAAAACAAGTAGTATATTTTCTAAACAAATTGGTGCAATTAGAAGTTAAATAATTTGCAAATCGCAATAACCCTTTTTCAAACAATGCTTTGAGTAAAATACATTTTGGCTCTTTGCTTTTAGTTTTTTTTTTTAAATTGTGTTTTGAGTCCATTTCGACATTTTCTCTTTTCACCCATACTTTGAGTAAAATACATTTTGTCCCCTTGTTTTTAGTTTTGAGAAATTGGGTTTTAAATCTCTTTCCTTTCCAAGTTAAACTTCAATTTTTCACCTATACTTTGAGTAAAATACATTTTGGCCATTTGCTTTTAGTTTTGTTAAATTGTGTTTTGAGTCCATTTCCTTTCCAAGTTAAACTTCAATTACATTGCAAGATTAGACCATTGGGGTTTAATCTCAAAATTTTATAATGTTTCAACTTTATCGTTGTACCGTATGTCTATACATTGCTTTCTTTAATTATTTTCGTTCACTAAATTTCTTTTTTTAAAAACTAAACGTTTGGATTCAACCATACATTGAGTAGAACTGAATACGCCAAGACATGCGCTTTCATATGGTTTGTGCATGACATAGCGCTTGGACTAATTTGTTTGCAATGTGCCCACGACGCATCGCCCGCGGGTTGTATATGAATATTAAAATTTATGTGTCGGTATAAATTCGAGTTGGTATACGTTTCGATGTAAACTTTTTTGGGGAACAAGTCAGGTCAGATATATTTTGTTTTTTGATTGTTTTATGTCCGTTTCCAATTCTACGTTTCGACCCTACCGCAACACGCTAAGGGTATAATTTTTTCCTTGATACACATTTTATGCTTTTTTGTACATTTCCTATGTAATAGTCGGGTCACATATAAATACTATATACTTTACATTTTTATCCAGCTACAATGCTATTTAGTTAAATTGGATACGTCAAAATGTGCGTTTTCACATGTTTAACACATTACATAACGCTTCGACTAATCTATTCGATGTTTGCAATGTACTCGCGCTGCAACGCACGCGGGTTTCCCACCGACTTTGCCTCCCTGCCCCCCGTACTTTCACCATGTTGCAATTTTAGCCCCTTGACTTTGGTATCTTCAAAGTTTCATAAAATGACAAATTTAGTCCCTAAACTTTCTACTTTAGATTTCCAAAACCACAACCTCATATTTCAAACTTTGCCAGCATCAACCGTGTACTTTGGTTTTCCACCATCACCCCCCTTAGCTCTTACACATTTCCACCACCACCCCTATACTTTTACACTTTGTCTTTTTTAGACTTTGCTTTTTTACCCCTTGCACTATTACTCCATTTTTACACCCGCCAAACTTTAAAAAAATTGCAATTGTAATCCCTGGACTACAACTCCTACTTTTGCAAATGCCAATGCATTGTGTTTTTCGAAATGTCTTTGGCATTGTGTTGTACGCTTTGTGTCTTCCTTTGTGATTTACGCTTTTTTTAATTGTCTTTTACGCACTGCGTTTTATGAATCGTGTTTTGTCTTACTATATGTTTCCACCCGTCGCGCGCCGCCGCAACGCGCGGCGGGCAAAATCCTAGTTTAATTTAGTGAATATATTTATATAATTATTGTCGTGTATAAAATATGATTCCTAATACATATGAAAAACTTCACCGGATACTACTAATCAAGTTTTTCCTTTCTTTACTTAATCTATTTTTGTCTCTCTAAATTCACGCAGCTTTGATTTACTATTCCAATCTTACGCGGTTATCATGTTACCTTAAGAACGTCTTTTTATCTCTGATTTTTAATGTTTGTGTGGTAATGCCATGGAGTTTTCAATTAAGAAGATTAATGAAAAGCTTGGTCATTAAAAAAACAACCTATCAAACCTTGTTTCCCAAATCCTTGATTCTTCAAAGTGACGTTCTTCAGCCCCCCCACCCCCCACAAACCCTCGAGCTAAATGGAGTCCTACGTTCTCATCAACAATATAAAAAAAAAAAAAAAGCAGCCGCTTTCATCACATGTCTTTGTTGTTGATATATCCATCGAACCTTTATCAACTGACATTATCTACCTAGTGTTAGGTCTCGCACAATTACTTGTTGTTTCACTTAATAATTAACGATTGTTGCATGTGATAGTTAATTATTCATATTATACATAATATTAAAGAAAAAAAAAAGATAAACAATGAATGCATCTCATTAGTCCACATGACACTAGCTTCTTTGTTTTTATATACAAAGGTGTGGAAATGAATCAAACATACGTAGTATTAAAGGAAAGAAAGAAAAACAGTGAATGAGTCTCATTGGTCCACGTGTCACTAGCTTCTTTGTTTTTATATACAAAGGTGTGAAAATGAATAAAGATACATATATGATATTAAAGAAAAGAAAGATAGACAATGAATGCATCTCATTGGTCCACATGACACTAGTTTCTTTGTTTTTATATACAAAGGTGTGAAAATGAATCAAAGGAAAAAGAAGTGGGTTGGTTTGGTGGTTGGCGCTTGGATAAGCATTTAGGACTTCGTACTAGTTGATACTGAATTTCTCGTACCAAATTTTTTTCGGTACCGAATTTTACACACAAATAACAGAACCGTACCATGTAAGATTAAATATATTATGTATTAATATTTAATCTATAGCCATTATAATCATTTACATAATAAAGATCAAAATATATTATAACCTATTAAATAATTAGTTGGTAATTGTTGATGAACCATATTACCCTTATTAACTAATTAGGTTTCCTCCTGGGTGCTTATATAAGGAGAATTATGTGGAGGTTAAGGAGTTAGACTTTTACACATTAGAAACACCCCATTAGTCATAACATCATAATTTCGACCTCCTCTCTTAACCGATACCCTTTTCGGTTTTCTAAGTCCCCATCATCAGTCAGCACCCTAAGGAGGAACCAGATCACGATGACAAGCATGTCGAACTCCATTACTGGATTCTCCACTGCATTGAATGCTGTAACAGGTATGTTTTAATGTTTTCCTTCATGTATAAACAGAACTGAACCAACATACCAGTACCCCTATTTGCCGATTTTCGATACCAGTATTTTCGCTACCGATATCAAGTTCATCCCTACTTAGGATTGCAACGGTTAGTTCTCCGTTGCAACCTAAACAACCATAAGTTGTGTACCATTATCGACTTCAAGCAAAAATGGTGAAGAAGACGAAAGAAAGGTCTGTGAATGTATCCGGAAAGCCAAAGCACTATCTTGACGTCAGCATGACTGCCAAAAAAAGGAACAAAAGCGGCGGCACCAGCCATACTTCCGCCACCTCAGGGCCGGTCCAACGTTTTTTGAGGCTCTAAGCGAACTAAAAAGTTGGGGGCCTTTTGAAGTTTTTTTTCATATAAACCTTTCTCTTTTACTCGACTTGGGACCGACAACAATAAACTAAGAAGTTTTAGCTGACGGATTATTAAAATTAAAAAATAGTATATATGCAAAGCACATAAACCCAACTATTGTTGGCCCAGACGGTTCAAACAATCGTATCAACAAACAAGAACACGAGATATTGGGGGGGACAAACCCGCGACTCTTTCTATTCAATCAAACAAAGATACGAACTTACAAAGAAAGAGACAAATAAAAACATTAACCTAGACCCCTATTTATAATTAAACTAAACTTGCTCTCCAAGTAATTAAACCTTTCCTAAACCAATTACTAAACTTTCTCTCCAAGACTTACCTAAAATAAACCAAACTTTAATAAAACATATTAAATAAACCCTCAACTTTAATAATTATTCAAGATTAACCTTCATTCACCCCCTTAATCTTGAATTGTTTTTCTTCTTGCCTTTATTCCTCCTTTTCAATTGTCTATAGCATACTTGCTTCACTGGTTCTTCAAACTTTGCATTCGTTCCTTCAATACTTTCTTTCTTGACTTGCTTCTTCTCTTCAACTCGTTCTTGACCAATACTTTCACGAACACCAAACAAATCCTTTGGAATTGTTCCAAACTGAATTTCCCTCACTTTCTTAATCGGTTTCACATCAGGACTTTCTTTCTTTTCATCTTCACAGTTGTTAGAATTACAACATACCTGAAGCTTGATGTTGTACATTCTATTCAGATTTCTCTGAACCTTCATCAACAATCTTCCTTTCTAATCATGTAGCCTTAACATCCCATTGGCTATTTCAATCTTACAACCTTCTTCATCCAATTGTCCCAAACTAAGAAGATTGGTTTTTAACTTAGGCATGTAGAAAACATCACAAAACGTTTTCTTTTCGCCATTCTTACTTACCACGGTTATATTCCCTTTACCTTTAATTTCAATCTCGGATCCATCACCAAACTTTACTTGACCCGAAACTTGTTCATCCAAGGTAGTGAAAAACTCTTTCTTTCCTGACATGTGATGACTTGCACCATTGTCTAAATACCACATTCCTTCTTCATTCTTTTCAAAAACACTAAGGATAACCCTTTCTTCATTCAAGCTTACTTTCTTTGTCGAACAAACTGCCATGAACAGAGATGGATCGATATCATGTACATCTTCTGTCTTTGTCAGATTCGCTTCTTCTTTCCCTTTGCTCGGTGCTTTACATTCGCTCGAGTAGTGCCCAATGTTATCACAGTTGTAGCACCTCAAGTTCTTTCTTCTGTCTTGCCATTCTTCAGGCTTCTTTTTCCGATCTTCACCTTGTTCATCATTCGTATTCTCACGTTCATTATTCCATCTTGGATTCCCTCTTCCACATCCGTTGTATCTTCCACGGCCTCTACCACATCCTCGGTAGTTTTCAACTTTCTTTTCATTCTGGGTGAACATAAGCTGACTTTGGGATGAATTTCCATTCACATTCTTGAACTTGTTTCTTTCTTCATATGCCTTCAAACGTCCAACCACATCTTCAAACGCCATTTTTTCGATATCTGCGAATTGCTCGATCGAAGATACAATAGGTAAATATTTATCCGGCATAGAGTTCAAGAATTTTCTCACGACGACCTCTTCTTCGAGGGTTGCTCCCAAGCTCTTGTACTTTGACTGTACTCCACCCAGCTTCGCTGCATATTCACCAATACTTTCTGTCTCACTCATCTTCAATCCATCTAACTCGCTTCTTAGCATTTGAATACGAGCTTTCTGCGTTCTTTCTGCACCAAGATAACGAACTCTTAGCGCTTCCCAAACATCTTTCGGTTCTGAATACTTAGCCATCTGAAGCATCACGTCTTCAGGTAGGGTCTGGAAGATGACACCTAAGGCCATAAACTTTTTTCTTTCTTCAATTCCCGGTCCCTTTTCTTTGTCAATCGCATCTTGCAAACCGTTCGCTCCCAAAACAACTTTCACCATAACCGACCATGCTGCGTAGTTGGTCGAAGTTAACTTCGGTGCTTGCAAAACAAAACCACCCATTGATTCTTTCATTGTTCCTGAGTTCCCTTCTTTATCACCGGCCATAATTTGTTTTCGGGTTTCTTTTTTTAGTTCAAACGAATAGCAAGGAGAGTTATCACTTACGAACCCTTCAAAAAGATAGGCTATTCACAATTCCCAAGGAATTGTAATAGATTTAATTTGATTAAAAATCGAAACAATTAACTCTCGATCTTCGGAACCTTCAAACGCCTATTACCGGAGATATATCTTGGAACGTAAGTTACGTAACAAACTAAACCGTGAACCTTTTTTCGTGCAACGAACCGTGTTTATAACGAGCCAAAGCTCTGATACCAATTGTTGGCCCAGACGGTTCAAACAATCGTATCAACAAACAAGAACACGAGATATTGGGGGGACAAACCCGCGACTCTTTCTATTCAATCAAACAAAGATACGAACTTACAAAGAAAGGGACAAATAAAAACATTAACCTAGACCCCTATTTATAGTTAAATTAAACTTGCTCTCCAAGTAATTAAACCTTTCCTAAACCAATTACTAAACTTTCTCTCCAAGACTTACCTAAAATAAACCAAACTTTAATAAAACATATTAAATAAACCCTCAACTTTAATAATTATTCAAGATTAACCTTCAATTATATTATCTAACTAATCAACTAAATCAACTTCATAAAATCTTGGAAAATCAAACAATATTCAATGTTTATTTTGATGAAGTCATGATCTAATCAAATGTAAATGAAAATTTTTGCTGACATGTATGAAAAAACTGGAGATTACAGCTACAAACAGAGTACGACCATCTCTCAAATGATAGATTAATCGTTATTTCTTCAACTGCAACTCATTAAATCTCAAAAGAAACTTGGGGGCTCTTGGAAGTGGAGGCCTAAGCGGCTGCCTTACTTTTATACACTATAGGACCGGGCCTGGCCACTGTTCGCCGTCTTAAGATGTACAACACGAGACCGAAACGTATACTATGACATACCATGTTCTATATGGGCGCATACTGTCACATGCATTGCCCTCAACGCCTGTATACTTGGACATCGTAAACCCTCTACGCCCGTATAACATCAAATCACATAAGGGATTGGTTAGTACAAAATATTAATATAAAAAGTTTTACCAAACAAAATTAACAACTTTTATATATAGTAGCATTGTAAGTTGTAACGCCATGTGGAATGAGTCCCTTCACCTTATTATATATAACAGAATCAATAACGAGGTACCTCAAGATTCCTTGTGGAGGGACTGCTACTTCTTTCTAGAATTCAAAATATATCACTTGTTTAATCTCTTTTTAAACATAGTTTATTCACAAATTAAGAAATGGGTATCTTGGGTTTTGATCGGTGGATTATAGCGGGTGTACTGGAGTCCAGTTATTTATTTTTAAATAACTGATTGTTATGCTGATAGATCAATGAATATTCTTGAATCTTAAAGTGCACATAACCTTTGTCGACGAAATCCGTGTTAAATTGGAGGCAACTCTAAGCATTGTTTAATTCTTGATCATGGGTTTCAGTTAAATAAAACTTCTGTTCAATAAGGTGTTTTGAAGTGGTATAGAAATGTCTACAAAGGATGCCCATGAAGAATCAAGATCTTTGGCTTTAACTCCAACATGGTCTGTTGCTATAGTTTTGACAGTTTTGGTTGTTGTCTCTTTGCTAGTGGAGCGATCAATTCATCGCTTGGTTAATGTAAGTTCATTCTTCGGTCATCCTGCTTTCTTTTTGCTCAAATGAAATCATCTTGATGACATAATATGTTCTTCTGCATGACAGCGGTTGAAGAAAGTGAACCGAAAGCCGTTGCTTGCTGCTGTGGAGAAAATGAAAGAAGGTAACTCTTGTACTAAATTCGAAACCTGCTGAAGCTGATTAGAGCGTGCCATTATCGTAATTAGTAGGCTGATGGTTGATCACTTGATTGTTTGCAGAGTTGATGCTTCTTGGCTTCATATCACTCCTTCTTGCAGCCACCACTAACGGTATATCCAATATTTGCATCCCTTCAAAGTTCTACAATGGCGGTTTTCATCCATGCTCCAAGCCTGATAACAATCAACAAGTTGAGGATAGTAGTAAACGGAGACTTTTAAATGAATTACATAAAAAAGTCTGTAAAAAGGTGAGCTGATTATTAGTATGACCGATTTTTCTAATTTATATCTTGCTAATTTATGTTCTTAACTTTGAATATGCAGAATTATGAACCATTTGTGTCAGATGAAGGACTCGAGCAACTGCATCGTTTTATTTTTGTCATAGCAATTACACATGTAACTTATAGCTGCTTCACCATGCTTCTGGCAGTAATGAAGGTTTTATTTTTCCCTTTTTGACTTTTCGGGACTACTGTTTTTTTTTTAAATAATCGTACAGAATAAGAATGTAGACGATCTCGTTAATTTATTTTTACTATGGTAATTTAACCAGATCCACAGTTGGAGAAAATGGGAGGATGATGCTCAAATGGACCGACATGGTGTCCTGAGTGGTATGATACGATCATATTTAGTATAGTTAATCGATTATCATCATTAGGTAATTTGCTTTAATTAATATTATTTGTATATGCAGAAATATCAAGAAATGAGATAATGAGGAGGCAATCAGCCATTTTAAACTTCCACACGTCGAGTCCCTTAGTTAGGAATGGCTGCTTCACTTGGATGGTAGGTACATTTTTCCTATTCATATAAATGTAATTTAAGAACTTATGGAAAATGTTTAGCGGATAAATCATACGTTAATCTACTTTTCTTCTAAACTGAATTGCAGGTTTGTTTCTTTCGGCAATTTGGGAGTTCAGTCGTTCGTGCTGATTACCTTATGTTACGTGAAGCTTTCATCATGGTATAAACTATGAACTATGAACCCTGAGCTAGCTTAATTACTATTTTTTGTACAGTTTATACCTTTATACTGAAATGTACTTTTTTTTGTTTTTTTTTTTTTTTTAATTCTGCAGAACCACAACCTTACCTCAAAATATGATTTTCACAGCTATATGATTCGCTCTATGGAAGAAGAATTTCAGAGCATAGTTGGCTTGAGGTAAAAAAAAATTATAATCTCAATTATGGATCTATTGCATTATTTACCCTTTGGCTACTATAAGAATACAAAAGAAGATAAAAAAGTTCTTATCGTTAAAAAAACTGCTGAATTTCTGTTATTTCTTGCAGCGGCCCACTATGGGGATGGGTTGTGGTTTTTATGCTGTTTAATGTGAAAGGTAATTTTTTTTTTTTTTTTTTTTTTTTTTTTTGCTACCACATAGGAATCACTAGAGAATGAGGAAGCTTAAAGTTTCTTTCCATTGTTAATGTCAGGCTGAAAACAAAATCTTATTTAATGTTTTTTGCAGGATCAAATCTTTATTTCTGGATTGCTTTAGTTCCTGTTGCTGTAAGTACTATCTTATTTACAATATTGTTTGCCTTTTGGAGTTTTGCACCAGTTTTTGGTTTCCTTTTTATTAAAGTTTGCAAATATTATAATCATATATTCATATACAAATTTTCTTGGGGTTTGTGTTTATGTTCAGCTTGTTCTACTCTTGGGGGTTAAACTGCAACATGTCATAGCTACTTTGGCACTGGAGAGTGCTGCAATCACCGGGTATTTTACTAAAGCCAGGTTAAAGCCTCGAGACGAGCTTTTTTGGTTTAAAAAGCCAGAACTTATGTTGTCACTGATTCATTTTATTCTTTTCCAGGTGAGGTGTGTTATATCTCAGTTACAGAAATAAATATGCATTCCTTTTTATTACATATGTTACCAATTTAAACTTTTATAGTCTTGACCGTTATCTAGTTTTAATTGGTTTTGGGTTGGTTATCATTATTGTTATTGAACATTGTTGCCTGATATGTGACTTGGCATGTTAATACTTGTTTCAGAATGCGTTCGAGCTGGCTTCGTTCTTTTGGTTGTGGGTAATTTATATTTTTTCTTTATTACACAAATAATTTCTCTTATAAATATAAATGTGACTCAGCATGAGGGAGTCTTGATGTGGGATTTATTTAAAAATGTTGTGTGTATTAACTTATTAAGTGTTTTATGTTTGTTGCAGTGGCAATTTGGATATAATTCTTGCTTCCTAAAGCAACACATGATGGTGTATATCAGACTGATTTTGGGGTTGACATAAACTACTGAATATCATGTTTATCTTAACTAGGATTTGTAGACCTGTTTTACTTAATGATCCATCCGTTGATAAATCCGTGTTTTTTTTTTTCTAACAATATCAGGTTTGCTGCTCAGTTCCTCTGCAGCTATAGCACTTTACCACTGTACGCCCTAGCCACTCAGGTATGATTTTTCACAAAATAAATTCTGCATTTACCTTAACTTCAGCAAAAGTTATGGTAAATTGGTTAAGATTTTACAACTATCATTCAAAGTTTATTAAATGAAGTCCTCTAACTAATAATCTTTTAAATGCACTTGTCCTTTTTAATGCGTGCCGAAATGATTTCTGTTATATTTTATTTCAAGTGTTACCCAAGTGAAATCCTTCCAAACTAAAGGTAGCAAAAGGAGCAGATTGGGAAATAAAATGATTAAGGAGATCATATGCTCTGAGCGTAGACATTGCGCTACTTTTAACCGTTTGAGCTGTCCCCGTTTACCTATTTTGTTACCTGAGCCGTTTAGCTAATTAGTTAAAATGCAAGCTCCAATCTACACTACGGTTATTAGTTAGTAAAACTCGTTGACTTCGTATTGTTTTGCAGATGGGTACAAATTACAAGGCGGCATTGATTCCACAAAGAATACGAGAAACAATCCAAGAATGGAGACAGGAAGCTAAGAAGAGGAGGGGAAAGTTGGGAATATACAGCGATTATTCAACCGTTCAGACAGAAACCAGCACTGTAATATCTTTAGAAGATTTTGACCATCAAGAGCTCGTTAGTCCTCCAACCGAGACGACACCTAATGATGATTTGGCTGTTGAATTACAACCACCTACAGTCATGACATCTGGCGCCCCTCTTAGACCATCTGGTTCTCTATGTTCTTCAGTTTCACCAAGCTTTCTCCTAGAAGCTGTTACCAGATCATTCTCATTGCCCGCCCGAAAACATTAAAGATAAAGGATTCTTGAATTTAGTTCTTCTGTTCATACAATGTAGAATTCCCAGCAGAATCTGTATAGCATGTTAAGGAACTATATAACGTGTGATTATGCCAAAACATCAAAAACATGTAGCTCATTCACTATACATACATATATGTGTGTGTGTGTGTGAAATCAGTGTTTTAAGTATATATTGCAGTTAAGCAAGACCCTATATCTCAAATTCTACAATGTTGTTAACAAAGCGAGTGGTTCTTAGAGCTACAAGCAAAGTTTTGAATCACCGTATATCTAGAACTCATCCATATTGCACCGTAACACTTGAATCACAGACGGGATATCAAATCAATAATAACAACAAAACTTGTGATCGTTAGGTTTCGAGTGTTAAAAGATACTCGTAAACAACCAGCTAACCGTAAAAACTAGGAACTATTCTCATTTGCTAATGGTCGTCCACAGGTTGGATCAAGCACATGTAACTGATTTATGTTAAACCTAAAAACCATTAATGCTTTGAGTACAAGGCTTCAAGGTAACAGCTTCAGATACACCAGTTCACATAGGAAGATCAGGATCCAAGCGTCTTTGAATTGCAGTAGCCGCCTGTAATTCAACAATAAGATGAACCAACCAAAAATTTAAGGTTTTAAATTGGGATTGTTTTAATACACACCTCAACATTGCCAATTTTGAATAAATAATTCATCTCTTCTCTCAGTATAGCTTGCTCTTTCATTGCTTGTGCCTAAAAAATCAAAACGATACATAAGTTCCGATTTTACAAATTTTAATAAGTCAAATCATATAAAAGCGTATTATTTACCATTCCACTTTGCATGGAGCGTTTCAACGCTTCTACCTCTGCTTCCTTCTGTTTCTCGCGTTCCCTCTGCAACTCTAGTCTGAAAACAGAACATAACCAATATTTTTCAAATGACAGCAGATTCTAAGCCACAAATTTGCAATCAAATTATTCAAATCCTATCTTTTGAAACATACCTGCGTTGCTCTTCATCATTAAACACAACACGTTCTGATTTTGTGGCTTTCGTGGAGCCCTTTTTCATGGCCTTCTCTATTTGCCTTTGGTGATAAGCATCAAGATTATAATATCTGCAGCCGTAAGATGTAAACTTTACAACCGCCCAACACAACTTTCACTTATGATGACAAAAAGGATTGAAAGATGGGTTTTTTTGTGATTCTTTAACTTACTTTTTAGAAGGAAACGTAGCTGTGTTATGGTCCTCCATAAACCTGTAGAGATACTGAGGTTAGAGAATAAAGTGTTTGCTGCATTTACTAGTCTCAAATTAAAAAAGAAAATATTAAAACGTTACTAATAAGTGTAAAACGTACTGTTTGAACATCTGCTTCTCTTCCCAATTTGGCAAACTTTCAAGGTTAACCTGGAAAATTAAAATGGAAACATATTTTTAGATTAGTATGTGCTGATATGTAAAGACTTCAAACTCTTATTAAGAAAATGTGCAAAGTGAATACCTGTTTCACTTCTAGTAGCCACGCAGTAAACTCTGGCCGTTTGTTCCTGCAAACGGACATAAAACCAAACCAAAAGTGTTATATATATGGCTATTTATACCAATATGTATTGTTTTTATGCTATCTAATAATCCGAAACAAACACTGCAGAACATAAGTGAAATACCAAGATCAAATTGAGTGCATGACAGACTAAACATATATCATGTCCATGAAGCTGGTTATATATTACTCTCTTACATATCCTTTAAAGATTTAAACTAAGACAAGTAAAATACCAAAATCAAATTGTTTATTTTCTTTTATTTATTGTTAGGATTGATAATTCTTCTACCACCTCTTTAAATTTATCTAAAAGGTTGTTGCCTAATTTATCCATGCTTTTAAAAAAGCTAGAGGCAAAAGCGCATGTGTCACGTGTTCTAAAAAAGCAGTTAAAATTCAAGCATTGGGCAAAACTAAAAGTCAGATGAGAGCGGCAGCATAAGGTTGATAGGATAAAACTAGAAAAAAAACTAACATGACAAATGAAATTAATCAGATAGAAACTGTCATCCACATAAGCAGAGTGAAAGCGGTCAACTTAAGGAGAAAACTAGAAGAAAACTGCATGCCGTCGACACATTAGGCCCATAAAATGTAAAGAAAACTGCCATTGACATAGAAGCGATGGAAGCCCAAAATCGCGCCTCAAATAGATGCGCTTAGCGTAATACGTTTATATGTGGTTATGTGAGTTAGATATGGTGTTTATAAATGATTATGTCCATTTGTATTTATGTGTGATTATGTAAGTCTGTCTGTTTGGGATTATGTGTTTTATTTTGCGATTGTGCCTATGTGTTTGATTGTGTATGTTTTCTATGTGGGTTCGAGATGGTGCTAATATGCCAGTTATGTCTATCATTTAACAGAGTTCTCATAGATTTAGGTTGAAGACATTGTGTTTTTACGATAGAGATATTGGGAATGACTTTTTTAAGGAAGCAGTGGTGATGCCTGTGTTCCTGGTAGTTTGGCATTGCCAGAAGTTAAAAGGTGATGATTGCGGGATTGAGTAGTAGCGATAGGAGGTCACAATGTTCTTAAACAAACACAAAAATAAAAATACTAATAATAATGATTTACAAAAACAAATTTTAAAAGGTCACTCCTTTCTCTTGTTTGAAAAATGTGACATGGCGAAGAGGAAAAGAAATCATAAAACCAACAGTGGAATATTATAACCTCAATCAAAATTTTGTCAAATAGTTTCATGCTAGAGAAGTGGTAGTAGTACTTAACTGTTGCTTTATGTGATACAAACGACATTTTCTGATTTAAAAGGATTGTGTTTCATAATTCATACTTCATGTATATAGAAAAATCATTTCTATAAAAATTAGACATTATCAACTATCTTATGGCTAAGGCTAACAACATATTCACACAAATAGTAAAGAAAAACAATATAAACTGGTGTCAATCACAACCGAAAGAGCTATGTCAAGCATTTTCCTTTAAAAGAAAACAAAAGCTGGAATTTTGACAGTTTAACAAGAAAAAAGCTTGCAAAAAAACTAAAACCAGTAGTAACCATCTACAAGCAAAGGGCTTAACCATAGTTATTAAAGCGGGCACCCAGGCGTGCGGCGTGCCTAGGCGCAAATAAAGCCCCGGGCCTAACAAATCGCCCTGTGTGCGCCTCGCGCCTTTAATAACTATGGTTCATGTCATAGTTATTAAAGCGGGCGCCCAGGCGCGCCTAGGCGCAAATAAAGCCCCGGGCCCAACAAATCGCCCTGAGTGCGCCTCGCGCCTTTAATAACTATGGGCTTAACTAAAAACCTACCTTCGTTTTTCTACCGCATACACCTAAAACTGAAACCATATCAAATTTCCATGACATTACTTTTTATCCAACAAGTAGCATAGCCAGTAGCACACTAAATTTCAGATAGACCCAATATATTGTGTTACATAAGCTATGTGTATCCTAAACAACTAAAAAACTGATTGACTGAAAGCATAAGATTATTATTGTTCATGAATTAAACTAACAAACATATATATATTAATTAAAGAGGATTAAATGAAAAAAACTTACCACATATCAGTCTCTCTAATAATCCCATACTTCCCCCAAGTATCAGTAACAGCACCTTTTTTCCCCTTATCCTTCTTCTTCTCCTTATCCTTTTTCTTCTTCTTCTTCTTCAACTTATCTTCATCCTTCTCTCTCCTCCTTCTCCTCTTCTCCTTCTCTCTCCTCCTTTTCCTCTCTCTCTCTTTCTCCTCCCTCCTCTTCCTCTCCTTCCGCTTCCTCCGCCGCCTCTCCTCCTCGGTCTCGCTCTCATCCTCCGATGAATACTCCGAGCTTCCGGTCTCCGAATCTGATTCTGAATCGGAATCTGAACGTGATTTTGACCTGGAGCGACGGTGTCGCTTTCTTTTGGTGGTCCGGCTACCGCTGCCTCTGCTTCCGTGATCGGATTCAGAAGAGATATTGGATTCGGGTAGGTCTTCGGATTTCCTCTTGGATTTGTGGTGGTGATCGCGTTTAGATGAAGCGAGTCTGTGGTCGTCTGGAGAATCGTCTCGGTCTTTCGCCATTGCTAAATTGATGAGGGTTTTGATGAATTTGTGAGTGAGGAAGAAGGGGGGAAACCTAGCACGCAAATGACAGACAATCGTTTATGTATTTGTTGCCATGTGTAGTCATAACGCCCCTTTGTGGGCGTTATGCAACACGTGGCGCGCCACGTCAGCGTGGGGCGTTATGGGGCCTTATGCATTTTAAGCCCGTAGTCATAAAGCCCCTGTCTAATCATTACTCAATTATTACTTTCTAATTTTTTATAATTATTTTCTAACTTTATAAAATTAAAATTCATTTCATTAAATTAAAAAACATTACACTAAAATAAAAACATTACACTAAAAAAAAAAAAAAAAAAAAAACGGTTCCACTAAAAAATAAAAAAACAACACTTCAAAGATTATATTTTTTTTCGATCCTTTCCTTTTGGGCCAACGCCATCTTCAAAGCTTTTCCGGTAAGGTGGTCGTGCGGTTTCGAGTAGAACTCAAAGTCCCGTTCCCATTGTCTATCCCGCATAATCTCCGTAACTTCGTGGTTCTCCTCCAAACGTTTATTACCGAGTTCGTGTAACTCATGAAGTCGCGTGTTTATCTCCGAAAATGCGTTACTCATATCCGTTCCCATAGACATCGACGACGACTCGGGTTTTTTCGCTCGGCTTTTTCTTCCGGGCGGTCTTGGTAACTCCTCCGCCGGCTCGTCATCCGGAATATCCTCGTTCAAGTCGGTGTTTCGAGCGTCGGAGGTTGGCGTTTCGGGTTCACCCGACTCGTTTGTTTTGGACCTCTTTGACGGCCGTTTATTTCCCGAACGACCACTCGGAGTAGATATGGTGGCCCATTTGGGGCTATGGCGAAGGATTTGCCAACACCTCATGTACGGGAAATGGCCATTAGAATTCGTATACTCGACCAACGCCGCTTGCGTGATGTCCTCGTCCTTGCTTCCACTTTTCCATCCGGCAAACGTGCGTTGGTACACGGTTTGAAAGTTGGTGCATTTTTTGTTTATATCGGTCCACTTGCCCGATATAGAGTCCGGTGGGCGGTATTCCTCATCTTTACCAATTAGCTCGAAAAAAAGTGCTCGTATTCGGCTCCAAAAAACTGATTTATCTTGATAGTTTGCTACAAAAAAAAGATATAATTTATTAGTCTAAAAAAACTGCAAAAAAACAGAAAAATAAAACCAGAAAATAAATAAAAAAACAGAAAAATAAAAACAGAAAATAAATAAAAAAACTGCAAAAAACAGAAAAATAAAAACAGAAAATAAATAAAAAAACTGCAAAAAAACAGAAAAATAAAAACAGAAAATAAAAAACAGAAAAATAAAAAACAGAAAAATAAAAAACAGAAAAATAAAAACAGAAAAATAAAAAAAGAAAAAATAAACAGAAAATACTTAAAAAAAACTGCAAAAAACAGAAAAAAAAAAAAAAAAACATAAAAAAGAAACGGAAAAACAGAAAAAATTTAAAAAATATACCTATAACCGGGTCCTCCGACACATCGATGAAAGCGCGGGTTAACGCATACTCCTCATCGGGCTCCCACCGGATCACATTTTTTTTCGCTCGGGTGCTGGTTTCCGCTTTTTTTTTATGTGGCCGTTTTGCTTTTCCTTTTCCTTTTTGCGTCTCCGCTACTTCGGGTTGTGTTTCCGGAAGAACATCGGGTTCGTGTTGTGGGGAGCCGAAAGCTTGAGCCGACCCGAACGCTTGAGACGACCCCATTCCGTCGGTGTTTTGATTCGGGTTCCACCCATAGAGATTCGGGTCCCATGATAGCGGTTGGTTCAAAAGATTTATGAACGAAGGATTTTGTTGATTGTAGTCGAGAAAACCGGAGCCGAAAGGGTTGGGTCGAGTGGGAACCGGCGACACGGGGCGAGTAGGATTACCACTTTGGTTTGGGTCCGCACTTGATCGGGGAGGAATGAAGCCACGATTGAATGGATGCATTGTATAAAATATAAGGTTTTCTAAAAAAAAGTGGAAGAGATAAAGGGTTGGGTTGAGTGTGTATGGTAAAAAATTAGGAAATGAGGTATTTATTTAAGAAAGTTTTGGAAAAAAGTTGAATTTTTTTTTTTTTAAGGAATTGACCGTTTACAACGGTCAAAAATACAAAATTCAATTTGATAGCGCCGTTATACACATCGCGCGGGTTCGAAAATTTGCAAAAATGGCGCCGCTTGTTTTGGTGTTCATAGCGCTATACCGGCGCTATGAGGGCATACCGCCCACCCATGCCGCCCACTACGCAAAGCCTTACTAGGTTAAGTGAAGTAAAAGAATTTACAAGAATCACTTGTTTGGTCCAACGCTTCACTTGGAGATCTCCAACATCCACGTGTTTTTTTTTTTTTTTTCATAAAAACGCGAGGAAATTTTATTACAACTAGGATTTTTATTGTATATTTCACTTGACTCTATACTTAAAAAAAATTGCATCGTCATCGAATGAAAACATATTATATTTGACCCGATTTGCTTTCAAATATAGTTTACGAACGTACACAAAAAAAGTAGAACATATATAAAAAAAAGTATAATAGTTTGTACACGTTGCAAAGTCGTAAAAGTCATTTAAACCGAAGGAGGTGTCAAGTTATTAAGTAGAAAAGGTTAAGAAGGTCAAAGTTATCAATTACTGAAAGTTAGAAGTGAATGTGCAACTTACTTAAAGATAAGGGTTAATAGTGTTTCATGTCAAAAAATTAAGGGTGTAAATTAGAAAAGGTTAAAACAGCCTTAAAGAAATAGAAAAGTCAAAATTACTCTTAACCAAAATGTAAAATTTAAAAATTATATGAAACAATGTAATCACTACCTTTTAATTTCAATGGAAGAAGTCAAAAACACTTAAATTTCATCTGTCATTTATACTTTTGTAATATTTACCATTGACTAAGTTGACCATTTTTATTCCGTATCTATGGTTTACTCAAATTATTGAAGTAAATAAATTAAAGATTTGTTATAATGGATCAAGTGAAAATTTTTACTTTATGATATAAAAAAAGAGAACCCAAAGCCTCAAATTTTCACTTTATGATATCATTCATCTTCTCAAATCCTATCTCACTCTACTCTTTCTTTGTGCCCACATCACCACTGTCACACCAGACACCACCCTCACCGGCCCGCCACATGCTTTCCAACCACCAGATCCGAAACGCCTGAAGCCACCATCTGAACGGAGTCATCACATGCGAATCCGAGTTCCGGTACAAAAGAAAGAGGTGGCGGTTCAGATCTCTTCGTCCGTTGTTCGTAAATCTGACCCCACCTATGTTTTCCAACAAAGAAGTTTGTGTGCCTCAGTCTATGGAATCGTTGGTTGTTGGCCACTTGGCTGTGGTGCGCGCACTTCATGGAAAAGAGAGATATATCTAGCAAGAGAGGGAGAGAGGTGGTCACCAAAATAAAAAAAAAGGTGGTAATTTGATGGCGTTCACCGGAGCGGTGATGGCCACTACAATGAAAGTGTGGTAAAAAGGTAAAAGAAATAGACACTTGTTACCTGGAGAAAAAGGGACCAAACATGTCAGAACAAAAAAGTTAAGGGGTGAAAGTCGGGCTCATGCATTGAGCACCGACCTTTATCTTTAGTATTATATAAATTAGGGAGGTCGGGGCACCATACGGGTAGGTTGGTTTGGCGGGTTGGTTGGGCCAGCTTCCGTACCCGCTAAGTCGCTAACCATCGCACATATCGAGAAAAATTTGACTGTTTGAATTGTTTTTTTGACCGTTTGGTCAATTTAAAAAAAATATTAATTCATTTCAAATAATTTATTCACCTCTCTATATAAAATCATCCATACCACACAACAAACCACAAAATGTTTTACATTTTATATTCACGTTCACCAACCATTTTCAATCTTTCACAATCCAATGGCAAACCCGTGGATAGAATAAGAAGACATTGCGTTCAATTCATCACCCATCAAACACCTTGTGGGCATTGATCTCATACTACTTCTAACAAGGCTATTAAACAACATAAAACAAAGTATTCACAATTTATTAATTCAATATGGTCAATATGCTTAACTTAACGCTTAGAGTTCAACTCATCACCTATCAGTTACATGATTTACCCATCAAAATTTCTCATATTCATATTACTACTAAAAACTCACTTACACATACATTGCTATTAGTTCAAACACTTAATCATAGCATTTGTTTTCACTATTGTTGTCAAGGGTTTGCCTTTAACCATGTAGGCACTAAGAATTTTACCATAAATTCTACAATCCATTCTTCAATTGCACATCATAAGGTTCATCAAGAATTCTCTACTTCACCAAACACTAGATTTTTAACATACCCTGTGATGAGATGATGTAATAGACTCTAAATCATCAAACATGCACCAAAATCACTTCGATTTTTAGTTGAATTGGATGGATTTGTGGTCAATTGATTATGAGCTAGGGCTCCCTCCCTTTTCCTCACACACATGTGTGTGTATTGTGTTTTATTTTAAGATTCTGGAAAGGATCGGAAAAGTCGCCTACAGACTCGAATTACCGGAGGAACTTAGCAATGTCCACCCGACTTTCCACGTGTCAAACCTTCGGAAGTGCATCGCCGATCACGATTTACATGTTTCTCTAGACGATCTACAAGTGAACGAAACATTACACTTCGTGGAAAAGCCTGTCGAAATCATGGATCGCCAAACCAAAGAACTCAGGCGCTCACGCATTCCTATTGTGAAAGTCCGATGGGAAGGCAAGCGAGGCGCGGAGTTTACTTGGGAACTCGAAAGCGACATGAAGGCCAAGTACCCGCAGTTGTTTAATTAGAAAAGCGAATCACAAAAATTCAAATTTCTCACAAATGACTTTGAATTAAGATCTGAAACTTTATAGGCTTTTAGATCAAGTGTTTTCGCACAACATATCAGCAATTTTTTTTTATCCGTAAAAAGTCGATTAATTTGACGATTTTCAGTGTTCCGAACAAAAGTGCTCACGTGATTCAAGTTCTGTACGATTTTAGATCTAATTAATAGGATCACGATTATATTACATTCTAGTGTGTTTGATCAGCGCAATCGAGCGCCTGCTCAGATACCACTTGTAGGCCCGATTCGACTCCGTTGCAATTGTGTTTGGCCACGAACGTGCACGGATTCCGCACGTTACAAGTCAAAATCGTTCCAAACGAAAAGGCTCTCACACGTGATTCACGGACTTTAATACAGCTTTCAACTTAATTTCGGGACGAAATTCCCTAAACAATGGGAGGCTGTAACACCCCGTGTTTTCACGAGAGAAAGTCAAGGTCAAAGTCAACGACCGACTTCGCGCGACTCAACTCGTAGAAATGTTTTTATTTTAATTATATTATGTGGAGTAAGTGTCGTACATTGCAATAATCGACTCGTGTTAATCGTATTTCAATCGACCTACGACTGTGAATCATAGGCAGTAACAATGGGATAAAGTTAATCAACCGAGAATCAAGCTATGCTAATCAAATCGACATCGAACCGTAACTCGAACTGTGTATTTTACTTGTTGTTTATACGTGTGTGTGTGCCTTACGTGTTACCTGTGCGTGTTTATTTTATGTTATGTTGTGATAATCAAGCGAACTCAATCGAAACTCGAAGTCTAACTCGAAGGTAATCGAATCCAAACCCGAATTCCGAATCGAACCGTGTCATAAACGAAGTAGTTGGGACTAAAAGTAATTTGACTAGGAAACCCTATCTAATCGCTCAAAAACTGAAGCCGAAGCGTCATCGCACCGAACGTACCAAATCAGGCGACATCCGAACGGATGGTCAATCCGCACGGATTGCCAATCCGGACGGATGACCAATCCGGACGGATAGCCTATCCGGGTTACGTGCCATCCGCACGGCTCACCCTTTCCCCTTTTAGCATCCTATAAATACACGGGTCACTCTCCAACCTTTCCACTTTTGGCAAGTGACGTCCGAACCGCACGCATTCTTCACCTTTTCTCAGATTTCTCTCAATCCAGGTAAGATCTTGCTCTAATTCTTGTACATTCTTGATCACTACACAATTCTACACCTTTCCATCTTTCAAACCTCCACTTTCGACCGTGAAACCATCAAGATTTGATGTATTCTCGGGTGACGTCATCATGAAGTTCTTATGAACTTCAAGCTTGACTTCATTCCACCAAGAGTAACTCAGATCTGAACGGTTTCCACATGATTTCACAACAACTTCACCTAAATCTAAACTTTTCTAAGGATAAAAGAGTTGAAAGAAATAAACCTAAGTTCTCTCCTTCTTTTACCCTTAAGATCGGTACGAATCTGATCGGTTCTAGTATTCTACTCGTTAATAGTGATGCACTAGTCCTAGATCTGGATTCTACCCACCAGACACCTGATTTCGGGGTCAACCGGAATGACCGTTCTGAGTCGCCGACAGGCCAAGTTAGGGTGGTTCCTGACCGGTCTAGTCATGCGGGTGAGAATACGATTCCAAGTGGTTGCCACGTAATCAGAACGTCTCGATAAAACGATAACAACAACCAAGAGTGGACGGAGGGAACAACCAGAACGAGAGGCTGTCCGCACGAACAAGCTGTCCGCACGGACGAGCTGTCCGCACGGACAGGCTATCCGGACGGGTTGTCACCCGGACGAGCTACCCTTGGGACCCACTTTCCAAACAAGGTTTGAGTATCGACGAATGAGCAATCCGGACGGACGACCTCTGAATGGATTACTCTTCGGATCATGAGATACTAAGGCCTTGAAACAAATTCCAACATGTTCATCCGCACGGACAGGTTGCCCGTACGGACAGACTATCCGGACGGATTGTCACTGTCCGCACGAGTAAGCTATCCGGACGGATTGTCACTAATCCGCACGAACAGCTACCCGGACGGATTACTACTTTCCGTACGGATTACCATCTGGGCGGATTACCTAATCCACTTAGTGACTCAGCCTTAAAGACGTTGTCCGCACGGACTGCCATCCGGACGGATTGTTGTCCGCGCGACCGGCTTGAAGGGTAGAGGTACTTAGGTGTTTTCTAAATGCTACAACGAAAACTTCAAAGCACAAGCCATCATACACAAACACATCTCACACTTAGGAAGAAACAATCCACTCGAAAGGATATCCGCACGAGTAAGTTGTCCGTACGAATAAGTCATCCGCACGAGTAAGTAATCCGGACGGATCACCACTCGCACGGATAACCAATCCGGACAGACTCCCACTCGCACGGATCACTAATCCGCACGAGCAGCCACCATACCCACCCTCATTCTGTATTGTTTACGTGCCACTTATCGTTATGCTATCGAATCTATTCAGGCTAACCGTATTCGCTGAAAAGCGCTCCCTTCAATCCATAATCGCTGTGAGTATACTCGAACCCTTTTTGCTTTAGCACTTTTGGGTGTTACATACGTTACGAATATTCAAACTACAACTATCACACTACTCAAGCTATTTTTAACGCTAAACCATTAATGCATGTTATACGTGGCTTATGAATGCTTGTTTGTTATGTTTACACATGGAATGCTGTCTACCTGCCTTAGCAACGATAGTACTATAGTTTGGACTCAGCACCCGTTCACACGGGGGTTGTTAAGGATCTCTTACTTGCATGGATTACGGTGGTAATCATGTATTGCGAACTGCCTCGGGCAGTCAACCTGCAGTCATTGGTATCGATGGATCTATGTCGATAACTAACGTGCTTCATTTCACTATGTGTACATGCTGGTTATGCGTAAACGAATTCGAACTTTATATGCTATTATCAAACTTGTATGCTCACCTTTACATTTTATGTATTGACTTTATTTTAACGTATGTGACAGGTGCTTAGGTTGTTTCTGTGCTTAACTTGCTGGTGATGAAATTGAGGCTAGGGAAGGAGTCCTAGAAACCAACGAATAAATTGTTATGTTTAAATCTGAGTTGTCGGAACAGAATATTTGTCTTGATGCTTTGCCTGTAATAACTATTTAACTGTTTAAGTTACGGTATGGGACGTGATATTTAATTAAATGGTAATGATAGTTGTTATGGAAACTTCTGGACAATCTGTTTCGCTCAGTGCCACGCCCCGATGATTCCGCCATCGGTTGGGGTGTGACACCCGGAAACCGTACTGCCTCCACACGAGTTGCCTCGCTGAAGTAACAGCCGGATGAAAACCGGGGTGCGGCTCAGGATCGAACCCCCCTCGGTGGGTTTGTCACCATCATTGCCCAACCATTGAGCATAATCCCAGGGTTATATCCATCCCAATATGACACAAGTGGGAATTGAACTTGAGTCTCAATTGGAAAACCCAAGTCTCCTACAACTAGGCCACAATTGGGGGGTAACTATTAACATTTAACTAACTAGACTGATTGTTCCTAATCATTACATTTTAGAATCATAATTATATATATTGGGTGGGGGGGGGGGGGGGGGGGGGGGGGGAGTGTGTTACACTCCTGGACCCGAACACTTGATCAAATCTAGCATCTGTGTAAATATAAACGAGAACAAGTATAAACTTTCATGGAAAAGCTATATTTGGAATAATGAATGTATGAATTAATCTCAGATCTCCCAAATATCTTATATCTCCTCATGCTCAAATTTATACACATTAAGTTAGAACTTATGAAAAACTGAACAGATACTAAAACTGGAACTGAATCATGTTGTGACCATTCTGTCGAGAAGTCCAACCGATTGTATCGTTATATGTTGCATCTAACACTAGTAACAACAGCATCAACATACCCAGTAGAATCTTAGTTATAGTTCATCTAACACTAGTTAAAAAAAAAAACTCTTAAAATCCACCTCTACATTTTTTAGAGGCCAGACAATAATACAAACATTTATAAAATGCTTATAAATAATTTTTCGATTAACCAAACCCATAAAGATAAGGTATCATCACAACATTAATGTGAATCTACAAGAGAAGCTCATCAAGTGAATGCATATATTTCCTTCATAAACCAAGCTATACAAACTCAAAACAAGAGAAGACACAATACGAAACAGCAAAACATAAAAATAGTCAATCGGTTTAGCGATTTCTCAACCTGCATCACTTGTCTTCTCACCCTTGGACTACTGGTACCCGAAACCAGATACGGGTTTTGGTACGACCCGTAAGGATAAGCAGCAAAAAAACTTGAATCAGAGCTCCGGAAAATCATACCACACACCATCTCACCAACCATCCCCACAATTGGGCTCGAAAAGCTAGTTGGAGCCACGGCTCCAACTAAGTTGGTCGGTCCAAACGCATAGCTTCCAAACGGGTGCGTGTGAGGCCGAGCCTGAAAAGGGACCGGATGGATCTGCTGGTTCAGTTGCAAAAGCGAACCACCAGGCGCTGATGGTCTGTTGGGTATGACTAGTTCTGGTTGGTGAGCGCTTTTCAATCCGGATTCAGGTTCGTTTGAAGTTGGGGAACTGCCACGTCCGTATAGTGGAACTAGCGATGTATTAGAGATGCGGGTTTTACATACAGGGCATTTGGGCTGTTTGTCTGTTTGGATATGAAGCCATTTGTAAATGCAGGGCCAACAGTACAGGTGGCTGCATAGGGTTACCACCGGGTCTCTTGCTGAGTCTAAACATATGTTGCACTCGCAAAATACGGTTGAAGTTTCAGAAACTGATTTCGAGTTCTTGTTCAGTGATGTATCTCCTGTGCAATCAGACAATGGTGTCTGTTGGAAAGCCATTAGCACTGCACAACAACAAAAATTTGTTAAAATACACACACACACACATATATTATATCATTATATGTATGTATATTATTGTATATGTGTATGACAAAAGAGCATAAACAATTAACAAGATGCCTTACAGGCTTACACAGATCAATCATAGCCTGCTGACATATAATAATAAGATTATGTAGGCCACTTAAGGATCATAAGCCAGTGAATCACACTATTATTAACTTAGTTAATTAATTTACTTATTATATTAATAATAACTTCAGTGTGTTTGGTTGCACATCAATTAATCAACTATAACAAAATGGAGTAAATTACACTTTTGGTCCTTCTCACTAACGTCCTCTTTTGAACTTTTTTTTTTTTTGAAATATTATTTAATATATAATTTATTTTTTTAATCCTTTTTAATAAAAGCAAGTTAAATGGTGTAAAATGACCGAAATACCCTCATATGCATTGCACACAACTGAACTAAACAAAAAAGTTAAACGCCCGTCAGTGAAGAGAACGTAGGGGCTGTTTGGCTAAGCTTTTCAAAATGACTTATTTGCTTTCTGAAAAGCAAATAAGCAAATAAGTCATTTTGAAAAGCTCCATTTTAAAGCTTTTCAAAACTACTTATTTGCTTATTTGCTTTTCAGAAAAGCAAATAAGCAAATAAGTAGTTTTGAAAAGCTTAGCCGAACAGCCCCGTAATGTGTTACAACTTTTCAAATAAAGGACGTTCTTAGAAATTACGTTAGTTAAAGCACACCACCTGCAATTTGAGGTAAACTGCTATAGCCAAAGCAGCAGAACTCAACCCAAAAGACTAGTTTCGTGGGTGAGAGAGCCCATTTAGACTATAAACCGAACCGATGTGTGACAGTATACCTTGCAACGAAAAGCGTAATTTACTCTAATAAAAAAATGTGTTGCAGCCTGCAAGAGATGGTGTTTGTATGTGCACAAATAAATTAACCTAAAGTTTACAACTTTCCATAGTGTTTGTCAAAAAATAATTATTATATATGAAAACAGATAATTAAATGTAAAAAACTAACCTAATTATACCTAAAAGTTCACATCCAAACAGTCAGTCACTGAATAATACCAAAATCATAATAACTGAATCAGATGAGACAAATTCTGAAATAATGAAATCTCCGTAAGATGAAGCCATAATTGATGAAGAACATAATATATACGGAAATAGAAAATAATCTGGAAACAAAAGATGAGCAATCGAAGGGGTGAAAATAGACAAACCTTGAATCGTTGTGAGATGAATCAATCGTATTTAAGTTTAGAAAAGAAGAAGATTTGTAAATACGAATTAGGAGGGAATTTGTGGTGGGATTAAAAGGAAAAAATTACAAAGAATTAAGGTAGTGTTTGGTATGCAGGAATGAGATGTGGAATGGAATGGACCATTGAGAGGGAATGAAGAAAAGAGTGTTTGGTTGGTCGATGGAATGGAATCGCCCATTCCAAAATGCATTTCATTCCCTCAAAATCATTCCATCACTCCCCCCTGTTTTTTTTTCATTCCATTCACTCTTCACCCTTCATTAACAACACCACAACCCACTACCGTTGCCACCACCCACCACCACTGTCATCCGCTGCCTTCACCCGCCACCGTCGTCACAACGCCATCGTCGCTGTCGCCACCCACCTCCATCCCCGCCACCGCCGTCGCCGTCATCCACCATAGCCATTGCCACCTCTGATCACCGCCACCACCGACCTTCGATCATCGCCGCCACCATCGTCGCTGCCACCTCCGTCATCGCTATCAGCCACAACTACCCACCGCCACCACCGCTACAACCTGCCACCACCGTCGCCACCGCTACCACCTCTGACCACCGTCGCCACCCACCTTCGCCGTCACCCACCACCACCACCACTGTCACCACCCATCGCCATCTCCACTCGCCGCCGTCTCCACCCACCACCACCACCGCCGCCGCCGCTACAACTGCCACCTTTCACCACCCACCATCGCCGCCCATCATTGACCACGGCCATCCGATTTTATTCCTTCGTCTTTTCTCGAATACCAAACGACAAAAAGTAATGGTTCATTCCATTCTTACATGGTAACCAAACAAAACATGGAATGGTAATGATCAATTCCATTACCTCACCCATTCCATTACTTCGTCCATTTCATTACCCGGTAATGGAATGGACGAGGTAATGGAATGGACGAGGGAATGCAATGGATCATTACCATTCCATGTCCTGTTTGGTTACCATGTGTGAATGGAATGAATTATTATTGTGTATTGTTCGGTAGGCAAGAAAAACGGAGTAATAAAATTAGCGGTGAGTTGTGGTGGTGGTCGGTGGTAGTGATTGTGGGTGGTTATAGGTGGCGGTGGTAGGTGTCGGCGGCGGTGATGGGTGGTGGTGGTGGCGGCGAGTGGAGGTGACGACGAGTGGTGGTGGCGGCAAGGTGGCGGTTGGTGGTGGCTGGCAGCAGAGGTGGCGGTTGGTGGCGGCGGCAGCGGTTGGTGGTGGCGTCGACAATGGTGGTGGGCGGCGGCGGCGAGTGGCGTTGGCGGTTGGTCGCAACTGTGGGTGATAACAGTGGCGAGTGGGCGGCGGCGGCGGCGATGGCTGTCGGGGTGAGGTGGTGGCGGGTGGCGGCGATGGCGTCGGTGGTGGGTGGTGGTGGTGGTGGGTTGTGGTGTTGTTGATGAATGGTGGAAGAGGGGATGGAATGGAAAAAAAACATGGGGGGTGGAAGGAATGATTTTGGGGGAATGGTGGCGTCGACGATGGTGGTGGGCGGCGGCGGCGAGTGGCGTTGGCGGTTGGTCGCAACTGTGGGTGATAACAGTGGCGAGTGGGTGGAGGCGGCGGCGGTGGCTGTCGGGGTGAGGTGGTGGCGGGTGGCGGCGATGGCGTCGGTGGTGGGTGGTGGTGGTGGTGGGTTGTAGCGAAGGTGGTGGGTTGTGGTGTTGTTGATGAATGGTGGAAGAGGGGATGGAATGGAAAAAAAACATGGGGGGTGGAAGGAATGATTTTGAGGGAATGGAATGCCTTTTGGAATTGGTGATTCCATTCCATTGACCAACCAAACACCATTTTCTTCATTCCCTCGTAATCATCCATTCCATTCCATTCCACCTCTCATTCCTGCATACCAAACACTACATAAGTGACGGTTTATGTGGGCACTGCCAGCTGTTTTAAGGGACCGGTTTCCGGCAAAATTAGCTAATTATAAAATTAGGTTTTGGTTAGGTGTGGGGTGCAATCTTCATTACTTTGATTAAGGTGAACTAAATACAACTCCTCTGTACTCGTCATGTGTAATGAGAGGGGAAGGTCATCGGACATTTTTGCTATGTGTCGGTCCAGTCAGCATATGGACTGTGTAGTAGGGCTTGAAATCTTGCAATGATTAGATATTCTAATAGAATTGAATAAAAATAAAAAAAAATCAAAAAATGCTATTGGCCAAAGAAACAAGTGAAGACGTTTAAAAAAGGACGCCCCACCATTTTTTTTTCAAAAATAAAAAATAAAAATGCCAACGGGGGCGGTTCCGAGGCGTGTTTGGGCGTTTTTTGGGAAAAAACTCCAAAAAAACCCCACTATGGGTGGTCTTAGGGGTGTACACGATTTGGTTCAGTTCGGTTATTAGCATTAACCATAACTGTAACTGAAGTCATCGGTTAATTGGTTCGGTTATTTTATCGGTTTTTGGTTAATTTCGGTTAATAACCAAATCAGACAAGGGCTAAATATTTTTGTCACGCATACATTGTCATATGCAGACTGTTTGTCTTTCCGAAGATGTTTCATGAAAAAACGTCTGCACGAGCTCTTCTTGGTGCAAACTTGACCCAACCACTTCTAAGATCTTCTAAGGTCTGCAAAAGGTTAAACACCGCCACCCACCACCGTCCACCACCCACCGTTTACGTCCACCACCAGCCACCGTCCACGTCCACCACCCACTGCCACCGTCCACCACCAGCACCACCGTCCATACACCACCACAAGTTTATTTTACAAGTCTACATACGTTAAAAAACAAACTTTTTTCTTGCAAATTGCATAGATTTGGTCCACCTCTTCTTTTAAATATGTCTGCATATGTGGTCCACTGCAGACATTCTACCTCTTAAAAAACATTCTACCGCTCCTCAAATTCTATCTGCTATCAATTTCTAGGAAATCATTAATTTTGGAAATTGTCATAGTCTTCTTCTTTGATCGATCTTTATGTCAATGGTCAGTTTTGATCGTCTTTTTTGCTTAAGGTTTTGTAATCATGGTTTCCGAGTTATGTCAATGGTCAGTTTTGGTCGTCTTTTTTGCTTAAGGTTTTGTAATCATGGTTTCCGAGTTTTGCGTTTCTTTGCCTCTATGTTCGAGTTTGTAATCTAGTCAACTTCAACCAAGTTTTTGTCAATTGTTATAAATTTTGTTGTTAATAAGAAGTTGAAGTTGGATCCAAGAGCAATTTCATTTTGAAAAAAAAAAAAAAAAAAAACGTGAGTTATGATTCAAAATTCAATTCATCCAAGCTAGGAAGAAAAAAAGGAAAAGTGGAATCTTCGATATGAGTAAATTCCAATTTATACAAATTTATCTTCTGATTATATTATGTATGTTTGATGACTAGAGAAGAATTGCTACTTTAAATAAGGATTCTGATGGTGTTTAGTAAATTTCAAACCTTCTACTATAAAGTGTAGAAATCCCTCACATTAATTGATGGAATTTAATGGAAAACTTTTCAATTCAATAACCAACCAAACATAATTTTTAATAGAAAACTTTTCTATTCTAATTCAAATTTCGTTGAATTCCACGAACCAAACGAACATTCTTCATTTTTCTAAAGTATAATAATACTATAAAGAGTAAAATACATGGATAGTCCCTGTGGTTTGGTAAAATTTCACCTTTAGTCCTCAACTTTTCAAAATTACATTCTTAGTCCCTATGGTTTGACAAGTTGTTACTCGGATAGTCCACAAAGCGGATGGAGGTTAGTTTTTCTGGTTAAGTGGGTTTGAAATGACAAGGACTATCTGAGTAACAACTTGTCAAACCACAGGGACTATCTGAGTAACAACTTGTCAAACCACAGAGACTATCCAAGTAACCTTCATCCGCTTTAGGGACTATCCGAGTAACAACTTGTCAAACCACAGGGACTAAGAGTGTAATTTTGAAAAGTTGGGGACTAAAGGTGAAATTTCACCAAACCACAGGGACTATAAAAGTATTTAGTTATCTTCTATGATGTAAATACTTATGAATTTAACACATATCACATACATAGTCTTTGATATATTCGATATTTGATTTGTGTTTATTCTGAAATTATTTAGTTCGTGAGCCAATTTCCTTCCACTAGCTTTGAATATCGCGTGGGGTTTAATGAATACCCATACATTTCCTGCTTCACTTAACGCATAAATTTGAAAACGCTGATTGATGTAAACATCAGGCTCGCAACAACTTTTGATCGGGTGTTCGAAATTTCAAAGGAATCAAAACTAATTTCTAACTTTCTTGGTGATTAATGTTGTTTTCATGGTTTTTCTTGTATTTAATAATATCAAATTGAACATCAATTTCACTACAGTTGTTATTCATCAAACTAAAATATAACTATTAAGCTAATCTAAGTTTCTGGTAATACAAATTTTTATTATATGAATTTATAAATCCACATTTTTATGTTAGTAAAACTTAGTTACCTGGTTCAAATAAGTAATTAGACGTGGTGGACTTAATCATTGATTTTAATAAACTCGGGAAAAATCTTTTGTGAGATTTGATAGGCCTAACAATTGTTTGTCAAAGCATATAAGCAATAATGTGATTGGAGGTGATTGGAGGCATCATTACGAAAAATCAGACAGTTAAAGGAAGGTATATTCTTGATAGCCCTTTAATGTTAAATGAACTTATCGCATGGATTAAAAAAGAAAATAAAAAGGTTTTCCTTTTAAAAATCGATTTTGAAAAGGCTTATGATAACGTTAATTGGAAATTTCTTCTTGACATCATGGGGCAAATGGGTTTCCCGGGGTTGTGGTGTAAATGGGTTGAAGGGGTTCTAGCTTCGGCTAGATCCTCGGTTCTTGTGAACGGGTCTCCTACTTTTGAATTTAGTTGTTCCAAAGGTGCTAGGCAAGGAGATCCGTTGTCTCCGTTCCTGTTCCTTTTGGTTATGGAAGCTTTATCCAACATTTTCTGTAAAGATGGGGATGAAGGTTTTTTCAAAGGAATTCAAACTCTTAACAATGGCCCCAAAATATCTCATTTGTTTTACGCGGATGATGTTCTACTGATGGGGGTTTGGGATAGGGATAATGTGTTAAATGTGATTAGATGTTTGAGGATATTTTACTTGTGTTCGGGATTAAAAATTAATATGCATAAATCAAACTTATACAGGTTAGGGGTGGAAGATAGAGAGATAAGGGATATGGCAAAGGTGGTGGGGTGTAATCCGGATAATATTCCGCTTACTTATTTGGGGATTACGGTGGGTGCTAACATGAACAGAATTAATAATTGGAATCCGATTATTGAGGTTTTCGATAAAAGATTGTCCGTGTGGAAAGCTAAAACTATGTCGATAGGTGGGAGACTCACTTTGATTAACTCTGTTCTAGAAAGTCTCCCTATCTACTAATTCTCGTTATACAAGGCCCCGGTGGGTATTTTAAAGATTCTTGAAGCAAAAATGAGAAAATTCTTTTGGGCGGGATCAAATGAAAGTAATAAATTGAACTGGGTGGCTTGGGATTGGATCATGTGGCCCAAATCAAAAGGGGGATTGGGTATTAATTGTGACAACTCGAACCCTTGATCCTGATCATTGAGAGACGAGCATTTTATTAATGCTCGTATTCACCACTATTATTTATTTATTGTTATTAGTATTATTATCGCCATTATTTTATAAAAATTACAATAATCCGCGACGAGAGGTTTATTCGCTTATTTATTTGATTTCCCTTACATTAATTAATGAAATCGGACCTATTCGTTTAAGCGAGACACACAATCGTTCAACGGGTTCACGCACATTGGGCTAGGCCCAATCCAACCTATCTAAACCTAAAACCTACCATATTTAAACCTCCTAAACCCCCCTCTCATTTTTCTCTCAACCCTAAAACCCTACAAGATAATGCAGCCGCACACACACTCCCAAACACACTTTTCGTTCCTCTCCACTACTCCGGCGACCGGAGCTTTTCCGGCCAACTCTCCGGCGTTGTTTCACGGCAAGTCAAACACCCCCTTGAAACCCTTCTTCCCCCTTGCACCATCTTACTCGCATCCATTTCTGTACTGACGATATATCCAACGAACGGGAACGTTCTCCGGCCACACCTACTCACCAACACACCCTCTCTTCACTCTCCTCTCTGTCTCTTGAATATACAGCAGACCACCACCACCGTGAACGGCGGTGACGGCGACGCGATGGTGCCGGGTAACGACATCAGCAACATCAAACATGGAAGCTCCGACGACAAACAAGAGTTCCAACGGAACTCTAGGACGAACCTGCTAAAGACAATGGCGGGATAAGGTTGCGGCAATGACGACGTCATAGTGACGAACCCTCGGATGACAGCAGTATGGTGGTTGTTCTCGTTGGATTTGAGTTTTGTCTCGGGTCTTAGTCATGTGAAATCAGTGGAGGAGGAAAACCCACAGCTGTGCATCACACCTAATCGTCTCTAAGACTCTCGGTCGGTAAGTGATTCGTCTGAAATTGTTTTGTATATTTGCGAGTCTTGACCTTGTACATGATGGAAAATATGGAATAATTGAAATTATGAACTGTGCAAACAATTGAATTGGGATTGGGGAAATCATCGGAATAATTAATATACATAGAGCATATTATCAGATCCCAAAAAGATGGACTGTAAATGAAGTTGGATTGTAGTTTTAAATTCTTGTTATTTTTTTTAATTGATAAAAGAATGTTAGTGGTTTGCTAGGAATGATTAAATAAATTCATTATTTAATCGATAAGCATATATTTCACAACTGATGTTATGTTAGTCATGGTTGTAATATTGACTAAATGAATTGAATATTAGGATGAATGTTGGGATAATGATGATTTGAAAATAGTGCTCAAATGAAAAACTGTGATTGGTGATCAAAATAAGAAATGTTGATAAACTGTTGATATATGAAACTTGTTAGTTGTTTGATGCATAAGGTTCAAGGCTCTAAGTTATGCATTTATGAGAGTTGTTGTCTGTTTGTTTTATGGATACATAGGGGTTCGAATGATTGTCAAAGTTGTGAAAGAAATATTGCTGCAAGATTTATATTAGAATAAATATGTTGCTGGTAATGAAAACCCGAAAATAATGAACTGTTTGAATAATATGATAAATATTTGAAATATGTTGGTTTGATCTAATTTGGTATTGTACGGAAGAATAAGACATGTTAAGGAATTTTGATTGGTTCGTACAAATGAATAAGGCTCTAGAAAGATTCCCACAGTGGTTGCGAGTCGAGATCAAGCGGTTTCGACTCGAGACCACTTAGTGACCAGACAACACGCTCCAGGAGTCGAGACTAGCTTGGTTACGACTCGAGATCTCCTGATCTCGACTCGAGACCTGACTCGAGACCCCCAGAGGTTGCGACTCAGTTAATGCACCACTCGAGACCATCTGATTTTGACTCAGGAACTCGTGGTTGCGACTCGAGACCTCTTGTTCTCGAGTCGAGACCACCCGGTTTCGACTGGACTACTTTGCTTAGTTGTTGGGCCGCACAAACTTATGTTTTGGACTATGTGCTACTGTTAATGTTTAACTGTTACTGTCGAACTGTTTTTATGATAGGATAGGCCCAATAACGTATATGCTGCTATGCTAGTGTAACTTACGTGCTATGTGCTAAATACGTGTAGTTGTACGTGCCATTACTTGCACACGAACCTAATAAATATTTATAAACCATAATAGGGTATGGTTGACCAATGTAACACAAGTAAATTAACTACCGAGCAAAGCAAAGGTGAGTTCACTACTTTTTACTTAAAGCATGCGTTCCCGGTGGATTGGGAAACGGAACAAAACACCTTTCCTGGTTTGGGATTGCTTACTATCTCCTTGTGCGGGATACGGTATTTCTATCCCCTTGTGTGGGATACGGGTAACAACGCTATCCCCTTGTGAGGGATACAAACTTACTTTTCTTCCCTTGTTACTGGGAACAAACTTACTTTTCTTCCCTTGTTACTGGGAACAAACTTACTTACTTCCCTTGTTACTGGGAACTTTTAGTTAATTACTGTTTATACTGGATGCAACAAGCAACACTAAACAAAACTCTATCACTCAAGTCCTCACTTCTTAATACCGATTAGTCGCCGGGGTCAGGCGAACGGGTTATTAGTTGATAGCGCTATTTAGGTCTCACCAACCTCACACCGTGCCCGCGTATGGGATCGGGCGTGAACTAATGTACTCTGGCAACCGTCAATGATGATAGAACATTGACAAACGGGGCACTCTACGGAAACGTACGGATGAATAGTATTCGGTATTGTAAAAACAGTTTAGTCGCTTACTTATGGGGTAGCTCCCCATCGCATGTATAAACGGATAAATTAACTGGTTAAAACAAGTTTTTGGAAATAAAATTGGAAAACACTAAACTCGTGAACTCGCCAACTTTATGTTGACACTCTACTGCATGCTTTGCAGGTTGCTCGATACAGCTCTGGACGGACGTTGCAATCGGATGGAGTGCGTGGTTCGTAAGTTTCATATGAACAACTTGTGGTTTTAAATTACGATGTGTTCTTCTTTCCTTTCCGCTGCAAACTCAAGCCATGTTTTGAAAAATTTAAAATTGGTCGCTAATTATACCATTATTTGTAATAATAACTAAACGGTTCAAAATAATTAGTGGCTAAGATCCTGGTCGTCACACGCCTCGCGGTAATACTCCGCGTGTGGATTTTGGGGGTGTGACATTAATAGACTTAAAGAGGTATAGAGTCGAAAATCAAAACTTATGGAGAAGGGTGGTGGAAGCTTGCAATGGGAAAAACAACCAAAGGAGCTTCCTTCCGCTTAATGGTAAAATATCGGGATGTTGGAAAAATATTGTGAACTCGATTTCTAATTTGAAAATTAACGGGAAGGGTATGAACGGTATGATATTGGGTAAGGTTGGGAACGGGGAGGAGATCCGTTTCTGGCTGGACACTTGGTCGGGCGATACGCCTTTTGTGGAAAGATGGCCACACTTGTTCGGTTTGGAATTGTTTAAACAATGCAGGGTTGCTGACAAAAGGGATGCGAGCCAAGGAAATAATGTTTATGTGTGGAATTGGTCTAGACAACCAGAGTCGGATGCTGAGCTTAAGGAGTGGCAGGAATGTCAGGAGGTTCTCAACAGGACGACATTTTCAAATAATGAGGATTTTTGGATGTGGAACGGCGATAATCAGGAAGGATTCTCGGTGAAGGCCGTCAAAATGGCTCTAATTAAGGATAGAGGAGTAGATCATCCCCCTAAATTTGAATGGTGTAAATGGGTGTCGATCAAATGTAATATTATGGCATGGAGAGGTAATTTGGATAGATTAGCTACGAAAGTGAATTTAAAAAGAAGGAATGTGAATATTACTTCGGTAATGTGCCCTTTTTGCGAAGAATTTGAGGAAACGGTGGAGCACCTATTTACTGCTTGTTCGGTGGTGGAGAGGTTTTGGTCGGCTTTCAACGCTTGGTGTAAAATAACTCAGGTATATGCTTTCGATTTCAAAGACATTTTGGAGATACACAACTTCTCACGTCTTGGCAAGAAAGAAAAGAGTATCGTTAAAGGTTTGGTGATGATTTCGTGTTGGTGTATTTGGAAAGGAAGGAATGATCTGGTTTTTAAGCAGACTAGACGAAGTTCGCAAGATATTCTAGGAGAGGTTAAGTCGAGGGGTTATGGGTGGGTTAGAAATAGAACCTCATGTAAATATATTAGTTGGGGGGGGGGGGGATTGGTGTAAATATCCGTTGTATATGTTGTAATTGGTGGCCCTTTGCCCGTTTGGGTCGGGGGTGTTGTTTTTGTTGTTTGGCATTTTGTCCGTTTGGGTCGAAGGTTTGTGTTCCAATGAAGTTTACTTTTCAAAAAAAAATATATATATATAAGAAATAATGATTCTTATAATATTTTGACAATTTGGACCATATAACCAAATAATCGTATTTACACACATGCATGTATTACATACTCACGTTGTGATGTTCATCCCACCTACTAATCATTGGTCCTCATACTATCCGTTCGATTGTACGCACGTGCATATGTTGTATATTCACGTGATATGTCGCATCCATTAGCAAAATAATTAACATGTTCAACATAAGTTATAACAATCAAGGTGTCAACCGAAGGACTCATGTTCACCATCCAGACCAATAAATAGCAATATTTGTATCATCGAACTTACAAAATTACTAAGAAACATCACAAGTTAAAGATATATTTGCCATGACATAAAATTTCAAAAATAATTTTGTCAATTATGTTATTAACTTGATAACTTTATTGATTTTATCACTACCGTCTCAAGATCAACTAAACGAAAACAGACAGACAAAAACATTGTTATTTATGTTAAACGAGATTAACCAAAACTGATCAATAACATTATATAAAAAAAGGGAAAATTACCAAAATGTTGGTTGACCAAGAGTGTTTTCAAATTTGTCACCCTCCTGCGTCCTTGGAAGGACTACTCAGCCTTGGAAGCGCCCGCCTTTCATGTTGAAACGTCCGCCTGTCATGTTGAAGCGTCCGTTCTCTTTTCAAGCGACACGTGTCCGATGAAGTGTCCGCCTCAGTTTTGCTAACGCGTCCGTGAAGCTTCGGAAGCGTCGGCAAAGACGCAGCTTTGTATATTTGTGCATACATGGGATCCCGTTCATGGAGTCAAATTTTTATAACTTATAAACATTATAACATGGGATCCTGTTAACATACATGTTATTTTTAAACGATATAAACATGTTATTTTTTAGTTAGATTTTTAGTCCCAATTTTTTAACTTATAATCATGTTAACGGAGTCAAAAAAATTTATATTAAACACTATTAAACATCAAAACATAACATAATAAAAATAAAAACCAAAATAACAACACATAATACTCTAAAACCATATCCTAATAGCCTCCCACTCCGAGACATGTTTGAATTCATGTCCCTCGTCATGACGGTAGTTGATGAGGGCCACGTCCTTCTGATCGTCCTCACCAAGGTCCGGCATTTATGTCTCCACTTTCTTGAAATATTGATCAAACCTCTCACATTCCAACCGCAGGACACGGAACCTGGAGGATAATGCGTCAACAGTCCGGTTGTGATCCGGACCACGTAGTTTGGCGAAAATCTGTTGAACACGAACCCAGAGCCCACCGTGTCCTCGTCGTGGAGGATCGGTCATGGCCTCCTCCCATGCTTCGCAAAGAGCAATATCTTCAACGTCAGTCCAGGAGTTGGCCATTTTCGGGTCGTTGACGGCGTCGGAGTTGTTATAGTGAAATGGCTGAGAAAAGTTTGCAAACTTTTGAAAACGGCGGGTGGTGATAAGTGAACAGGGTTATATAGTGGGTAAATGTGTGCAACGGTAAAGTTAAACGGCTTTTTAGTTTCCCTTTTTTTTCCGTTAATTATTTAAGCGTCGGCCGAGCCTCGGGAAGCGTCGGTCAAGCCTCGGGAAGCGTCGGCCAAGCCTCGGGGGAGCGTCGGCCAAGCCTCGGGGGAGCGTCGGTCAAGCCTCGGGAAGCGTCGGCCAAGCCTCGGAAGCGTCGTCCAAGCCTCGGAAACGTACACAGGGACGCATCAAAAAGTATATGGTTATGATGCGTCGGTGACTGACGCATTTTGGTAACGGAGGCGGACGCTTCAACATGTCGGACACGTGTCGGATTGAAAGGAAACGGACGCTTCAACGTGATAGGCGGACGCTTCCGAGGATGTGAGGACGTTCCAAGGACGCATGAATGTGACAAAATTGAAAAGTCACTTGGTCAACCAACATTTTGGTAATTTTCCCTAAAAAAATCTAATAATAATGTACACTTAATCTAGATAGTATTCACTATTCACTCCCAAATCTCAATGTTACCCCCATATTTTGTTTTATGGAAGTAAGGCATTTAAATGTTGACATGTAAAATATTGTTGTTTAACAAGACAATCTACCTTGACGATAAAAAATGGTTGATAAAATTAACATGAAACCCAGAATACCGACAGTTTGACAACATCGACAGAAAAACATCGGCCGATCTTGGCTATATACTTGGAACATTAGAAATTTTGGAGAGTAAGACACAATGCATAAATTATTGGACCTGAAGTATCTGTACTTGTGATGATATCAATAGGTCAACAGCACGCAAGATATCACATAACTAAATACGAACAAATCTCGCGTGTTTATATATATACATAATAATAATACCTCTAGAAGAACTTCTCAATGCAGGTAGATAGTGTTGATTTGGGAACTGCACCAATAACTGCATCTTTCTTTTCTCCATCTTTGAATATAATGACAGTGGGGATGCTTCTGATACCATATCGGCTTGCAATTGTAGGACTCTCATCAGTATTAACCTTGTAACATGTGAGTTTCCCTGTGTATTCCTTTGCAAGCTCATCAATGACAGGGTGTATCATGCGGCAGGGCCCACACCATGGGGCCCAGAATTCAACCATGACGGGGAGATCAGATTCCAAGACTAGCGATTGCCATGTTGCATCAGTCACAGGAAGGACTGCAAATTTGGAGATTGCAAGGTTAGATGTTTGACGAATTATGTATGGATAAAAAGAATAGGTACTCATACACATCAAGTGAAATACCTATGCGAGCATGTAATGCAATGAGACGATAAATTACAGATCATATCTTGGTCATATGCACCATGTTTAATCCTCTAAACAGTAAACAATAACCTTTGATTTTACTTTTCAAATTAGGTATGAAAGTTAATGTTTCTAATGTTAGAACAAAAATCATCATCATACTCAGTAAATCCCACCAATAGCAAAGCAAAGGTAGGGTCTGAGGAGGGTAAGATGTAGACAACCTTACCTCTACCCCGTAGGAATAGAGAGACTGCTTCCAGTGAGACCCCCGGCTCGATTAATGTTAGAACAAAAATGAACATCAATATTGCTTTTAAAATTAGGTTTTGCATCCAAATTCTAAGTGTTTTTCACCAAATACATATCAATTCCCAAACTATCTTCTACAAAAAGCCCAACATCTTCAGCTAACAAACAGTACGGAAAAGCTCCTGGTGAGCAGAGCAAAATCATTATAGAATTCACCTCCGATTCAACCATAATTAGATACATTAAGTTCAAATAGTTACAGTATAGAACATTATAGACTGATAACAAAGTGAAGTTAATTAGATATATTAAGTCCAGATCATTATATCAATGGAATATCATAGACCGATAACGAATTGAACAAAAATAAGATATATATTAAGTTCAAATCGTTACATCAACAGAATATCATAGACTGATAACGAATTGAACATAATATAATATATTAAGTTTAAATCGTTACATTAACTGAACATTACAGACCGACTAATAATTAATCGAACAGAATTAGACATACTAAGTTCAAACCGTGACATCAATGGAATATTATATACTGATAACAAACTGAACAGAAATAGATTTTTCACGTTTAAAGCGTTACATCAATGGAACATTGTTGACTGATAACGAACTGAACATAATTAGATATATCAAGTTCAAATCGTTACATCAATGCAATATCATAAACCAATAACGAACTAAACTAGATATATTAAGTTCAAATCGTTGATCAACATAATATCATACACTCATAATGAATTAACAGAATTAGCTATATCAAATTCAAATCATTACATCAACAGAATATCATAGACTCTGAACAAAGCAAGCATAATTATACATATCAAGTTAAAATCGTAACATCAATAGAATATCATACACTCATAACGAATTGAACCGGATTAGATATATCAATTTCAAATCGTTACATCAACAAAATAATAGACTGATAACGAACTGGACAGTCGACAGAATCAGACATATCAAATTCAAATCGCTACATCAACGAAATATAATAGACTGATAACAAACTGTACAGAATCAGAATATCAAATTCAAATCGTACATCAACGAAATATTAGACTGATAACGAATTAAACAGATACCTGCACTGAAAACCTAGGTGTAGAACACAATACAAAACGATTAAGCACGAATCTAACCTTGAACAGCTTCTTGAGCCTGGCATACGATACGCGATCCACGGCGACCTAATTTAGACCGCAAACTCACCGATCCAGAAACGGAAACCGACTGGATTTTAAAACCTTTTGATTTCGACAAATTTACAAAGCTCCGGCGAGCAGAAGAGATGATCGGAGACGACGATGCCCCCGGAAAGGCGGAGGGACGGGGAACTGTGAGAGTTTCAAGCACAGCAGCCATGAAAAAGAAATGGAAAATGGAGAATGTGTGTGTGTGTGGTGGTTTTGGTTTCTGTTACAGGATTAGATATTTGGGTGGATGGAAGAGTGTCACGTGCTTTGCACATGGCTCGTCTTGTTATTGGATTGGGTCATAGGTGTTTGGGCCTTGTGTTTTATTGATATTATTGGACCATGTGTAATAAAAAAAGGGAGATCATATGTTCATTATTTATACAAGAATAGATTGTCTAAATTAAGTTGTATAATATGTGGGACACAAATCGAATATTATTTATAGTTGTTCACTATGTCACCAATTTAAAATTGCATAACTCATAAGTCCTAGCATCCAAATCATGCAAATCAAACATTTGTTGACATTATTTAGTCAAATTCATTATTTTTAACACACAATTTGCATGATATCACGAAGTCAAGGGGCAAGGGAGAATGTCTATTTACCTTTCATGACATATCAAAAACGGCAGAAGAGCCATCAGGATGAGATAAAAATATATGCTCCCCTTCACTATATCATCTACAACAATTTAATAGAATCAAACAGATTTTTATATGGAACAACAAGAGAAGACTAACACGTAATATAAAAAATAACTTAAAACATTCATAACTTTTACTCCGTTTTAAATTACGACACCAACAACATAAAGACATCGTAAGATGCATAATGTGCATCCTTTTCATGAAATCAAGTCATATTCTAAATCAGGTCCTGTAATATCTAAAACAAGATTACATATCATTAGATCATAAACTTATTAACCATAGTGCCAAATACATCATGTATAACATCATCAAATAATAGACTTTTTATTTCCACATAGCAAAAACACACACACAAATTCTCTAAAGAATACATTCACTAGGGCTAATATAATACAATATCATCATACTCAGTATATCCCACCAATAGCAAAGCTAAGGTAGGGTCTGAGGAGGGTGAGATGTAGACAGCCTTACCTCTACCTCGTAGGAATAGAGAGGCTGCTTCCAATGAGACCCCCGGCTCGATTGTGGTTTTGCATCAAGCCTTGGACATAAGGCACATAACACTCAGCAATTGAGACAAACGCCGATTAGTGCATGCACCCCTTTGTCTTTTGGCTATCAACGCCACCACATGATGCATGATTAACCGTCCCCCTCTTTTAACGTTATTTTCACGAAATTAGTAAAATAACGTTAAAATTAGTGCACTTTCACTTTTGCCCCCCGAGCGCCCACGCATATATACATTATATGAGCATACCGCAAGCGGGGCGTAACTAATATAATACAATATAAGCATAAATGTTAGTTTCAAGTTGAAATAAAAGTCAATCTCTTATATAATAAATTCCGATATCATTCAACCCCTCTAGGTTATTACAATTGCATGTACAACATATAATAATTTACTCTTAGTCATATATTATACGTTTTGTCCACATAAATCCAATAGCATAACGAAGTAACTAGGATATCTCTATATTTCGATTCGAATACAGAAGAACATGTAAGATGACAGTTAATGCAAATTGTCAAACATATCCTAAATGATTATCTAAGTACACTTGATGCATATTAATCAAATCTTGTCAGACTTTCTAATAGATTTAATAAGTTTTATAACTACTTTAATCCCACTTCATCAGAATCATCTTAGTTTATTGGAAAGTGGCAAGTTAAACATTGACCAATGAATCCCATTATAAACCTCATCACATGATATCAAAACCATGTCAAACCATCTAAAATCTTGCATTGCAGCCATGAATCCTTCACTCTTGTTCCATTTTTTCATCTTCTTCATTGTCTTTACTTTAAAAGCCTTTTCTACATCTTCAATCTCCTACTCCGAACATTGTCATTCTTATGCACCCGAAGCCACTCCTACTAATAGAATCCTCACTGGATTCTCGTTACTAGAACGTATAACAAGCAATTACACAGGCGGTCAAAACATTCTTGATCAAGATCCCCAATGGCAACGGTCCATCTTCTTTGAAGCCACGCGTAACATATTCAAGACAAACGTTGTTGACACACACAAAATGCAGGCCCGGTTAAGTTTCTTTCCATCATATACAGGTTATCCCTCCAATGTTACTGATATCAAGTCTAATAATACACGGAAAATGTTAGTGTTTTATCTAGATGGGTTCTGGTCAGTGTCTACAAGTAAGCTTTGTATGGTCGGGTCAGCTCGTTGGTCAACAAAAGAAGGTAATCCACTTAAACTAAATGCTGTTATTAAGCTTAAATTCGCTCAACGCGTAAATTTGAATAACAGTTTAGTGAGTGGAATCTTGGAGAGTTTAGCTTCTCCTGAAGATCTCGATTACTTTGACCCAATTTCGATGATGGGATTTCCTTGAGTGGATCCATTTAGATACAGCTATACATTGGTATCTAATGAAGAGTGTAATGTAACTAAAACTAAAACCCTGCAAGATTCAGTAGCTAATATGAAATATCTAGATGTATGCTTGATTTTCGAGCAAAGATTCACAACTTACAAGTTGGAGTATCCAAGTAATTGTAAAAATTGTTCTTTATTTGGTCAAGATAATGGTTACTTGCCTACTTTCATGTCATTGTATGGGATTCAATGTTCTCGGCAAAGCAATGAAATTCGTTTTCTAGTAGAATTTCAAGACAGAAGGTTTACTGCATATGATCAATCTTTCCGACCCGACATATCATTAATTGGAGAAGGAACTTGGAATGGTAGAGAAGATGAGTTATGTATTGTTGCTTGTCATATCTTGAACCAAAGTGATCCTTTGGGCAGTGCCCATGTTGGTGATTGCTCCATTAGGTTGACTTTGTGGTTCCCTGACGTTCGGTCAATCACGAAAACGCATACCACCGAGGGTCAGATTTGGACCACCAAATTAACAGATGATTTGGGGTCGTTTAGAATGGCTAAGTTTCAAAGCTTTGATCATAGCCAGGAGAGTATCGGGTTGAAGTATGAATATACACAAATGGAGAAAGTAAGACAGATTTGCCCGAAAAAGAAGCGTGTAGGGGACAAGTATCGAGGGGGCAAGTATCAATCATTGTATTATGGCTTTGACATGTCTGTCAAACATAAGAACATGGTTTCAAGAGGTTCTGCAGTCGCTCTCTTTGTGGGAAGTCTTGGGTACAACGGTTACACAATTGTGAATCCAATCTTTTGGCAGGATGCGGCATCCCCGGCACCAGCAGCAGATATTTCGACCACCACTTACAAACGTCCAGTGAACGTCAGCTATGAGATCAGTTTTATGCTGAACACTAGTTCCATTTCAAGAAGCGGGATTTCGTCACTAAATCTATCCTCTACTGATGATTATAGAGTGGAGATATCTGGGGAAGGGGTTTATAACTATGAAACGGGACAAATTTGTATGGTTGGTTGTCGAAACTTGAAAAACGCTTCCTTTGACTGTGAAATTCTGGTGGAATTCCAATTTCCACGAGGTAAGGAAAGTTTAACAAAGGGACGTATTGAGAGCCTACGTGATGAAAACGCTGTTTTGTATTTCGAGAGTCTCAGTATCGTTTCAATCACATACTCCGAAACTGAAGAATCAATATGGGAAATTGATTTAAAAATCATCATGGTTTTGATTTTGGACACACTTATGTGCGTGTTTTCAGGACGACAACTATTTCATTTGAAGAAGAGGCCTGAAATGGTTAATTTCATTTCGGTCTTGATGATGCTGATTCTTACTCTCGGGCACATTGTTCCTCTAGTACTAAACACTAGATATGAGCAAAATGGACCGATTAGTAGTAATGAATTGCTTAAAGTGAACGAGGTAACTGTGAGGATAATGACATTGGTGGCTTTCGTTTTGCAATCCCGTCTTCTTCAGTTAACATGGATTGCAAAAAAGAATCAATGGATTCAAGAGATACGAACACTTTTCATATGTTTACCTATGTATATTATCGGTGGGTTAGCAATTTTGTTAGTAAACCGGAACAACACTATTGCAAGTCAACCTTTTGAAAGTCAAAGTCAAAGTCAAAGTCAACGTTCCGTCTGGATTGATTTGAGGTCTTATGCTGGATTAACTGTTGATGGTTTCCTATTCCCACAACTAATACTCAACATTTTCCAGAATTCAAAAGGAAACGCTTTAAGTCGTTCGTTTTATATAGGGACCACATCCGTCCAATTACTGCCTCATGCGTATGATCTATACATGGGTCAAAAGTATATGAGCCATCAATTTGAAAGGCTATATATTTATGCAAATCCGGGAGCACAACTTTACTCACCTTCTTGGGATATTGTAATTGTTTGTGGAGGCTTGGTGTTTGCAGTGATCGTTTTCTTGCAGCAACGTTTTGGTGGTCGGTTTATGCTACCAAAGAGATTCCAGGAACATGTCAAGTATGAAATGGTACCTGTAACAAGCGATGAGTAATCTATCTTACGATCTTTTTGAGGTTACAATATGCATGATGTTCATGTATATAAATTACTAAAGAGTTGAATATAGATGGCATAATTTGATACCTGAAGATAATAAAAAACACGTGGTAATCATTTTCGTCATGTCTTTTTACAGATTTTTGTACAATGCTTCTAATTGTTACATGCTCAATCATCTCAGCCTCTTCGTTTATGAAGATCGTATTGACCTTAGATACCAATTTCTGTTACAATGTATCCGAAACGCGACGGGTTATTTTTAAAAATCGAATCGCTGATAAAAAAACATGATTATCCGTCTTTCGTGTTGGGTTGGTTTTGCAAAAAAATTACACGGAACGCAGATAAAAATAAGCATGTCTTAAGGGTATGTTCGGAATCTGAGAGACAACCACGTTACAAAATTACGTTGTGGTGAAAATAAGCGTTGAGAAACACAAGAGCTATTTTAAAAACGAATCATAATGGTCTAACACATCATTAGTATAGGAGAAACACCTCCATCACATTGTGTCACTGCATTAGTTAGTGATATAAACTTGATACCCAAATAGTCCATAGATCACATGCATCTAACACATCATTAGTATATGAGTTCTTGCATAGCCGTCCGTGAGTGTATTTCATGATTTTAAGTGGGAGGGATTGTGACATCTCATCAATGTTTTTATTTTCTAATAATAACTAGTTGATTTTCTGTCCTATCGTTGCGGCGGGAATCCAATGTCTGCAAAACGCGTGCCGACAACGCAAGCAAATACCGAATATCAAAACAAAGATAAAAATGACTTAGTAACGGTAGTCACTCCGTCCTAAAAAAGGTGATTTTAAATAATCTAATATATAAAAACAGGATCCACACGCCCTACACGTTGGAAATTCGGTTGTTATCATTTCAGTTATTACGGTACTAACACATTAAAATATGGATGAGCTCGGTACCGATAACAGCACCGAAAATACCGATCTCGAAAATCATCGAAATTAGGTATTAGTACCGAAAATGCTCGGTACGATACGGTATCACATTTGAAGGTAACAATCAGTAATTACAGGTATAGTGGCAGACCGGTGCCGAATCGAAAGTAACGATTCTGAAAACGCCAAAAGGTGGGTATCAAATTGGTAAAGAAAATGATTCGGTATAGTAATTTGATACCGATATGATACCGGTTTGATTACAGGGTTTGATATCATTTGCTCATCCATACTTTAAATATCCAAGTTAATTTTACATGCTATCATTCATTCATTATAGATAAAGACAAAAAAGAAAGTAAAAGAAGTTGTTGTATATATAGGCTCATTCTATACGCACCCCCTCTCCTGATTACACCCCCCTTGTGAGAGGAAAACTGTCGGTCCCACGCATGCCCCACCTGTAAATATGTGAGAGGAGGGGGGTGTAGAAAATATATAGGGGGGTGTAGATAGTATCACCCTATATATAAAACTTCATTCAAGTGAAATACAATTTACTTACCACATGTATGAAAAACAATCTAAACGGTGCAATTACTTACGTTTGTATGTGACATGAGCTCAAAGGTGATGTTACTATTCATTAGGTTTCATTTTTAATATATAGGTAATTACCACATGTATGAAAAACAATCTAAACGGTGCAATTACTTACGTTTGTATGTGACATGAGCTCAAAGGTGATGTTACTATTCATTAGGTTTCATTTTTAATATATAGGTAATATATAGGTAATTACCACATGTATGAAAAACAATCTAAACGGTGCAATTACTTACGTTTGTATGTGACATGAGCTCAAATGTGATGTTACTATTCATTAGGTTTCATTTTTAATATATAGGTAATTTAAATTTTTTTTGAACGGCCAACAGAATCAATACCGAGCACTTTCGGGGCACCCACTGGACAAGCGGAGTATTCCGAGAGTAACCCGAGTCCACCACCAATCCCGGAGAAAACCCGGTAACCCACCCGCCTCGATCAATTTGCTACTTTGGAATAATACAATATCTGTGTTTGCTTAAAAGGTTATTCGATCAATTTGCTTCTTTGAAATAATACAATATCTGTGATAAAATATTATACATATTTGAAAATGTTTGTTCAACTTAAATAAAGGGTTTGTTATTAGTTGGGGGAGGAAGGGTCAAGAAAAGCGCCTGAACTAACGGGGTGGTCGGTTGTTGTTTGCAACCATCCCATTCTCGTGTAAACGAACGTGGATTGACTGGACCCGACCTATGTCAACAATCAACTATTACCATTCATTTACACAATTTTAATATTTTTCTTATTCTATACATTATAGATTTTAGTATTTATGTACCTTTTTAACACCGGTAAAATGCAACCAAGAACCCAACAAAAGCTAGATCACAAATGTAACATTAACAAAGCTAAAAAATACAAATATGATTTTAGTTTTACACCACAAAATATGAGTTAAGTTTCGATATAAATGAGTCTTAATATACAAATGGAGGTTAACATGAAAAGTAAATAAAAGATTGTTTTTTTTTTTTGAATTTTTTTCTCATTTTGTCAAGCACGTATTTTAGTCTCATAATCTAAAAAAAGTTGTGTTTACACTAGTAGAGTAATACATAATTACTCTACTAGAGTAAATACAGAATATTTTTACATTTGACAATTAAACATCATACTTAAATAAATAACTACTAGAGTAAATACACAATTTTTTTTACATTTGACAATTAAACATCATACTTAAATAAAATAAAAAAACTTGCTTCACTTCTCATATTAAGATCATTTTGTATGTTAAAATCCATTTGTACTTTATCTTTACACCATAAAATATAATTCTATATATATATAATATCTTGTATAATATATGCTTATGATGAAAATGATGGGGAAGGATCCACTAAAAAGTGGATTTTGCCTAAGTAGCCTAAGAAGGAATCTTAACCATTCATTTTTCAAATCAATGGTTAAGATGAAAGTGTAGGAGAAAGGAGGAGTGCAAGGGTATCTTGGGAAAATCATATTTATGGACTTTCTCTCTCCACATGCAAGTCACATGCATATTCCACCCTCATTTTTTAAACGTTCATAACTTTTTTATACGACATTATTTTTTCATAAAAATTTCACCGTAAAATCGAGCGTCTTTTTATCTTTAATTTGAGTACCATATTGCTATATAAAATATGAAAACTAAAAAAACCCACCAAAATGTGTTGTATTTCTATGTTGTATAACATTTTTTTGTGCTGGATTTTTATACTATATTTTTGTGCTAAATTTTTTGTGCTGTATTTTTTTGTCTTAAATTTTTTGTTCTTAATTTTTTTTTTCTCATTTTTTTGTGCTAGATTTTTTTGTACTACATTTTTTTGCTGACTTTTTTCGTGCTATATTTTTTTGTACTATATTTTTTTGTGCTATATTTTTTTTGTACTACATTTTTTGTGCTAGATTTTTTGTGCTAGATTTTTTGTACTAGATTTTTTTGTTGTATTCTAAAAAAACAAAACAAAAGAGGTGCCACATGTCATTTTCACTTCTATTTATAAGGACCAAAATACCCTTCCTTCCTACTAATTAGGTGTGCCACATGTCATCACCACAATCCTTCTTAGGCTACTTAGGCAAAATCAACTTTTTAGTGGATCCTTCCCCTGAAAATGATACAAATGGCATACACAACTAAACATTTTATATAACTTTATGTTAATCACATATTGTTATTTTTATAATTTAATTGCAAGATATTGGTCAAACTTATCTATTCATTATAAAGATTTTGTGGACACATTAAAACCACTTGCATAATTAATATTTTTTCTTTTCATCATTAAATAGCTTTTGTATCATCTTATTATCATGTATGTACAACATCTCATTCCATATATTAATTAGTGCACAACCCATATAAAACCTTTTCCAAAAATATTATTAGGACAATTAGAATCCTATCACTATCGTACTGCCGGTCAAAGCATCGTTCCAACAACTCCACTTTCTCTCATACAATATCAGACTTAGTTCAGACTGCCCGTCTTGTGTTCAAAACTTCTTCTGCCCATTTGACCGAATTTCAATTCAACTCTGTTTCTCTCACCGTTGAATCGATGGAGAAGCAGGTGATCAAATACCACTCCCCACCGGACCACAATTCTCCACCGGAACAACACAAGCTAGCTGCGATCGCTGTCAGCCTCAACATACGGTTGCGATCAGCCGATATGCCCTTCGCATTGCAAGAGCGTGCTCTGCGTCTCACTCGATCCTTCCTCGACTCATCCGCTTCTCGCCGCCCTAATCTCACTCTTCTAGCTCGCTCCATCAAAAAGGTAATAAACAGAGTAACTAATATTATTATTATTATTATTATTATTATTATTATTATTATTATTATTATTATTATTATTATTATTATTATTATTATTATTATACAGTTTTTGAACCAGGGTAATTATTATTCTAATTATTTTTTATGGTGTAATTATTCTGGTTTAAAACTGTAAAGTAATAATAATATATCTATACGTTTAGCAGGTAAATTTTATTTGAACATGATTATATAACATGTGTGTGTAAACATGCATCTAGGAATACAAAACTTAGACCATGCGTAGTCGTTGAGTAAATAATGCTCCACCCACCCTAGTGCGTTTTGCGCCACGTGTAATCCTAGTCATCAAAGGGGCGTTATTTACAAAGGGGCGCAGTGGTGATAACGTTCAATAATGCCCCGTAATCATTACACAATCGTTAATTTTTTTTTTAATTAAAACTAATTAAATTTCATTAGTAGCTACAAAGCAAATAAAAAATCTCGAACAAATCAAAAAGCAAAGTGGCAGGAGCGTTGTAAAAAGAACGCCAAACTAAAAAATTTCAAAAAAAAAAAAAAAAAAAAAACGCCTTGGGGGCCGATTCCTGGCGATTTTCGGGCGTTGTCGGGGTTCAAAACGCCCCAAATGAAACGAGTACGCATGGTCTTAGTGTTAACTCGATGTGTAAAATTGAATTTGAAATATTACAGGAGTTTGAGCGGTTTTATGGACAGGCTAGGCATACATATAACTAGAGTAATTATTATTAATTTACAGGTTTTAAACTAGAGTAATTATTATTCTACTTGTTTTGTGTAGAGTAATTATTTCAGTTCATTGTACAATAATAATTAGTTATTAGTACGTATAGTAGGTTAATTTCATTTGTGCATGATCTCATGTTCATATATATACCTATATATATATATGTGTGTGTGTGTATGCATGTGGGAACTGAAAACTTGGTGTTAATTGGATATGTGGAAATGAATTTGAAATTTTATAGGAGTTTGATCGGTGTTACGGACTGGCATGGCACTGTGTAGCCGGAAAGAGTTTCGGATCGTTTGTAACGCACTCACCGGGAGGATTTGTATACTTTTCTGTGGACTCATACTCAGTTCTTCTTTTTAAAACAGAGGTTCAATTGATTTCTAGTGATCCTCTGCCGGCTTGTCGTCAGTGAATTTATGCGATACATATCAAATTGACAAAACTTTTGCTGGTTTACATGTTCCATAGGTTATGTATGGTGAGTTGTGGTTGTAAGCTTGTAATTAATTGTTATACAGTTGTGATTCATGATTTCATTACAAATGGAAATATGACACATGAGGTTTTCATTAAAGATGATATATTTGGTCTAAAAGGTTGAAAGCAATGTTTTAAAATCTGGTTTTTATACCGTACTGGATTTGATTCAGAAACAGTTTAACTGTGTGTATCGGGTGGTTTAACCGGGTGTACCGGACGGTTTAACCGGTTCTACCGGACGGTTCAACCGGCCTGTTTGAACCGGTTTTTAAAACATTGGTTGAAAGTATTTAATTAGGAATTATAATCGGAAAAAAGGTGATGTTAAGGTCTCTTTGGTTATATATGGTGGTATGTTACATTGTTACCGGTTCCAGTAATGGGTCGTTGTCGGTGTGGTTGTTGTGTTGACCGCCCGTATTTTCTGTTGAAGTTGACTATTTGTTCCTTGATGGGTGGTGAAGCCTATGCGTCGATTTCTGAATCATTCATTTTTTTTTCAAATGTATCTGAATCATTCATTTGATATATATATATTTTGTGTTTGACACAACCATAGAACCATGTGTACTAAACCTTACTCGCGTTCCATGGTACTCAATAAAATCCCTAAACACCGTTACGTGGGCGATAGTGAGTGACGCCAAAGCCTGGGGCGTTAAATTACGAGCGTGACATAGAAAAAGTTTTTTAACCGATCAAACAATTACACATCAAACCCTTTTTATTTGCTTTTTTTACTTTATATAATTAGTTTTAAGTTTTAACTAAACCATTACACACTAGTTAGTGAGAGAGTCACTCTCTATGTGGCAATGACATGACACTCACAATTTTACGATAACTAACATCAGCCGCTGTATTTGATGTAAGGTCATGTGTGGTCATGTGAAACATGAGGAAAAAATGCACCATATTGGCGGTAGTTGTTTTCATACACGTATTCACTAAATATCCTTGTTTTCTTCAAATTGAGTTAGTTACGTTTTTCGTTCCTGTGGTTTGTCAAAAATCACTATTTTAGAGTGCATTAGTTTAAAATTTTCCATTTCAGTCCCTGTGGTTTCACTTTCGTAACAATTACGGTCCACCTCCGTTAACCCCATCCATTTGTGCTGTTAGTTTGCTATGAAAAGACTAAAATACCCTTGTTAGTTTAAGAATCATTTATGTAATTAACTTTACTTTAGGGACTTATTACGTAAATTCTATTATTTAACCTCTCCCAATCCAACCCTCCTCCCTCATCAACAATATGCATCTCTCATCTCATGAAACCTCCAAATTCCTTTAAACACCATCTCTGACCACCTTCACACCTCCTGCCACCGTGACCCACCACCTAACCACCGCTACAACAACCATTGTCCATCTGCACCCCTTAAACCACCACACACAACACTATATATTCTACTCGTTTGTAGTTAAGGGAGGGGTCGCCGGACGTTAACAAGACTGCGTATTTAATTTCCTTTTTAAAATAGCAGGACACATTATTTGACGATAAACAAAATAATTCTCATATTCAATAATGCTAAGACAAGTTATTTGACGATAAACAGAATAATTCTTATATTCAATAATGTAATAATAAAAAGGTTAAAAAGATGGAAGGGTGATGTGAAGTGTGTTAGGTTCAAATTTAAAAATGAAAGGGTGAGATGGAGTGCACTAGGTTTAAATTTAAAAAAGAGTTAAATGCTTGGTTGGTTCCTGTGGTTTGCAAAAATTGCAGATTTGGTCCCAATGGTTTACTAATTACACGCGTGGTCCCTGTGGTTTTCAAAAATGCACTCGGTTGGTCCCTAGCCCTAACATCAGTTAAATTTCTTAGTTAACTATGTGTAAAATGACTATATTACCCCTGAACAATTAAAAAAATAAAACCCACCATCTTCTTCATCCCATCCCCTGTTCTTCCACCTTCAATCCACCATCTCCACCTTCAATCCATCACCACCACCTCCACCATCACCTTCAACCCAGCCAACCCCCACCCTTCAATTAACAATCGCACTCCAACCCAGCCCACCCCAGGCCACCATCGCGAATTTGACTATTTGAACGACAAATCGACAACATATTAAGGATTTGCGTGAAACTAATTTGATCCGGTTGATGTCGGATTACATTCGTTCTCAATCTTTATCACAAAAGAAGTCAAATTCAAAATGCTATGCCCAAATCATAAATGAAAACCCATCTAAATTCACTGTAAAGTCCAAGAAGAATATCAATAAAAAAATACCTGTTTAAGAAGAGGGGTTTGCTGTTTAAGAGGTCTTAATCCACCAACAACAGATATGAAGTAAATCTGATTAGGTAGACGATGATTGGGTGTTTGAGGCTGGCCTATGTTGATACCGCAGTACAGAGCAAAACAGAGAGCGAGTTGAATTGTAACCGTACATACCCATGATTTTTGCTCCATTTTTCTTCAGACGGAGTATGTGAGGATGTGATCGTGGAACGTGGTGAGAGGAAATGAGCATGGATAAGTTATAAATTTGGGATTTGTTGATCAGATCTGATAACACGTCTTTCCGGTTCACCAACATTCCATGTGCATACTGACAATTCATTTGTGTAGTTTATAAATGAGCATGGATAAGTTATAATCTGTTGTCGATTTGTCGTTCAAATAGTCAAATTCGCGATGGTGGCCTGGGGTGGGCTGGGTTGGAGTGCGATTGTTAATTGAAGGGTGGGGGTTGGCTGGGTTGAAGGTGATGGTGGAGGTGGTGGTGATGGATTGAAGGTGGAGATGGTGGATTGAAGGTGGAAGAACAGGGGATGGGATGAAGAAGATGGTGGGTTTTATTTTTTTAATTGTTCAGGGGTAATATAGTCATTTCACACATATTTAACTAAGAAATTTAACTGATGTTAGAGCTAGGGACCAACCGAGTGCATTTTTGAAAACCACAGGGACCACGCGTGTAATTAGTAAACCATTGGGACCAAGTCTGCAATTTTTGCAAACCACAGGGACCAACCAAGCATTTAACTCTTTAAAAAACTAAAGGGTGACTAGATGCATAACATTTTAGGGAACTCGTGACGAGCAACACACCTATAACGATACAGGGGAGGTGTTTCACGCTCTCATCTTCTTATGTGTTGTCTTTTTCACACCTCATAATGCATAATTAAGGTGTAATTTAATTGTAAAAAATGGTAACGGAGTTGTATTTTTATTTTATCATCTTTCGTATACGTGTTGTCTTTTTCACACCTCACGCGTTGGCTACGTGTCGCCACCGACATCCTTTCCACGTCTCATAACACCTAGTCTAAATTGTAGAATAGCAGCCCATTAATTTAGAATCTCCAAGATTTTCAACCTCTTAGTTGCGGTTTTATTTGCAAAACGCCCTTGTCGATTTGTGTGAAATATCAAATATCCTCTTCAATTTACGTTAAACACTCGTGAAATCGCACATTTTTGTGTTTATGGGATTTCATTTACTGGTTGAAAGGAACATGTGGTTATTTTATATGAAGTAGCTTAAATTTGACAAAATATTTAATATTTAATATTTGTCAATTTTTCTACATCTTAGACTATTTGTTGTGACTCATACTAACACCTGAATTTATCTTGTAATATTGCTACACCTGGCCTTGTCTAGACGCTGGAATAAGCCCCTGCTGAAGCCACCTGACCCTGTTGTGGTCCAGATGATCAGGGGCTTCAACGAGTTTTTATTTTTATTTTGTTTCAAAATGTAAATTAACAACAAGATAAATTTTATAATAAAAGCATTAAACATAATAAAGGAAAACATTAAACATCTTAAAAAAGGACACATAAAGAAAACAAATCAAGTCTATAGTGCTTTGATCATTTTCTAGTTTCTTTGCGATACGCTCCTGCTCTTTTTCAAGTATCACTCGACGACTTGGTGATAAATGGTTGAAGTACTTGGTAAGAAAGTCCAAGTTCCCTATCCTTTGTTTAGAAATTTTCACTTGCGCCCATCACCCCGATACTACTTGATATTTTCCGAATCTCAGCACAAAATTCTGAATCGGCTTCAAAAGTTGTTTCCCCCGGTCCTTTCCAGCTGGTCGACGTGATGCTTCTTCTGGCGCTTCATATCCATTAGCGTTTTGATCAATCCCTACATGAGCATCTGAGCTACTAGAGGAGACGAATGCCCCTAACGAATTAGTTTTCGTATGCTTTAACCCTGAGTCACCCATTTCATCTACGCTAGCTAACTCGGCCCATTTCTAACAATTCCATAGAATTTTCCGCAAATAGTCTTCGTCAAACATTTTCATAACCTTGTACCTACGAAACACCTCTTGCTTCCATTCTTCGCAAGTGAATTGGTAAACTTGAAGATCATCACTCCCACTTGGTCGCATTTGATTACTGTTTTTGTTATCCAGATTCGTAAATAGCTCGACGTATTTGCGAATTTCGGCCCAACGTCATGATACCATATCGGAATTACGTGCCTCACTTCCCACCTGCTTATAGAACAACTCTCGTACTTTAGTCCAAAATACTCTCGCTTTTTGGTAGTCCGCTACATAAAAAAACTTAAGAAATGGTAAAATAAATTATAAAATTGTCTACAAGACCAAAATAATATTGAGATATTTCAATCCAAGCACGACACAAATGCATTTTTCTCTTCTTTGTCCAAGGAGTTGTTATTCGTTTCGGCCCGGTCGTTTTCCCCATCCTTTTCGAACTTCCACCTCTTCCGGTTTTCTTGGAACCTTTATGAGATCTAATTTTTTTTACCTTCAACCGAATCGTTTTGCGTTTCCGGAATAACAAAGTCGGGAGATGGCGGTGGAATCTGACTCATGTTACGGTCAATCTCCGTGACATACATGTCGTCTAGATCGAAGTTAACATCCGGTCAGTAACAATTCTCACGCCATAAATCGGGATTCATTGTTTTTTTTTATAAAAAAAGACGGAGAAGAGTATTTTCTAAAGAGTGTGTGTGGAGAGAAAGAGAGACTGTGAGTATTTTTAATAAAGGTTAAAAGGGTTCAAATAGGTAAAATATTAGAAAAAAAATAATTTTTTTTTAAAAAGCCAACGGCTAGTTGGCAATCCCCATGCCCCCCAACGATCACTTTTCTCCCTCTACCATGCTAATGTTCGCTCGCTCGCGCCCCCGATCGATTGTCACCGTTGTGCTGTTCACGAACCAGATTGGTAGCCACGTGGCTAGCGCCACCCGGTCACGGGACCACAACCCGGGGCGCAACTATAAAGGGGCCGCTGGGGGGGGGGGGGCACCCTGAACTTTTCGCTCAGTAGTGTAATATATGTGGTTTTCGTATAAATTTTTTTGGGTATATACGTTTTCGACCCTCTGGCTCTATAGAAATTTTTGAGTACATACGTTTTCGACCCCCCCGTCGAAAATCTCAAGCTTCGCCACTGACCAACGTACAATCTCATTTTATGATAAACAATTATATATTATATTATATATATTGTTTTCGAGGGATGATGAATAGTAACTTTATTTTTATAATAATATATAGTTTTTTATTATTTTATTATTTAATATATTATAATAGTTTATTATGATATTTACTTTTAATAACATATTTTTTTTTAAACATATATTTCCTTTACCTCTTTTTTAATAATTGTTTTTTTTTCCTTTTTAACATATATTAATTTGTCGATTAATTTGATACTTTTTTAATAAGTTACGTTTATAACTTTTTTTTCTAAAAACTTAAGTACCTAGTTGTGCTTGTTTTTTTACCTGACATTCCGTTATAAGTTTTGTTGAAAACGAGGTTATACTCAAAATAAAGTATTTATTTCGTATCATAAAACGGTATGATGATAAACTAAATCGTTCTAATGGTTTGACTTTCTAAACAACATACTTTATTTTCAAATCATGTTTGTTTTACATTATTATTTGTTTGGCTTCATCGTAACACGCGATATAAAAAAAAACTAATGACAAATTAAGTTGCATAAAAGTTAATTGATCTCATTTACCAAAAAAATTGAATATTGAAACCAACATGCCGTAAAATCAAAGCAAATTGGACGAGTTTTCATTTTATATTCTTAGGGCCATTCGTTATGGTTTCATTTTTTTCATTGTTACATTATAAATTGATGGGAAAATCACGAAAATAGCCAAGTCAACGCCGTTTTTTTAATTTTGGCCATTGGACACCCCTCGCCGAGCCGTTTCAGCACAAGATTTCCCTTTAACGGCCAGCCAACCGTTGATTGCCACGTGTCCGACAAAGCCTGTAACGGCTTGAGGTTGCTTCATTGGACGCCACGTGTCCGACATTGTTGAAAGATCTTAGCCAAGCCGTTACAGTCGGCTGCCGTTGAAAGATCTTAGCCGAGTTCTTTCCACAAGCCAAGCCGTGTGCTTAGGTTCCAGCCGAGCCGTTACCCGTACACACGTGGACCCCACTTCTGCATGCCAAGCCGGTTCAGCTGGCTCCGAGCCGGTTCGCTTAACTGTCCAAGCCGTCTCAACTGCTCCGAGCCGGTACACCTGACTCCGAGCCGGTACAGCTGCTCCGAGCCGTTTCAAGCTGTGGTTCGAGCCGGTACAGCTGTCTAATGCCGGTTCAACTGGCTCCGAGCCGGTACAGCTGTCTAACGCCGGTTCAACCTATACTTCGAGTCGTGTCAACGTGTTGTTCGAGCCGTTTGACCGTCTGTTCCCACTATATAAACCCACTTGTTTTTTTTTTGTGCTTGTTAAACGAATCCCTCTACCACACTTAAATCTCATAGAAAATGTTATCTTGCTTTCTTCATTTGATTGTCATAGATGTTTTCGTGTATCACCGCCAAGAAATATTTATGAAATCTCACGTATCTGATAGTGTAAAAGACGTGTTCCTGGGCTTTAGTTATCAAATTAGCTTTTGATATTGTTTCTCATATTGGAGTGTCTTTCTCTTCAGAAATGCCACTTCTACTTACCCAGTGAGTGTGGATGGAACTATCGAGCAAAAGACGCATCTTTATCATTGCTACAAGCGTTTTAACTCGAATTCTAGAAGAAGAGATTTGAATCACTCCTAATTTTCAATTTGCTCTCGGTTATCTGTCGATTCAGAAGAAGCGGTTTGGCGAAGTTATGTTGTTATCTGAAGACTGCTTGCTTGGAGACCGAGATTTTTTCTCTACTAGCCGTTTCAGCGGTTTGGCGAAGTTATGTTTGTATTTTTACATGTTATATCTTTTATGTAATTTGTATTAAATAATAATAATAGTTACTTGTTTTTCATTCGATATATAATTGGGCTGTTTATGTGTTTGGACCGTTCATTTTAAATAATTTGAAATTTGTTTGAGCTGTTTATGTGTTTGGGCCGTTCCAAGTTCCAAAAAAAAAACAAATTATATTCAAAAAACTTAAACCGCGTTTATTATTAAAATATAACCGTTGCCGTTCCAAGTTCCCACGTTTACCCCCCCTTATAAATACCCTCACCACGTTCAAGAACCACGCCGTCTGCAATCCAAAAAAACTCCCCGTTTTCAAAAGATTTTTCTCCGACTCCGTCAACGAATGGCAAATACCTGGACCGACGTCGAAGACATCGCATTGTGCGAAGCATGGGAATAAGCGATGACCGATCCCCCAAGACGTGGACAGGGGGCTGTGGGTTAAGGTTCAACAGATCTTTGGGCAGCTTCGTGGTCCGGACCATAACCGGACCGTGGACGCCTTATCGTCCCGCTTTCGTGTGCTGCGGTTGGAGTGTGAGCGGTTTGACAGCTATTTCAAGAAGGTCGAGAGAGAAATGTCGGACCTGGTTGAGGATGACCAGAAGGAGGTGGCACTGATAAATTACCGTCATGACGAGGGTCATGAATTCAAGCACGTCTCCGAGTGGGAGGCAATTAGGATTTGGTTTTAGATTTTTTTGTTTATTATGTTTTGTTTACTTTTTTTAAGTTATGTTTAATGTTTATGTTTGCTATATTAATATAAAAAATTTTTTGTCTCCATAACAAAAAAAATAAATCTACTGTATTACAAAATAAAACTGGCCCAAGTATTATAAATTTTATTTTATTTAAGTCCGTTAACAAACGATTTGGGCCGTCCACTTTTAATAATTTTATCTACTGTTGGGCCGTTCAATTTTAATAATTTTAAACTGTTTGGGCCGTCCAAACATGTTTATATTGAACTGCCAACGAGTGTATAAAAATAATTAAGGTAACAATTCTAACAGCTCCTATTAGGAGGATAAACTGGTTAAGACGTTACGGTTTCATATGAAGTGCGCGCGTTCGATCCATGAAGGGGCCGGTTCTTTAAAGAAGAACCCCCCTTTTTATCCGTTTTTGTAAAATTTTCAGTTTAGTCCCCTGAAGTTTCATAAGTTTACTAAGGTGCTGTTTGTTTTTTCTGAGCTAAAAGGTCTGCAGTCTGCGGACCACATCTGCAGGCATCTGCAGGAGAAGAGGTGGACCAAATGTCTGCAGTCTGCAAGGAGAAGATGGTTTGTTTATCCCTCTTTTTAAAAGGTCTGCAGTGGTCTTCATCTTCATCTTCCCCTCTCTCTCTACCATCTTTGTTCTCTGCATATCTCTTATCTAAATACACAAACACAAAGTACTCATTTTCATGTTATCCCCTTCATACCCACACAAACAAACCTCAGATCCTCCCCCTTTCCCTCTCGATGTTAATCCGGCAACCACTAGGAGGAGGAGCCGGCGCCGATTCGGCGTTCCACCAACCACACACCCCTCCTGCTCCTCTTTTCTCTGGTGAAACACCCCTCAGCCACACACAACCAACTCCGTCATTCTCGTTTTCAGCCCGGCCACACCCACATTCCACCGAGTCACCGACACCACAAGTTGGTTTAAAGTCGGGAAGAGAGAGAGGTCGGAGAGGATGGAGACGACGGCGGCAGCGGCGCCGCCATCTGCGGCGTCTCAGTGGCGGAGGTAGGGGGTTTTGATGATAATGATGATGACGAAGGTAGGGCGTCTCAGTGGCGGAGGTAGGGCGTCTCAGTGGCGGAGGAAGGGGGTTTCGATTTGGGGCTGAGATTGGAGATTGAGCAGATCGATTTGGGGCTGAGATTGGAGATCGAGCTGATGATGATGATGATTTGGGGTGTTTGTTTACCACAGATCGATTTGGGACTGAGAAGAGGTGTTTTGAGAAGGAGATACTTCTTGAGAAGAGGTTTGAAGACCTCAGGCCAAGTCTGCACGAAGCAGAGGTGGGGAAGAGGTTTGAAGACCTAACCTCTTCTAAAAAACAAACAAGCTGCAGACCCTTATGTCTGCGCGTGGTCTGCGCGACGCAGACATAAGAGGTTCTGAAGCACTTCTAGGAAAAAACAAACAGCACCTAACTGATCTAACTGAATTTTATTAACCTAGATAGTCTTTATATAGGGTCTTTAACTAACTTAGTTAATTTGATTATTAATAACTAATTAACCAAGTTAGCTAACCTTGTTAACTTTATTAACTTAACAAAATTAATTTTATCAATTAATTCTTTTTATTATTTAACTATTTTTATTTAACTTTATTAATTAGTTTAATTAATTAAAATATTAATTAATAAATTTTATTAATTAAAATAAAACGTTGTATAAATCACAGTGTTGGGCCGTTCACTTTTAATAATTTTAAACTGTTTGGGCCGTCCAAACATGTTTATATTAAACTTTCAACGAGTGTATAAAAATAATTAAGGTAAGAATTCTAACAGCTCCTATTAGGAGGATAAACTGGTTAAGACGTTACGGTTTCATATGAAGTGCGCGCGTTCGATCCATGAAGGGGCCGGTTCTTTAAAGAAGAACCCCCCCTTTTATCCGTTTTTGTAAAATTTTCAGTTTAGTCCCCTGAAGTATCATAAGTTTACTAACTGATCTAACTGAATTTTATTAACCTAGATTGTCTTTATATAGGATATTTAACTAACTTAGTTAACACTACAAAAAAATGCCATCTAGTGGCATGCAAAAAGTGCCACAGAAAAACAAGAAAGTGCCACTAAAGAACCTTGTAAGAATGGGCGGCACACAAAAAATGTGCCACTAGAAGCGCTGACGCTAAAGCCTTTTAGTGGCACTTTTTCAATGTGTCGCACAAAGTTTTTAGGCTTTTAATGGCACTTTTTTATCTGCCAGTACAAACTTTTGAGCTTTTAGTAACACATATTTTTTGCCACAAAAATCACATCAAATTAAATGCCATTGACGTTTATCATACTAATTTTAATTAATTACATTTATCATTTATTTACATTAAAAAATAAGAACAAAATTGTAAAATATAGAAATCATAAAATAATCACTTCTATTAAAAGTTCAATCAATATTCCAAAGATTCCAAATGTCTAATGAGTGTCGACCTAAGTCTAATGATCAAACATATAACCCAAATAAACTAACAAGTGTATCAATAAAAACTCAAAACTTAATCGTGTTCATGAATCTCTTTCACAATCTTCATGCGAGTTAAATAATCATCGTGTTAACGTTTTCTTAGTAGTCATATTTCCACTTCGTAGTTCCCAGCACTTACTAGTTCCCAGCACTGTTTCATCTCTCTCTCTCTCTCAATCTATGCAGGCCATCTTCCACAGTTCCACCATTCTCTACCTTCTAGATGATCATTGCAATAACTTTTGTCCAATTTATAATGATTTTTCTGTTTGTTTTATAGGATGATGGCTGTTGTGGGTCTCGACACCAATCAATCATATGCCAAGTAGTCTATCTTCTTCGGTTTCAATATTTTATTCAATTAATCCATTTGCCGCAGGATCATGTTTCCCACCATCTTCAGGGTTTCTTGTGAAAAGAGAAGACACAAAAAAGAAGTAACGATTATAAAGTCTATGCTTCTCAACAATAAAAAAAAAGTGGACAACTTCAAGGGCCATAGAGTGTATAGAAACTAGTTTCAAACTGAAATACCTGTTATACATCACCAAGACCCTGACTTTTGTCACAACCATAAATGGGCCAACTTGCCATATATCCAGGGAAGCACTACTGCTATAAATTTAACATAACAACTTACATTGTTATATTTCTTGATGTTAAAACAAGGAGCCAATGCTAAAAAAAGTCCAAAAAGGCTAACTTATGATGAAATCAAAAGTAAGACATAGATGGAAGTCAAAGTAACATATATAACCAACCAGTGCCTAACCGTTGAAGGCGGAGTCGAGGGCTTTGCGGTCAAACCTGGTGAATACAATGCAAAGAAGTTATATTTAAAAGCACCACATCTATCAAGACGAGCACCGATCAAAGAGGACAAAACAAATAACTAAAAGAAAAAGAACTGGTAAGCTAAAGGTTCGTCGTCAGCTAGTATGGTTGTGACAAACATCCTACATGGCTATACATATATATGACTTGTAAAATAATATGTTTAATTAACTTCACAAATAGTTTTGGATAGATGTTTAACTATTCATCAAATATTATATATTATTACTATGAACATTGGAGTGAAAAAAAACTAAAAACCTTTCCCATATCGCTAAAAATGTTAACACGTTGTAGAGAAGAGAACTTTGACCAGTTGGGTAAGGAGAGGATTTAAACTGATACACCTGGCTCCAAATGATGGTATTGTTAAACAACTTATGTCCCAGTTTGTATGTATGCCTGCACAATGAGTGGCGAATTTGTTAAATTGCGCATGATCAAAATAAAAGATCACATGCTAGCATAATGAGTAGCATACAACGAGTTTGGCCAAAGTCCACTCAAGAAACTTGTATGACAGTATGCAGGATCACGCCAACCTACTGCTTTGTTGGTGCACCTGTGTCATAAATACATCAAAAGACGCCACTCAAAGTTAGGGCGATTCTTGGTTTATTCTTAACCTTCATTTTCCACAAATAACTTCTTACATACCAATACCATACATGCTGTTACAATGGAATGTCAAAGTTGTAGCAGTAGACCGCCTCTGCTTTTCACCAGTCAACAACTGATTCAGATTCCCTTATCAACTACTCCATGTTACAGTCATCTAATCTAGGTGTAATGTCAGAAATTTATTATTCAATGAGTTATAAATAAGTGTGGATACTTACTACATTCCATAGTGTTGGACTTTGTAATTTCTTGTATGCTTCTATCCAGTGGCGAAGCTTGCCGGAGAAAACGGAGGGGGCTAAAACATATATACCCAAAAATTTCTATAGAATCGGGGGGGGTAAAAACGTATATATCCAAAAATTTCTATACGAAAACTACATATATAACACTACTGAGCGAAAAATCCCGGGGGTCGGGCGACCCCCCCCCGCCCCCAAGAAGCTTCGCCCCTGCTTCTATCATTCATTTACAAGATATATATAATCATTTACAAGTCAATGGTCTTCCTAGAATGTCTCCTCTAGTCAATGGACTTCCTCTAATTAAGCTGTAGTTAATTATTTACAATAATGAGATACAAATCAATTGCTATGATTTAGCTTTATTCTAATATTCCCCCGCAGTCGAAACGGGAGGATCACGGATGTTGAGACTGGTGCGAAAATCATCGAATAGAACCTTTGGCAATCCTTTTGTAAAGATGTCGGCTATTTGGTATCGTGATGGTACATGTAGAACACGGACTTCACCCTTGGCGACCTTTTCTCGGACAAAGTGTATATCCATTTCAACGTGTTTTGTGCGTTGATGTTGAACCGGATTACCGGATAGGTAAATGGCACTGACGTTGTCACAATAAACTAAGGTTGCACGTTGAAGAGGATGATGAATTTCTAGTAATAAGTTGCGTAGCCAACAAACTTCGGACACCACATTAGCGACGCCCCGGTACTCCGCTTCGGCACTAGAGCGTGATAAAGTAGCTTGACGCTTAGAAGACCATGAGAGGAGGTTGTCGCCCATATATACACAATAACCGGACGTGGACCTCCTTGTGTCGGGACACCCTCCCCAATCGGCATCTGTGTAAGCCGTGAGGGAGGAGGTCGAAGAAGGTTGAATGTGAAGACCATAGGAGATGGTGCCTTTAATATATCGCATGATTCTTTTAAGAGCATTGAAATGGGTGGTCTTTGGGTCATGCATATGGAGGCACACTTGTTGGACGGCATATGAAATATCCGGTCGAGTAAAGGTGAGGTATTGTAAGGCACCGGCAAAGCTTCGGTATTCGGTGATATTGTCGATGGGTGTTCCATGAGAACTGCTTAATTTGTGTTGTGTGTCAACCGGAGTGGCCGCTGGGTTGCAATTGGAGAGACCGGCCCGTTCAAGGATTTCGCGGGCATATTTTTCTTGTGAGAGAAATAAAGAGTTCGAAGTTGAGTCCCGTGTGACCGAAATACCAAGAAAGTAGCTAAGTGGCCCTAGATCCTTCATTGCGAACTCTTTTGAAAGGCGAGCCATGAATTTTGCCCGTAAGTCATCTGTAGATGTTATCAACAATATATCATCGACATATAATAATATGAATGCCATTTGTGGGCCTTGGTTAAAGATGAATAAGGAGTGGTCACATTGGCTATGAATAAAACCCATTTTTGAGACGAAATCCGCAAACCGTTGGTACCATGCTCTTGGTGCTTGCTTGAGGCCATAAAGAGACTTTTTGAGTAGGCACACATGATTGGGATAATTCGGGTCTCGAAACCCCATTGGTTGGTGCATGAAAACCGTTTCATTTAAGTGACCATGTAGAAATGCGTTTTTGACATCGAGTTGATGTATAGGCCAAGATTTAGACAAAGCCAAAGATAAAACGGTTCTAATTGTTGCCGGTTTAACTACGGGACTAAAGGTTTCCCCACAATCAACACCAACTTGTTGAGATCGACCGTCACATACTAACCGGGCCTTATATCGTTCAAGAGTACCATCCGCTTTCTTTTTATGTTTGAAAATCCACATGCTACGAACAATATTCATACCAGGCTGTTTGGGTACTAATTCCCAAGTCTTGTTGTCAATAAGTGCTTGAAACTCGTCAGTCATGGCATTTTTCCAGTTTGCGTTGGAAAGGGCTTCGGTGGGTGATTTAGGTAGAGGAGAGATAAGTGGATGGGTAGACGTGTGTAGGTTGAATTGTTGTTTGGGTTTAAAAATTCCCGACATGGAGCGAGTATTCATGGTACGGGTCGGTGGAGGTGGGGGTGGGTGTTGGTGGTGGGCCGTAGGTGAATGAGGTGGGCTGTTGTGTGGGTTGGTTGATGGACTCGGCATGTGGTGGGTGGTGGAAGGGCTGGTTTGGGTTTGTGCATTTGGGCCGTTTGTATGTTGAGGACTAGATGGGCTTGTGGAGGTAGTTGGAGAAGATGGGGTAGAAGTTGTTGGGCCAGAATCGGATGAAGGGATGGTTTGGTTGTTGGTTGAAGTTGTAGGGTATATCCACTGGAAAGGATAGGGTGTAGAGGTTAAGAAATCATAGGATAAGTTAGTTGGTTTTTGAGTTGCAAATGGGAAAACAGTTTCATCAAAAATGACATCACGTGAGATATGAATTTGTTTGGTTTTGATGTTGTAACATTTGTAACCCCGGTGATGTGAAGGGTAGCCTAAAAATACGCACGGAGTTGAGCGGTCGGCGAGCTTATGGATGGTGGTTGATGGAAGAAGAGGGTAACAAAGACAACCGAAAATGCGTAAGTGTTCGTAAGAAGGGTGAAGATTATATAGACAGAAAGTGGGGTTGGAGTTGTTGAGGACTTTGGTGGGTAAGATATTTAAGAGATATGTTGCATGTTCAAGGGCATGGGGCCAAAACGAATGGGGTACGGAGGATTGTGATAGGATGGTACGCATAATGTTGTTTATGGATCTTATTTTACGCTCCGATTTTCCGTTTTGAGCGGAAGTGTATGGACATGAAAAACGAAATTGCATGCCATTCGAAGTGCAAAAATGGTGAAAAGATGAGTTGTTATATTCGCGACCATTATCACATTGAAAACATTTTATAGTGGTTCCGAATTGAGTTTTTATTAGTTTGTGAAATTCTAGAAATTTAGAATAGACTTGGGATTTGGAGGTGAGAGGATATGTCCATAAAAAATTTGTTTTGTCATCTAAGAATAGGACATAATATCGACATCCGGTGGATGAAAGAATTGGTGAGGTCCATAGGTCGCTATGTACAATATCAAATGGTAAATTAGTAGAAGTATGAGAATCATGAAAAGGAAATTTAATTTGTTTGCCAAACACACATGGTTCACATATAGAAGTATGTGGAACATTATTAGAAAAATTCAAACTAGGTTTTAAACAATGCAAGATATTATTTCCGGGATGTCCAAGACGACGGTGCCAAGTGTCTTGGGTCACGGCTAAAAAGGAGGAAACGGAAGCATGAGAAGGTTGAACTTTGGAACTTGAAGGTAGTGTTAACGGGTAGAGATCACCGGTGCTATCACATCGAAGGAGGTGCTTGCGGGTGTGGAGGTCCTTCACATCAAAACCAAACGGGTCAAATTCGATTGAAACATTGTTGTCGGTGGTGAAACGGCGTACCGAAATAAGATTTTTAATGAGTTTTGGTGCAAAAAGAATGTTGTTTAGTTTGAAGTTTGGAAAAGGTGGTGGTAAGGTATGGTTTCCAATCGCATGAACCGGTATATTTTTGCCATCACCGACTGTAATGTTTCGTTGATACACATTATTTAAACAAGAAGTGAGATTAGAAGAGTTGTGAGTCATTATACCTGTAGCGCCCGTGTCCATATACCAATTCTGGTCCGGTGGGTTTAGAGTGAGGGTATTGAAAGCTTGGTCAAGAGCCGTAGGCATGTATTGAGCATCCGAAGCTATGAAGGCTTGTTGAGGGCGAGGGCCGAGAATACCTTGCTGTGTAGGGGATGTCGGTGGTCGAGATTGTGGGAGAGTTGGATACGGACATGGTGGGGTGGTCCAGAAGTAACCAGTTGGTTGTGGCCAGGATGAGGGTCGGGTTTGGTTGGGTGTCGACTGGGTAAACCATGGGTAATGAGTCCATGGTTGTGATGGTTGGTGTCTGCCACGGCCTCGACCGCGTCCGCGGCCTCGGCCTCGAGTGTTACGGGTGTAGGAAGAATTGGTGTTTGGTTGCTGTGAGAGGGTGTTTTCGGCTGAGGTGGGTTGTGGAGTAGTATTATTGACCGAGGTGTGTAAGGCCGTCTCGTTAGTAACTCGGTTGGCCTTAGTTGTTTCTTCAAGGATTTATTGAGACCGAGCCTCATAAAAAGACGGGAATGGTTTAGTGTTTTGTATGATGGTACCGATATTACCATAAGCTTCGGAGAGTCCAGTGATGAGTTGAATCACCACGTCACGTTCGGTGACCGGTGATCCAACATTGTCCAATTGGTCGGAGATTATCTTTACCTCTTGGCAATACGCGGACATGTTGGGGAAGGAAGAAAGTTTGAGGTTAGCAAATTTTTGTTTAAGCAAAACGGCTCGTGTGGCTTGATTATCATGAAAAATGCGTTGCAAGGCGACCCAAGCATAGCAAGCGGTGGAGTCGGGTCGTATGATAGTGCTCAAGAGATCGCTGGAGATGGTGCCATAGATCCATTGAAGGACTATGGCATCCAGACGATCCCAAACATCATCAGCAGAAACGTTGGAAGTTGTTGCGTCAGTAGAAGCGGCAGCGGGAGGGTTAATAACACGAGGGGAGAGGTGATCGAGTACTTGAAACGCACGAAAATGGATTTTGAATAGTTCAGCCCAAGATGAATATTGGCTGGTTTCCATCTCTAGAGTGATAGGGATGAATGTTTTGATGTTGGAAACGGTAATAGCAGGGTGTGTTTTTGGGTCCATGGTGTCGGTAATGTGAGGCAGGAAGAAACAGAGGGCTGAAAAAAAAAACAAATGTGCGATGAATATGAAGAACAGGAGAGAGGATCGAAAGAAATTAGAAAAGGAGGTTTGATACCATGTTGGACTTTGTAATTTCTTGTCTGCTTCTATCATTCATTTACAAGATACTAGTAGGGTGCCCGCGCGATGCGGCGGGGCGACACTTTGGATTGCGGCACTCGTTTCTGGTAGTTTTCTTATTCGTATAATATTTACTAGTAGGGTGCCAGCGCGATGCGGCGGGGCGACACTTTGGATTGCGGCACTCGTTTCTGGTAGTTTTCTTATTCGTATAATATTTACGATAACAATATTGTGGTGGATATATGTCATTGGTGTTACACATATGTAAAGTTTTGTTTTTTTATAAAAATTAATAATCAAAAGACAAAAAAAATATTGTTCTTTTTATAAAAATTAATAACCAAAAGACAAAAAAATCAAGTTGTTATAACTGAAAAGTATTTTATTTTATTGGCTAAATTATAAAGTATAATTTTATTATTTAAAGTTCATAACTTTTTTTAAATATCCACATAGTACTCATCCAATAAACTTTAAGTTTAAAATTTTTATTTTAATAAAAATAAAAAATAGTATTTGACTCGTAAGTACGTTTTAGAGCTTTAACTTAAATTGTTAATTTTCGGTTTTTACAGATAAAAAAAATTATATTTTTATAAAATTTCAAGAAATGTTTTTATAGAAAAATAAGATGTTAATAGTTTATATCTTTATTAACTTTATATCATACTAAGTTCAGATTTTTAGTTCCTAACTAATCTTATCTATATGAGTCTACTTTTAACTTATAAACCCTAAAAATATGCAACACAATCTACTATGTATCTAGTCAAGTTGGTAAAGAATTCTTTTGAAACCGACTAATATTATCTATAACAATATAGTTGAATTTATAATTTCTAAAAGAGTAAACTGCCATTTTGGTCCCTGAGGTTTGGCCAGTTTTGCCACTTTAGTCCAAATTTCAAACATTTTGCCATTTTGGTCCCTGTGGTTTCAGTTTTATGTCATTTTAGTCCAAAAGTTCATTCTGGTCAGATTTCTCAAAAAAGAACCTGCTATTTTGTCCTTTTCTCAGGGGTAAAATGGTCATTTAAACATTACATATATAATTTACTCTCTCCCCTCTCCCCCATTACTCTCTCCCATCTCTCTCTTTCTCTCTCTCCCTCTCTCCTCTCTCTCGAACACCACCCATAAAGAATCAGAAGAAGGAGGATTCGAAGAAATCGAAGAATTAGAAGAAGGATTCGCCTCCGTCGTCGTCTCCAACAATGCTGCCGGAATTTACAGACAAACCGCCACCACCACATTCACTGTAAACAGCATCCGACACTTCAGAACCAGAGCACCACCACCGTCACTGTAAACAACCTCCGATACTTCCACAATGTCACTAGCTAAACACAGTTCGAGATCACCACCAGATTTCAAACATCGAGTCCTCACCTGCCTCAACAAACTTTCCGACCGCGACACACACTCCGCCGCCGCAACAGAGCTCGAATCCATCGCAAAAACTCTAAATCATGACTCAATTTCACCCTTTCTGTCTTCAATCTCCACCACTCCTCCTAATTGAGCACTGACAACAACTGTGAGGGGTTCGTTCTTCTTCAACGGCAACACCTCGTTTAATAGCAGTAGCTTCCAGCCGGAAATTTGTTAATATGTTTCTTTGATTTTTTTTATATTGCGGTTGATTGATTGATTTGTGTGAGTTTATTGAGTCTGGATCTGTGTTGATGCTGTGGTATGGTAGAGTAATAGTCTGGATCTTTGTTGTTGTGTTTATGTTTCCGTTGGATGTTGGAAGGTGTGTGGTGGTGGCGGCAGTGGTGAGAAGGGGGGAGGTGGCGGTGATGTTAGAGAGATAGAGACAAAGGGGTATTTAGAGAGAGAGAGAGTGTGCACAGGGGTGTTTAGAGAATTATAATAATTCCAAAATGACTAAAATACCCCTGAGGGTAAAGACAAAATATCAGGGTCATTAGTGTGGAATCTGACCAAATTTGAAATTTGGACCAAAATGGCAACAAAAACGAAACCATAGGAACCAAAATGACAAAAGGTTTAAAATTTGGACTAAAGTGGCAAAATTGGCCAAACCTCAGGGACCAAAATGGCAGTTTACTCTTCCTAAAAATTTGCAACAGAATTTAGTATTTATTTAGTAAAGATTGTAAATTTCTGAAGTATTTTATTTATGTTACTTGTTACAAAAAAATGTTTATAAAAGAATTATTTTTTTATAAAAACAAAATGTTTTGTTTATAAATAAAGTAAAAACTGTTTTACACATGTAAAGTTTCGTTTTTTATATAAAAAAAAATGATAATCAAATGACAAAAAAATAAAAGATAAGTTGTTATAGTTGTAAAGTAAGTTTATTTTGTTGGTTAAATGATAAAGTTTATAATTTTATTATTTAAAGTTCATAACATTTTTTTTAAATATCAACATGATACTCATCCAATAAACTTTAAGTTTAAAATTTTTGTTTTTATATAAAAAAATAGTAGTTGACTCGTAAGTACGTTTTACACCTTTAACTTTATTTGTTAAATTTAGTTTATATATATAATTTATATTTTTATAAAAATTTTAAAACCGTTTTCGTAAAAAATAGAATGTTAAGAGTTTATATCTTTGTTAACTTTATATCATAGTAAGTTCAGTTTTGTTTGTTTAGTTTTAAAGTTTATTACTTTATTATTTTTTAATTTAGAAATACAAATTATTAGATTAATATTGAAGAATAACTGCAATATTTTATAATTTCCGCTTGACTACATCTAACTGCAATATCTATTTATTGCAACGTTAGGATATTAACTTATATAAGTTTAGCTGACTTGTAAATTTAGGATACTAACTTTATTTTGAACTTTATTAACATGGTCAATATCTGCATTATATTAACACCAAAAATAAAGTTCAAATATAAAATAAACTTTATTCATACGTCTAGATCAAACATAACAACTGGAAATGAAAAAAAAACATAAAAACACTTGATAGATTTCATATTAGACAGCATGAAATCTATTCCGCTTCTGAATTGACACTCGAGGTATTTTTAATTAGGTTTTCTGGTTTGTGCTTGAATCGGCAGTATCTTTTAATTCCTCTTCTTTGTCATTGTCCTCAGAATCGTCTAAATTAATAACCTCGCTCCATTTCCAATCAGAGAGTCTTTTGGATCTCTTCCTTTGAATTTCAAACTTTCGATCCTTAAAAAGGAAAAAAATTGAATACAAAAGTTAAAAAAAGATTAAATAAACCTTAAAATTACATCTTCACTAAATTCACGTTGAAGATTAGACTTGTATAGACTAAACATTGCACCATAAGAAATAATATCAACACTTTTATCACCATCATCCTGCAATAAAACACACATGTAATAACCTAACGAACATGTTAATATGAAAGATATACGAAAAAATAATATTTAAAAACCAGCAAAATCAATACATTAGAAGCTTTTTCCACAAATGGGTTGTTTAAATTGGCATGTTCATCATGCAACTGAATCTGAAAAACAAATAAGTTAACATTCACATAAAAGTAAATAAAAGAAAACAATTATTCACTGTTGCGATATAACAGAACTGGCCTTACAATTTCCAATCTCGCATGCTTGGTTTTTCGCAGCAATTGAATTCAGAACTGCATCCATTTTTTAACTTTGTTCAGCAATAGATATAGGGGTGTCCTGCTATGTATTTATAGTAGTAACTATAGAAGTGCATTAGGGTTTGATGTTAGATTTGACACCCCTTTATTTAGGAAGTTTGTTGTAGTTAGTTTTAAGTTTTTATAAGATGTATCTAAGTATAGATATTAGACAGTTTTAATAAAATAAAACGTGACACATAATATCTTCATTTTATGTTACGGTACTTTAAATTCTTTTTGTTTTTGTTTGCATAGATGGACATATCTTTGTAGATTAGGCGCATTAGATCACAAATATTAATTACTTGTACATTAAAGCATTATCGACTTGTACCTTTTAATCTATGCGTCGATATTGAACAAGACAACTATCGAAATGTCGACAAAAATGTGTAGGTCGTCATACTATCTTTGGATTTTTTTAAACATTATAGTTTATAAGATATGTTAAGAATACGTAAAAAAATATAAGTTTGTTGTGGATGGACGAATTGTAACTAATTATCTATAATTTTGTTAAAACCTTAGGGATTTAAGTGTAATAAGTTTAAGGGCTAAAAAATAAATAGTATTTAAAAGACTAAACTACCCTCATTTTAGGGGTCTTTCTATAAATAGAGTGGGGAAAAAATTCTTATTTTTTGGGTATCTTAAAATACCCCTCTCTCATGCATTATAATATATTTACAAGATATATATAATCATTTACAAGTCAATGGTCTTCCTAGAATGTCTCCTCTAGTCAATGGACTTCCTCTAATTAAGCTGTAGTTAATTATTTACAATAATGAGATACAAATCAATTGCTATGATTTAGCTTTATTCTAATATATAGCATTCGCATTCGGTATTAATATCCGTATCTTCTACCACATCTACAAGTTCAGTAAGCTTGTTAGTTGCACAACTATTTACCTTATATAATCAATACCAAGAAATTAGCAATAAAAAAATAAAAAAGGCATAAAGAAATAAACAAAAAAGATCAAAAGAAAAAGGAGAATCCAGTACTTTCAAGAATAATTAAAGACCTACTAGTACCGCTACTAACATTAGGGTGAGAGGGGCACTCCCCTCTTAGGGGAGTCCCCTCTCTTACGCACACCCAATCAGGTTATGCCACGTCAACTCCCCTCTTAAACTCCCCTCGCACCCCAATTTGATGGCGGCACTCCCCTCTTAGGGGAATTGTTTTTTATTCAAAAAAAAAAAAAAAAAAAAAAAAACTTTTCATTGGTTGAAAATGAGGCTGGCCCCACCTTCTCTCTCCTTCTTCTTCGGTGTCTTCCCCCGAAATTGGTCCCCGATTTGGCTTCCCGCCTGGATGGCGGCACCTTCCCGCTCGGCAAAATTGGTCCCCGCATGGGGTCACCGAGGGTGCCCCGGACACCCTTAGCTGCTTCACTAAACCTGGCTGCAAGTGGGGTGGTTGCAGGTCAAGTCAGTACATTCCCCGCCAACGGATATTTAGATTTTGGCTCCTGGCAAACAGGCACACCAACACCAGTACCACCACATATATTTTCATCACTTACAGTCCGGTGAGGGCAGAGCAGACCCCTCATCCAACAGCTTCTGTTCATCTTCATCGAAGTTAGGCCCAATCTGCACATTGTGAACAAGAAATGGGGTCAAATCATCATAACCTCTCACAACACCAGCTGAATTTGGTCGTAGTCTGTGATCTTGTCTTACTATAGGATTTGTCCATGAAGATTGACGATCAAATCCAGCATGATTTAAAGGGCTCACAGTTCTATACGAGCCACAAATAAACAAAAGTATTGTAAGAAAAATCTGAATTCCTATTATGCCCAAACCTAGCTCCAGAAGGCCCAGATTAAACAAACAAGCATCTATCAGTTCCTCAAAAGTAAACATATGCTGATTTAAGAGATCAAAGCTCATATCCTATGAACCAAAAGTTAATACAAAATTGACAGGTTAAATATATATTCATCAGCACAATCATTCAAAAACAGACACATCCCAATTAAATTTGGAAATGAATCATGAAACGTAAACGAGTATCGTTAATCTTTGCTACACACAAAAAAATTGTACGTTTACCTAGGGTTTCAGGTTTTCACTAGTAGATCGTTTACAAACACTATCAAAGCTGTATTCAAGGAGACAAGGATGTTGACTTATCACTGTTAACCTTCAAGCGTACTCCCCCAACTGGACAGATAATGAATATAACAATATTACAAAACACCTTAATGAGATAAGATCACATAACTTAGTTAATGAATCAGTGAGTAAAATCATATAAATAAACAACATAATTCCAGAACAAAAAATGAAATCGCCTCAAACATTACCTGCTTTAGACACGAAGATGAAATTGGGGTTTTTACCGTGAAATCATAAATTAAGGCAATTAATGCACTTTAAGACACATATCTGCCAAATCTGACTAATTGTCCACTAATTAGCATCAAGGGAATCATTCGCCCATGCCAATCGCCGACGTCCATAGCGAGGTGACGAGTTCCGATCTGGCAAAGATAGAGAGGGGGTTTGCCTGCAGTCTGACGTTACGAGAGGGAGATTGAAGAACTTCTAGAATTAGAGTTGTAGGGAAGTTGATTCTGATTAAATGTGGTTTTGGAATGGGGGAATGATTTTTGGGGGGAAATGTTACTCGAAAATTTGTAATATATTTAAGAGGGAAAATTTAGGGAAATTTTATTAAAAAGTTTTGAGGTTGGAAAGTGCTTGAAAATTTTATAACGGATCTTAATAGGATGATTAAATGGTATCGGTACTGAATTTAGCGAATTGGGTATGTTTTCGGCACTGATTTGGTACCGACTTTTGAAATTTTCGGTACCAATCTGGTACGGTATCGGTTTTTAACGGTTTTTACCCTCAAATATTGGTACCGAATCATACCATACCGGGTATATTCGGTACTGGTACCGGTACCCATTTTTGGGGATTTTCGGTATCTGTGTTTTTCGTATCGGTATTTTAGGTACTGGTTGGTACCGAGCTCATCCCTAGATCTTAACGAGCTAAGCTAGTCGAGTTTAGTTTGAAAAAAAAAACTTGAAACGAATCGAGCTTAACTAGACTTAGCACTAGCCCAAACATAAATCTAAGCTTGTTTTAATAAACAATTCCGAGCTCGAGCCCTAACTTCAATACATATGTAAAGTGTCATTAAAAAAAGGGAAATTGGATTTAAATAATCCGAACTTTCACCTGTTGGCCAATAACACTCCGAACTTTCAGTTTGGCCAGCAGCACTCTCAACTTTCATCCTATTTTTCCAAAACACTCCCAAACTAACATATCACTAACCAAGTTAGTTTTTAAGTTTTATTTATTACACAAACAGTCCCTGTAGTTATAATTTACTAGTTTTAAGTTTTATTTATTACACAAACAGTCCCTGTAATTATAAAAAAAATCATAAAAATAAAAAAAAAAATCTAAAAATTCAAAAAAATCATAAAAATTCAAAAAAAATCAAAAAAATTCTAAAAAAATAAAAAAAATCATAAAAAATCATAAAAATTCTAAAAAATATCAAAAAAATTCTAAAAAAATCATAAAAAACCGTTTCGACCCGTACCGTTTCGACGCGAACTGTTTCGACGCGTACCGTTTCGACCCGGACCGTTTCGACGCGAACTGTTTCGAACCGTACCGTTTCGACCCGGACCGTTTCGACCCGGACCGTTTTCGACCCGTACCGTTTCGACGCGAACCGTTTCGACGCGTACCGTTTCGACCCGTACCGTTTCAACGGTACGCGTCGAAACGGTCCGGGTCGAAACGGTACGGTTCGAAACGGTCCGGGTCGAAACGGTACGGTTCGAAACGGTCCGGGTGGAAACGGTACGGGTCGAAACGGTCCGGGTCGAAACGATACGCGTCGAAACAGTTCGCGTCGAAACAGTTCGCGTCGAAACGGTACGGGTCGAAACGGTTTTTTATGATTTTTTTAGAATTTTTCTGATATTTTTTAGAATTTTTATGATTTTTTATGATTTTTTTTTATTTTTTATGATTTTTTTTGATTTTTTTGAATTTTTTTGAATAAAACTACAGGGACTGTTTGTGTAATAAATAAAACTTAAAACTAGTAAATTATAACTACAGGGACTGTTTGTGTAATAAATAAAACTTAAAAACTAACTTGGTTAGTGATATGTTAGTTTGGGAGTGTTTTGGGAAAATAGGATGAAAGTTGAGAGTGCTGCTGGCCAAACTGAAAGTTCGGAGTGTTATTGGCCAACAGGTGAAAGTTCGGATTATTTAAATCCAATTTCCCTTAAAAAAATAGTGGCATAAAGAAAGTGTCCTTAAACACCGAGTTTAGTGGCATAAAACCTAAATGACACTAAAAGTGAATGCTAAGCAAATATGGCACACAAAAAGTGCCATTAAAACCTAAATTAGTGGCATAAAAACCAAATGCCATTAAAAACGTGTGCCACTATATGGCATTTTTTTTGTATTTGTTTATTAATAACTAATTAACCAAGTTAGCTAACCTTGTTAACTTTATTAACTTAACAAAATTAATTTTATCAATTAATTCTTTTATTATTTAACTATTTTTATTTAACTTTATTAATTAGTTTAATTAATTAAAATATTAATTAATAAATTTTATTAATTAAAATAAAACGATGTATAAAACTTAATAAATTTGTTTGGGCCGTCCAAACATGTTTATATATAGCGTGTGGGCTGTTTTGGCCTAAATATGTTTGTAAAAATTAATGTCACTTAGAGTTAAAAAACTAAATTCACGATTCACATAGACAAACGGTTAAAAGTCAAACATTAAGTTGGACGATACAACCTAAATATTACAAATTCATTTCGTGAATTACAGGTAATTTTTTAAAGTTTCAAACACTGAAAGGTGTTCAAAGTCCACGTCGTAAAGTATTGCGTAGTCGAGCAGGGCCTCTTCAACGACCTCTTGTTCTTCCATGTTCGGATTAGTTTTTTTAACAAGTTTACACCTTCCTAAAAAACGGTTACATTTAAAGCGTAGAAAAGCAAGACGAGTCGTCAAGGCATCGACATTTCTGGACGTCTCTTGTAGGTGAATGCAAAAGTAGTTGAAAACCTGCCCCTAGAAAGCAGCATCGGAAACTGAATAAGTGCCCAGATCACGAGCGGCAGCGTACGAAACGACAGCAGCAATATCTTCCTCGTCGGTCCAAGAATCCATTTTTTTAGTGGGAACTTTGAAAGGAGAATGGGGTTAAATGGGAGGAGTAATATATGTATTTATAGCTTTGAAATGAGAATGGGGTTAATATTAAATATTAAAACATATTAAAAAGAGGAGTTATTTTATTTAACAACATTTGGGCGTGGCAAAACCGCCAAAAATACAGTTTATCAGCCATGAATCGTCTATATGACAAACATATTTGTTTTACGTCTCCAGTAATGTTAATTGGTTTGTCCGTAACGAGATGCTCCATAAGCATACACAGATAGACAGCTTCATTGCCTACGATTGACCTGTTAGAAATCACGTAGTTATCGTTTAGCTCATGAGTTATGCAGCATTCTGGTTTGCCGGTCTTTTTCCAATACTGCAAATGCACCAGCAAACCAGTTAAATACACCTTAAGCTTCGTCAACCGTGGAATAATAACTGCTCTAAATTTGTCTAGTCGTCCACAAAAGTCTTCAAAAGGGTACAAAACTAATTCCTGGGATGCCAACTCTAATCGTACCAACAGCCATTCGTTATTGTCAATCGGCAGTGGGATAAACACAAAATCCACGTCAAAAAAGGAAGGAAATGGGTTTTCTTTACCATTTCCATAACCAACCACGCTCTTAGGAACGGATTGTAGTAACGTGTCATAGAATTGCGGTGGAAGAATTGTCCACCGCAAATTTAACGTGGGATCCTTTTGTAGGTTTCTGCTTCTCCAAGCCATTAGTCTTCCAGTCCATCCCTCAATATGTTGTTTAATGAATATTATATTAATACAAGTTACATGTAATAAACAGTATAAATACAAATTTTGTTAATAAAAAAAGTTCTAATGAAATTACCGTTGCTGTTAGGTAGCCATTACAACGATAGCCTAACAGAGTGCCCCAAATTTTTTTGTCCAACTCCACATAACGACTGAAAACAGCTAAATAACAGAATGGGGCGTCCCCATTATTGTAAAATGTTGCAACATCTTTTGACCAATTCTCAGATTCTTCGTCTGGAATTGCCCATCTTCCGCCTCTGTTCGGGTGTAAGCTTTGACGATTCGTTACAAAGTTGTTTTCTTCCGGCACCTGCGGCACAGCCGTTTCAGACGATGAAGTTTCACCCGACTGTCTGGGTGCTCTCCATTTCTTAAGAATCCACGTTGATGATTTACTAACTGGTTGAGAGCAGTATACGTCACTCTTGTTTTTGTCAGCCATTATTTGTTTCAAGGGAGTTTCAAGGCTTCTCAATGGAGCTGTAAGAATATTTTGCGATCTTATTTAACATGAAAAGAAATTTTGAAAAAATTAATTTTTTAAGCGGTTTCAATATACTCATTTCAATAAAGCTGCCCGAGCCGTTTCAAGGCACGTGGTCCGATAAAGTAAAAAGTCAAGCCTTTACCACACCATGCATGTGCCGTTTCAACGCACGTGCTCCAATAAAGTAAAAAGCAACTGCCCGAGCCGTTTCATGTAACTGCCCGAGCCATTTCAGTGCACGTGCTCCAACTTAGTAAAAGGTCAAGCCTTTATCGTTTTATGCTTGTGCCGTTTCATGCTCATGCCGAGCCGTTTCCGCTGCAACGCACGTTCTACAATAAAGTAAAAAGCAACTGCCGAGCCGTTTCATGTTACTGTCCAAGCCGTTTCAGTTCCTTTTTTATGCCGTTTCCAACATATGTCCAAGCCCTTTCACTGCGTGTGTTCCAATAAGGTATTGTTCCTCGTCAGACGACATTCAAGTCGGGTCAACAAGATCGAGTAGTCGTTTCCTCCCATGTGAGAAACACTTTGAACTCATTTTGAAACTTTTCTCCACTTTGGAGCAAAGCAAAGCAAAGCACTTGAAGACCCAACGTTGAAGATCCGAAAGATCGTTGACTCGTCTGGGACCACTAATCACACTTCTTCGACATTAGTTGTGGGCCCCCCACTATGGACTTCAACCGACACGTGAACATGCCAAATGATTTCGGGAACATGCCAAACGACCAAGAGATGGAAGAAGCATTCATGGACCCCCCTTCATGCCCGGTAAAATTTTTGTGGATTATTTAATAAAAGATAAGATTTTTATTTGAATTCGTATACTTTTTTATTTTATTTTTTTCTTCTTATATAGCAAATAACCATTAAAGTACGACAAAAGTGGTTGGTTTTACAAAAATTGCGTGAAGTGATGACTCCGGCGGTTGAAACAACTATTAGGCAGACGTGTTTCGGTCCATATTTAGACAATAGATGCACCATATGTGATAGCCTTCTTTTATATGGCGTTGCACAACTACAAATATCGACTCCTTTTCCCCGTCTTGGTATTTCGTATAGATTACGAGGGGAGCTATTTACATTCACCCCTAAACAATTTTGTTTAATAACGGGGCTACGTTTTGGGCACACTTCTTGGTCACCTATAGACCATTCGAACTCCTTTAAGAACAGATATTTTGAACCTGGATCAACTGTTAATTTTGGGAGAATAATGACTTTATTCGAGAACATTAAGCAGATTAACGAACATGACGCCACGAGGATATGTCTCCTCATGCTAATCGGTCAAGGTTTTTTGGGTTGGCAAAACACCAATCTTGTTGATAATATGCTTTTAGACCTTGTGGATAATTTAGAAGAATTCAGACAGTATCCATGGGGTAATTATTTTTGGGAAAGTACTTATAGTGCCATATACGATTTGCACAATCGGCAAAAAGAAGACGCTAAAGGTTTTTCATTGGCTGGATTTGTCTGGCCCTTCAAGGTACCTGTGAATGTCAATTAATATTGTTATTTCGAAAACCATATAAAATTTCAATAAATTCTTTTGTGTTGATGTGGGTGTTGGAGATTTTTCCTCAGTTTAAGAATTCAAGGGAATGGTTTGAAGGTGAGACGATTCCAAGATTTTTGGGATGGAAAGAAGGCAAGAAGTTTATGAGGGGCACTATGGACCGATTGCTTCAACTAGCTGCAAAGGTAAAATTTTTACCTTTAAATATATATAATTCCGTATATTATATTTTAAAGTATAATGGGTGGGCTGTTTAGGGTGTTCATATTCCGTTAACAGGAAACCCAAATAAAATTTAAAATTGAACAATTTAGGGTGTTAAAGTTATAATTTTTAATTATTTTACTGTTTATAATTTTTTAATTTTTTGTATTTTTTTAGTATCTTTTCATACCCAAAGTAATAAAGTTTAAAAAAAAACATAAACATTTTTATTGTTTATATTAATAAGAGTAAACTGCCATTTTGCAAAAAAAATTGAGTTTTGGACTAAAGTTGCAAAATTGGCCAACGAACAGGGACCAAAATTGGAGAGAGAAATATTAATATTTTATTAATTGTTTTTTTTTATTTATAACATTGCAGAGACGTGAATTTAGGCCGTCTTTTGTTATATTGCCCACTGAAAATGAGTTGCAAAGTGCGTGGTATTTGTCTAGTTCAGATTATTTAGACGCTGAACGTCGGATGTATGCCAGTGCAATGCCGGGCGAGAAACCGGTTCAAATGGCCACGGAAATACCCATTCAAATGCCCACAGGGTTCACGGGTCTAATTCAACCAGAAATGCAGGCTGCCCCCAGTGTCGTCACACAAGAACAGATAGCGTCTGTAATAAACAATTTGTTTGGTGACGATGGGGCGAATGAAGGTTATAATCGGGCAGCGGATCGACAGGAGATTCCACAAAATAATTTTGTTCCCCCTATGACCCCGTTTCGATCAAATTACGAGAATGAGCTGATTTCACAATTTAGATCACTCATGGACGAGAAGCTGCAAGAGAACAACCGGAGACTGACCGATATGGTCATGTCAGAGTTTTCACAAACATATCGTTGTTCCCCAAAACAAAAAACTGTCAGGACTCCCGTACGAACGCCAAAAGAACAGGCACACACTCAGAGTGATAATGTAATGTGCTTTGTGAATAATTTTTTTATTTTATAATAACAATATCTACTAATAACCGTTAATTTAACTGACATGCTTTTTTGTAGGCTGTTGCAGATTCATTTATCAACTACGATAATGCCGAAAATGCCTACCACGTCTCTTTGAGCCCGATGGTGAACGTAGATTTTGTAAGTTTTTCGATTTTATATATTTTAATTACTGGTCATATTTTTTTATTACCACTATAAATATATAAAATTTCAATATGATTTAATTGTGTAAAAGAAAGTTAATAAAAATATATTTTATAAAGTGAAATTAATACGTATATACAATATTTGTAGAATGAGGATCCTGAATTAATCAAATTGAGACGATCCGAAAGGCTTGTAAAGCCCGCATCAGCTTTGCTATCCCCGTATGTGGCTTACAAAAGATTGAAAAAAGAAGAAGCCAAAAAGTTAAGGAATGAGGATAGACAAATTGAGTTCATCAAGACGTGGTATCCAAATAGCGGCAGTAAACATCTTTCCCTAATAGTGGGGAATTTTGTCGGTCCAAATTTTTGGGAGTCATTGCTGGGCGAGGACGGTAGAGGCTGGTTAAGCGATGATGTAAGTAATGGCATCTGTATATAACAACCATAAAATAAATAAATTTATATTTTTTTTGTATATTGTTTTCAAACTAACTTAAGAATGTTTAACAACATATATTTGGGTGGATGATCCATTTGTATCATTCAAGAAATGAAAGTGATCGCTGGAGTATTCTACCCCCATATTTTCAGAATTATTTTCGATCGCGGGCCGTCGACCAAAACTGTAAAGGTTACTTCACTGGGCAGGTTGAACCTTTTCCATCAATACATACTGTTGACGAGGTAATGTGGAACGAACGTATTAATTACTAGATAAATGTATTTCTTATTGAATTAATTTAATATTTTGCGTAATAATTATATAGGTTTACGTTCCGTTGTATATACAAGGCCTTCACTGGTTTTTAGGCGTTTTCAACCTTGTCGATTACAAGCTGACGATATACGACAGGTATTAGCCCGATTTAACTGATTAGTACTCCAAAATACATGTTGCTAACTGTGTTAATTTGTTGTTGTTTTAGCCTTTTAAATGCTATGGAAAAGGAAAGAACGGATGTGGTGTGTCATATAAATTTTGTGTTTGACCATTGGCTACGAATTCATGGTTATAATGCCCACAGACCACTACCGTTATATTACCCATTCGAAGTTATTTACGCAACCGATGCTCCTCAGCAGTCCGGACCTTTGGGAGACTGTGGAGTTTGGGTTTGCATATTTCTTGAAAGGTTGATAAATAAAAAACCGTTGAACGATGGTGAAGATACTGAGAAAACAGCGGAACGAATGAGACGTCAACTAGCTTTACTATTTTATGATTCCGTGTTACCCGATAGTACAAGTGACGTCTTTGATGATGATGATGAAGATCCCGTAATTGTAGGATAATTATATTCCCTAATTGTATTGTTTTCTTTTAAAAATTAAATGAATTTGTATTGCTGCCTATGTCTATATATATGTGTGTTCCACCTTTATACAAAGACATATGTGTTAAAACATTACCAATGACAAGCATTCCTCCTTCCGTACAAAACACAGTTTGGATCAATCAACATGATCGGGATCGCCAGTGGTCTCCAAATGTTCTTGAATTTTACTACGATGGGGATAATACTACTTGCTTTTCTTCATACACGGGGATAACACCACTGGGAAAATCTTGGTGGGGGGGACTGCTTGGATTTACTGGAGCGGGTTTTATTCAAAAAACGGTACCTTAATAATAAATATTTTCGGAATAAAAATCAGTTTCATTATTTTTGTATTAAATAAATTACCGTTATTTTTTAGCACGTAAAAGCATGGTGTAACAAACTCATGTATGAACGAGAGATTGAAATAAATGCAAGAACGCTGTCGTCAAACGATTATCGTTGGACAGTTCTACCTCCAAATTTCTTCGACATGTTAAATGAACAAGATATTGATGCAACCAGATACGCAGATGGTTCTACGGCAACATATCCTCCATTCTGGGAAATTGATACGGTAGGCTTAATCAAATTATTTTTTTCGTTTTTTATTAATATTTTATATTTACTGTTGTTTTACCTTGTAAATACTTATACCGTATATACCTTCGAAGCACAAGTCTCATTCTTACTCCACACCTATTTAAACACATGTTGGTCCACTACTCAACTGGCATCCCCCTTTTTTCTACCTCATGGCGAATCAACAACACAACATTCATCTACACATTCATATCAACGTCAACATTTCCCAAACGGTTAACCACCCAAACTCACCCTCAGATAACCCTGAACCAAACAATTCCCAAACTCGTAACCCCCCAAACCCGGTGCAACAGCCAACACGTGAAGCACCAATTAGCGGTTCAGGTCAGTGTCAGGCGCTTGTGCCGTTACCTAACACCAATGAACGACAACGTCCTTTGGACCAGATTATTCCACAACAATGTTTGACGGTTACTGCTGACGAAGACTCAGACGAGGAAATGGATTTCGAAAGATTGTACGATGAAGTCCGTTTTGAAGCTTATCGTGCGGAAATGGAAGGAGTAGAGTATGATTCTGAAGCGGAAGACCATTCCGGTTATTAGTTAAATGTCAGTGTTTTTTTTTTGGAATAAGAAGTTAAACGTGTTTGATGTAATATTTTTTTTTGCTAAGAATTTTTGTTTTTTTATTTACAACATTGATTTAGAACTTAAGATTTGTCAATTTTCTCACACAAGCCCACTAACAGCCCACGAGTCCACGAGCAGCCCACGAGCCTATGCTTCCTATTCGACCACAGCAGCCCACGAGCCTCTATGCTTCCAGCCCACTAACAGCCCACGAGTCCATGTTTCTAGTTTAGCCAATTTCCTCATTATTAAATAAAACAAACAAATATAAGATATAAAAGAAATAATAACTATAAAAGTGAAAAGATATGTTTATTTTTAACAAGATTATTCACTTTTTGCAGGTATACATTCCTATACCGGACAAGGATCAAAATTGGTTGCTTTTTAAAATAAATCTAAAGTCACTAGAATTAAGAATTTTTTTTGCCAATAGTTGTGACACGATTAATTGCGGAGATTCATTTCGCGTACACAGAAGAGTACATCAAATAGTGCTAGAATTTGAGTCTCTATTTTTGTGGTTTCTCGGACGTATATCGTACTGGCAACACTCAGAAATATATGAGACGCGTGCCATGCAAATAGTAGGGGATTTCGTGTGGCCTGATCAAACAGATCGTATTGGCAGAAATTCAGGAGTCATCATATGTATGCTAATGGAAAAACTTGTTCGGGATCTTTCTTTAATATGGAACGAAGGAAACCTTCAGGATGCTTGTTTCAGATACAGACGGTACATGGCAGATGAACTCTACGCCGGGCGCTTCACACCTGTTAATGTTTAATGGTTCTATGTATGCATGTAATATAAAAAAAAGGGTTAATGGATTTAAACACCCCCAACTATGGCCATTTGGCCGATGGCACTCTCAACTTTCACTTTGGCTCAGACCACTCCCAACTTAACACATCGATTGTCATGGCACCCCCTCGTTAAATATTTACTAACCAGGTTACTCAAATTAGCCTACGTGGCAATTTAATCTGATGTGGCATTCATACGTGTCATACATGAGCTGATGTGGATAATCCCTCATTCGTTGAAGTTTATAATCCCTCATTCATGAACACCTTATAAAAACCCCAAAATCATTACATATCAAACCCTAAAATCCCTGAGCAAAATCAAACTCCATGTGAAATTAAAAAAAAATGTTTCAGGAATATAGTAGTTTAACATGATTATCAGCAACGTGAGATTCACCATTTTCATTACTATCAACACACTCAAACAAAACTTCAACCGTTTTCTCATTCACCATTGAAGAACAGAACATCACCTTCACTTATCTGACTTTTCTCATGTCTCCAGGTCTCATCATTTCCTGAATTACCTTCTGCACTCAATTTCCAATTCATCTATAAACTTGCTGAAAACCAATGATCTGTTTGGATCCCCAATTCCTCATCTTATCTTCTTCCTCCCATAAAGCTTGTCGGAAACCATGAACACCACCGTCGCCGGTGCTTCTGGCCGTCGCCGGACTCCACAGCCGTCGCCGGCTGCTATCAACCACCCTCACCGTCATCTTCAGTCTCTGTCATCGTCTTCATCTTAATTACAGCCGCCGCAGCGGCGGCGCTGCTGCGCAAAAACTTCGCCGGTGTGCCGCCGGTTCTTCACGGGAGGGAGATCGAGAGGGGTGGAGGTATTTGGGGGTGTTTGTGCGTCCGCCGGAGTGGGAGGGGCGCCGGAGTCACTCCGGTTGCTGGCCAGAATCGAGAGAGCAGAGGGGGTTTGGGGTTGTTGGAATCGGGATGCTGAATCTGTGTTGGGGATGATGATGATAAATGGGGATGATGATAATAAATGGGTTGCTGAGTGTGGGTATTTATAATAAATTTTATAACGTTTCGCGATATATGTATATCACATAATACAATACATCATCAAATCATAGTTAGCTCAATTGGCCAGTGCCCATTTAATGGATTCTCTGTTATACAGACTCGGGTTCGAGTCTTGTTAGTCCCATTTTATAGATTTTTGGATCCATCAGCATGCCACGTCAGCAAATTTGGATCCATCATCATGCCATGTCAGCAAATATTGGCCATGTCAGCAAAAAGAACTAACCCAGTTAGTGTTTATTTAACGACGGGGTGACACAGCAACCCAAGTGTTAAGTTGAGAGTGGTCTGAGCCAAAGTGAAAGTTGAGAGTGCCATCAGCCAAATGGCCATAGTTGGGGGTGTTTAAATCCATTAACCCTAAAAAAAATAACATATTGTAATGAAATGATTTTCAATATTAATTATTTGCAACTAAATAGACTTACTACGTTATTTGAGAAATTAAAATACACAAAATAAATTAAAGTATTAAAAGTCTCCCAAGTTAAAAGACGGATACATATAATTAGACGGAGATTGTGTAAAATGATCAGGATCATCGGTTTCTTTCCCTTTCCCTTTGTCTGGGCCTTTGCGAGTACGAATTTCTGACGGCATGGGCTGCCGACAGACATCCCGATGATGACCATATGAGTTACACCGGGAACAATACAGTGGAGTAGGTTCTTCCCCACGGGATAAGATCCGGTGGTTTTCTCGAGGACGACCGGCCTGGCGTTTTGTCATATGCGGCGGTTGAAGATTGATAAGGTCTTCTGGAGTCTCCCATTCAGATCTATGAGGAAGAGGAGTAATCGCTTCTTCATAAGTTTTTTATAGACTTCGTTTGAGTAACACGGGAAGCAATACTTATTGCAATCGGTTTCACCTAAAAAATTTGACACGACAATAACATGCCCGCACGGTAAACCAGAAACCTGCCAAACTCGGCAACTACAACTTCCATTAACAAAGTTAACTAAACCCCCCTTTCCACTGTCTGTGACAGAATAACTGTTTAACCCAATCCCAGCAACCGTCCAGGTTCTAGACCCTTCAATTTTTTTTAAAAATTTTCTTCTGTGCCCATTGTGTAAGTAAATGTTTTTCATGAATACCTTGCAAACGGCGATCGTAAAACCATTTCTGTACAGATTGCCGGAAGAACTCTAAGAGTTGCGTTACCAGAATTTTACGCGGGTGTCTAGATAAAGCGTTAATAGACTCTGCGCTGTTAGTTGTCATATAATGATATCGATTACCTGGACAATGCGCCCTTGCCCATCTACCGAACCCAATACTTGTCAGAGTGTGACGTAGTCTAGGAACGGCAAGACAAAGAGCATTGAATGACTCGTTAAAATCAGACAATCGGTACGATTTGCATGTCTTCCACCACAGCTTCTCATTTTCTTTTTTTTTTATCAGAGGGTAAACGTAGGTTCATCATTAAATGACGACAGCATAACCCGTGATAAGCATGTGGAAAGACGTTTCTAATAGCTAGGTGTATAGAATTCGCTCTATCCGATATTATCGCCATGTCAGGTATTTCACCGATGCATTCTTTAAGCTTTGACAGAAACCATGTCCAAGATTCACCATCCTCTGATTTTCCTATTCCATAGGAAATAGGTAAAATTTGGTTGTTTCCATCTATCCCAACTGCTATAAATAACGTCCCTTTAAATTCACCCTTTAGGTGTGCAGCATCAATGATCACCACCGGTCTTAGATTACAGATAAAGGTACGAATCTGAAACAAAATTATTTAAAAAACGTCAACAAGATGTACTTTGACGAAAAAAAAACATAGACTGCTGTAACTTACCGCAGCACCAATCGCGACAAAGACCATTTCAAACCGACGCTCGTCATCAGTCTTGATATGAGTGACAGAACCTGGATTTGCCCGCTGTAGATTGTAACAATAAAATGGTAGTTCTGCAAACGAATTTCTGCTTGTTCCTTGTAAAACCTCTAGTGCCAGACTTTTTCCACGCCAAGCTTGACTAGTGGTTATCTCAAGTTGGAATCTTTGTCTAAAATCTTTCACTATTTCATTACAACGATATATTCTACCACTGTCTTTTAAAGGTTCTTTTAAATAGTGAGCAGTAACCTTTGGGTTTGCCTGACGAAGATGTGGGTACGTTAGCGTCTTCGAGCACGTGTGTTTATCGTTAAAACTCTTAACAAAAAACACCCCACTATCCCCAAAACTGTATGCACGAAAACGCCAAACGCAACCGTCCACCGAACATGACACTTCGTACCGACTTTTAGAAGATCTATCTACTTTAAACTCAAAGTGTTCTAACAAACATTTTTTTCCCAACTCAAGTTTCATGTCTGCTTTGTTATTAAATACGTGCCCTTGTTCAAAAGTAATTGATGAAGATGGCAAACAATTTTCAAATGAATTATCAGGATTTAGCTGGTAGTCGTTTAAAACATCATAATTTTCTTCATCAGTACAAAAATTCAAATCAGGAACTTTAAATATTTTTGGAGGTGAAAAACTAGATGACCCAGCACAAAACCCTTCAACGACATATAATTTATAAATTTCAAAAATATTTTCCAGAGCAAAATTATAAAACATTGCAAGATCTTCATCGTTTATTATATCGATTGGATCACTAAAGGAAGACAACCGATACGATAACTTCGTAATGTTTGTAGAACTACACATGTTTGACACTTTACTTAGAAGAGCAATGTATGAAAGGTTGGGTTCAATTTCTAAACCACGTCTACTTGAATCAGCATCAGCAACATACTCCAACTTTCCATTAACGATTTCCCACTTTCCGCCGCTGTATACAACCAAACGAATCTTCATAATTTTAAGTTGGTAAGTTCCTTCTACAAAAGCTAAATATAAATCAGACAAATATATTTCCTTGTACAAAAGCTAAATATAAATCAGACAAATATATCCCCAAATATAAATCAATAAAATAATGCAATGAAACGGCTCAGACACGTTGAACCCGCTCGAACCACAGCTTGAAACGGCTCGGAGCAGCTGTACCGGCTCGGAGCCAGGTGTACCGGCTCGGAGCAGTTGAGACGGCTTGGACAGTTAAGCGAACCAGCTCAGAGCAAGCTGAACCGGCTTGGCATGCAGAAGTGGGGTCCACGTGTGTACGGGTAACGGCTCGGCTGGAACCTAAGCACACGGCTTGGCTCGTAGAAAGAACTCGGCTAAGATCTTTCAACGGCAGCCGACTGTAACGGCTTGGCTAAGATCTTTCAACAATGTCGGACACGTGGCGTCCAATGAAGCAACCTCAAGCCGTTACAGGTGTTGATGCAGATTTTGTGTCCGATGCTTGTCGAATAGATTAGTTTTATTTTAAGCTGAATTTGTAATAGTTAGTGAAACGGTCTATCGAACGTGTATAGACCCGCTCGTTTGAAGTGGTCAAACGAGAGGGTTATTCGGTTGACCGTGTGGGTTTTGCTAGACAAACAGTTAGTTTATGGTTGTATAATGTTTGGTGTCGAAGGATAAGGCATCGAAGGATTGTGTATATCCTTCGATGAGCTCGAAAGATATCCATCGATAGATGAAGATGGACCTCGAAGGATATGTCATCCTTCGAGGTATATGTGTATCTTTCGATAGCTGGATGATCGACAGATGATCTATCGATCAATCAGTTAGATCCTTCGACCATACAACCTGTGTTGGGTATAAATACCAACACTTTGTCATTTGCAAGACCAAGAGAGTGAGAGGAGGTTTGAGACCTCACCCAGGGAGAGATCACCACTTGATCTCTCCCGGAATGTATACTCCTTTGGTATTATTTCGGTTATCATGTAATCGGGCCGATTTGTAATGTTTTACTACCGGATTAATACAAAGTTGTTTGTTTATCATTGCTAATCTCTTCCGTCTTTGAACATAATCACAAGAATCACGGTTTCGGTCCCCCAAACCCGGTCCTACAAGTGGTATCAGAGCCATGGTGCCCGATTTAGTAAATCTAACCGTTTACTAAGTCACATGTGCTCTAGATCTGTGATTTTAGTGATTTTTGTTCAAGATGTAAAAATGGTGGAAATCAAGAAAAACTCAGATCTGGACCCGAATATTCAGATCTGTGCTGAAACGAGTGTTGGGTTTTATGTTTCACACGGAAATCAACAAGTTTTCATCATCAAATATCATTTTTTTTTAAGGATTTTCGTCAAATCTGCGGTATAAACAGTAGCTGTGTTCTTGATGTTCTTGGCGGCTGCTTGATCCAGATCTGGATCGAAAGATACCAGATATTTTGTGGGAACCCTCAACAACTTCGAAAGATAATCCTTCGTAGATGATCCTTCGAAAGTATGGATGTGTGTTTCGAAAGATGATCCTTCGTAAGTATGGATGTGTGTTTCGAAAGATGATCCTTCGATCCTTCGAAAGATGATCCTCGAGAGATACCAGATGTATCGAAGAAGAAGATGAGGTTCATGTTAAAAAAAAAAAAAAAAAAAAAAAAAAAAAGGGATGGATGATGAAAACTTGATGGTTTGAAAAATGTGGGGTAGTCACGGTTACCGATGCAAATGTCAAAAATGGTGACGCGACTATTATGGGCCAAAAACAACACGGTATGTTCACTTCCGCACGTCGATTGTTTATGATTGTTATCGGTTATTCGAAAATGTTCGAAAGCATTTTGTTATTTGTCATATTCTCGCATTTGAAGACGAACGTATGAACCTTGAACGCCAACACCGGTCCTAACGAGTTCACAAAGTCTTTGGAGGGATACAAGTCGGATCCGATGGGGTACTAGGCGACATTGCTTTATCAACTAGAATATGCAACGAAGAAATCCTTTTTGTTTATTGTCATATTCTCGCATTTGGTAACGAATGAATGAACCTAGAATGTCAACACCGGTCCTAACGAGTTCACAAAGTCTTTGGAGGGATACAAGTCGGATCCTACGGGGTACTAGGGGACGTTCTTATTCAACTAGCATATGCAAAGAAGAAATTCGTTTTCGTGATTTTTCGAAAAACCAAGAACATTCAACGGAGATTGATGACAGTTCCGCTTAGTGGAGGGAACTGGTGAACATTTGACGACAGTTTCTTTGAAGTGGAGAGAATCTGTTAAGGTTTAGAGATCTTACCAAAGAAATAGGGGGAATAAAACGTATGTTGAATTTCTTCGGTAAATTTCTAAACGCAATCACAGGTGGTAGAGTTTGTGATTTTCTGGTGATACCAACGGTTCGGCGTGGAATGTTTTGCACATACACATATTTGAGGATTTTAATTAATTCTCCAGCCAGCGTGAAGGGTTTTGCACGGAAAAATACAGGTTTCTAAAGTCTACAGTAGTTACAAAAGCGCTGTTCACTGAAGACCTGGGGAATCTTTCTGAAAGCTGATAGTTCAAGACTGAAGACCTGCAGGATTCGGTTTTGGGTTTGATGTTTCTTTGGGATTTTACAGGGATCTGGGGGTAACTCAATTCGTTGAGTTTGCAAACGATGTACTTGGTCAAGCTGACTTCCTGAGTACTGATGCTGAAGATCCGTAGTGCATTACGTGGTCAACTTCACAAAGGCGAGACAATGAGATCTGGATGTAGTTCAACTAAGCATGCTGGTTGAGCTTGCAAGGGATACACTTGGTCTAGCTGACTTTCCTGAGTGTTGATGCTGAAGATTAAAGTGCATTACTTGGTCGATTCCACAAAGACGGTTTACAGAAAACAGTTCACCAGAAATCTCTATCAATGTAGTATGCTTGTATGAAGGAGAGTTCTTATGACAAGATCAAGACTTGATGCAGTTCTTAAAGATTGGAACCCTTATCAAATGCCGGTTGGAGTATTGGAAGATCAGCGGAAGATCGGTCAATTGAGGAAATTGCACAACACCCAACACGGATACGCGTACTTTAAGGGGGAAATATTTTACAAGGAGCGTCAAGATACTACTTACCTGGATCATCGGTCAAGGGGGAATTTGTTAACACAGAGAAGATGAATACTTGACTGAAGATCGATTGCAGTTGCATTTTCAGCATTCGACAGCAACGGACAAGGGGGAATTTGTTGATGCAGATTTTGTGTCCGATGCTTGTCGAATAGATTAGTTTTATTTTAAGCTGAATTTGTAATAGTTAGTGAAACGGTCTATCGAACGTGTATAGACCCGCTCGTTTGAAGTGGTCAAACGAGAGGGTTATTCGGTTGACCGTGTGGGTTTTGCTAGACAAACAGTTAGTTTATGGTTGTATAATGTTTGGTGTCGAAGGATAAGGCATCGAAGGATTGTGTATATCCTTCGATGAGCTCGAAAGATATCCATCGATAGATGAAGATGGACCTCGAAGGATATGTCATCCTTCGAGGTATATGTGTATCTTTCGATAGCTGGATGATCGACAGATGATCTATCGATCAATCAGTTAGATCCTTCGACCATACAACCTGTGTTGGGTATAAATACCAACACTTTGTCATTTGCAAGACCAAGAGAGTGAGAGGAGGTTTGAGACCTCACCCAGGGAGAGATCACCACTTGATCTCTCCCGGAATGTATACTCCTTTGGTATTATTTCGGTTATCATGTAATCGGGCCGATTTGTAATGTTTTACTACCGGATTAATACAAAGTTGTTTGTTTATCATTGCTAATCTCTTCCGTCTTTGAACATAATCACAAGAATCACGGTTTCGGTCCCCCAAACCCGGTCCTACAACAGGCTTTGTCGGACACGTGGCAATCAACGGTTGGCTGGCCGTTAAAGGGAAATCTTGTGCCGTTTCAGCATGCTGAAACGGCTCGGCGAGGGGTGTCCAATGGCCAAAATTGAAAAAACGGCGTTGACTTGGCTATTTTCGTGATTTTCCCTAAATTGATTGGTGTATCAGTGTTACATCACTATACCGTTTTCACTGAACGGTGTTTGGTTTCACTCTCTTTCCAATAACCACCACTCATTAAAATAATATTTAATAATTAATTTTTTTTTGAAATGTAACTTTTATAAAGGACGCCGAGCCCGAACCAAAGGCCGACTCACAAAAACAACTTACAACATATACAAAGGAAATTTACACCATTCAACCCAACTTAAATCTTTATGTTTCGATCTATTCCTAAGCCAAAGATAACCAAACGACTTTAAATCTCCCATAATATCTTCACTTCTACCGCGGCCATTAGAAAAGATTTTTCATTCCTTGCCCTCCATATGCACCAGCACCCTATCATAATGAGACCTTGCACCAAATTCTTTCCTTCCTTATTGAGATTGCATGACTTATGGAAGTCAGCCACATCATTGAAGCCGAATGCGAACATAGGAGGCAACCGCACCCAGTCACAGAACTTCTACCAAAACCTTAAGATCAGCGCACAGCCCGTAAAAATGTGATCAGTACTCTCTTCGTTTTCTCCACAGAAACAACAACTTTATATAATAATTAATTTATATAAATTAAAACTTAAAAAAAGTTAGGTGTGGTGTAAAGATTGATTTTTTTAAAAGGTGTGAATTATTCGTGAATGTCGGGAGGTCTAGCATACATTTTTTTAACCGGGTTCGCGCTAGAGAGCCCCCTCGCACAATAGATCCCAATTTAAACCCCTCAATTAGAAACCTCTATCACCCAGACTCGAACTTAAGACCTGGAAGAGAAAACTTATCCGGACCCACCATAAGTGGAACTTAAATACCCATGACCACCACTAGAGCACTAGTGATGGTTGTGTAAAGATTGATTTGAGTGTAACAATGTAGGTGAGGTGATGTGTTCTTTTATTGGATATGGTTAATTAATTCCAAGGGCTCAAAAAAGTAATGGGAGTCTGCACTGTGCTCCCAATCTGTTTCAAGCCCTTGAAAGTATTTTACGGTTTTTGATTGGTTCGGGTTTAATCAGGTTGAAACCGGTTTCTTTTCACATGGTATGAACAATTGTGTATAGATAAATAACCGGTATGTAGGGTCGGGTATGGAACTGTTTCGGGAGGAAGTTTATTTTGGCTAGGAAGGATGGGAAGCAATAGGATTATGACATGTGGCAAATTTTAAAATAAAGAGAAAGGGTATTTTAGTCAATCACATCCTTTCTTCTTCCTTCTTCTCCCAGTTACTTCAAAACCCACAATTTTCAAAACCCACCATCTCCAACCTTTTCTTCACTTACTATCTCAATAATCACTACATTATAGTACGATTTTCGTCATCAATCAATGATTCAAACACCCGATCAACGTGTTCTTCAGCTTTTTTTTTTTTAAAGAAAACCCAGTTTAATTTCATTCAAAATCTTGTTTTTTCCAGTGATTTTGAAGATAATCACTCGATCCGTTCGATTCAATCGCTGATAAGTGTTTCTATCATTCAAATTTCGTCAATCGATGAAGAAATCGGCTTCGATCCATGTAAGAAATTCTTTAATTTCATTTTCACGATCTGGGTTTTTGATTTAGTCATTGCGTTTTACGATCTTGGCGGGGGTCCGGGGGCGGCAGCCCCTGGCAGGGTCCAAGGGGCAGAGCCCCTGGCTGGGGTTGAGCTGCGTTTTAGAGAATTCACAGACAAAACTGTTGTCCTGGTTCAATGCATTTTAGAGAGAACACTTTCTTTGGTGTTTTTAGGCCATTGCGTTTTAGAACTAAGACATTTTTATGTGTTTTCTGGCCATTGCGTTTTAGAAAAAACACATTTTGAATTGTTTTTAGTCATTGCGTTTTAGGTCAAACACATTTTTAGGTGTTTTCAGTCCATTGCGTTTTAGAGAGAACACTTTCTTTTGTGTTTTAGGCCATTGCGTTTTAGAAGATCCACATTTTTAAGTGTTTTCTGGCCATTGCTTTTTATAAATAAGACATTTCTTTGTGTTTTTGGTGCATTGCGTTTTAGGTAAAACACATTTTTATGTGTTTTCAGTCCATTGCGTTTTAGAAAACAGACATTTTAAGTGTTTTCTGGCCATTGCGTTTTAGAAACAAGACATGTGTTTGTGTTTTTTGTGCATTGCGTTTTAGGTAAAACACATTTTTATGTGTTTTTAGTCCATTGCGTTTTACAAACTACACTTTCTTTTGAGTTTTTAGGCTATTGCGTTTTAGAAATAACACATTTCTTTGTGTTTTCTGGCCATTGCGTTTTACAAATAAGACATTTCTTTGTGTTTTTTGTGAATTGCGTTTTAGAAAAATGTCATTTTTTAGGTTTTTTTTTCATTGCGTTTTACGCAACTGGGTTTTCAATTTTTTTTTTCGAAAATATAGCAATAGTATACTCGTTTTAAAGATAAAAAAACATACGTTTTTTTGGTGCAATTATTATAAAAAAATAATGTCGTATGAAAGAGTTATTAACGTTTAAAAAATTGGGGGAATTGGAGGAGAGATAAACTATTGCCTTGGATTGACTAGAATGTCCCTAAACAAACTCACGCGCCTCTTTTCTTCCCTTCAATTTCCATCATTTAATCTTAGCCGTTGATTAGCTAAATAGATGGTCAAGATCACTTCCTAGCCTTTCTAGCCAAATAAACTTCCTATTGTATCTCCACCCTATTTTATAGTATCAAAAAAAAATCCTTTAAAAAAACCTTGAAGTTTAGGGGTTTTATAAATCGTGGCAGTTGGTACCCGCCAACTGAAGCAATACAAATCAACCAAATCCAAATATGATAAAGTTGAAAACTTTACTTGATACATGTTCCCATCGATCCAAATTTCTCCAACCCACCCTCACCCTCCATTACAGAACCCTAAATTCATTAACAACCCATCAAACCCTTGATTCCACCATAGCCTACATCAGTTTCATCTCCTCAAACCCATTATTTTCTCTCTTGGGTTCATGCAGAAGTCTACCCTCACTCAAAGAATTACACTCTTTGCTCATAGTAGATGGTCACTCAAGCCAACTCAATCTGCAAACCAAACTCATAAGTTTATACGCTTCGCTTGGGGACATCAAAAGTGCGCGCCAGGTGTTCGATCAAATGCCTGACCCAGATATGTTTTCATATAAAGTGATGATTAGATGGTATTACATAAGTGATCTACACTTTGAAACTATTGGGTTCTACAAGTGTTTGAGGAAATGCCTCAATGAACACGACAATGTTGTGTTTTCGATTGTTGTTAAGGCGTGTACAGAGCTGCGAGATGTTAATGAAGGTAGGAAGGTGCATTGTGATATTGTGAAAGCTGTAGTGCTGACGGTTTTGTTTTGACTAGTCTTGTTGACATGTATGCTAAATGTGGTGACGTTGAATGTTCGCGAAGAGTTTTTGAGAACATTGTTGATAGGGATGTTGTTTCTTGGACTTCTATGATCGTTGCTTATGTGCAAAATGGGTGTGCGGAGGAAGCGTTGGTGTTGTTTAATAGGATGAGAAGTGGGTTGATCGAAGGAAATCAGCATACGCTTGGGAGCGTTGTTTCCGCGTGTTCAAAGTTGAGATCTTTACATCAAGGAAAATGGGTTCATGGATACGGGATCAAGAACGGGGTTGATTTCAATTCGCATTTCGTAAGTTCTCTTGTGGACATGTACATGAAGTGCGGGGCGGTTCTTGATGCTCAATCCGCTTTCGATGAGTCTTCTAATATCGATCTTGTTAGTTGGACAGCAATGATTGTTGGGTACAGTCAAAACGGATACCCAAATCAAGCAATTGGGTTATTTACAAACAAGTATTTACACATCTTGCCCAATTCAGTTGCCATCGCGAGCGTTATATCCGCATGTGCACAATTGGGTCATTCACAGTTAGGTAGAGCGATACATTGTCACGAGGTTAAACTCGGGTTAGAAGACGGTAATGTGATAAACGCTCTTGTTGATATGTACGCAAAATGTCAAATGATTAAGGATGCTCGTTACCTGTTCGAGAGTTTAACGGACAAAGATTTGATTACATGGAACTCGGTTATCAACGGGTATGCTCAAATAGGCTGTATTTATGAAGTTACAAGATTATTTCATCAAATGAGGTTAGAAGGTTTTCGGCCGGATGAAATTACGTTAGTGACCCTCCTTTCATGTTTTGCTTCATTCGGTGATCTTCAAATTGGCTCTTCTCTTCACGCTTATTGCGTTAAAGAATCACTATCATGTAATAATGTATATATCAACACAGCACTTGTGCATTTTTACGCTAAATGTGGTGAATTAACGACCGCTTGTCGTGTATTTGATTTTATGGGCGAAAAGAATGTAATTTCATGGAACGTGTTGATTAACGCGTATGGAATGCAAGGGGATTGTAATGGATCATTTGACGTTTTTAACGATATGGTAAAGGAAAGCGTACATCCTACTGATGCAACATTTACAGCAATTCTATCTGCGTGTAGTCACACAGGAAATCTCGAAGCATGGAAGTTCTTTGACTTGATGTGCAAAGACTTTGACTTTACTCCAAAAATGAATCACTACGCGTGTTTGGTTGACTTGTTGGCGCGTTCTGGTCGGCTTGAAGAAGCATTCAGTCTCGTTAAAAACATGCGGGTTCAACCTGATGTGAGCGTGTTTGGATCATTTCTCCACGGGTGCAGTATGCACTCGAGGTTTGACCTTGGTCAAAAGGCGGTCAAATGGATGTTTGACCAACATCCAATCGACGTTTCTTATTACGTGCTTGTATCAAATCTGTATGCTTTAGACGGAAGATGGAGTCAAGTCTCTCAAATAAGGGAGTTGATGAAGCTGAAAGATTTGAGTAAGCTGCCGGGTTGTACCGTACAACTCCATAAAGCATCATCGGGTATGAACTGTACTACACCCGTGAAGTTTTTTCAGACCGGTAGTTTTCATCATTGATCGCACAGTCTGAAATTGTTTCCAGTCTTCTCCTTCAGCCGAAATATTCGATAACAACGTATAGAATCCCGTATCGTCAATCTTTTCAAGTTTTTCTTGTATTAACGTCATCATATCCAATCTCCTATGAATTCGACATCCGCTTAATAAAGAACTCCATATCCCAGAAGTGGGTAAAAACGGCATTGAAATGATGATTTTGTATGCCTCGTCAAGATGACCCGCTCGACTTAAAAGATCAATCAAACAAGAATAATGTTCCAATTTAGGTTCAATCCCGAAATCTTTCTTCATCGAGTTGAAATACAACTGACCCGTTTCAACATATCCAGCATGACTACAAGCCGATAAGATGTTCATAAACGTAACTTCATTCGGTTTCATCTTTGATTCTATCATTTTATTGAAAACCGAAATTGACATATCAACCAAACCATGCATCCCATAAGCGTCAATCATCGCACTCCATGACACCACACTCTTATACGGCATGATGTCAAAAACACGTTGCGCAATCCATAATTCACCGCATTTGGCGTACATGTCGAGTAGAGCTGTAGATACGTATGCATCATTCATCGCACCGTTTGTAACGAGCTTATGATGAATCCATTTACCCTTTTCAAGATCTCTTAAATCGGAACAAGCTTGAATCGCACTCAAGAATGTTACATCATCCATTTCTCGATCATCTAACCACATCTGGTCGAAAAGATTCATGGCCTCAACGGACTTACTGTTATGAACAAAACCCCACATCATAGAGTTCCATGTTACTACACCCTTACGACTCTGGTTCTTGAATATGTTGTATGCTGAATCTATAAAACCGCATTTAGCGTACATGTCAATTAACGAATTCAAAATAAATTCATTCAAAACCCCTGTTTTAACAGCGTAACTATGAATCTGAGTGCCGAGATTTAATGAACCCATGTTTCCACAAGCTGAGACGACACTTGCTATAGTAAACTCGTCTGGCGAGATCATGTGGGCCCGCATTTGTTTAAAAAGATCTAACGCTTGCCCTGACATTCCCTCTCGTGTATAACCCGATATCACCATATTCCATGAAAATGCATGTCTATCCCTATTTGTATCGAAAATTTTGTGGCAAGTACTAAACTTTCCACAATTGGCATACAGATCGATCAATGTAGGCCCCAGAATGTCGTTGTCAGGGTCGAGGTGCTTTCGTATAACATAACCATGAACCGATTTGCCTTGTTTTAAGAAACTCAGTCTAGCACAAGAACAAAGAATGGCCATCATGGTGATTGCATTTGGTTCTGCTTTAGATTCTTGCATTTTGCTGAAAGCGTATAATGCTTCTTCGTAGTAACCGTTGTGATTATAGCATGTGATCATAGCCGTCCATGACGATGTTGAATGATTAGAAATCCGATCGAAAAGACACTGAGCACTGTATAACTCTCCACATTTTCCATACATCACAATAAGAGAGTTATTTAATGTGTTGTGATCACTACTTTCAATATTCCTTATCACTGCATAACCATGAACCGACTTCGATTGTAACCTTAAACCCAATTCACCACTCGCCTCCGCAACACTAAGCAAAGTCACATAATCCGGTACATGCCCATCTAACATCATTATGTTAAACAACTTCAACCCTTCACTTAACTGACCGTACCGAACGTGCATCGAAATAACCGAACTCCAAGACACAACATCTCGTTCAAGCATTTTATCGAACACTTGGCGTGCGCAACTCAATTCCAACGCTTCACCATACATGTTAACCAGCGAGGTCTGAACCACAGGATCTAACTCAACCCCACATTTAATTATCCTCCCATGAACATTTTTCCCAATACCCAGATCACCAAAACCCGAACAAGCCCGTAAAACCGATGGAAAAATGAAGCTACTGATGAGGGTTAGTTCCTGCAGCATGTGAGTATATAAAGCAATGGCTTGTTTGAATAATCGGCACCAAACAAAGCGTTTGATGAGTACACCGTACATGTAAGAGTCTGGTGTAGGGAATGTTTGAAATACAAGCTGTGCGGAATCTAGAGGACCCATTTGGGCGTATGATTCTATGAGCTTTGTTGACGCAAGAGGGCTTCTGTGTTGGCCTGTGACGACGAGATGAGCGTGAAGTTGAGTGAGGGTTCTTCTGGTGGAGCAAGATCGGAATAAAGGCATGTACTTGATCATCTTCAGTTTGATTGTTCCTAAATTGCTTCCAAACGGTTGGGAACAAAGTTATGGTATACGAAATGGGTAATTCTATTAACACACCGGCCTATCTATTGACACACTTTAACAATTCAATACGCATTGGCACACCGGCCTATCTATTGGCACACTAGCCTATCTATTGGCACACTTAACAATTCAATACGCATCGTATAGGCCTATACGACGCGTATTGAATAAACTAAAAGACATGGAAGAGTGACATGTGCAGGGGTTGTCTGGCGGCTGGCCTAATACGCATCATACGATGCGTATTAAGACCCTGAATTTTTGAAGTTTATTTTTTGGTGTGTTTTGTTTGGTTTTTGGTGTTTTGGGTTTGTTATTGGTTATTTTTTTAATGAGTTTTAAAATCTTTATTATTTTTTTATCGTTAAGTATCGTATTATAGCGTATCGTGGCGTATCGTATCACATTTTTAATTTAATATCGTATTATAGCGTATCGTTGAACCCTCCAGAAGAAATCGCAGGCTGATACATAAAAATACATATAACGAGTTATCGTCTTTAGAATCAGACGACGGTTACAAACGCTCAGAAAATCACCAAAATGATATTGAAATTTGTTAGCCTTCAAATTATTTTGGGAAACATGAAAGAAGACCACATCACGAAACGAGGTTTCATAATCATGGAAAATGAAGAAATTTGATCTTGGAAGAGATCGAAGATTTGGGTACAACTTCAAGTCATGATGATCACTTTGAAGGAGTTGATCATGACGACTGTAATAAAACGAAACATAATTCCAGATTGTCTAGAGAAACGCTTTTTATCATGTGTCATATGTTGGACGGTTTCTCAACAAAAGGAATTGTAAAAAGGAAAAGAGACACAACTTGTGTAGCTGCAAAAACAGAATCACAGTCCTTTTCCTTAAATTTCCAGAACATTCTCCCCAAACCATAACAAAGTCCTTTTGGTTTATTTTTGTGATGAACATCCACCACCAATACCAGTTTGTTACCAGTGCGGTTGCCGTGAGCCTGAGGAACTTCTAATAAGCTGTCATAGTTGTCAAATTCGTTGCATGCATTCATATTGTTTGGATCCACCACAAATTCCATGGGTTTGTGTCCAATGCAAGGATCTTCGATTTCAAGCACTTGATCATCTCAAATTTAGGGAAAATGGGGTTGAAAGATGATAACCCAACAGTGGAAGATCTCACTCTACAGCTTCGATCATCATTCGTTAAGTATCGTATTATAGCGTATCGTGTCGTATCGTATCATATTTTTCAACTTAATATCGTATTATAGCGTATCATGGCGTATCGCATCACATTTTTATGATTTTTATATCGTTAAGTATCGTATTATCCCGTATCGTGGCGTATTGTATCACATCTTTATTATTTTTATATCGTTAAGTATCGTATTATAGCGTATCGTGGCGTATCGTATCACATCTTTATTATTTTTTTATCGTTAAGTATAGTATTATAACGTATCGTGGCGTATTTTTAACTTAATATCGTATTATAACGTATTGTGGCGTATCGTATCACATCTTTATTATTTTTTTATCGTTAAGTATCCTATTATAGCGGATCGTGTCGTATCATAGCGTAATTTTGTATTATTTTTTATGTTGATGTATTCACGACGTGTGATATTATACATTGTACGTAACCAAGCAAACCAATATAAACAGTTAAAATTAACAATCACAAATACAAATAAACATAAACTGCAAATTTAATTACATAATAAGTTAGTACATATACAAGACATCGCTCAAAATATATAAACTGTCAAAATACAAGAAAAGTACAACGATCCTAAACCTATGTATCCTGACCCTCCTGACTGGTGCCTGAGGGCCCCGCCCCCGAGTGCCTGTGGGCCCCGCCCCTTTATCCGCATCCTCTCCAGGGTGAGGCGACAACGACGGTATCGGCAATGGTGTATCACCACGCCGGATAGCCGCCTGTATATCGCCCTGGATCGCCCGCATGAGAAAACGCTCAGTACGACGGTGAGCGACGTCTATCCGCGCCTGCAGCCGCTCCTCCACCCGCTTAACGCAAGCGCCACAGATGGATGGAGCTGGTCGTACAGAACGTGCTGGGGGTACTGAGGCACCCCCTGTGGCTGCGGCTCCGGTGGCGGACCACCTGGCGGTGTGCTAAGTATTTCATAAATAAAAAAGCAGAACAAGTTAAAAAAATGCTATACCACACTGCTTTCCAGAATAAACGTGCTCGTGTTTGTGTCGGACGACTCGCCGAAAATGTGGTTGAACCAAGATATGTTGTTAGCGAATGTAAATAAAAAACGAAGACGATATATTACCTTCGTCTTCTTTGTTGCTTAAATAGGGGAAGCAGAATGTAATTTCACAATTCAATACGGGTCGTATAGGCCTATACGACCCGTATAGGGTTGACGTCAATCACTTTCTGACAGAAAGCAACCTCGTACTATAATACGGATCGTATAGGCCTATACGATCTGTATTAGGGTTGCATGTGAACCCTAGCTGTCAGCTTTGAAGGACAACCTAGTACTAATACACATTGTATAGGCCTATACAATGCATATTACTCCGCATGATGGGGAGAATGTCAGCCTTTGACTGACCTTGAAGTTTGAATTTCACCTAATACGCATTGTATAGGCCTATACTGTCACACCCCAACCGATGACGGAAACATCGGGGCGCGGCACTGAGCGAAACAAATTGTCCAAGAGAATCCATAACAGCTATAATTACCAGGTATTTAACGTTACGTCCCATACCATAACATATCAAATAAAAAACAGTTATTACAGACATAGGGTTCTCAAAGACAAATATTGTTCCGACAACTCAAATTTCATATTGTTTATGTGTTTCTAGACTCCCCTAACTTGATTCCACGAATGCTAGCTGGCAAACATCCTAAACACCTGTCACATACGTTAAAGTAAAAGTCAATACACGGAGTGTAAAGGTGAGCATACAAGTTTAATAGTATAATAGTAGTGAAAACGATTTACGCATAACCAGCATGTACAACGTAAAATGTGAAGCTCGTAAGTTATCGACAAAGATCCTATCAATACCAATGACTACGAGTTGTAGAGTGTGCAACACATGTTCACCATTGCAAACACGTGAAGTAAGATCCTTAACAACCCCTGAATAAACAGGTGCTGAGTCCAAACTATAGTACTATCGTTGCTAAGGCAGGTACACAGCAATCAATGTGTTAACATAACATACAAGCATTCATCGAGTCATGTATAACATGCGAGAGCGGTTAGCGTTTAAAAGTGTTTGCGTTGTGTGTTGATGTGATTTGACATAAGTAACGTATGTAACACCCAAAAGTGCGTTAAGCGAAAAAGGGTTCGAGTATATTCACAGTTCGTGTTTAGTAAATAAACACAAGCTTGGATTGTAGGGAGCGCTTGAGAGATTAGCCTGAGCACAGTACGATAGTGTAAGCGTTGAACAACGTGGAAAACAGTGAGTCGGTAGAATTCTGGGACGGATTGTGATCCGATCGGATGACCGTCCGGACGGATAGTCATCCGGACGGATGACCATTCGGTCGGAGGGTTGTCCGCTTGGGATGGATGTGTTTGTGTAATATCTTTGAAGTTTTCGTTGTAGTATTTTAAAAGTTCCAACGTGTTCCTACTTCTCAGGTCGTCCGGTCGGACGGTCATCCGGACGGATGGCCGTCCGCTCGGATGGCGATCCGAGTGGAGGTTAACATACTTTGAAATATGAGAATTGTTAAGTGTTCAAGGTCACAAGTCACCTGGTCGGATATCAGTTCGTCCGTCGACTGTTCGAGTTGAAAAGTTTGTAGAATCAGCTAAGTTAAAAGATTTTATCGAGACGGTATGGCAACGTACCAAACAATGGAAACCACACCAAGTCCAACTCATCTGATCGGACGGGAATCACCCCGTTCGATCCGAACCAGCTGTTCATGACTGTGCTTCATGTTCAGCACGTGAATCGGTCGTCTCTTTGTTAGAGATCTATTCTCAGACCGATTCCACACTAGAGGCTGAGTAGGGAACCCGAACGAGTCCAGAATCTAACGGTTTTGAGTGAAAAGAATTGAAAGAAATAGAAAAGTTTAAAATACTTGAAAGATGTTTAGATGATGTGAAAATCATGTAGAAATCTGTTAGATTCGAACCATTCTTGCTGAACTAAAGTCATTCTCCGATGTTCATAAGAACTCATGATGACGTCACCTTTGAACAGCCCGAAATCGAGTGATTTCATGGTTAAAAGTTGTGATTTGTTGGAGAAAATGATGAAGAAGTGTGTAAAGATCAAAGAAGTACAAGATTTGAGATGAAAACTTGCAAGAATCGCGAGGAATCAAGAGAAAATGGCCTGAGAACGAACTGGATCGGAGGGAGCTGTCACATCAGTGAATAGTCGACGTGACAGGTGCTATTTATAGGCACAAGGGTGAGAAAGGCAGTGCAAAGTGACGGATCGGAGGGCCTTTCGATCGGATGGCCATCCGATCGGATGGTCATCCGGTCGGATGCCCATTCGATCGAATGGTCCTTCAATCAGATGGCGAGTGACAGGTTAGTTTCCGACTTCCGTTTTGTGCGTTGAGCATTGCGATGCGTTGCGAGTAAGCGATGCGATAGTATTAATCAATAGTTACACAAATAATATAACTAACACATAACCTAAAAACACAACTTAGTTTTTGAGTCCGCGATGAGATTGCGTTGCGATAGAATTGCGTTTACGTTTGCGAATAATCACCACAAAACATATATAAACATGCACAAGTAACACATAATGGCACACACAGGTAAGGCATATATATAACACACGTAAAACAATATCCAGAACTTGCGATTCGAGTTGCGATGCGATAGCGATGTGATAGCGTTTAATTATCTTTATCGCATTGTTACTTCCTATAAACACAAATCGTAAAACAAATACCAATAATTTAACACACATCGATTATCGAGTCGGAGATTACAAGTAATAATTTAAGCAAGAAAAGACAGATCTGATTAGCAATCTTTTCTTCCTTTGACTTTGACTTGTACTTTGACTTAAAAGTCGGGTTGTTACAGCCTCCCCTACTTTAGGGAATTTCGTCCCGAAATTAAGGCGCAGGCATAACGAAGAGATGTGGACACTTAGCCTCCATGTGACTTTCGAGTTCCCAGATGAACTCGGCGCCGCATTTGCCTTCCCAGCGAACCTTCACTATGGGAATGCGTGATTTCAACTGGTTTCTCCACGAAGTGTAATGTTTCGTTCACTTGCAAGTCCTCGAGAGGAACATGCAAATTCTCGTCGGCCTGACACTTTTTGAGGTTCGAAACATGGAAAGTCGGGTAGACGTTGTTGAGTTCCTCCGGTAGTTCGAGTCTGTAGGCCACTTTCCCAATTCTTTCCAGAATTTTAAAGGGTCCAACGTATCGAGGCCCGAGCTTTCCTTTCTTGCCGAATCGGACCACACCCTTCCAAGGGGAAACCTTTAGGAGTACGTGATCACCAACGTCAAATTCAAGGGGCTTGCGGCGTCTATCGGCGTAACTCTTCTGACGACTCCGAGCTTTCAAGAGATTGTCTCGGATCTGGAGGATTTTATCAATCGTTTCTTGTAAAAGCTCAGGACCGGTAATTTGTGCATCTCCGATCTCGTGCCATACAATAGGCGATTGACATTTTCTTCCATACAATGCCTCAAATGGTGCCATTTCAATGCTAGAGTGATAACTGTTATTATACGAGAATTCGACCAAAGGTAAATGCGAGTCCCAATTACCACCGAAATCTATAACACACGATTGAAGCATGTCCTCAAGGGTACGGATCGTGCGTTCAGTCTGACCGTCAGTTTGGGGATGAAAAGCGGTACTTAGATTAAGAGTAGTACCGAGAGCAGATTGAAACGTTTCCCAAAGGCGCGAGGTGAATCGGCCATCGTGGTCAGAAATGATATCACGAGGTGTCCCGTGGCGACAAATGACTTCGTCGGTGTAGATTCGTGCTAATCGTTCCACCTTAAAGTCCTCTCGTATTGGCAGAAAATGAGCAGATTTAGTAAGACGGTCGACGATAACCCAGATGCTATCGTGACCTGATGGCGTGCGCGGAAGCTTCGTAATGAAATCCATGGCTATGCTTTCCCATTTCCACATAGGAATCTCTGGTTGCTCGAGTAGACCAGAGGGTCTTTGATGTTCGGCCTTGACCTTCGAGCAGGTTAGGCATTTAAAAACGTACACAATAATATCTTTCTTCATCCCAGGCCACCAATACCTGGATCGAAGGTCCTGGTACATCTTGTCGGCACCTGGATGAATCGAAAATCGGGACTTGTGAGCTTCGTTCATCAAAATATTCCTGAGGTCGTTGCGATTAGGGATCCAAATGCGGTCATGACAGTGGAAGATGTCGTTGGATTTGTTAACCAATTAGGCTTCAGCACCACACTTTTTCATTTCCACTCGCATGGTGTTCTCAATGAAGCAAGCGTGCTGAGCGTCACGAATAAGAGACTCAAGATCGTGTTGGGCTTGAATATTGCGGACACTATGCACATAGCTCCGTCGACTAAGAGCATCAGCCACGACGTTCGCTTTGCCTGGATGGTAACGGATCTCACAGTCGTAGTCGCTGAGAAGTTCGACCTATCGGCGTTGGCGCATGTTCAGCTCTTTTTGCCCAAAAATGTGTTGTAGGATCTTGTGGTCGGTGAAGACCATACACTTGGTACCGTACATGTAGTGTCGCCAAATCTTTAATGCAAAAACAACTGCACCAAGCTCGAGATCATGCGTCGTGTAATTCCTCTCATGAACTTTGAGCTGTCGAGATGCGTAAGCGATAACCTTGTCCCGTTGCATAAGGACGCAACCAAGACCAAGGTTCGAGGCGTCGTAGTAAACGACAAAATCGTCATTTCCGTCGGGCAAGGTAAGAATTAGAGCATTGCAAAGCATACTTTTTAAAGTCTGAAAGGCTTCCTCTTGCTCAGTACCCCAAGCAAAAGGTTTATCCTTGTGGGTTAAAGCGGTAAGCGGAACATCGATCTTAGAGAAATCTGCGATGAATCGGCGGTAGTAACCAGCCAATCCAAGAAAAGATCGAACTTCAGACGGGTTCTTAGGTGTAATCCAACTCTTAACTGCTTCAATCTTCACGGGGTCGACATGAATTCCTTGACTATTGACGATGTGACCAAGGAATTGAACCTCCTCGAGCCAAAATTCACACTTGGAGAACTTGGCGTAAAGGCGATTCCCTTGCAGAAGCTCAAGAACCAAACGTAGATGTTGCGCGTGTTTGGCTTTTGACTTCGAATAGATAAGGATATCATCGAAAAACACGATGACGAAGCGGTCGAGAAAGGGTTTACACACGCGATTCATCAAATCCATGAAAACGGCGGGTGCATTGGTAAGTCCAAAGGGCATAACAACAAATTCATAGCGGCCTTAGCAAGTTCGAAAGGAGGTTTTCGGAATATCTTCTTCCTGAATTCGTAACTGATGATACCCAGAGCATAGATCGATTTTAGAAAGACACGTAGCACCTTGTAATTGATCAAACAAATCATCGATTCGAGGCAAAGGATAACGATTCTTAATAGTAAGCTTATTCAGTTCCCTATAGTCGATGCACATCCAGAACGATCCGTCCTTCTTTTTGACGAAAAGGAAAGGTGCGCCCCAAGGAGAGGTGCTAGGGCGAATAAAGCCTTTATCAAGCAATTCCTGGAGTTGACTCGAGAGTTCCCGCATTTCTGACGGGGCGAGTCGATAAGGAGATTTGGCAACATGATTAGCTCCAGGAATGAGGTCAATACGGAAATCGATATCACGACTTGGAGGTAAACCAGGTAGATCGTCAGGGAAAACGTTGGGAAATTCACAAACAACGGGAACGTCTTTTACTTCTTTCTTTTCCTCCTCCGCTACTACAATGTGTGCCAATAAAGCCTTGTATTCCTTTCGGAGACACTTGCTTGCTTGAATGCACGACATGAGTTTGAGATCCTTCGAAGGTGTTTCGCCATAAACACAGAGTTGATCACCATTAGCAAGCGAGAAACGAATCATTTTATCAAAGCAAACAACTTCAGCACGATTTTCCCAGAGGAAATCCATGCCTACTATGATATCAAAACTACCGAGTTGCATCGGGATGAGATCGATTGGAAAGACGTGATTGTTGAGTTCAAGCGTACAATCACGGAGAACAGAATTGACTGAGACGGTTCTTCCGGTGGCGATTTCAACGTCGAAGCTGGGAGGTTAGCGCGTTTACGGTTTAGGAGCTTTTCGAATTCTAGCGATACAAAACAGTTATCGGCTCCAGTATCAAATAAACACGAAGCATATATACTGTTGACAAGAAACGTACCATTAACCACATTGTTGTCAGCTTGGGCTTGGTGGACATTGATATTGAAAGTGCGTCCGCGATGTGCTTGTTGAGCTGGCTGCTGCTGCTGTTGATGTTGTTGCTGCGCTGGTTGCTGCTGTGGCTCTTGCTTCACTTCTCGGTTCGGGCAGACGTTTGCGAAGTGGTTAGGATCACCACACGCATAGCAGGCTCTTGCATGAGCAGTGGGAGCGAGAGCTGCTTGTTGACCCTGAGGAGCTGGCAGTGCAGGAGCTTGAACTTAAGCTTGCTGTCGGGGACCAGTACGGCAGTTAGCAGTAAAGTGGCTGTAAAGGTTGCAGTGAGCACAAAATCGGCATGCGATCCCAACAGCATGATGGTAAGTACAAGTAGGGCATAGCGGGTGCGGACCAGTGTATGCACGTTTTGCAGGAGGTGCATTGGTCGCGGGTGCCGCTACTTTGCGGTTTTGGTTTTGCGGTTGAGCAGGGACAAAATTAAGAGGTGCGGCTGCGGTCACATCACAGTTCTTGTTGTTGTTGTTCTTGCGTTTACGGCGTGAAGACTTCAATCCTTGAGAAGCTGAGGTTTTAGTAGCAGGAGCGGGAGTAGCGGTTGCTTGGTGAAGATTCTTTGCTGGGGTCTTGAAATAACCAGCCAATACTCGCTTATCGTTTATCTCAGCAGCGAGCTGGTAGATTTCTTCAATTGTAGCATGCTTTGCTGCTTGAAAAAAAATCTGCAACACAATCGGGCAGAGCACGGATGTATTTCTTTATCGTCATGTCAGGTGTTGCCACCTGGCTAGGACAGATAATGCTGAGTTGTTTAAATCGGGCAGTAAGACCAGCATTGTCGCCACCCTCCTGTTTGATATGCCAGAACTCATTCTCCAGCTTTTGCACCTCATGAGGAGGGCATAACTCATTTATTATAAGCTCCTTGAGCTCATCCCATGATAGTCCGTAAGCTGCATCATTCCCACGTCTGTTTCGCTCTACGGTCCACCAGTCCAGCGCCCAGGACTGAAAAACTCCAGTTGCGTTAATAGTACGCAGATCGTTCGGACACCCTGATTGGCGGAGAGTGACTTCAATCGAGTCGAACCATTGAAAAATGGCACTAGGCCCGTCTTCACCCGTGAAATCTTTGGGTCCACAAGCCTTAAACTGCTTGAAGCTAAAAGTAGATCGGGGCGAGTCAGTCCTAGATTCCTCAGAGGATTTGCTAGCGTTCTCATGAAGTTCGCTGACAATTTACGGAATGACCTTAGCCATTTGCTTAGTGACTAACAATGCGATGCGTTTGTCAGCGTAGTTTCTGCGAGAAGCTCGGGATGTGTGTGATCCAAATGACGACATTGTCTACAACATACATCGTCATAGGATTCAGACGCGATACAATCGAATCTCTCCACACAAACATACTTATTATTACTAGATAAGGCATCAGGAATACATCAAACACGTAGGCATATAATCACGTAAGCACATAATCACGTAAAGCACAGAAGGACATAATCACCTAGAGCACAGAAGCACATATTCAACTATTTTTTGCACGTATTCACCTACATATATTGCACGTATTCACATATCATTCGAGTTCGCGAGCGCGTTCGAGAGTTGCGAGTGCGAGTATCACTGTGTATGGTTCCCACACTTCCGTAAATGCGATGAGAGATAGCGAGTAACACAAGAGAGTAACATAGCATGCGATTTGTTAGCGTTTTGAGGTAAATGTGCATTGCGAGTTGCGCGTGTTTATCAAAGCGATGAGCGAAAAATGTAATGTCACCAAAAATCGAAACAAATAATCACATAAAATCTCAGATTCGGCGGCTGCGAGCTTAGAATCGAAACTCATAAACACATAAAACCAGCGATTGTGAGTTTGAAATCGAAAAGAGATTGTCTTGAGTATTAGACATCGACTACCCAAAGTGATTCGACTATCCATAAGGACTTCGAGTTCACGTTTTGGCCTAATAGACTGTGCTCTTTCATCAACATGTGGTGAACGGCACTCATCCTTTCGGTCACTACGCGGAGTGAGTCATTGGAATCCATCGAGACTTTGGTGAGAGTTTTGTAACAACCAAAATAGAGGGCGGAATGAGGCGTCGAGATTCGGGTTTCACCCCTAACTTAACGTCTGCATTCCTTTTTGTGTGACATAATTCACGGGATGGAGAGTGAGATCTGCGTCGAAGTATGGATTTCACTCCTGATTCAACGCAAATTCTCGTGTTTATAGTAAAAGTGTGCGTCGAGCGAGTGATCCAATCGAGAGTTTGTGGTTTTCACACCTAATCCCGATCGAATTACTCGGTTGTGGTAAGCGGGTGTTTTCGAAAATCGTGTGTGCGCTAGCCTTAGGAAGGCTAAATAACTTGACAATATTAGGAAAGATTGTCGAGCGTTTGGAGTTTGAGCTGGACTACTTCGTACGAAGTGTACAACTCGGGCAATGTGACCTACTTCATACGAGATGTTTCACTCGAGCGAAGTAACTCACCTTGTGCGAGTTGTCCCAATTCATACTGTTATCCTTAGTTTGCGTAATAGATGTAGAGTTCACACAAATAGAGGTCGCGTTTGGTACTTAGACTATAGACTAGCTCAATTCTAAGACATCAACCCGGACTAGGTCGTGTCTTGCCTAATTCCCTATAGTTATGGCTCTGATACCAATCTGTCACACCCCAACCGATGGCGGAAACATTGGGGCGTGGCACTGAGCGAAACAGATTGTCCAAGAGAATCCATAACAACTATAATTACCAGATATTTAAAGTTACGTCCCATACCATAACATATCAAATAAAAACAGTTATTACAGACATAGTGTTCTCAAAGACAAATATTGTTCCGACAACTCAGATTTCATATTGTTTGTGTGTCTCTAGACTCCCCTAACTTGATTCTACGAAAGCTAGCTGGCAAACATCCTAAACACCTGTCACATACGTTAAAGTAAAAGTCAATACACGGAGTGTAAAATTGAGCATAAAAGTTTAATAGTATAATAGTAATGAAAGCGATTTACGCATAACCAGCATGTACAACGTAAAATGTGAAGCTCGTAAGTTATCGACAAAGATCCTATCAATACCAATGACTGCGAGTTGTAGAGTGCGCAACACATGTTCACCACTGCGAACACGTGAAGTAAGATCCTTAACAACCCCTGAATAAACAGGTGCTGAGTCCAAACTATAGTACTATCATTGCTAAGGCAGGTAGACAACAATCAATTTGTTAACATAACATACAAGCATTCATCGAGTCACGTATAACATGCGAGAGCGGTTAGCGTTTAAAAGTGTTTGCATTGTGTGTTGATGTGATTTGACATAAGTAACGTATGTAACACCCAAAAGTGCGTTAAGCGAAAAAGGGTTCGAGTATACTCACAATTCGTGTTTAGTAAATAAACACAAGCTTGGATTGAAGGGAGCGCTTGAGAGATTAGCCTGAGCACAGTACGATAGTTTAAGCGTTGAACAACGTGTAAAACAGTGCTCGGTAGAATTGTGGGATGGATTGTGATCCGATCGGATGACCGTCCGGACGGATGGTCATCCGGACGGATGACCATTCGGTCGGAGGGTTGTCCGCTTGGGATGGATGTGTTTGTGTATAAACTTTGAAGTTTTCGTTGTAGTATTTTAATAGTTTCAATGTGTTCCTACTTCTCAGGTCGTCCGGTCGGACGGTCATCCGGACGGATGGCCGTCCGCTCGGATGGCGATCCGAGTGGAGGTTAGCATACTTTGAAATATGAGAATTGTTAAGTGTTTAAGGTCACAAGTCACCTGGTCGGATAGTCGTTCGATCGGATGGCTATCCGATCGGATGGCAGTTCGTCCGGCGATTGTTCGAGTTGAAAAGTTTGTAGAATCAGCTAAGTTAAAAAATTTTATCGAGACGGTATGGCAACGTGCCAAACAATGGAAACCACACCAAGTCCAACTTATCCGATCGGACCGGAATCACCCCATTCGATCTGAACCAGCTGTTCATGACTGTGCTTCATGTTTAGCCCGTGAATCGGTCGTCTCTTCGTTAGAAATCTATTCTCAGACCGATTCCCCACTAGAGGCTGAGTAGGAAACCCGAACGAGTCTAGAATCTAACGGTTTTGAGTGAAAAGAGTTGAAAGAAATAGAAAAGTTTGAAATACTTGAAAGATGTTTAGATGATGTGAAAATCATGTAGAAATCTGTTAGATTCGAACCATTCTTGCTGAACTGAAGTCATTCTCCGATGTTCATAAGAAATCGTGATGACGTCACCCTTGAACAGCCCGAAATCGAGTGATTTCATGGTTAAAAGTTGTGATTTGTTGGAGAAAATGATGAAGAAGTGTGTAAAGATCAAAGAAGTACAAGATTTGAGATGAAAACTTACAAGAATCGCGAGGAATCAAGAGAAAATGGCTTGAGAACGAACTGGATCGGAGGGAGCTGTGACATCAGTGAATAGTTGATGTGACAAGTGCTATTTATAAGCACAAGGGTGAGAAAGGCGGTGCAAAGTGACGGATCGGATGGCCATCCGGTCGGATGGTCATCCGGTCGGATGACCATTCGATCGAATGGTCCTTCGATCGGATGGCGAGTGGCGGGTTAGTTTCTGACTTCCGTTTTGTGCGTTGAGCGTTGCGCTGCGTTGCGAGTAAGAGATGCGATATTATTAATCAATAGTTACACAAATAATATAACTAACACATAACCTAAAAACACAACTTAGTTTTTGAGTCCATGATGTGATTGCGTTGTGATAGAATTGCGTTTGCGTTTGCGAATAATCACCACAAAACATATATAAACATGCACAAGTAACACATAATGGCACACACAGGTAAGGCATATATATAACACACGTAAAACCATATCCAGAACTTGCGATTCGAGTTGCGATGCAATAGCGATGTGATAGCGTTAAGTAGATTAGCGTTTAATTATCTTTATCGCATTGTTACTTCCTATAAACACAAATCATAAAACAAATACCACTAATTTAACACACATCGATTATCGAGTCGGAGAGTACAAGTAATAATTTAAGCAAGAAAAGACAGATCTGATTAGCAATATTTTCTTCCTTTGACTATGACTTTGACTTGTACTTTGACTTAAAAGTCGGGTTGTTACATATACGATGCGTATTGAAGGTGTCGATTTAATTTTCCAAGGTATGCAAATAATACGGCCCATACGAAATTGCCCCAAATTTTGCGTTAGCCTCGTTCTTTTAATCTTTATAATGTAACGAAGTTTGTCAACTGGACTAAGTCACTAAAATTTTTTTGTCTCTTGAAAGTCACTAAAGTTTTATTAGTTGTTCTAATACTATGTAATCATCAGTAGCCCATTTTGAGGATTCGTTGTTCGTTCAAAAAAAAAAAAAAAACTATGTAATCATCATGGTATTAGGTTATCAATGATGATGTGTCAGGTTTCATTATTTTTTTTTATCTTTAACTAGATGTAAAACCCGTGTGCAAACAATGGTGGTTTTTAGAAATTTTACTAATGTAACAACCCAATTTCTATGATAGGAACTATTTACAAATCTATTATATATATGCATATATCATTAATATATGTGATGTAATGTTTGTGTAAAATCTTATTTATCTGTGATTCTGGCTTGTCTTTTTTTAGAGAGAGAATATAACCGATTTTGTGTACCATATTAAGTTTGGAGGTGTAAAAAACATGTGTTGCTTATCTAATAGAAAAACAAGTTAGGTATGCTCTTGTTCATGCCATATGTGAGGTATTTTATATTGATCTTATAAGTATTCCATGTACGGTGTTTAGATATGAGTTTTTCACCCAAACTCCCCATCTTGGCCAACTTAGGTTGAATTCCACCAAGACTCATAAATTATTCTTTAATATACAAGATCATCAGTTTCTAATAACTTGCATGCATCAAGATGGGTGTTTTAAAATCTCATAACACTTTTATAAACCTCTTTGTCCAACATTATAGATTTACGGTTAGAAGGCTGCCAAACCCTGTTCTGTTCAAAGTCGCATTGGATCAAGGGACATGTTGTTAAGGATCGAACACTACTTTTATATATGTTGTATCATATGAGCATACCATGATTTTTATATCTCATACAATGACAGGTCAGATTTACCAAATTGTTTTAGATAATTATGAAAGCGTATATATAAAAAAATGGGACCTAATCTCCACGCACTCAGTTTTATAAATAAATATTTCTAAAAGATGGATGTTACAACTAAACAACGAATCATCATAACATAACATGTCATCAAAAACCGAAACAATATATATCATATTTACACTAAACTTGACACCATGACATAACATATAAATATATAGTTCTCAAAATAGAATTCATGTCTATAGATAACATGATGTATTTGACTTTAATACCTCCATACATCTTATATGTAGCTCAAAAGATCCTGGATAGTAAAGTTCTAAATAATAAGTTCTGACTAAAATAGTACATAACCAGCTGAATCTTCATAATACATTCATTATTCTCAACTACTTGATGGTCAAGAACATAACTTAACATTTATTGCACATGCATATAACCGTGTCGATGTTCCAATGGGAGTCTTGCAATAAAACGTGAGCATGCTCGGAGGAAAAGATTAGTAGACCAATCAACTTTGATCTGTTAGACTCTTAATATAAAGTTTGAGGGCTTTTATTACAAAGTTATCATTCAAATAACAAAAGAAAGCAATATACATGCATTTAAGAATCTCGCTATGTAAAAAAGCACTAAATTAAAACTTTACAAGTTCGCTATATGGAATCTTTGGACAAGTGTTTGAATAAATAAACCACCATATGAAACCAGCGACAGTTGTAAGTCCAACATAAGCTGCATATATCAATCCACTTTTTTTATTTGAGATTGCAAAAAGATAAAATAATAAAATAAGAGTACCTACCTCCAATGACTAAATAACGAAAGAATAGCCAGCAGGTGACAACAGCTTCATTAACCTTTCTTGGTTTAGCCTTCATAACATCAGAATCTTGCTTATTGAAACCAATAGCTGTAGCAGGTAATCCATCCGTAACCAAATTCACCCATAGAAGCTGCACCTAGAAAACAGCTAGCTAGCTAAATATCTTTCTTTGGAATTCATCAATTAAGATTCCATTGCTTACAGGGACAAGGGTGTCAGGTATTCCAAGTACAGCAGCAACAAAGATACAAACAACTTCTCCTATGTTTGAAGAAATCATATATCTTATGAACTGTTTTGTGTTATTGTATATAGCTCTGCCCTCTGCAACAACCTTTGGAAAGGAGAATGTATGAATCAACGCTAAGAATTTTATGGAAAAAAGCAAGAAAGAAAGAAAGTAGCTTACTACGACAATAGTAGCAAAATTATCATAAGCCAGAACCATGTCTGAAGCACTCTGAACAAATAACCCCACCCAGTTAGTTGATTTGAAAGGAGGCCAAGGTTGGGTTGGGTTAGGATATTAAATGAGAAAGCCAGCCAGTAATTACCTTGGCAACTGCTGTTCCTGATCCCATGGTGATTCCTATATCTGCCTTCTTTAATGCAGGTGCATCATTCACCCCATCTCCTGTCATCGCAACCACTTCATTTTGGTGTTGTAGTGCTTCCACCAACAATCTAAATAGAATGTAAAAGATACCGAACACAGAGAAACTATAATGGCACCAATTCAACATAGTTGTCAATTATATTAAAAAAACGAGAAGGTGAAAAGGAAGCAGAAGATTATATCAACTCTCAAATACTGACTACGACTTCAAGATAAGTAGAAGAAACCCAGAGAAGCGTGTATGTTACCAACGATGTTGTCACTTCCAAACTCCTCGGCCCTTTCAGTACAGGTGGAATAACCGACACCATCAAGAACGTTCCCAACAGCCACGACACGATAAAGGTTCCAACCCTGCAACAAAACTGTCTGACACACTTGCTACAGAAAAAACAAAACCGCAAAGTATGAAGCATACCCGTAAAGAAAAGCTCTGAGTTTACTCTTGAGCCGATCGTATATAAAACATATAGTGGTAAATAGTGATATGGCAACCTGAAGGGTGGGCCCTTCTTCAGTTGGAAAGAGGACAGTAAAAGCTACAAGTACCACAGATGCAACCAATGTTTTGACGATGAAGTTGGTAGCCGCGGTTCTAAAACTGTTTGTGACAGTTTGTACAACATGAGACTGACTTACATCCCTCATCTTTTTCTTCGCGTGGATTTTGGGATTTTTCTTCTCATAAAATATTTGCATTATTATTTTGTCTTGTGCAGATTAAATCGCTTTGACGCTTGGTTTATGACCCGCACATTTTTGGACTAAGAAGGTTCTAGCACTCTGGATTTCGTCTTTGGAAGCTTCCTTGCTGATACCGAGTCTTTTGTATGGATCGTTTATGTTGATTCTTAGAAAGATGACTGCATTTAGAAGTAAACAAAAGAATTGTTGATAGCATCATTCGCCATTTAATATAAAAACATGGAACTAAAGATTACCGGATGGTTCATCTATAGCATCACCAAAAGAATTGTTGATAACATCATTCGCCCTTTAACCTCTTTTTAACCTCTGTTGACTAACCCTCTTAACCTCTGTTTTAACCTCTGTTGACTAATCCATTCTAACCTCTGTTGACTAACCATTTTAACCTCTGTTGAGTAACCCCTTTTTAACCTTTGTTGACTAACCCTTTTAAACTCTATTGACTAACCCTCTTTTAACCTCTGTTGACTGATCCGTTCTAACCTCTGTTGACTGATCCGTTTTAACCTTTGTTGACTAACCCCTTTTTAACCTTTGTTGACTAACCCTTTTAACCTCTTTTGATTAACCCTCTTTTAACCTCTGTTGACTAACCCCTTTTTAACCTCTGTTGACCAATCCTTTTAACCTCTGTTGATTAACCCTCTTTTAACCTCTGCTGACTAATCCGTTCTAACCTCTGTTGACTAACCCTTTTAACCTCTGTTGACTAACCATCTTTTAACCTCTGTTGACTAATCCGTTCTAACTATTGCGATATGCTTCAACTAAAAAACTCAACATTCTATTAACTTCTACATAAATAATATCAAACAAAAAACATAAAATAAACTTAATCGGGCATAATCACCAGTTATACAAATTAGAAGATAGACTGCTTCTATCTCTTTGGTATTTCTTCCATAAACCAATCAATTTAGGTCAAACCTTGTAAGATTAACAAAACTCATCAGTTTCAGAACAAAATCAATCAATTTTATAAATTAAAAACAGACAAAGAAGAAGAAGACATACAAAGAAGAAAGTATAAAATGTGTAATTGTCGCAGCCCCCGACCCCTACCCCGGGAGCGGGCGGTCGCAAGCTCAGATTTAGTGGTATCTGTGTTTATTAATTTGGCAGCGAAAATGAGACATCAGAACCTTAGTTAGGAAATGTTATCAGAGTTTCAAAACACCAAACTTTTATAATAAACAAATGGGATAAAACCAATTTTTTACTGATAATACATTTATAGGGATAAAACCCTATTTTATTGAAAAACATAAACTCCTTTTCTTTAGGTAATTTTTATAGCCACTTCTTTAAGCCTTCAGTGCTCTTCAGCTGGCTTCTAATAGCTTTCACATCAAGTTACCTGAAACGCTTTTTAAAAAGGTTTTTATCAGCAAGAAATACTGGCGAGTGCATCCCAATTTAATCAAAACAATTTAAATAACTTCACAGTATTGAGAGCTATTACAATGTTTATATCTACACAGTTACTCATTCAGTAAGGTCAATTCCTGACTTGTGGTCATGTTACTCATTGGCTAACTCGTCGTCCAATAGTAACGGATTTCAAGTAATGTACAAAACCCCAGCATACTGGCAGTAATTGTAGAACACATAGACTCAATCACTGTTAAGTATGATTAAAACATTGACGTTTTGGTAAAACAGTTTGGTAGAAAAAGAGAATGACTCACTGTGTTTACTTAGGTAACACTTTAGCTTCCTGGTGGTTCTCCTGGTTACTATCTATTAAAAATTAAACAATGCACACGTGTTAGTAAGATAACCCAAATTACATTAGCTAAACAACCGAGACAGAACTCCAACGAACTGAGTCAGGCAGAGCCTTGACATGCGTTATGGAGCCCTAAATCAATCGGGTATGGTAACTAATACGTAACCGGGGGTTATAATACTTACAACAAGGCAGAGCTTCGCTTTTTTTAGGGGTATTATTACCGAGTATTTAGACTATCAGAGAGTTTTTAGAAGAAAGAAAGGAAATGAACGGTTTGCAACTAAGGCCTGAGCCCCTATTTATAATGCTGATCGGACACACTCTCACGCCCCGCGAGAGATTTAGTGAAGGCCTTCGCGGCCCGCGAGGGGACGCGTGTCAAGTATAGCTTCGTCGAGTCAAGGGGTAGGTCTGCTGATCAATGGACACATGGATCAGGGCGTGCAACCTAGTGGCACTGAGTCGCGGCCCGCGACAAAGGTAGCCAAGGGGGTCGCGCCCCCGAGCGGCTCCCTGATTTTGTTTTTGTCGATTTTTATAATTATGAAATTATTTTGGGTTCGTTTCTCGCGTACGGGGTATATTTTAAGACATTTAGGGTCACATTAACGGTTCTAGGACGTAGTAGGAGGGTTGTTATATCCTCCCCACCTTGTTTTGAATCTTGTCCTCGAGATTTGCTGGAACAGGTATGGATATTTTCTTTGCATCTCTAACTCGAGCTCCCAAGTGTATTCTGGTCCTCTCTTGGACTCCCATCTTACTTTGACTAGAACTAGTCTCTTATGCTTGAGATTCTTGATCTTTCTATCTTCAATCTGTAGTGGCTTCTCTACAAACTTGCGCTTCTCATTTACCTCTATGTCCTTCTGAGGTATCACTAATGATTCGTCTGCTAAGCATTTCTTGAGATTACATACATGAAACACATCATGTATTGCTGCCATTTCCTCTGGCAGTTGTAGCTGATAGGCTACTGGTCCTATTCTTCTAATAATCTTAAAAGGTCCAACATACATTGGGCTTAGTTTTCCTCTTTTGACGAATCTGGCCACTCCTTTTCATGGAGAAACTTTTAACAATACCTTATCTCCAATTTGAAATTCTAACGGTTTTCTTCTGTTATCTGCATAACTCTTTTGATGATCTCGTGCTGATTTTAGTCTTTCCTTGACTTGGATAATCTTATCTGTCGTTTCTTGCACTATTTCTGGTCCAGATAGTTGCTTTTCTTCAATTTCTGCCCAACAGACTGGAGTTCGGCACTTGCGTCCATAAAGTACTTCAAACGGTGCAGCATTGATGCTGGTATGATAGCTGTTATTGTAAGAAAATTCTATTAATGGCAAATGATCATCCCAATTTCCTCTGAAATCAATTACACAGGCTCTAAGCATATCTTCCATTGTATGTATTGTCCTTTCGCTTTGTCCGTCCGTTTGAGGATGATAAGCGGTGCTTAGATTTATCCTCGTTCCCATTGCTTTTTGAAAACTTTTCCAAAAATGAGATGTAAAACAGCTATCTCTATTAGATACAATAGATAAAGGAATTCCATGTAATGAAACGATTTCATTTACATACAACTTGGCTAACTGTTCCATACTAAAAGTTTCCTTCATAGGTAAGAAATGAGCAGATTTGGTTAATCTGTCAACAATCACCCAGATTGTATCATTACCTTTGCGTGTCTTGGGTAATTTAGTAACAAAGTACATTGTTATTAATTCCCATTTCCAAATTGGCATCTCTAATTGCTGTAATAACCCTGAGGGTTTCTGATGTTCAGCTTTAACCTGTGAACATGTTAGACATTTAGCAACATAATTTGCTATATCCTTTTTCATTCCTATCCACCAGAAATTCCTTCTTAAATCTTGATACATCTTATCACTACCAGGATGTACCGTATACTTATAATTATGGGCTTCTTCGAGAATTCTGTGGCGTAGGTTTCCTTTTTTAGGTATCCAGACCCTTTTCTTATGCAAAAGAGGGAAATGGTAGTTTTTGTTTGCGTTATATAAGGTTACTACGTGGCTGTGAAGAATATTTTTCTTGTTTTAACCATAAAAGATAATCACGATTGAAGATTGAAGAAGGTTGTTGAATGTCTTCTGCAGAGAAAAGAAAGAGAGAAGTGGATGTAATTTTAAATGTGATGGTTTGAAGGGATGTAATAATGTAAAGGTTTGGAGGGATATGAATTTGAAATTGGATGTAATAATATGAGGGTTTGGAGGGATGTAAATTTGAAATTCAAATGAAGAGGGAAAAATCTGATTTTTGTATTTTAAATGTATTATAAATTATAAATTCTTATTTTTTTAAAATAAATAAAGTGATATTATGATGTAATAATGACATAAGAAATGCTGAGTTGGTGTAGCTGAGAGATTGACACATAAGCTTTTCTTATGTCAATGTCATTTGCCCTTTTATAAAAGTACTAGTAGTAAAACCTGTGTGCAAACAAGAGTGGTTTTTAGAAAACCATGCATAAAACATTTTAATAGAAAGTAAAAAAAAATTAATGCAGACTTACAAAATTGATATGAACTAAAACACCAGATATGAACATTATTCGCAACATGTGGCTTTTTAAGCACAAATTTAAATCGGATGGAAGTCTTGAACGTTATAAGGCTCAGTTCGTATGTGACGGTCGAAAACAGCAGGTGGGTATTTACTGTGGAGAAACTTTTAGTCTGGTGGTCAAACCAGCAACTATCCGGTTGGTCTTATCTTTAGCTCTTTCTCAGTCATCGAACATTCACCAACTTGATGTCACAAATGCCTTTCTACATGGGAATCTGGCTGAAACGGTCTACATGCATTAGCCCATGGGATTTCGACATCAGGATTATCCGGATCATGTGTGTCGCCTTAAAAAATCTCTATATTGTTTAAAACAGGCACCTCGCGCGTGGTATCAACTTTTCACAGACTTTGTTCTCAGGATAGGCTTCATGTAGAGCAAGTCTGACAACTCTCACTTCATCTATCATCAGGGATCACACACAGCTTGGTATCAACGTTTCACAAACCTCTGTTGCTTTCCAACATAGGTTTCCTAACAACTGTCATCCATTATCCCCAACAGAGGTTGCCACGTTGACAGATGTTATGTATCAGATGTTAGTCAACCCATGTTAAAAAAGTCAGTCAACAGAGGTTAAAAGGGTTAGTCAACAGACGTTAAGAGGATATGGAAACATACGTTAAAAGGGCAAACAGATGTTAGCAGGTTGTTGAGCTCGCAAAAAATGTAATTTTAGCACATTCTACCATAAGATTGTAATGAATGATCATGTGTGTTTTTAAATTCATAACTTATTAGGTTTGTCCTTTACAAATTGCATAAACAATCATACATTAATAAATACTCGACAACAATTTACATGATTTACACTTATGTAACATCTAAAAACACAGGTAGCCTTTAGAGAATTTCCATACAAAAAATTATTAAAAACACAAATCACTATACATTGTTCTTTACGAATTACAGGAGTATTCGTAAATTCATAAATACTCTTTTACAACAATACACATAATACACTAATATAACATTTAATAAAAACATCACGCCTAATAAGTTTAAAACATTAATACTAATATCATAAATATCATAGTTTTATAAAGCATTATAATACATCTTACATGTTTTTCGATCTAAAAAACATCATCCAAAATTTATAATTAATATGAGTAAGTAGAAAATACACAATTAAATGTTCAAAAGTCATCAACCATGACATAACAACATGTCATCATAGGTTTTGTAGAACTTCTTTGTAAACTACATTAGTAGTGGTTGTACAAACTCATTTTGCTTTATCACAAATCAAAATTTTCAACCCCTTCCTACTTTTTACCTTAGATACAACAACATAGAGTTGGCCATGACTAAATACTAGACGTGGAAGATACAAACCAACACGTTCCAACGATTGTCTTTGACTTTTATTTATTGTCATAGTAAAGCACAGTGAAAGTGGGAATTGTCTTCGAGAAATCTTCACTGGTATTCTTTTATCAGAAGGTGTCATCCTCAGTCTTGAAATCAAAGTATGGTGACCTATATTAGTTCCTGTGATAATTTTTTCTTCAATCATAACTTTTCCGAGTTTCGTGACTTGTAAACGTGTACCGTTACACAATCCATTTGCCTGATCAGTGTTTCTGAGTAACATCACTGGAGCACCAAGTTTCAATACTAATTTATGGTTAGGTAAACCATACAAATGAAGATTGTTTAACACATCAGGAGGAAACAATGCCATGTTAATCTCTGATTCTTCCTCAGATTGACATAAACTATCTGAACTAAAATAAATCTTCTCTTCACCAGACAGTTTCTCTAACAACTCTTTATTTATTGAATCCACTACTTCATTAGTTGGAGTAAGAATGGCTCTTTGTTGGAAATACGTTGAATCCCACAAAAACTTATTCGTGTCCGGATATGTAAATGAAATGAGAGAAGAAATAGGAATGAGTTAATCATGAATAAGTAAATCATCTGGAATTTCAATATCTACCTCACCATCATTTTCTTCACCAAGGAGACCAACACCAAGCTTTAAAATCCATTATGCAAATTCCTTTATTTCTTTCAAATCTGTTTCCTGACATCCAACTCTTAATCTCATATTCTTAGTTAGCTTTAGTACTTGACAATATTACCATATATAAGAAGAATTCAAAGAAGCATTGACTATCATGCTTCTGGTACCTTTAGGGATGACCGGAAGAATTTGTCTAAAATCACCACCAAATAGAATGACCTTTCCTCCAAAAGGCTTGCCTTCCATATTCGATTGACTGGAACGTGATATGTCTCTCATTGTTCTATCGAGAGCCTCGAAACAATACTTGTGAGTCATAGGTGCTTCATCCCAAATAATCAAAGTTATTCTTTTAATTAAATCACCTAATTCAGTATTAGGCTCTATCGAACATATTGAATCCTCGTTAATATTGATTGGAATTACAAACCTTGAATGAGCAGTTCTACTACCATCCAGCAAAAGTAAAGCAATTCCACTGGATGCAACATTCAATACAACTTCACCTTTCGATCGTAATGCAGCTGCGAATGTCTTCCAAAGAAACGTCTTTCCAGTTCCACCATACCAAATACAAAGAAGACACCTCCATTGTTTTGGTCAAAAATTACCGAAGCAATTTAGTGATCAAATTAGTTAAGTGAGGTAGTGTGCTAGAAATGTGTGTTGAAAATATGCTGATTAAGTTGATTGTAAAAACAGTTTTCAGGATACGGCTCAGGATACTATGAGCAAAAAGTAAAGGGGGTGACACGAGATATACGAGGAAAGCCCTTGATCAATCTAGATCGCCGGCATAAAACCTCTGGAGCTGACAATCGCAGCTGCCTTGTTCTTCTTATTGCTTTAAACGTCAGGATACAGTGCAGGATATCGATCAGATCGCTAAGTGTTACAATGCTTCTTATGAAAGTGAAAGTTGCGAGAGAGTAAGTGTGAGAGAGTAGTGAGTGTAGTTGTTGTGTCCTATTGATCTGATTTATCCATCTATTTATAGTTACGAAACACAAACTAAAATTCCTATAAATGTGGGATGCTCCCGAATATTCCATTATTAACGTTGTGGACCGAGTAAAGCGGTTTCAACGTCTTCATTTGAACGACTTGGACCGAGTCTTCTAGAGAAAGGGTCTTCGTGAACGTTGGGAACCTGGACTCGTACTCCTGCACACAATCTGTTAGTAATCCTCAGGATACCATCCAGGATGTTACCAATATCCTGAATCAGCATCCCGGATACGAACATATATCAGCTAAGCAAGATATAATTTAAGATATCATCCAGGATATGAGCTCAAAATTTTACCCATAACAATTGTCCCCAAAAAATGTTACCGTTTAGTATCCTGGCACTAATGGTTATATTTTTTACGAATAACGAGGCATTTAAGAGATTAGACCCATGATGTGACCGTTTGTAACCGCGCAGCCTATATTTACTCATTGCTCCCTATATCTTCTCATGCTTATCCCATTTAACCTTCACCGAAGAGAAAAAGGTAAATACTTCTCTCTCTCTATTCCCTCTTCTTCTCACATTCTGTTCAATATTCTGGCGAGAATATGACAAGGCAAACAAGATCAAGCTCCGGTGACTCCGCCCCCTCATTCATCCAGCAGAATCTTCTCCAAGAACCGGAGAAAGAGATATGCTCCTTTGATAGTGCCCACTTATCGGCTCTCAAATCCTCCGGCATCTTTCCAAAAGAAACGGTGTTCCGGCCGTTTGACCGGGAAATTCGGTCGGACATGGTTTCCGACAAGTGGTTGTGCTTCAATGCTTTCCCCTTCACCCAAGGGCTACAATTTCCTTTCTCAGACTTTATCACCGAGTTCTTCAACGTGAGCAAAATATGCTTCAGTCAGACAATGCCAATGCTCTGGCGAGTATTGTCTGTTCTTGATCAGATCAAGAGAAACCATATCCCTGACCTTTCCGTTCATGACCTCCCCCTAGCGTATCGGCTTAGATGCCATGGTTCCTGTAGATTTTTATTCTATTCTACCTCCGGCGATCCGCTGATACTTCGTGCCACCAGGAACGAGGAGAAATGGCAATCCAAGTTCTTCTTTGTAAAAAGAAACTCCATCCCTGGTGGAACGGAATATCCGGTGAAGTGGTTGAGAAAGGATAGGATTTAGGGTTCTAGGATGATCCTGTCTTGTATCCTGCTTCATATCTTTGAGCTAACCATTTTTCTTTTATTGTCCTGTACACAGCTGATTTTAGGAAGCTTGCACCTCCCCTAGCTGATTCACATAAGAGAATTGACGCTATCAGACTCCTCCCAGAGGCTGAAAGAAGTTTTAATCCGTCTCCACCATCTCCAAGCCCTCTTTCCAGTGCAAACATGTCTGGTAATGATCTTGCATAATATCCTTCATACATGTTTTTTAGTTGATATATTTAGGAAAGAATTTCACTCCCTGTATGTAGACTCCAACAAAGTTCCGATCCTCCTTGATCTCGATGAGCTCGACAGTTACCCCACTCCAGTTATGGTCAAGAAAGAGACTCCTGCTGCCACCAGCTCTAAACCGCTCCCGGCCCCTAAGGCCAACCCAAGGACTCGTGCTTCCACCTCAAAAAAGAAGAAAGGCTCCGAAGTCAGTGCCCCAGGCCCGGAAGGGTTCTCCTATGAAGAACTCAGCTTTTCTGACTCCTTAGAGCCGATGACATCCTTCCTTAACAAAGTAATATCCTGCGACTATATCCTGCATACATATCCTGATAGGATATCCTGACAGGATATCCTGGTTAATATATTTTGACTTATACCTGAATTTTGACGTGCAGGGCCTCGAGCATCTGCTCCATCTTTACACCGATGCTTGCAGTACGAACACGTTTCAAGAGGCCAGGATCAAGCAGCTCGAGACCACTGTTGCCGACCAAGGGGCCATAGCCGAGGTGAAGACTCGTCACTACGAGGATAAGCTGAAGAAGGTCACCCAGGATGCTGAGATCAAACTGGCTACCATCCAAATGGAGCATGAACAGGCCATGGTCTCTTTCCGGGAAGGGATCAAAGCCTCTGCCATCGTTTCTCTGCTACAAGCTCGTATTAAAATGGCTTATGAGGCCAAGGAGACAGGCCTCGAATGTCCATCCTGGCCGGTTGAATCCTGTGTGGCGAAGCTGAAGGAGCTTGGAGGCAAGGCTGTGCCCATTCCTGCTGAAACTGGTGAATCCTCTAAGTCAGCAGAGGTGGTGAACAAGGCTGGAGATAAGAAGGATGCTGGAGAGGATACTGCTCAGGATGCTGAGGCTGAGAAGACGGAGAAGGCTGGGGAAGATGCCGCTGTGTGAGGGCATTCAGGTGGGCAATGATGGATGTATGTGCCAAGGCCGGAGCCCAATTTTTTAAATTTGATCGTTGGTTTGTAACCCTAAGACAATTTACTTTTCCTGCATTTTAACTTTCCTGCATTTGAACAATATGATGGCCAAAGGTGGAGGGATCCTGAGTTTCAGGACGAAGCCCTTGGTCATCACCGTTAGTACGCTTTGCTTTTGAACAATATAACAGTTGGAGGTGGATGGGTCTCGGTTTGAGACAAAACCTTCAACTGTTAAGTAAATATAGTAAGGAACTAATCGTGCTCTTGGTGGATGGACCTTGGTTTGAGGTGAAGCCAAGAGCACAACTTTTGGTATGTTAATAATATAACCTTCTTTTGGCTTTATTTCTGTCTTTACTGCATAAGTTTTATTTATGAAAACAGTTTAACTTAGACAATTTTGGGAACACATTGTAAGAGTATCCTGAGAAATATCCTGCTCAGGATACTGACACATAATCTGTAAGAGTCAAGTTATCCAGAAAGGAGAGATCATACCAGAGATTCTTAAAGAGTCAATTCCAATCTTCAATTATAGAAATGTCCCCAGTGCACACTTATAGGTTCGAATCCATCCTTCAAATTGTATGAAACATGTCCCCTGTGTTTAACACGTTTGAAAACTTAATATCCTAGGGATAAACCCTTAATATCCTGGGGATAAACCCTTTATATGCTGGGGATAAACCCTTTATATCCTGGGGATAAACCCTTTATATCCTGGGGATAAACCCTTTTATATCATGCGCTACAGGCGGGAGTGTACAAACTCCAAGACTTAGAAAGGTGAAAACCTTTAAACCTTAGAGAGTATGAAAATACCCTTTCGTGAGAGAGGGTGATCAATCCTCATATACCTTTAGGATCCAGGATATAGCCAATAGTAACGAAATTGTCAGCCACTTTTACATGAACTGGTCCCGCTACCTTGAACTATCCTTAGATAACTTGCGCTCCAGGCGGGGTGTTTAAACCCAATTCGTAAGAAAGGTGAATACCTTTAAACCTTTGAAGGGATCATGATCCCTTAACCGTGAGAGAGGGGGCCAATCCTCTAATCCTTCGAGATATCCTGAGTGTGTATCCTGGAGCTATATCCTGAGGCATATTCTGTAAAACAATCTTAAACTAAGGTGGGCTAACACCCCTCCGATGCCTAAGTCAGTATTGGGTTCAAGATAATAAACGAATTCAAATACATTTAAGAGAGATAGAATACATACCATTCTGAGATATAAATTAAATTCTATTCTTACTTGAAATAGAGCTTTAAGTGTATAGCATTCCAGTATCTTGGTAGCATATCCCCCTCCATACTCCTGAGTCGGTATGCTCCTTTTCCTGATTCTGATTCAACCTCATATGGTCCTTCCCATTTTGGAGCCAGCTTTCCATCGGCAGGATTAGTGGTATTTTGAAAAGCCTTTCTTAACACCCAATCTCCAACTTGGAACCTCCTAGTCCTTATATTCTTGTTATATGCTCTGGATATCCTCTGTTGATAGCTGCCATCCTCAGCCTTGCTGCATCTCTCGTTTCATCTACAGTGTCCAAATCTTGGCACAAAACTTCAGGATTCTGCTCAGGATCCCGGAGGATAGATCTTGCCGTAGGTATCACCATTTCTGTTGGGATCACTGCTTCTGCTCCAAATACTAGGGAAAATGGGGTTTGGCCCGTTGCATTTTTTACCGTTGTTCTATCAGCCTACAAAACAAAGGGTAGTTCTTCTGCCCATCTTCCTTTCTTAGCTCCTAGTCTCTTCTTCAAGTTGTTGACAATTATCTTGTTTGAGGATTCAGCTTGTCCATTTGCTTGAGGATGTACCGGGGTAGATGTGATCATTTTGATTCCCCAACTTTTGCAAAAGTCAGTAGTCCTCTTGCTTATAAACTGGGATCCATTATCACAAATGATTTCAGCTGGTACTCCAAACCTGGTCAGGATATTCCTCTTTATGAAGGATACTACTTCTTGGTCTCTAACTTGAACAAATGCTTCAGCCTCAACCCAATTAGAGAAATAATCCGTCATTGCCAGCATAAAGACTTTTCCTCCCGGAGCTTTTGGTAATTTCCCTACTATGTCCATCCCCCATTTCATAAATGGCCAAGGGGAAGCTATAGGATATAGTGGTTCAGCTGGTTGATGTAGTATGTTACTGTGCCTTTGACATGCATCACACCTTCGAGCATATTCTGTAGCATCTCTCCTTATCGTCGGCCAATAGTATCCTGTTCTTAATACTTTTGAGACTAATGACCTGCCCCCAGTGTGGTTGCCACAATCCCCTTCATGTATATCTTGGAGCACTTCCTTAGTTTCAGGATCCTCTAAGCACATTAGATATGGTCCTGCAAGAGATTTCTTATACAAAACATTATTTATAATGGTGAATCGTGATACCTTCATCCTAAATGCCTTAGGATTTTCGTCTCTGGGGATGTGTCCTTCCTTGAGATATCTCATGATTGGAGCCGTCCAGGATTTAGGATCCTCCTCAGGATACTCAGCAGCAGGATCCTGAATACTTACTACTTCTTTATCTTGAGGATTCGTTGCAGGATACAAGATATGCAATATTGCTATTTGGGTCCCTTCTGGTATCCTGACCGACGATCCCAGATTTGCTAAGGCATCTGCTTCAGCATTATCTTCCCTTGGTACCTGTTCAAGTGTAAAAATATCGAAATATCCTGCTAATTTTTTGAGAAGATCGAGGTACTCGATTAACTTCTCACCTTTAACTGCATAGGATCCATTAAAATGATTAGTGGTTAACAAGGAATCAACATATACTTGCAAATTCTTGACATTCATATTCTTAGCCAACTATAATCCTGCAATTAAAGCCTCATATTCTGCCTCATTATTAGTAGCAGGAAACTCACACCTAATAGCCTGGGGTAATATGTCCCCCTGTGGCGATTTTAGTAGTATTCCCAATCCTACTCCTCTAACATTAGATGCTCCATCGGTATATAATGTCCAGGATCCTGAGGATTCTCCCAACTGTTGGACTTCTAGGTCTACCTCATCCTGAATGTCACTACTGAAATCAGCCACAAAGTCAGCTAGAGCCTGCGATTTTATGGCATTTCTAGGTTCATACACTAAGTCATAAGCACTTAACTTCACTGACCACTTGGCCATTCTTCCTGACATCTCGGGTTTCCTAAGCACATTTTTGACAGGATAATTGGTTTTAACATGAATTCTATGTGTCTCAAAGTAATGTCTAAGCTTCGTTGATGCCATAACTAGTGCTAGTATCAACTTTTCTAAATGATAATATCTAGTTTCAGCATCTAACAAACTTTTGCTAACATAATAGACAGGATATTGCTGACCTTCATGATCCTTTATAAGGACGGCACTTACAGCATTCCCCGATACTGCGAGGTATAGGGACAGTGGTTCACCATTCTCAGGCTTCATCAATAGAGGTGCAGTTGATAGATACTGCTTCAAATCCTGCAGGGCTGCTTCATGCTTCTCTCCCTATTTAAATTTCTTGTTTTTCTTTAGGATATCATAAAATTCCTTGCATTTCTCGGAGGATCTTGAGATAAATCTGTTCAATGCTGCAACTCGCCCTGTTAACCGTTGAACATCCTTCATATTTGAAGGTGATTTGATATCCAAGATAGCTTTAATCTGCTCCGGGCTTGCCTCTATTCCTCTTTTGGTCACCATATATCCTAGAAACTTTCCTGCCCCCACTCCGAAATGGCACTTAGCAGGATTTAGTTTCATGTTGTACTGATCCAGGATATCAAATGCTCCCTTAATATCCTGGAGGTGATCCTCAGCCTTTTTAGATTTTACCACCATATCGTCAATGTATACCTCCATGGTGTCCCCCCAGCTTGTCTTTGAACATCATGTTCACCAATCTCTGGTATGTTGCACCTGCATTTTTCAAACCGAAAGGCATAGCAGTATAACAATAAATACCTGTTGGTGTCATGAAGGCAGTATCCTCCTGGTCCAAAGGCTCCATTTGAATCTGCTGAAATCCTGAGGATGCATCCATGAAGGTTAACATCTCATGCCCGGCAGTAGCATCCACCATTGCATCAATACGAGGAAGAGGAAATGGGTCTTTGGGACAAGCCTTATTCAAGTCTGTGTAATCTACACAGACTCTCCATTTCCCATTTTTCTTCTGTACCACGACTACATTTGCCAACCATCTTGGAAACTTGACTTCTCTGATCATTTTGGACTTCAACAATCTTTCAACTTCCTCTTGGATAATTGTATTTCGTTCAGGAGCAAACTTCCTTCTCTTTTGCTGAACAGGCTTGAACGACCTGTCGATTCCAAGCTTGTGAGTGATAATGTCTTTGGATATACCTGTCATATCCTCATGCTTCCATGCAAATGTCGACATCCTGCACTTCAAAAAGTTAGTTAACTGTTCTTCAATATCCTGAGGGATATTGGTTCCTACGAGCACCGAGATATCAGGATTATCCTGATCCAAGATAACTTTCTTCATATCCTGCTCTGAAGCCTCCACGATATCCCGGGCGCGCATCTTTAATTGCTATGCTGTATTAGGCTTTGTTGAGGATTTCATTGAGGATGAGTAACATTCTTTCGCCTCCTCCTGATCACTATCAACCTTGACAACCCCCCAAGGGGTAGGGATCTTGATGCATTGATGATAAGTTGATGGCACAGCCTTCATATCATGGATCCATGGCCTGCCCAGTATGATGTTATAGTAGGATAGGGAGTCCATCACACAGAAACGTTGTATCGAGTTGACCCCTTCGACATATACTGGTAACTTTATCTCTCCCACTGTGTTCCTAGCCTCTCCACTGAACCCAACAAGCATGGTGGATTTCGAAGTGATATCCATTGGAGATACATTCATTCTTTTCAAAGTCTCTAGTTGGATTATGTTGACGGAGCTGCCATTATCCACCAATATCCTGCGTACAAAATGGTTAGCCACATATAATGTTATTACGAGAGCATCATGGTGAGGATCCTGGACAGTATCCCTGTCATCACTGTCAAATGTGATATCTTTATCAGTTGTGAGGGTAGTCATCCTGGCTGGTTTATTTCCCCTTTCGGCCTTAGCTTCCTTTGCATGTCTCTTGGCCGCAGAATACGAAGTCCCACAAATGTCGGATCCTCCTGAAATAAAGTTGATTATCTTGGCATCCGCAGGAGGTGATGCTGCTCGTTCAGGATCCTTCTCAGTATCCTGACCCTTATTCTTCTTTCTTCCTTGGAGATCCTTCAGATATCCCTTGCTTAAAGGATAACTTATTTCTTTTCTTAGAGCAATGCAATCCTCAGTTACATGTCCGAAATCTTCATGGAAGGCACACCATTTGGACTTGTCCTTCCAATCAGCCTTTTGTTGATTCTTTCGGGGCCACCTAGCTTTGTCTCTTAGACCCTGCATAGCATACATTAATTCAGGTATGTTAACAGAAAAGCAATATTCAGATAATTCAGGATATTCTTCAGGATCCTCGTCTTCAACAACATTCACTTTCTTGTTGTCATTTCTGCTATACGGCTTTGAGCGATATGGTTTAAACGAGGATTCTGACTTCCTATTGGTTGACTCATAAGTGATGGACGAGTTCATCCTCTCTTGCATCTTCTTGTCATCCTCCAGTCGAATATATCTTAGTGCCCTGTTTCGAGCTTCATCCAAGTTCCTGCATGGGTTCATTACAAGATCTTGGTAAAATTGAGAGTCTTTTTGCAGCCCCATCTTGAAAGCTTGCACAGCTGTTGCAACATCAAGATGTGGAATGTCTAAGGATTCTCGGCTAAACTTGTTCACATAATCTCTTAAGGACTCCTGAGGTCCTTGAGTTATCCTGTAGAGATCACTTGTTAGTTTTTCAAAACTTCGACTACAAGAAAATTGACTATTAAATTTACTAGGTGAGCAAATGATGTAATCGAATGAGGTGGAACATTTAAGAGCCATTTTAAGGCTGATCCTGTTAAGGTAGAACCAAAACCCTTGCACATGCATGCTTCCTTAAGATCTGGAGGGATAGGGTTGATCTCCATTCTTTCCCTATACTGGGCAATATGCTCTTCAGGATCCGTAGTTCCATCATAGAGCTTCATGTTGGGGGTTTGAAATCTTTTTGGGATTTCAGCATCACAGATAGGATATGCAAAGCGAGATATCCCGTGGCTGTCTTGGGACACCTCCGGAATTGGCTGGACCACTCCAGGTACACTGGATATCATGTCCTTCAATTTATGAAGCTCCCTAGTAAATGTTGTCGTCATACCTGCATCCTGCAAAGATCCATTATTGTTAGTAGCAAGAATATTATTGTTTGATACGTTACCAGTCTGAGGATTCTGGCCATATCCTGAAGCATATCCTGAGCTCCTCACAGTTGACATCCTGACCGAGGAGGGTATCTCAGGAGTATGATTCTGAGGATGGCTAGGCACAATATTTCCCCTGTTATCCTCAGTATATACGGCCGAGCTAAAGTTCAAGGCTCTGGGCAGTAAAGGAGTGACATTATCCTCAGCGGGTCTGCTTGAGCTAGATTTCAAGAGTTGTATTTCTCTCATTAGCATTTGGTTGGTTTCTTGCTGTTTCCTCATCTGTTCCTGTACACTACCAAACAAGGTTAGAATTTCGTCATTAGAAGCTAGAACAGGATCAGATCCCTGAATGCTCCGGGTAGGAATAATATCCTGAGGCTGTGAAGAAGCCTGCATCCTTGGAGGAGGTGGTGGAAGCGTTGAACCAACGGTAGCAGAGGTTGTAGCTGACACGGTAGAGGAGTTCATGTTTGATCTTGAGGCCATTGCAAATAGTGTGGCAAAAAGTTTTGAGAATATAAATCCAAGTAATGATTTCGCAAAAATTTTTAGTAATGATAGCACCACTTGCCCCACGGTGGGCGCCAAATTGTTTTGGTCAAAAATTACCGAAGCAATTTAGTGATCAAATTAGTTAAGTGAGGTAGTGTGCTAGAAATGTGTGTTGAAAATATGCTGATTTAGTTGATTGTAAAAACAGTTTTCAGGATACGGCTCAGGATATTGAGCCGTATCTACGATCAAACTATGAGCAAAAAGTAAAGGGGGTGACACGAGATATACGAGGAAAGCCCTTGATCAATCTAGATCGCCGGCATAAAACCTCGGGAGCTGACAATCGCTGCTGCCTTGTTCTTCTTATTGCTTTAAACGTCAGGATACAGTGCAGGATATCGATCAGATCGCTAAGTCTTACAATGCTTCTTGTGAAAGTGAAAGTTACGAGAAAGTAAGTGTGAGAGAGTAGTGAGTGTAGTTGTTGTGTCCTATTGATCTGATTTATCCATCTATTTATAGTTACGAAACACAAACTAAAATTCCTATAAATGTGGGATGCTCCCGAATATTCCATTATTAACATTGTGGACCGAGTAAAGCGGCTTCAACGTCTTCATTTGAATGACCTGGACCGAGTCTTCCGGAGAAAGGGTCTTCGTGAACGTTGGGAACCTGGACTCGTACTCCTGCACACAATCCGTTAGTAATTCTCAGGATACCATCCAGGATGTTACCAATATCCTGAATCAGCATCCCGGATACGAACATATATCAGATAAGGAAGATATAATTTAAGATATCATCCAGGATATGAGCTCAGAATTTCGCCCATAACATCCATCACCTTTTTCAATCGCTTTCATAACAATTTTATAAATTCTTTCCTGTTCGACAGTTAAACACTTTACATAACGAGCATGTTCCCTTTGTAGAGCTACTCTGTCATACGATAGTTCTTTCATTATCAATCGATTGTTCAACGATGAAACATAATTGTCTGGAACACTTGGCATGTCATCAAAGTTTTTCACTGTACTCCCATTGATAAGTAGCAACTTTTCAATTTCAGATAGAAAAATGTTTTCAACTTCTTCTTGTTGAAGAACCAACTCTAAAACAAATGTTGAAAAAAGTATTAGTTTTTTCCCAATAACGGAGCTATTACATAATATTAATGTAGTTGTATATAACCTTAATAAAGTAATCACATTACCTGCAATACCAGTTATCTTCCGTTGCTGATACAGAATGTCTTCACATAACAGGGACTTAGTTTGCGACCAAAAAACACCAGGGCGAGATATGGAATTTGACAGATTGAGGTAACATGGAATCTACTATGCTACGCCCATGGATTTGCAAATAATGAATGTCAGGTAACAAGTGCTAAACACGAGTCTTAAAGATGTTGAGGGTACACTCAAGCTAAGATATCTTAGGAGTAAGGTTTAGATTTTTTGAGGCAGTAACGTTCCTGGTAAGGGTTAAATACCCAGATAAGGAATCACCTTTAATGCCAAGGATGCAAAAACGAAGAGTGTAAATGATAACGTATGAGACAGCCTATCATAGGTGATATGAGTATTTAATCGTGAAGCCTAAGAATGGCGTATCGAGGATTGATTGCAACTTAAGGTAAAATCTTGTCCCTAAGATGACTTGTAACATAAGAGAGTTTGCAATATGAGTTGTAAGATGTACTTATGATGTCTAAACTGCAATCTGTGTCACAACTTGGGATTTTGAAAAGAACAATTTTCCCATAAATTGTCGCAGTGATAAAGTTAAATGTGCCAAGTCATAGGATCTGAATCTCTAAACACATAACCAAAACAAACTAACTAAAACCCTCATGATTAGTTTAACGCGACTTTTGAAAATTTGACAGAGACACTTATATATAGGAAGTACCAGCGGCGTATCCACCATGTCTCTACCAAGTTATCATCCACCTCGTTATCCAAATCATGATGGACGAATTTTACAAAACTTACACAGACTTCTCATGACTAGTTTAACGCTGCTTTTGAAAATTTGACAGAGACACTTATATATAGGAAGTACCAGCGGCGTATCCACCATGTTCTTATCAAATTTCATCGGGTTCGTTAGCGGTTTTGATTGGTTTTATGTGACGACTCAAATTTACTAATTAAATAAACATATCCAAACCATAAACCACGAACACTAATGCGTGAGTCTCAAACCCAAAAAGGGCATGACTAAATGATGGCAGTACTTACATCCATAGTTACGAGGGAAGGGTCGGTCTAGGTATAAGTGAGACGATACCCACATCGCATAAATCATGAAAAAAAGTAAGCCGTGATCAGTGATGATGCGACACAACATGAACTAGCAAAAAAACAAATCATAAATGCATAACATGGCGATAACATAAAACATCCGAGTAAAAAAAGATGAAAACGATGATAAATCTTAGGATAGTAACGTTGAAAGCATGACAACGGCACAAGCTACCAACGATACTGATTAAGAGTTAATAATTGTATCGATTGACGTTAGTGCGAACATCAAGGATACGAAGTGGGAGTAGCAAAGAAAGTCTATAATGAGGGAGAACCAAAAGTGAAATCCAACGACAGAAGAGAAGTAGCATCATTGATTTACACTTTCACCAGTCAAGCGATATTTACGATTCGGACAGAAGGAGAGGGGTCCTAAGGTAAATTAAGGAAACCACAACTTTGTTAACTGAACTCACGTTTATTTCGTTTTGTTATCTATATTTACACTTTACCAAGTGTAAAACTTTAGTATTTTAAATTGTTTATGTACAAAAACAACTTAGTTTATTTAGAAAGACATTTTCGATAAATGTTAGGAAAAACATTTTTGGTTCGAAGTAGAAAATTTACTAAATATATTTATTACATTTTATTATTATTTTATAAAACCAAAATTTGAGAAAAAATTTATCGTCACCATGTGCCCTCGACTCGAATTTTCCGAACTCTAGGAACAAGTTACGAAAGTGATTAGGGTTGTGAGTTTTAAGTCGTAATGGGCGGCTCGTTAAAATTTATAACATATTATCAAAAATCACTTTATTACACTGGTGTTCGAAAATTCGTAACAATCTTTATTAGATTCAAACTAGTTCATTCAAAATTAAACTCAAAACGTTTTATTCATAATAACTCATCGCATAAAACATTTCGTCGTGCTGCTGACTGCGTCATGGTTATCTTGGATTTAGATGAGTGTTCACCCACATGCCTTCTAATTATCCTGGTCCTCTGGATTGGTTTGACCGGCTCGATCATAGAGAACGAGTTGGTTGTCATAAAGTACGGTAGGTTGATCCACTAGTGGAGCGTCTGGTTGGACATACGGTTGGATCATAAGGTGGGTGTTTGGTTGGTCAAATGAGGGTGTCACGTGTTGTACATTGAATGGTGCCTTAGGTGGTTCTGTTTGAGGGTTATAGCGCCAACAAATGTCAATTAAATGACCATAAAGTCCACAATAAGTGCAAAGGTGGCACAGAGTGTTGACGGGGTGATGTTTTTCACAGGTGGGGCACTTTGGAAAATGTCCCCGATAAGGTTTTCTGTTGTGTGGAGGATTAGGAGCAACCTGGTTTAGCGAAACAACCGGTATGGCGTAATCATGGTTGGTTTCACTCCTCTGGTGGTTGTCGTCGTGTGAAGACGGTTCAGCTTCAGCCTCTTCGATTTGATTCGTGGAGTTGTGGGCGTTGAGCGCCTATTGAACTTGGATGACGATGGTAGGAATAATGGCGGCCATTTGTTCAACTATTAAAGCTGCCATTCGGCGGCTAGAATTCCCCGGTTGACGACGACGACGATAAGGCGGCATCTGCGAGGGGCAACATAAGTAAGATGTATGACCCATAACGAGAATAGATGGTTAAATGGTTGGGGTTCACAGATTTGTGAAACCATGGAACTTAGGGAAAATCCCATGATTCAAGCATACAAATCACAGGAAAGTATTATGGAGTATCAAAGGGTAACAAAAGTCTAACCCTTTGACAAAGTACATTAAGATTGGGGTGATTTGTTTAAGGAATATTTCATTAGAATCTCGTGGTATATTTTAGGATTTATTCCGATGGTTTATATACTAAAAGTTATAACAACCACAAGAAATATGAGAAAATAATAAACTTATGATAAAATAATATTTCATCATAAAATATTGAAAATCATAGGTTTAGCACATCATAGGGTTTACTCTGACTTCTGTGCGTCACTTTCGTAATAACGTGTGCACCCGCAATTACCGAGCTTTCGCATGGTCTTCATATGTTCGCCTATTGACATACAACTTAACCCGAAGAAAATTGTGAAGTAGTAGATGACTCAAGTTTTGGGGTGTTGTAAAACAATGTTTAGGATGGTATCCAAGAATTAACACGGACACGTTTGACGTATCAAAGTGTTGTTAGTTCACGTGACATTTGGTGTGACATGCTTTGGCCTAATAGGCATCGGTACTCTCATCGTTAGTCCCCAGGTAGGCAAACTGGTCCATTAATTGGATTTATATGAATGCCAGCCTAGACAGGACGTCCCGACTACCGGTACGTAACCCTTCTAGTTACTACATGTCCGTCACAAGAACTCACGTTGACGAGAATGATATAGTAATTGAAATTTGAAACTAAAAAAAAAATCAAACCCAAGAATAATTGAAATGCATTAAAAGAAAATAAATTGGCCCAAAACCTTAGATATAGAGAATAAGAATTAGAATAATGTATATTCGTAGATAGGATAATGTGTGTGCAACGTGACAAGGAAAAGAAACAATACACTATGGTTTAATAATTGTAGGATCGAGTAACGACCAAAACGAATCTTTCAGAAGAGTTCTAGACCAAAACGAGAGGCGGAATCAGACGTTTCGGTGTCGGTTCAGCTTGATTTGCACTAGAAAGTAGTTTAACCGTCTTGTTTATTGATATGACACGTTTACAGACCTGTAGACACTTCAGCAGAGCTTCGCTGCTGGAATGGGAGAAGTTCCAAATGAAATGACTAAACTCCCTATTTATAGAGTTTCTAATTCCCCTTGAAAGTGCCATGTTTCTAATTCCCCTTGAATGTGCCATGTTTCTAATTCCCCTTGAAAGTGCCATGTCTATTTCGTGGGGAATAGACATTTCGTGGGAAATGATCTCTAAAACTCTATTTTCCTGAACTACGTGACTCGATCTAACTATTTTATTACAAGACTCGATACAAGACGAAGTCGACAGACGTATGCACCAACAATAATAAAGCACATATTGTCATTTAAGGCATATAAAACTTAGTATATAACAATTAAATGTGCTCACATGCATATGTGTGTGACATTAGAGAACTTAAATCATTGGCACTTATTTTTTTTTTTCAAGGACAATCAAACAATTAAGCACATAAGGCACTTAAGGCACTTAAGGTGTCTAATCAACTATAGTCTAAGTCTAAGGGTCTACTAACCTAAACCTAGTTCCCTATAGTCATTGACTCTGATACCAATCTGTCACACCCCGACCCACAGCGGAAAGGTACGCGGCATGATTATTGCCCGTAGCTCATGACGACTATTTATTATTTCAATATTTAAAGCATATCTATTTAAATTGTCATATAAAATATAATAATTCATACATTGTTAAAAAAACATATCCTAAAACATATTCATCCCCATGCTACGTGTCCTTATCACTTGTTTATCGACTTTGAAAACCTGCACCACATTAGAAAAATATGTTTTTGGGTCAACAAATATGTTGGTGAGTAATTTCCTCTTTTTATAGAAACAGTTTTATATTTATTTAAAAAAAAATATTTTTAACACGCACCTCAAGGTTAGTATGAAAATCGTCTCATATCATCAACATAGTCAACATATCCATATATCCAAATTTACCAAACATGAATACACAATCAAATAACAACACAAACAACTAATATAAATAGACTCATGACAATAGCGTGCATTTGCCTCAAGCCCCGAGGAGCGAGTCTAATAACCTTAGCGATACTAGGCTACAAACCATGGCCATGGGGAACCTAGTCAGCTGTGGATCCACTAGACACAATAGCATACAATAGACTTGACATCAGATAGCATATAGAATAATAGAATACACATAAGACGTTCACCTAATAACACTTGATCATAGCATGTTAAGTAAATTAAAAAGTATAACATGATGCACCCCAAAAAATTGTAAAATTGAAAGGGGAAAAAGGAAGAGATTACTCACGAGTTGTTAAGCGTCCAAATACAACTTAAGATAAGCTGTAGCGTTTTGGGAAATAACAATCCAAAATTTCTCCTAACAACGAATATATGAAAACAAGTATGAATAACGAAACGAACGAATAACGAATACAGTGAGATGATTTCTAGGTTCACACGATTTGGGGATTTTCTCGTTTAAACGATAAAACGATTTAAATGACTAAAATATACACGTACAAATAATACAATTCATATTTATATAATAGTAAAATAGGATGAAGTTGTATGATCTCGACTAAAAAGATATTATATATTTTCTCATATATATATATACATGTTTCAAGATTGATCAAACAATGATATATAAATATGGTGTCAAAATATATAGTAGGAGATGTATCATCTAATGGTCCATAATTTGTCGCAAGACACACACACACACACACACATATATATATAGTGGGGATCCTACGGAAAGTGTGTTTTTTCTAGAAAGTCTAGGAAGCGATCGGGGCCATCCAATGGGTGTGTTTAATAGTTGAGATCATCTTGGTGGCATTTTGGTAATATGTGTTTCTTAAAAATAGGATTATTTAATTAATCAGGGGTAGATATGTCATTTATCTTGTTTTAAATATGGAAATAATTGTCATTCCATAACCACCCCACATTTCTTGCGATTTTTTCTCTCTCTCTCTCTCTCCCTTTCTCTCTCTCTCGCTCTCTTCCTTCTATCCTTCATGAAGAAACACATCAAGAAAACACATCATATTAATCTGCTTGCTGTTAAAACACAGCGTCAAGAAATCCTCCAGCATTACCAGCATGGATGGTAAAACACAGCTTATGAATCTGCTTGCTGTTAAAACACAACTGTATGAATCTGAATGCTAAAACACAACTGTATGAATCTGCTTGCTGTTAAAACACAACTGTATGAATCTGAATGCTAAAACACAACTGTATGAATCTGCTTGCTGTTAAAACACAACTGTATGAATCTGCTTGCTGTTAAAACACAACTGTATGAATCTGAATGCTAAAACACAATTGTATGAATCTGCTTGCTGTTAAAACACAACTGTATGAATCTGAATGCTAAAACACAACTGTATGAATCTGCTTGCTGTTAAAACACAACTGTATGAATCTGAATAATAAAACACAGCGTCAAGAAATCCTCCAGCATTACCAACATGAATGCTAAAACACAATTGTATGAATCTGAATGCTAAAACACAACTGTATGAATCTGCTTGCTGTTAAAACACAGCTGTATGAATCTGAATGCTAAAATACAACTGTATGAATCTGCTTGCTGTTAAAACACATCACCAAGAACAAGCTGATGGTTTTGCAGTTAAATGTTAATAACTGTCACGGCCCCAGCCCCGGTTTGACCCGGTCAGGAGCCGCGGGACAGGAACCCGTGGTATCTAATTGATGCGACAGCAGAAGATTTTTAACAGGATCTTTTCAAACTCGAAAATGCCCGATTATTTTATTTCATAATTCGGGATAAACCCCATAATTTACAATAGAGGAATTTCACAAGTAAATTCCCTGATTTATTAAAACATGTTTATTCATTTTAACTGAGCCACCTCTTCAAGCTTGTTAGTGCTCCGTAGCACGTTTTTCCTTGATTTACAGCAGGTCGCCTGAAACATGTTTTAAAAATATTTTGTAAGCGGGGAAATACTGGTGAGTCATTCAAGTTTGTAAAATGACACATTTAGTTATCAATTACAGCATAAGAGAGATTACAATGGCTTCTATCTTATTTTTATCTGGCGCCGTGTCACCTGGTGACGATGGTCATACCACTATTGGGTCTTTCCCCAAGTAGTGACGATTAACACTGTTAGGATTTATTAGCCTAACCGTGAGAAATTAGTAATGTGCACAATACCCCAATTAGCCAGTGATTCAAGATAACGATGACTTAATCCCTGTAATTATAACTTTTGAAAATGATTGGAGTATTGTAAAATACTGTTGATAAAAAGAGAATGACTCACATTGCAGATTTATACGGGCAGAGTTTAGCCTACTGATTAGCCTTGTAACCTAATTTAAATAACAATGCACACGAACTAGGTTAGTAACTAATACAACATTTATGATAACTCACGAGACTAAAACCCTCACGATTAATGACAAAGTGCTATACTTAAACATCCGTCGAATTCACGACTAATGACAAAGTATGGCCATAGTGTGGGCAGCACTTAAACATCCATCGGATAGTTTCAATCGATCGGACATTGAATCGTAGCAGCTATCGAGTTAATACCCGGTATCGTAGCAGCGCCTCACTATAATAATTGTAATTTCAACTTTGGAGCAGTATATTTTCATTTTTGAAAGTTGATTTCGACAACAGTGGACTGCTCATGACCCAAGCTATTTATAGCTGAAATTGAGGTCTGTCGCGGCCCGCGTGAACCTCCGGCCTTTCTTTACGCGGCCCGCGTGAGGAAGCTAAACGTAGACTAGGGCTACGGTGTCATCACTAGACTTGCCACACGTGCAACACGTGGATCTGGACGCTTATCCGGTCAACTCCACATTGACGCGGCCCGCGTCATCTTAAGCTTGGCCTTTACGCGGCCCGCCTGAAGACCATATTTCTTGATTTCTTGATTTTTAATATAGACTAGGGTTTCAGGGGTCCAGGTTTTTACTTACGGGCCAGTTTAGGACATTTTTGAGAGTCCTTACATCCTTCCTACCTTATTTAAAATCTCGTCCTTGAGATTTACTGAAATAAGTGAGGATACTTTCGCTTCATTTCCGATTCCAGTTCCCAAGTGTATTCGGGCCCTCTCTTTGATTCCCACTTGACTTTGACAAGTACTAACCTTTTGTGTTTGAGAAACTTAATCTTTCTGTCTTCTATCTGAAGGGGTTTCTCAACAAATTTTAACTTTTCATTTACCTCTATGTCTTGAAGAGGTACTACCAGTGATTCGTCAGATAAACATTTCTTGAGATTGGATACATGAAATACATCATGTACCCCAGCTAACTCTTCTGGTAGTTGTAGACGATAAGCAACTGGTCCTATACGTTGGATCACTGGGAATGGTCCTACGTATCTTGGACTTAGCTTTCCTTTCTTACCGAACTGAACTACTCCTTTCCAAGGAGAAACTTTTAATAGTACCTTGTCTCCAACTTGAAACTCTAACGGCTTGCGTCGATTATCTGCATAACTTTTCTGGCGATCTCGAGCCGTCTTTAGTCTTTCCTTGATTTGAGTAATCTTGTTAGTAGTTTCTTGCACAATCTCTGGACCTGATAATTGACTTTCTCCTATTTCTGCCCAACACACTGGAGTTCTACATTTCCGTCCATACAGTGCTTCGAATGGGGCAACTTCAATACTTGAATGGTAACTATTGTTATAGGAAAATTCAATTAAGGGTAAATGGTTATCCCAGTTCCCACCAAAATCTATGATACATGCTCTAAGCATGTCCTCCAGGGTTTGGATCGTCCTTTCACTTTGTCCGTCTATTTGAGGATGGTATGCAGTGCTTAAATTTAGTCGAGTTCCCATTGCTTCTTGGAAACTTGTCCAGAAATGGGAAGTAAAACGACTATCCCTATCTGATACAATGGAGAGTGGGACTCCATGTAAGGATACTACTTCGTCTACATACAGCTTTGCCAATCTTTCCATGCTAAAGGTTTCTTTTATTGGTAGGAAATGAGCTGATTTGGTTAATCGATCCACAATTACCCAAATCGCGTTATTACCTTTTCTGGTTTTGGGTAACTTAGTAACAAAATCCATTGTTATGAGTTCCCATTTCCATACTGGCATTTCTAGTTGGTGTAGTAGACCTGAGGGTTTCTAGTGTTCTGCCTTTACTTGTGAACAAGTAAGACACTTAGAAACATATCTAGCTATGTCCTTTTTCATTCCTATCCACCAGAAGTTATTTCTTAAATCTTGGTACATTTTATTGTTACCAGGATGCATGGTATACCTAGATTTATGGGCTTCTTCTAAAATCTTATTTCTTAATTCTCCCTATTTAGGTACCCAAATTCGTTTCTTATGGAATCTCCAAATTCCATCACTTCCTTGCTCTAATTCCTTTATCCTTCCTTTCATTCCTTCAGCATCATCCTTGATTGCTGTTTCTTGAATGCTTTTTAGTTGATCTATTAAGTCTAATTGTAAACTTAATCTAAGAGCACGGACTCGTCGTTGTTTCTCATGATACTTACGACTTAAAGCATCAGCAACTACGTTTGCTCTTCCTTCGTGATACTGAATATCACAGTCGTAGTCACTTAGGATTTCCATCCATCTCCTTTGCCTCATATTTAATTCTTTTTGCCCAAATATATATCTTAAACTCTTATGGTCTGTATAGACAGTAAACTTACTTCCGTACAGATAATGTCTCCAAATCTTAAGGGCAAAAATTATGGCTCCTAACTCTAAATCATGAGTCGTATAATTTTCCTCGTGCTTTTTCAATTGTCTTGATGCATACGCAATTACCTTCTTGCGTTGCATTAGCACACATCCTAATCCTAGCTTTGAAGCATCACAATATACTTCAAAATCTTCTGTTCCTTCTGGTAAAGCTAGAATTGGAGCATTGGTTAACTTTTGCTTCAAAATCTTAAAGGATTCTTCTTGCCTAGGTCCCCATTCAAACTTAACTGCTTTACAGGTTAGCTTAGTTAATGGTACAGCTATCTTGGAAAAATCTTTAATAAACCGTCTATAATATCCGGCTAAACCTATAAAACTTCTAATTTCCATTGCTGATTGCGGAACCTTTCATTTGGTGATTGCTTCTATCTTAGCAGGATCTACGTGAATACCTTCATGATTCACCATGTGACCTAAAAATTGCACTTCCTGTAGCCAAAATTCACACTTCGAGAATTTGGCGTAAAGCTTCTCCTTTCTTAACAAGTTTAAGAGTATATGCAGGTGCTCACAATGTTCCTCCTGAATTTTGGAATAAATAAGTATATCGTCGATGAAGACAATTACAAATTTATCCAAGTACGGTTTACATATTCTATTCATCATGTCCATAAATGCTGCTGGGGCATTTGTTAACCCAAACGGCATGACTGTAAACTCGTAGTGACCATACCTAGTTCTGAAAGCAGTTTTAGGTATGTCTTCTTCTTGTACCTTCAATTGATGGTATCCTGAGCGTAAATCTATCTTAGAGAAGTATCTAGCTCCTTGAAGTTGATCAAAAAGATCATCAATCCTAGGTAATGGGTATCGATTCTTAATTGTCACCTTATTCAATTCCCTATAATCGATACACATTCGCATCGAACCATCTTTCTTCTTCACAAATAACACTGGAGCTCCCCACGGGGATGAACTAGGTTGTATGAATCCTTTGCTTAGTAGTTCATCTAATTGCTTTTTCAATTCTAACATTTCGGTGGGTGCTAACCGATAAGGTGCCTTGGCTATCGGTGTAGTTCCAGGAATTAGATGAATTCTAAATTCCACTTCCCTATCAGGTGGTAATCCAGGTAGTTCTTCTGGGAATACATTTGGGTATTCTGATACTACTGGAATTTCTTTAAGTTCTTTATCTTTAGTGTTAATGATTACTGAAATCATATACACTATTCCTTGTTTTCGTTCATAACTAGCAATTTTCATTACTGAAATGAACTTCATTGGCTTACGTGGCTTATCTCTTGTAATCACCACTAATTCTCCTGTGGTTGTATGAATTTCTATGGAATTCTTATCACAAAGAATTCGAGCATGGTTGGCGACTAATCAATCCATTCCTAACACAATATCGAATCCGGCTAAATTCATAGGTAATAGGTTTGCAGAAAATTTATGACCTAAAAGTTCTGTCTTTCCTTCTTGCAAAACTTTATCTATTTTAACAGAATTTCCATCTGCTGTTTCCACCGTAAAAATCTGCCTAAGTTTGGTTAAGGGTAAATTAAGAGCTTGGCAGAATGAAGTATTTATAAAACTTTGGTTTGCACCAGAGTCAAATAATACTTTTGCATAGAAGTTGTGAACTAGGAACGTACCAGCTATCACATCTGGGATTAGCTCTGCTTCCTGAGTAGTTAGTTGGAAGGCTCTTACGTTCTTCTTAGTGGCTCCTTCTGCAGTTTTGGCTTTGTTGTCAGCTGGTTTGACCAATTTCGGGCAGTCTGGCCTAAAGTGTCCAGCTTCTCCACAGTTGTAGCATACTGTTGCTTTCTTCTTCCTGCAATCTTCCTCTTGATGTCCCAGAATTTTGCAGAAATTGCAATACCCTTTGCATCTTCCAAAATGCTTTCTTTTGCAGGCATTGCAAAATGGAACAGTAGAAGATTGCCCAGTTCTTTTTCTTTTGAAATTACTTCTGTTACCCATACGAAATCCTTGGGTAATCTTTTGGGCTACTTCCTTTTTCCGGGTTTCTTCTCTTGTGCGTACCAGTCCGTCAGTTAGGGTGTTAGCTAATTCCACAACATCGTCAATAGTGCGGGGTCTCGCAACTTTGACGATATCTCGAATTTCGCCAATCAATCCCCAAATATAGCGGGAAATAAGTACCGGTTCTGGCGAAGCCAGGGTTGGTACCACTCTAGCATACTCGAAGAATGTCGAAGTATACCCTCGACAATCTACATCCACCATTCGGTAGTTTAGGAACTTATTTGTCATTTGTTCCTTTTCGTATTCGGGACAGAATTTTCTTTCCACAAGACTCTTAAATTCTTCCCAATTCATGGCATAAGCCATAGCTCTTCCTTTAGCTTGTAGCACCGTGTTCCACCATTCTAGCGCCCCTTCTTTAAAAAGATGCGACGCGTACATAACCTTGTCTTCCTCGGCACATTTACTTATTGTAATCACTGCCTCGGTTTTCTCTAACCAACGCAGTGCAGCAGTCGCCCCTTCGTTACCTGCAAACTCAGCAGGTTTACAGGCAAGAAACTCCTTGTAAGTGCAACCAGGCGTTGCAGCTTTCATTCTTTTGAGAATTGGGGCTTGCAGTATATTATCGTTATTGTTATTGTTGTTGTTGCCGCCTCCGTTTACACTATTACTAAAGTTGTCCTCATGAGTACGTTTGCTCGGAATAATTTGAGGTTCAACTGGATGTTGAGCAGCAGCAAGTATTGCTGGAATAGCATTGGCTATTCCCTGAGCAACGATATTCTCGATATCTTGCCTATTTAGAAACTGATCTTCGTTGGTTTGCTCGGATTGATTTACTTCATTAACGGGTTTATTACCAGCGTTTGCCATCTGGTAATTAATTTATATAAAAGTGATTAGCATAAAATAATTAATAACCAAATATAACAAAATAATTACACATAATCACATTAACACGTATAGCCAAAATTGTTGATTTTTTCAACTTTCGATATTTTATATATATTAGGCGTCCATACAAACTGTTTATCTTACAAACGTTTTATTTTTAAGTTATTACACATACTTATTTTTATTATTACGTTATTATTATTATTAAACAAACATTCCAACAACCATATATTCTCCCGTCAGCTGGCTTGTCAAAAACGACACTCCCTCTCGTCGTATTTCTAGGTAATCCGTTCTCCCACGTCCCTAATCCTGTTTCCTGCATCAACCAGCTCCTCGCCCCAATGACGAAGTTTAGCCAAATTTTCAAGGCTCATAGGTGGATGCAAGGGAGGTTCTGGGTCAAATTGTGGGAAAAAGGTATCAGGGTTATTTAGGAGATTCTGGAATTGCCAATCGGTGGTCCACCACTCTTCTAGTTCTGCTGGTAGAGGTTGGGTGTGGATGATAGGCTCTGGAATAGCAGGTTCCAGATTGACTGGAAGTTGGGCTTCTGCTGGGTAGTTGAAAAGATCTTCTTCGGCAAATCTGAGGTTTTCATTGACAGGTTCGAGGTTTCCATCGACAGGTCCGATGAGGTCACTCAGTGCTAGTTTACGATCCAGTTCTTCCCAGGGTGTCATTTCCTGGTTTTGCCTAGAACTTTACCCAGTCTCTATTACCTTGCCTTTACCTTTGGGATCTTCTGTCTTAGTAACTTTTCGTGTCGCTGGTTTCTTCCTGCGCACACGCCTCCAACCTACAAGTCTTCTTCTCTTCTTTGGTTTGGGTTTTTCCGGTGGCTGAGTTTGAATTTCCATAGATTCCTCCTTGTTGGCAAAATACCCAGTGAAGTTATTGGAAACTTCCACATTAACAGGGTAGAGATTAAGATTCTCTAGAGCTTCAGATAATTCATTCATGCTGTTTTAGCAGTTATGAAGAAACACACAAAAATTCTAAGTTAATATTTTGTAATTCACAAAATCACATAATAACAATTTAGAAATTTAAACACAAACCATTTTATTGAAATAAAATATTTATTTTTAGTACAACTAGAATTTGAAATATACTAGGGTTTATTTTTTTTAAAGTCTCTAGCTCGTAAGTGTCGTAGGTGCTGATACTGGTTTGGTGATTTAACTAGAGGTTAGCATTTACTGTGGTAGTAGCTAACATATAAAGATTTGCCCATTGTTCGTCTAATTTCTCTTCCCATGGTGGTTTGCTGCCTATTTTCTGGGTTTCCTGTGACTTCCTTATTTTCTCTTAACTTTTTCTAATAATCAAACTTCTTTTACTAGGGGTAAGTGGATTTCAAACTTTGCCTTACGAACAAATATTCCCTCCTCAGTATCTGCTGAGTATCTTGAGGAATTTGATTGGGATGAAGTTCCCTTTTCTTTCGGTGAATTATCTAATTTACGATAGATATCCGAAATTCTTTGCTTACCCATACTGTAAATTAACAGATAGTCAAGATAGAATCACATAATCACAAAATGGTAATCAGGAAAATTAAGTATTTTGAAATACTTAATTGGCTTAAATCAGTGGCTCTTTAAGTGCTCTGATACCACCTTTTTCCTGTTACGGCCCCAGCCCCGATTTGACCCGGTCAGGAGCCGCGGGACAGGAACCCGTGGTATCTAATTGATGCGACAACGGAAGATTTTTAACAGGATCTTTTCAAACTCGAAAATGCCCGATTATTTTATTTCATAATTCGGGATAAACCCCGTAATTTACAATAGAGGAATTTCACAAGTAAATTCCCTGATTTATTAAAACATGTTTATTCATTTTAACTGAGCCACCTCTTCAAGCTTGTTAGTGCTCCGTAGCACGTTTTTCCTTGATTTACAGCAGGTCGCCTGAAACATGTTTTAAAAATATTTTGTCAGCGGGGAAATACCGGTGAGTCATTCAAGTTTGTAAAATGACACATTTAGTTATCAATTACAGCATAAGAGCGATTACAATGGCTTCTATCTTATTTTTATCTGGCGCCGTGTCACCTGGTGACGATGGTCATACCACTATTGGGTCTTTCCCCAAGTAGTGACGGTTATCACTGTTAGGATTTATTAGCCTAACCGTGAGAAATTAGTAATGTGCACAATACCCCAATTAGCCAGTGATTCAAGATAACGATGACTTAATCCCTGTAATTATAACTTTTGAAAATGATTGGAGTATTGTAAAATACTGTTGATAAAAAGAGAATGACTCACACTGCAGATTTATACGGGCAGAGTTTAGCCTACTGATTAGCCTTGTAACCTAATTTAAATAACAATGCACACGAACTAGGTTAGTAACTAATACAACATTTATGATAACTCACGAGACTAAAACCCTCACGATTAATGACAAAGTGCTATACTTAAACATCCGTCGAATTCACGACTAAAGACAAAGTATGGCCCTAGTGTGGGCAGCACTTAAACATCCATCGGATAGTTTCAATCGATCGGACATTGAATCGTAGCAGCGATCGAGTTAATACCCGGTATCGTAGCAGCGCCTCGCTATAATAATTGTAATTTCAACTTTGGAGCAGTATATTTTCGTTTTTGAAAGTTGATTTCGACAACAGTGGACTGCTCATGACCCAAGCTATTTATAGTTGAAATTGAGGTCTGTCGCGGCCCGCGTGAACCTCCAGCCTTTCTTTACGCGGCCCGCGTGAGGAAGCTAAACGTAGACTAGGGCTACAGTGTCATCACTAGACTTGCCACGCGTGCAACACGTGGATCTGGACGCTTATCTGGTCAACTCCACATTGACGCGGCCCGCGTCATCTTAATCTTGGCCTTTACGCGGCCCGCCTGAAGACCATATTTCTTGATTTTTAATATAGACTAGGGTTTCAGGGGTCCAGGTTTTTACTTACGGGTCAGTTTAGGACATTTTTGAGAGTCCTTACAATAACCATCTCCACAATCAACAAGTGTGTTTGAAGCCATGATTCTTCTCTCTAAAAAATTTATTGAATACGAATACTGTTGGTGAAGAAGAAAACGATAGAAAGAATTGTATATACATATGATTTGGATGAGATTTGGATTCGAAACACAACCAAAATTCCGAAAATCATGGACACATTCAGTTACCTTTGAGATCATGCAATGTTAGTTAATGAAATATAAATTCCAAAAATAAAATTAAAATGTGACATTACATAATTGCCTTTCTAGTTAAAATAACTCAATGTCACATGTCCAATTCTCATTGCTTCCTAGACTTTCTTGGAAAAATACACTTTCTACCCAACCCCTACTCTTATATATAGAGAGAGAAAGTTTAACGTACATTACAGCTTAATGTACATCATGTACGACATGTAATTACGCACGTTCATTTTAAAATCACGCACGTTATAACTCAAAAATCCAAAATCACGCATGTTGAAACACAATAATCACGCATATTGAAAACATTAATCATGCATGTTATAGAACAAATCACGCACGTTGTCGTACGTGAAGTACGTTAAGCCGTAATGTACAATATACTTTATATATATATATATATATATATATATATATATATATAGGGTGGAGTTATTGTAAAAAAGACCAAAAGTATGAGAAAGGTAAGAAAGAATCTCAACCATTAGATCTAAATTAATTGAAAAGGGTATAATTGTAAAGGCATTAACAAATTCAAATATGGTAATCCTTGATTTAAGGATTTGGAGAGAGAAAATCCTTGATTTAAGGACTTATAACCGTCCATAAATATAACACCATTCAGAGCATGTTCATACATGGTGTTTTAAATATAACACCATTTAGAAAATATAACACCATTCAGAAAATATAACACCATTCAGCACAAATATAACACCATTCAGCACAAAAAACACCATTCACACAAAAATAACATCATTCAGCACAAACATAACACCATTCAGCACAAAAAAAAAAACACCATTCACACAAAAATAACATCATTCAGCACAAAATATAACACCATTCAGCACAAAAAAAACACCATTCACACAAAAAATAACATCATTCAGCACAAAAATAACACCATTCAGCACAAAAAAACACCATTCAGCAGTAAATAAAATAAACACCATTCAGTAAAAGAATATAACACCATTCAGTAAAAGAAATATAACACCATTCAGAAAAAGAAAATAAAAACCATTCAGAAAAGAAAAAAACACCATTAAGAAAAGAAAAATAACACCATTCAGAAAAGAAAAAAACACCATTAAGAAAAGAAAAATAACACCATTCAGAAAAGAAAAAAACACCATTAACAAAGGAAAATAACACCATTAATGAAAAGAAAAATAACACCATTCAATAATCCTTACATCTCTGTATCATCTTCTTCTCCGCTGCCGGCACCACCACTGCCGGTCCGCCACCGCCGTCGTCGAACACAACCACCCGACAGTAAAATCTCATGGTTCCAACCACCTCCGTCGTCGAACCCAACCACCCGCGCGTCGTCGAACCCAACCATTGCCGGTCCGCCACCGCCGTCGTCGACCACCACTGTCGGTCCGCTTCCGATTGATGTTTGATCTTCCGATTCGTGGTGGTCTTGGAGTTGTGCTGTTAGATCTCCCGATTGGAATGTCTCCTGCGGATCCTTCTCGTAGCGGTTGAAATGGGCCACAACTATTTCCGTCTGATGCTATCTACGTTTTATGTTTGCAGGGATTCTGTTCTGAATATTGAAGAAGAAAGAGAGAGAAAGAGAGAAATTTGTTGTACTGCACATGTGCATTATATGTGTACTACACATGTGAACTATATCCGTAATAGTGCACATGTGCAATACAATAAAAAAAAATTTATTTTTATTTTTTGAATTTTTTTTTCCATGCATAAAAACCTGCGATTTTTTTATAAAAATTAAAAAAAAAATGGTATGTTTTTTAGGCTTTTTAGTTAGTTTTTTGGTTTTCTCATTTAAACTAGTTTTCTCATGATCCATCCCCATATCATTTTAACCAAGGACATAAAATCTAATATATTGTTTTGGTCACAATTATTGTGAGGTAGTGTGCTAGTAATGCTTGTAAAAAATATGTTGATTCGATTGTTTAAGAAAATAGTTTCAGGATATAGCCTCAGGATATTGAGCTATATCAGTAATCAAACAATGAGCTTTAAAAGTAAAAATGGACACATAATATCCGAAGAAAGCCCTTGATCAATCTAGATCTCTGGCATAAAACTTCGGGAGCTGACAATTGTCGGCTGCCTTCTTCTTCTTCTTATTACTTGAATGACCAGGATACAGTGCAGGATAATGCTCAGATCGCTACTAAGTGTTACAATGATTGCAAGTGATGAGTGTTAATGTGTGATTGAAAGAGAGAAATGTGTACGAGTTAGAGAGCTGGAAGTGAAGTGAAATGACCTATGATCTGGCTATCCATTTATATCGTTACAACAACAAACAAATTCTCCTATAAACTAGGGATACTTTTGCATATTCCCTTTTGAACGTTGGAAACATATTCCTCCGGCTTCAACGTCTATTTCCCAACAAAATTGAGCGAGTCTCTAGGAGAAAGGGTCCTTGTAAACGTTGTGATGCTGCAACCATAACCTGCAAGCAAACTGTTAGTAACCATCAGCATACTGCCTCAGGATGTTACCAATATCTTGGTCCGGTATCCTAATCGTAATCAGCTATCATAAAATCAAGATATAGTGTCAGGATATGGGCTCAGAATTCCACCCATAACAGTTGTCCCAAAAAATGTTACTGTTGAGGATCCTTCATCCCTACGGTAATATTTTTATGTTATCGAGGCAATTAAGAGATAAGACTGCCTGATTTGACAAGATGGAACTACCCAGGCTAAATCTACTCATTACTCCTCTATATCTTCTCAACTTATCTCCATTTAACCATCATTAAGAAAGTGAAAATGTAGAACTCTCTCCTATCTTCATCCTCTTTCTCCCTTCTTTCCTCTGTTTCCGGTCAAGAATGGCAAGGCAAACTAGATCCAGCTCCGGCGATTCGGCCCCCACCTTCACGCCGCAAAATCTTCTCCAGTATCCGGAGAAAGAATGGTGCACATTAGATAGTGCCTACCTGTCAGCCCTTCAATCCTCCGGTATCTTCCCGGACGGCACGATATTCAGGCCATACGATCGGGAAATCCGATCAGACATGTCATCCACAGAATGGCTTTGTTTTAATGCTTTCCCTTCACATTAGGTCTTCGATTCCCTTTTTCCGACTTTATCACCGATTTCTTCCGCATCACCGGCCTTACCTTCAGTCAAACCATGCCCATGCTCTGGCGTGTCTTAGTCGTTCTTGATCGGATCAAGAATGCTCATATCCCTGAGCTTTCCGTCAATGATCTTCCTATAGCATACCAGCTAAGATCCCACGGGTCTAGCAGGTTTTTATTTTACTCCACCTCCCACGACCCTCTGATTCCCCGGGCCACCAGGAATGAAGAGTAATGGAAGTCCAAGTTCTTCTTTGTAAAAAGAAGTTCAATCCCTGGTGGAGCGGATTATCTGGTGAAGTGGTTAACAAGGGGTAGGATTTAGGGTTTTAGGATCATCACCAGAAATATCCTATTCTATATCCTGAACTGATATTTTTCTTGTGTTTTGTGCAGCGGACTTCAGAAAACTAGCACCTCCCCTCGTCGATTCAGAGAAAAGGATTAAAGCCATCTACCTGCTTTCGGACATCAAAAGGAGTTTCGTTCTGTTTTCAGCATCCCCAAGCCAACACTCAAGTTCAAACATGTCTGGTAAGGATCCTGTTTAATATTCTGCGTATATTATGTTATTTAAGATTTCTTATAACAAAGTGTTAAGGTCACTTCCTGTTGGATCTGAGTTTCTTTTTGATTGTATTTTCGTTTGTAATTAAGATGAAAATGAAAGAGTTGTGCAGCGGAATTAAGATGAAAACAAACTTTGCATACAATCAAACAGGAGTAATACTTTTAATCAAACATCTTTTCACAAAGAACCGAATGATTGAATTTGTTTCAACAACGATTACAATGATTGATGTAAGAATGCAAACTCCCCCTCAGCCAGAGCTCAGTAGTTTGTTCGTGCAAAGAAGACGATGTGGTGAAAGAGCTAATAGAACAGTACAAAGTACTGAGCTATTTATAGGCACTTGCAAACCACTGAGCATCTTAGCTGACGTCACCATGAAAGTGACATCTAACCTCCTAACAAACTCTAACTACTGATCTATAAACACTGATGTACTAAACTACTGCTATTACATTATATTACATAAAAGACACTTAAACTGCTGCTGCATCCTTCCACTGCTGTGAACCCAGCAGTGCTTGTCCGGATCAGCAGTACTTGACCCAAGGCAGTAGATTGAGTCAACAGAGCTTTTGGTCTTCCATCAGTCTTTGACATTGGTCAGTAGATATAAAGCAGCAGTTGTAGGTCAGCACTTAGTATGATCAGCAGATATGAAACCACTTTCAAGGGGAGAGATTTGCATGAACCAACTGTAAATGTCTGCTTATTCTGGATCCACTGCTATGATCCAGTTTTGGCTTTACATTATCTGTTCCTCTGATAGGGTTCAATCCCAACAATCTCCCCCTGGAACAGATAATGCCAAAACTCTTCATTATTTGTGGAAATCTTTATTGCCTCAACAACAGCTCCCTTATCTGACATTTAAATTGTAATTCAAAGTCTAGGGCATCTGTATCTTCATCATCCCTGCTGAGTGGAAGATCAAGGAGATCCTGCAAATCTTCAAGACTCAGGCCAAGAGCTTGTTCCCTTGATATTTTCTCCACTCCTCCACCAGACCTGAGCAAAGTCAATACGCAGGTCTGTTTGTCAGTTTCCCACTTTTGTATTTTTGAGCCTGGTGGGTTTCTTGGGAGATGCTTATTTGCAGAAGTATTTGGAGAGGCTGGCCTATTCATTACTGGCTGAGCAGTACTTGCAGTTTGATCCAAACCAAGAGTTTCCATGATCATTTTCTTTATACCCTCTTTTCCAAGGTCTTCACCTTCCATTAACTCTTTGATGGTTTCAGCAATCAGCTGTTTGTGTGGCCTTCTTTTGTAGATGGTTGCACCAACTGGAGCTGTGGATCTCCTGATTTGCAGCTTTGATGGTCTTTTTGAAACCGCTGCTTCAGGATAGTCAGGCTTTTGAGGAACTGTGGGATCTTTCTTTCTTAATTGTTCCAACTTTTTGTAAGTAGCCCTGACCATATCTTCTTTCCATCTAGCAACTTGTCTTTTGTTACCATAATCAGCTGCTACCAGTTCCTCTTTCATTCTCTTCAGCTCTTCCTGTTTGTCAGGTACATTCTTTCTAAATTTTGCCCAGTTAGGAGGAGTGTGAGTGACCTTCCTTTTTATCATGTCTTGAATTCTTGCAGCTTCATCTTCAAGCTCAGGAACAGTCCATTCTTTGTACATATATCTCTCTCCTTTGTACTTTTTGTGAGCCATGATGCTTTCAATGTAGTCTTTCTTCAGAGATTCAGCTGCTCTTTCAGAAATTTGTTGACTAACATTTTTTGCAAATTGCTCTAGGGATCTGACTTGTGTGAGCAAATATTGATAATTTCTTGAAATTTCTTTGTCAGACTTCCCTTGTGTGTTTCTTTTTGAGATATCCTCTGCTTGCTTGGCTTTGATTTCCAAGTATTCATCAACATTTTTAGGCCAAGGATATCCCTTTATTGATGGCAACCTCCTTTTGGCAGGGTCATCCTCATAGTAGAAGGATTTTATTTCATCTCTAACAGCTGCTAGTTCAAGAGGAAATTGAACACCTGCAGGAGGTAAGGGCTTGTACATTGGAACTGAAGAGAGAGGAACAGGTTTTGGTATTGTGACAAGAGCTACAGATTTTGAAGATGTTTGTGGTGGTGATGTGTCATCATCTTTTAAAATTAGCCTTTTCCTTTTTGGTTTAGGAGAGACTGATGATGTTTTGGATGGAACAGTGGTGGTAGATGTTGTGGCAGTAGATTGTGATTGACTAACAGCTGTTGAAACAACTGGTGTTTCAACCACTGTTGTCATTACAACAGATGTTATAACATCTGCTGTCTTCTGCTGTATGTCAGCAGGTGTTGTTTTTGGTGGTGATGATGGTATAGTGGTGGATGTTGTGTGTGTTGAAGTGGTGTGTGTTGATGGAACAACTGTTTGACAAGCAGTAGTTTTTGTAACTCCTGCTGCATTAGCTGTTTTGTATGTTGGTTTTTGAGCAGACTTTGATCGTCTGATAGGAATGGATTTGGGTTGCCTTACTTTTCTAGTAGGCCTCTTCTTTTCCTCAACAGGATTTTCATAATCCCTTGACCTAGAAGTACCCTGATCTGGATGATCCATTCGTTCCACCCTGGCTTTCCTTTTGGCCTCTCTATCTCGTTTCACACTTGCAACTGCTTCTGCTAGTGCATTTGTTGTCACATCAATCTTCTTGCTGCCATCTGGCAAAGGGATCTTTTTGGTCATGTTTGAATTTTCTGGTTCAAGATAGAGACCATCCTCTATACCCTTCCTTTTCCACTCCTTAATTTTCTCCCCCTTTTTGGCATTATCTTCTGGGAGTTGATAAATGAAGCGGACTTTTGGAGGAGCAGTGCCAGTGGTTTGCAAGATCTGAGTTTTGAGAGCCTTTAAATCAGCCTGAGTGTTCTTGAACCTTGACTCCATTGCATTTCGCAGCTGTTGGACATGTTTTTCATGTTGCCGATCTGCTAATTGTGCTTGTTGTTGGAGAAAAGATTGAAATTGATTCCAGAGCTCATTTGTAGCAGGTGTCCTTTGTGGAGCAGGTGCTTGAGGTGGAACAGCAGTTGATTGTACCTTCTGAACTTGTAACACCTGTTGTAACATATCTTTGAGTTCTGCAACAGACTTATCAAGTTTTGCAATACGATCCGTCAATTTCTGGTACTTTAAACCATCACCCAAGTTAATGGGATCATCTGATTTCCCACTAGCAGTGGTTTTATCAGTGGTAGATGTAGGGAATATACTCCAAACATTAACCACTGATGCCCTTTTTTCTTGGTACTGGGGTCTTCTTCCTTCAACACTTGACAACCTTTTGATGTTGCTAGTAGGATAAATAAATCCACTGGTGGTTGGCAGAGGTGCTATAAAAGGAATTGCCTCCAAGGAAGTCTTATGAATGTAACCACTGTCCAAATGTAACCCAGTGGGTGTAACAGTTGTAGTGGCTGCTTCGCTTGGAATACCACCAAGAGTTACTTGTAACTCAAGGGGTGTAACCTCCTCAGGTTGTGTTAGTGGGTTAGCAAAGATTGATACATCAGACCCAGTCAGTTGTTGAGGTATATTCTCATTAATAGGTGATTGAGAAGGACTGGACAATGCCTGGTTCAAATCAATTGCATCCAACAGTGGTTTTATTGGTGAGGGAATGGTGGATGTGATGGTTGGTGTAGAAATAGGATGTGTCCCGGGCATTGGACCGTGGATGATAGAAACGAGTGTTTCCAGAGCATCATGATGTGGAGACCCTATTTGTACAACCTGTTCTTTTTGTGAAGAAGCAGGAGGAGTTTTGGTTATGGGTTGAGATATTTGTACCAACTGCTGTGAGGAAGTAGCAGCAGTGGTTTCTTGTGACTTTTGTGTTGTCACTGGCAGGAGCTCTGGTATCTCATCCTCCAGAGATGCCTTTTCGAGGGGTTTGGGGGGGTTTTTGTGTTTTTCTTTTTGTTGGCTTTTTGGTGATTTTAGGTGTGGGTTTCAAAACAGTTGTGCTGCTGCTTTGATTACCTTGAGCAGTGGGCTCAGCAGCAGATACCTGAGGAGCAGTTGTAACTGCTAAAATCTGCTCAGGCACCTCTGCTTGTGTTTTGCAAGGTGCTAACATCCTTGAAAAAGTTTCAGTAGTTAAACTGTTTATTTGAGTAGGATCACCCTGGTTTATTACAGCTAAATCATCCTTACTGAATTTCTTTGAAAAATAGTAACTTAAAAACCTTGGAAACAGTAAGAATGATTTTGTTTCAACATTATTAACCAGATCTTTAAAAATTTCCCGAGAGTAGTTAAAATTTTCTCCTTGAAGAATAGCATATCCCAGATTTTGAATCTTTAAAGGGATTTCATTAAAAGAAGTGGTTTTGTTTGAAACACATAGTAGGAGGGTATGAAATAAAAATCTGGTTGCAGAAGGAAAATAACCTTTTTCTAAGGTAATTTTCTTCATCATTGTGGATTCATACCCTCTCTCAATGAAGTCAGTTTGCAACTCGTTTTTAGTGAAAGAGATTTTACCTTCTTGATCATCGAGTTGAAAGACCTCTGAAATGGATTGTGGCGTGATTTGGACAGCTTTACCCTTTATAGAAGAGTTTATGGTGGTTGCAGTTTCTCCTTGTTTTTCAAGGGTTGCATTCTTCCAAAACTCCCTTTGGGTCACCAAATAGATTGGTGCATCGGCAATGAACAAAGTTTTATACTTTGATTTTGCCATGATGTCAATGATGAAATCGAACACGTTGGTGGTTCCTGGTTTTGTGAGAAGACCCAGGAGATTGTGAGATGGTTTATGTGGAATTTCAGTGGAGATTGCCTTTTGGGAGGCAGTGTTCGATGATGATTTGGTTGAGGGTTTTGAAGATTTCTTTGATTTTGTCATTTTGAGGATGATTGATCGAAGAAATTTGTGAAGAAATGTGAAGAAAAACTGCTTTGAGAAGAGAATTTTTAAGAATTCAATTCGACAGTAAAACCTTGTTTTGGTGGTGAGTGAGGGATTTTATAGGGAAGAAAGTGAATGCTGAGGTGGCAGCCGTTACAAAAGGTCTGACCAATATGTACTGTCCACGTGACAACCCCTGTTGAAAGTGAAGGACAGTACTGTTGTTGAAAGTGACTGATGAAGGCAGTGGTATGAAAGCAGTGGATGATTTTTACTATCAGTGGATAGCATATCAGTGGATAAGACACTGCTTTTGAACAACAGAGTTTATCAAAATAATGAGAGAGCAGGGGTTGACTTTCAGCAGTGGAGAAACTTTTGAAGTATAGCAGACTTTTGAACAATCAATGGTTAATGGCAGACTTTTAAGGACTTAATGAAAAAATTTCATTTTTAACTATTTTTAAGGATGGAGTTTTGATTTTCTGAAAACATTTTGTTGCTTTTATTCATAGAAAAACAAGATGTTGCTTGTTATTCCATGTTCAGCATCCCAATCCTAGAGACCAAACTTTCAAAAGTGGCTGTATCAAGTGCTTTTATGAGCACATCAGCCAGCTGGTCTTTAGTTGGGACATGATGCAGAGAAATAAAACCTTTTTCATAGCAGTCCCTCACAAAGTGATGTCCGATGTCGATATGTTTGGTGGTTGAGTGGGAAACTGGATTTTTGATGATATTTTCTGCTGCCTGACTGTCCAACATGAGTGGTGTCTTTAAGGCAGTGATACCAAAATACAGCAACTGATTTTGAAGCCACAGGAGTTGGGCTGTACAGCTTGCAGCAGCAATGTATTCAGCTTCAGCAGTGGATGTTGAAACAGCTGCTTGCTTTTTGCTTTGCCATGAAACTAAGCAATCACCTAGAAACTGGCACCCTCCTGAGGTGGACTTCCTTGTGGTGTGACATCCAGCAAAGTCACTGTCTGAGAACCCTGAAAGCTTGATGTTCCCATTAGCTGGATACCAGATACCAAGTGTGGGAGCACCTTTTATGTATCTGAAGATCCTTTTTACAGCAATGAGATTTGATTTTCTGGGAGCTGATTGACTTCTTGCACAGACACATGTTGCAAACATGATGTCTGGTCTAGATGCAGTTAGGTACAATAAAGACCCAATCATGCTTCTATAAAGTGTTTGGTCAATCAGCTCATCTTTTTCATCAGACATGACCAGCTTATTTGTTGCCATGGGTGTGCTGCATGGTTTACAATCATTCATATCAAATTTGGTTAAAAGTTCTTTAGCATATTTGCTTTGATGAATGAAAGTTCCATTTTGCAATTGCTGTACTTGGAGACCAAGAAAGCATTGCAGCTCACCCATAGCACTCATTTCAAACTCAGCTGTCATGAGTTCTCTAAACTCTTCACACATTGAGTTACATGTGCTTCCAAAAATAATGTCATCCACATAAATCTGGACAATCATTAAATCCTTCCCTCTCCATTTTAAAAACAGTGTTTTATCAATGGTACCTCTTTTGAAACCATTTGAGAGTAGGAAGTTGGAAAGAGTTTCATACCAGGCCCTTGGTGCTTGTTTCAAGCCATACAAGGCTTTGTTTAGCCTGTAGACATGATCTGGATAAAATGGATCCTCAAAACCTGGAGGTTGACAAACATACACCTCTTCTTGAATTGTACCATAGAGGAAAGCACTTTTGATATCCATTTGAAACACCTTCATATTGTGGTTGACAGCAAAGGCCAGGAACAGTCTAATTGCTTCTAATCTTGCAACAGGGGCAAATGTTTCATCATAATCAATCCCCTCTTCCTGTCTGTAACCCTGAACCACAAGCCTGGCTTTATTCTTGACAACAATACCCCTTTCATCAGTTTTGTTCTTGAAGACCCACTTTGTGCCAATGGGACTAACCTCTTCTGGCAGTGGTACAAGCTCCCATACTTGTTGTCTTTTAAACTGTTGGAGCTCCTCTTGCATGGCTTCTACCCAGCTGTTGTCTTTCAGTGCCTCTTGGTACTTGACTGGCTGATGGAGTGATAGAAAACCAGCAAAAAGACAAATGTTTTGGGTTTGGCTTCTTGTGAGCACCCCTTCATTTATGTTGCCAATGATTTGATCAGGTGGATGAGATCTCAAGAAGATTAAATCTCCTTGGTATGGTATGATGGCATTGGTTGGTGAAGGCTGCAAATGTGTATCATCTGAGCTAACCACTGCTGGGGACTTTGATGATCCAGCAGTGGTTTCAAATGGTGGTGGTATAGGAGGTAATGAGGTGGACAGCTGCTGACTTTTATCCACTGTTTGAGGACTTTTGTCAGCAGTGTTTGAGGATGTGGAAGCAGTGGTTGATGGGCTACTTTGGTCAACAACTGTTGAGGTAGCAGTGGTTGAGCTTTGACAACTGTTTTGAACAGCTGGTGCTTTTCCCTTTGTGGCAGACCTTTGAGGGATGATGATTTCATACCCATAGTCTGGTGTTGTATCCTCTGATGGACCTGCACTGTTAGTCTTGACAGCAGTATTTTCAGAGGTGAATTTTTCAAGATCAAACAGATCTGCAGGGTTTGCTGGGATTTTCATTGATGAAAGCTCATTGAACTTTACATTCAAAGTCTCCTCCACTGACTTGGTCCGTGTATTGAACACTTTGTAGGCCTTGGCAGTGGTTGAGTATCCCAGATGATAACCACAATCAATTTTGGCTGCAAATTTTGAAATGGAATCTTTTAAGTTCAAAATAAAGCATGGGCAGCCAAACACTTTGAAATATGAGATCAGTGGTTTAATTTTATACAGAATTTCATAGGCAGTCTTTTTGTGCCTGGGGTTTATTAAAACTCTGTTCTGAACATAGCAAGCAGTGTTTACTGCCTCTGCCCAGAAAGTTAAAGGCAAACCTGAATCTGCAAGCATTGTTCTGGCAGCCTCAATCAGAGTTCTGTTCTTCCTTTCCACTACCCCATTCTGCTCTGGTGTTCTTGGGATGCTGTACTGCCTTACAATCCCTTTCTTCACACAGAAGGCATCCAACTCCCTATTTTTGAATTCTGTGCCATTGTCACTCCTGAAGCTTTTTACTGGAAGGTCAAATTGCTTTTCAACCTGTATTACAAAGTCTTGCAAAATGCCTGCAGTTTCATCTTTTGAGTGCAAAAAGAAAGTCCATGTGAACCTAGAAAAGTCATCAACAATAACCAAACAATATCTTTTCTTTTTAAGGCTCATGACTTGAACTGGGCCAAACAAATCCATGTGTAGCATTTGCAAACACTGGGTTGTTTTGGACTCTTCAATGGACTTATAAGAACTTTTATGCTGTTTTCCTTTTAAACAGGAAATGCAATGTTCAGGACATGAAAACAATTTTTGTGGTAGGCCTCTCACCAAACCATTTTTTGAAATTTCTGTGATTGTCTTAAGATTTGTGTGTCCCAGCCTTCTGTGCCAAAGTTCTGTCTCTTTGTTAGAGGCAGCTGAGAACAGACAGGCATCAGCTCTGGGACACTCTTTTGACATGTCAACAACATAAACATTGCCACTTCTTTGAGCAACAAGTTTAGTTTGACCAGTTTTGATTATTGCTTCAATCTTTTTGACCATTTCTGGTCCAACAATCCTACAACAGTCTTTTGTGAAGAATGACCCAAATCCCTTGTCACTCATTTGGGACACACTCAGAAGGTTGAATTTTAGATTGTCTATTAGATTGACATTTTCAAATTTTATATTTCCAGATTGCACTGTACCAGACCCCAGAACCTTCCCTTTACTATTATTCCCAAAGGATATATCACCCCCACCATGGATTTTAAAGTCTTTGAGGATGGCTTTACATCCTGTCATGTGCCTGGAGCCTCCACTATCTACATACCAAAGACTATCAAAGCATGCAGAAGCTCCCTGCACATGAAGTAAAAAGATTAGTTCATTAAGGTCTCCAAAGCCAACAAGGCTTTGGATGGGGTCTCAACAGTGTCTGGGATGGATGCAAGATGATGGACAGTGGTTAGGTCAGGGGTTTGAACTGTTTTAGGACAGTGTTTCTCTAACCACTGTTGTGGGTCCTGACCAATCATCTGCTGGTAACCAAAAGGATGCTTGTTCACTTTGGGTTTAGAGGGCCTTTTGTAGGCCTCATAAACGTGAGGAATCCTTTGGTAAGACTGTTTTTCTCTGCCTTTTCTGAACTGATTGGCAGGGGGTGCATCAGTAACCTGAACATCTCTTTTGACAGATGTTTGGTTCAGCTGTTTTGTAACAGCTGTTTGTTCTGGCACAAACAATGGTTGTTTCTTGGTGAATTTAACAGATGTTGATGATGATGATGGACTCAAGGATGTTTTAGCAATGTACTCATTCTTTTTCACATCAAAGTTTTTGAGGTACACACATGCTTGAGTTTTGTGGTTTGTTTTCCCACAGACAATGCAGCTTTCTGCTGAAACAATGACACTTGTTTTGTTTAGATCATAAGCTTTTAAGTGGAAACAGTCTTTTGTTAGATGATTCCTTTTCTCACAGAATTCACAAAACAGGTTATCAATTTTTTCTTTCTTCTTTCTCTTTTCAGATTCCTTTGCAGCAGAGGTTTTAACCACTGCTGGGATATCTTTGAGAGGTATGACTTTAGCTTTTGGAGCTTTAGCACCATCAATTGATGTAAAGTCCATTGGCTTGAAATTTTCAAGAATATCACACTCATCAGACCATTTTGGTTTAAACTGATGATCTTCAAGCTCCTTGAAAGTGGAGGAACCCATTGGTCTGTTAAGTGTGATTTTGTTACCAAGTTTGTCAGTGATTTTCACTTCTTGGCCATTCTTGTTTGTGGGGAGAAGCTCAGTAGCTTCATCAGTGGTTTGAACAGAGTTTTCAAAAGCAGTGTTTTCATCATCATATTTTCTATACCCAACCCCAAACTTCACATTGCTTTTTCTCTGTTTTTCAAGCATAACCTCATATCCTTTGCAGGATTCCACCCATCTTTCACAAGTAATCTGGGCAGACTCCAACTCCTTTTTGCAAACTTGGTATTTTTCTACCATAGTTTGAAGTTGGGTTTTGGTTATACTTTGCTCTTCTTTTAAACAGCTGATTTCTTTTTCCTTTTCAGTCAATTTGTTTTTAAGTTCTTTTAAAGAGCTTTCAAATTTGACCTCATCAGTTAAGATTTTATCCCGAAGGTTTTCATTCACCTCTTTGATGTTAGCAAAAGCAATTATGCAATTGTCTGAACACAGTTTTTCAAGAACTTGAGGAGATACCTTGGCAGCTGCCATCATTGCACAATCACATAGATGATCTTCATCATCATCAGCTCTTACCTTCTTTTCACCAGCCTTTTCTTCTTTCTCTTCTTCTTTGTCCTCTATGGACCATGGATCTGTCATTGGTTCAATCAGAGTACCTGAACTTTCTTCCAACAGTACTTCACCAGCCACAGCAGTAACCACCGCGTCAATCACCTCTTCCACTGTTTCAAAGCACTGCTGTTCCTCCTCAGCTTCAACCCCCTCCTGTATTGACTCTAGTGCCATCAAACAAAACTCATCATGTGAAGAATCATTAGAAGCATAGAGTGCAAAATTTTCATCACAAAGATCATCAGGCATACTGCTCCAGTCAACAAACCCTTGAGTGAAAAAACTTTGTTGATCTGGTTGTGCTTCTGCTGGAGCAGTGGTTTGAGGTGCAACAGGTTGCACTTGTACCTGTGGAACAGGGGGTTGAACATATTGGATTTGTGGAACAGTAGTTTGGACATAATGTACTGGCACAGGGGCAGCAGCATAGTGAGCAGTGTTCACTTGAGCTGTTGGGGCATATTGGGCATAGTGCACAGTGTTTTGGTTTTGAGGTCTAGGATTTGAGCTAGGATGAGTAATTATGGGACCAGTATTTTGACTCCTACATTCCCTAGCGAAATGTCCCAACCTATTACACTTGTAGCACTTGATTTTCGATTTATCCAACCCAACCCTTAGATTCCCATGCAAACCTGGGAATTTTCTCCCTGTTCTTTTGTAGAACTTGCTAGTTCTAACACTTAGCAAAGCCAGTTGGTGCAGGATGTCCATTTCCTCTAAATCAGTGGGATCAAAATGTTGCAAATCATTTAGTTCAAAGCTTAAATTACCTGACATCTGGTTTTCGTTTACAGTGAATGCATAACTTGCAGAGTGAGGATCAGGGTTGTTAAAATTTGCACCAGCAGTTATGTCAATGAAGTGATCATAACCCTGGTCCTTACCACTGCTCCCAGATTCTTCTTGACCCAGAAGAGCAGTATTACCGAATGTGTAATCATCAACGGCTTTTCCTGACTCTTGTAACTTCCTTTTCTGGTTCAACTCCCTTTCGTAGGTCAGGAGTCGACCATGGAGTTGGGTCAAGGTCAGATCCTTGAACTCAGGTGAATTTCTGGTGACAAAGGCTATAGTGTCCCATTTTTCGGGCAGTGACCTGAGGAACCTGCTGTTTTGAGTCGAGTTTGTAAAGGTGGTATTAACAAGCCTCAGTTCACTGATGAGACAACTAAACCGCTCAAATTGTTGAGTCAGTGATTCACCTCTAACATGACAAAATGTTTCATACTGTTGGTTCAGGATTTCCCTATTGTTTTCTATGACTTCTTCAGTACCTCCAAACTGTTCCTTAAGTGCGTCCCACAATTCTTTGGCACTGTTATAGTGTAACAGTCCAGCATATATTTCATTGGGCAGCGCTAATGCTATGATGCTAAACGCTTTAGCATCTAGTTCGATCTTTTGAAAATCGGTTTCGGTGTAATTTTCAACTGGTTTTGGAACGAACTTTTTAGCATCTTCAGCGCTTGGCACTGAAGGAACATGAGGACCAAAGGTGACAGACCTCCAACAACCTGTGCTTTGTTGAGCGAGGATGTGACCCATCCTCCTCTGCCAGATGTTGTACTCATTTCTTTTTAGCATAGGTGGTTTAAAAAGTGAGCCGATGTTGTTTTTATCATCCTGAGATTGTGACGTCATTCTTGTTGTTTTACAGACACTGAGAAATCAACTTTAATGGTGATTAATCCTTGCTCTGTTTTTCAACGGACGAACAAACGATCAGTATCAACTGTTATGAGCTGAACTATTTACGTCAAAATGATTGTTAAATCAAATTTGACTGTCCAAGCTCTGATACCAATTGTTGGATCTGAGTTTCTTTTTGATTGTATTTTCGTTTGTAATTAAGATGAAAATGAAAGAGTTGTGCAGCGGAATTAAGATGAAAACAAACTTTGCATACAATCAAACAGGAGTAATACTTTTAATCAAACATCTTTTCACAAAGAACCGAATGATTGAATTTGTTTCAACAACGATTACAATGATTGATGTAAGAATGCAAACTCCCCCTCAGCCAGAGCTCAGTAGTTTGTTCGTGCAAAGAAGACGATGTGGTGAAAGAGCCAATAGAACAGTACAAAGTACTGAGCTATTTATAGGCACTTGCAAACCGCTGAGCATCTTAGCTGACGTCACCATGAAAGTGACATCTAACCTCCTAACAAACTCTAACTACTGATCTATAAACACTGATGTACTAAACTACTGCTATTACATTATATTACATAAAAGACACTTAAACTGCTGCTGCATCCTTCCACTGCTGTGAACCCAGCAGTGCTTGTCCGGATCAGCAGTACTTGACCCAAGGCAGTAGATTGAGTCAACAGAGCTTTTGGTCTTCCATCAGTCTTTGACATTGGTCAGTAGATATAAAGCAGCAGTTGTAGGTCAGCACTTAGTATGATCAGCAGATAGGAGGTCAGCAGATATGAAACCACTTTCAAGGGGGGAGATTTGCATGAACCAACTGTAAACGTCTGCTTATTCTGGATCCACTGCTATGATCCAGTTTTGGCTTTACATTATCTGTTCCTCTGATAGGGTTCAATCCCAACACTTCCCTTATGCAGACACCAGTAAGATGCCTATCCTCTTGGACCTTGATGAACTGGACAGCTATCCTACCCCTGTTCAAGTCCAGAAAGAAACTCCAGCCAATGCAAGCTCTAAGCCAGCTGCTGCTCCAAAGCCTAATCCAAGAGCTCGTGCCTCCACGTCAAAGAAGAGAAAGGGCTTTGACACCGCTGCTCCTGCTTCTGAAAGATTCTCTTATAAGGACCTCAGTTTCACAGACTCCCTGGAGCCTATAACTTCCTTCCTCCTCAAGGTAATATGTTGGCTCTATATCCTGTATACATATGCTGATTTGATATCCTAGTTAGTTAATATTGAGCCATACCTATGTTCTGTTTTGTAGGGCCTTCAACATCTGCTAAACTTCTACATTGAATCCTATGAGGCTGTGAAGGTCCTTGAGGCCAGGAACAAGAAGCTCGAGATCACCGTGGCAGATCAGGGCAGAATCGCCGAGGCCAAGACCCTGCACTACGAGGATAAGCTAAAGAAGGTCACTCAGGATGCTGAGGTGAAGCTGGCCGCTGCCCAGGTTGATCATGATCAGGCCATGATTTCCTTCCGAGAGGGGATCAAGAACTCTGCAGGCCAGGATCAAAATGGCCTATGAGGCCAGAGAGACAGGCTTAGAGTGCCCGGCCTGGCCCGTTGATTCCTGGGTGGCGAAGCTGAAGGATTTTGGAGGCAATACTGTGCCGTATCCTGCTAAATCTGGAGCTAGGGAGCCTTCAAAGGCGGCTGAGGTGGCGGTTGAAGCTAGAGAGAAGACGGAGGTTGGACCTGATGCTGGTCAGGATGCTGCTCAAGATGCTGGTGGTGAGGAGGTGAAGAAGGCTGGTGAAGATGTTGTTGTGTGAGAGCATCGAAGTGGGCAATGATGGATATTGTTGCTTAGGCCGGAGCACACTTTTTTTTTTAAATTTGAATGGTCTGTAACCCCTAAACAATTTACTTTTCCTGCACTTTACTTTTTCTGCACTTGAACAATTTACATTTCCTGCATGTTTTTGAACAGTTAACAGTTGGAGGTGGAGGAATCCTGTGTTTTCAGGATGAAGCCTTCAACTGTTTATGTAAATATGCTTTAAAAACTAGTTGTACTTTTGGTGGATGGGTCTCGTTTTGAGATGAAGCAAAGAGTACAACCTTTTGAACTGTTAATAATAAACTAACCTTTTAGCCTTATCTTTGTTATTATGTTTTTTTTTTGAGAAGTATGTTATGAATATTCTGACCAAATATCCTGGTCAGGATACTGATATTATACTCAACACTTTTGTTACTTTTATTCAAAAATGTCAGATAAGAACTTAGTTAAATATGACCTTATGAAAGCTTAGATCATTTAGATAAGGCCTTTAAACTTAGGAAAAGTAAAAATCCATACCAGAAACACTTAGAAAATAACCTCCGTCTCCAATCCTCTTGAATCATATGCGATGTCCCCAGCATGGATGTCCCCTGTCTGTGTAGGATATTGCATCAGTATATGGCAGACTTGAATATTCCTTCACTTAGTGATTAAACTTTGTAATTCTTCATCAACAGAAGAATGTATGCAAGCCCAATCATAATTTGTCATATCTTTGGAACTTGTCCAAAAACTTTAGTTTTACTGGGGATAAACCTTTAATGTACTGGGGATAAACCCTTGATATATTGGGGATAAACCCTTAGTATCCTGGGGATAAACCCTTGTTTTCGCGCACTACAGGCGGGAGTGTATAAACTCCAAGACTTAGAAAGGTGAAAACCTTTAAACCTTAGAGAGTATGAAAATACCCTTTCGTGAGAGAGGGTGATCAATCCTCATGTAACTTAAGGATCCAAGATATAGCTAATAATAATGAAATTTTCAGCCACTGTGACATGAACTGGTCCCGCTATCTTGAACTATTCTTGGATAACTTGCACTCCAGGCGGGGTGTTTAAACCCAATTCGAGAGAAAGGTGAATACCTTTAAACCATTGAAGGGATATGAATCCCTTAAACGTGAGAGAGGGGGCCAATCCTCTAATCTTTCGATTCATCTTGAGTATATATCCTGGAGTAACATCCTGAAGCGTATCCTACAAAACACCTTTAAACTAAGGTGGGTGTTAGCTTGGCAAACACCCCTCCGATGCTTAAGTCAGTTTTGGGTTTCAAAGAATAATTAAATCAAAGATATTTAAAAGAGATAGAATTCATACCATCCTGAGTTAGAAATTAAATTCTAAACTCACTTGAAGTAAGCTTTAAGGTGTATAGCATTCCAGGATCTTGGCAACATACCCCCTCCATGGTCTTGAGTCGGTATGCTCCCTTTCTAGATTCTGATTCAATTTCATAAGGTCGTTCCTATTTTGGGGCTAGCTTCCCATCAGCAGGATTGGTTGTATTTTGAAAAACTTTCCTTAACACCCAATCTCCAACCTGAAATCTCCTAGTCCTCAAATTCTTATTATATGACTTGGATATCCTCTGCTGATATGCTGCCATCCTCAGCTTTGCTGCATATCTTGTTTCATCAACAGTATCCAGTTCTTGACATAAGACTTCAGGATTTGATTCAGGATCCCGTAGGCTTGATCTAGCTGTATGTATCACCATTTCTGTCGCGATCACTGCTTCTGCCCTAAACACCAAAGAAAATGGGGTTTGCCTAGTATCATTCTTCGTAGTTGTTCTATCAGCCCATAGAACAAATGGTAGTTCTTCTGCACATCTTCCTTTTTTGGCACCTAACCTCTTTTTTAAGTTATTGACAATTATATTGTTTGAGGATTTTGCTTGCCCATTTGCTTCAGGATGAACTGGTGTTGACGCAATCATCTTGATTCCCCAACTTTTACAAAAACCAGTAGTTCTTTTGCTGATGAATTGGGAGCCATTATCACAAATTATCTCAGCCGGTACCCCAAATCTTGTCAGGATATTCCTCTATATGAAGGATACCACTACTTGATCCCTAACCTGGACAAAGGCTTCTGCTTCAACCCATTTGGAGAAATAATCTGTCATTGCCAACATGAAAACCTTTCCTCCTGGAGCCTTAGGGAGTTTCCTCACTATATCCATGCCCCATTTCATAAATGGCCAAGGGGATACAATAGGATATAATGGCTCAGCAGGCTGATGTAGTATGTTGCTGTGCCTTTGACATGCATCGCATTTTCGAGCATACTCCGCAGCATCCTTTCTCATGGTCGGTCAGTAATATCCTGTTCTCAACACCTTTGAAAACAAAGCTCTACCCCCAGTATGGTTACCACAGTCTGTCATTCATGTATATCCCGAAGTACCTCCTTGGCCTCAGGATCCTTCAAGCACCTTAGGTATGGACCTGCAAGAGATTTCTTATACAAAATATTATTTATAATAGTGAAACGAGATACCTTCATCCTGAAAGCCTTAGGATTTTCATCCTTTGGGATGTCTCCTTCTTTAAGATACTTCACAATTGGAGCCATCCAGGATTCAGGATTCCTCTCAGGATATTCATCACCAGGATCCTGGATACTCGCCACTTCCTTATCCTGAGATTTGAGGTGTTCCATCGCAGGATACAGGATACGTAGTATTGGTATCTGAGTTCCTTCCGGTATCCTGACAGTAGATCCTAAATTTGCTAGAGCATCTGCTTCAGCATTTTCTTCTCTTGGTACCTGTTCAAGTGTAAAAATTTTGAAATATCCTGCTAATTTTTTAACAATTTCAAGATATTCAGCTAACTTTTCACCTTTGACTGCATAAGATCCATTGAAATGGTTAGTAATTAACATGGAATCAACATACATTCATATTTTTCGCCAATTCTAATCCTGTTATCAGAGCTTCATATTTAGTTTCATTATTAGTAGCAGGAAATTCACATCTAATAGCCTGGGGTAATATGTCCCCCTGGGGTGATTTTAGTAGTATCCTTAATCCTACACCTCTTATGTTTGATGCACCATCAGTATACAATATCCAGAATTCTGAACTCTCACATAGTTGTTGTACTTCTAGGTCAACTTCATCTTGAATATCACTACTAAAATCAGCCACAAAGTCTGCTAAAGCCTGAGACTTTATAGCATTCCTAGGTTCATATACTAAATCATATGCACTTAGTTTTATGGACCACTTTGCCATCCTACCTGACATCTCAGGTTTCCTAAGCACATTTTTAATAGGATAATTAGTTTTTATATGAATCCTATGTGTTTCAAAATAATGTCTAAGCTTAGTTGACGCCATGACTAGTGCTAATATCAATTTTTCTAAGTGTAAGTATCTAGTTTCAGCATCTAACAAACTTTTACTAACATAATAAACAGGATATTGCTGACCTTCGTGATCCTTTACCAAAACAACACTTACTGCATTCCTTGATACTACAAGATATAAGGATAGAGGTTCACCATCCTCGGGCTTCATCAGCAGAGGTGCACTTGAAAGATATTGCTTCAATTCTTGTAGAGCAGCTTCATGTCTTTCTCCCCATTCAAACTTTTTGTTCTTCTTCAGGATATCATAAAATTCCTTGCATTTTTTTGAGGATCTTGATATGAACCTGTTCAACGCCGCTACTCTTCCAGTTAATCTTTGCACATCCTTCATATTAGATGGTGATTTGAGATCCAGGATAGCTTTAATCTGTTCTGTACTTGCTTCTATCCCCCTCTTGGTCACCATATATCCTAAAAATTTTCCCGCCCCCACTCTGAAATGGCATTTAGTAGGATTCAGCTTCATATTGTATTGGTCCAGGATGTTGAAGGCACACTCTAGATCCTGGAGGTGATCCTCCGCTTTCTTGGATTTCATCACCATATCATCAATATATACTTCCACCGTGTCCCCCAGTTTGTCTTTAAACATCATATTGACCAGCCTATGATATGTCGCACCTGCATTTTTTAAACCAAAGAGCATGGCAGTATAACAATATAAACCTGTGGGTGTCATGAATGTTGTGTCTTCCTGGTCAGATGGTTCCATTTGGATTTGTTGAAATCCTGAGGATGCATCCATGAAAGTCAGCATTTCATTCCCAGCGGTTGCATCTACCATCGAATCTATATGAGGTAATGGGAATGGGTCTTTAGGACAAGCTTTATTGAGGTCTGTGTAGTCTACACAAACTCTCCATTTCCCATTTTTCTTCTGGACCACCACCACATTTGCTAGCCACTTAGGGAACTTGACTTCCCTAATCATCTTGGACTTCAATAGCCTTTCAACCTCCTCTTGTATAATTGCATTCCTTTCAGGAGCAAATTTCATTTTCTTTTGCTGAACAGGCCTGAAATACTTGTCAATTCCAAGTTTATGAGTTATGATATCTTTTGATATACCTATCATGTCTTCGTGTTTCCATGCAAATGTGGACATCCTGCATTTCAAAAACTTAGTAAGCTAATTTTCAATATCCTAAGGGATATTGACCCCTACAAGAACCGAGATATCTAGATTATCCTGATTGAGGATAACTTTCTTAACATCCTACTCCGAAGCTATCACGATATCCTGGGCTTGTATCCTTAATTGCTATCCTGCCTGAGATCTTGTCGAGGCTTTCATTGAAGAAGAACAGCATTCCTTCGCCTCCTGTTGGTCACTTTCCACTTTGACTATGTTGGAACGTTATACGACCTGATGAGTCGATCAGAAGAGTGCTCAGACTGAATCAGAGGCGGAATTCATTGATTCAGTCTTTGTTTAGCTTGATTTCACTAATTTATCTCAGTTTATTGCACTTTATAACAGGTTACAAGCTCTGGAGATGATTTGGCAGGGCTTCGCCGTACCATACAAGACCACACACACACCTCTACTAGATCCGCTCATATGACCCCTATATATAGGCCAGAGTGGTTCGCTTATATGGACATGTCCATATAAGCGGACCTGACACATAAGCGGACCTCCTATGTCCATATAAGTGGACCTGACACATAAGCGGACCTCCTATGTCCATATAAGCGGACCTGCTATGTTGACATATAAGCGGACCTATCTAACTCATGTGTTTCTTGATTTTCGTTCACTTTACAATCTGCCCTAACCTAAGACTCGAACTAAGATGTAGTCGACAGACAACTGCACCAACAGACTCCCCCTTGAATGTTGATGGAATCTTCAGTGAGAGTCTTCAACATGACAACTCTTCAATCTTGATCGGTCTTCTTCAGGAACTTTTCCTGGAATCATGTACCCGGATCTTTCTCTGGTTCTAACTTTCGTCAGACTCCCCCTTTCATCGAGCTGGGATCGCTGTCTGGAATTTGTTATCACCATTGAAATCAAATCCTGGCTTTTTCAGTTTAAGCTCTTCTCAGGTTCTGATGTATCTCCTGGCTTTCCGTAGCAACAGGATCAGAAACCAACACATCTCAAACACACAATTTACAAACCAACACTGTTGTGATTCAACTTAGTGAATCAACTAAACATTTGAGAATCACTTTCATTTAAAATTGATTTTAAAAAAAAATTTGAAACATTTCAAATTCTGATTCAAATTAATGAAACATTTTAAACATTTCAAACCATTTAACCAACCCAACTGTTCATCTTGTTTAGCCTTTGAGATTTTGAATATCAGCTTTTCAACATCAGTTGTCGAAAATCTTTTTGACTTTTTCAAAATTTATGCTAAAACACACTGAAAATCTTTTTGGATTTTTGAATAGAAAGAAATGCAGTAAAATAATATTTACAGACACTATTTTTGTGAGCTTGTGTAAGAGGATCATATCAGTTATTGAGACAAATCACTAACACCGTTAAGCTTTAAACATTTTAAGCTCTAAACAATTCACATGGATTGACGATATTGTTGTCCACTTAAACTCAATCTAAAAACTTTCGAAATGCTTACCGATACATTAAGGTATATTTAGATAGCACTAAATTCTTATGGACCCCACGATCTCAGCATATCCCCTCATCATGCAATACACTAACCCAAGTAATGCCTTTAAACTTTTATCAACTGTGATTTGTGCAAAAACAAAGCAGAATGTTTAAACATTAACAATCAGGTCGATACTTCCGTATACGCAGAGAAAGTCCAATGTTTAAACAAAATAAGAAAAATAAAACAAGTTGAAGTTGTTTAGGCTTTAACCACCAGGTCGATACTCCCGTATACACAGAGGTGATCCAAAGCTTAAACGAAACACCAAAGAAAATAAAGCAGAATGTTTAGGCAACAACATCCAGGTCGATACTCACGTATACGCAGAGGATGTCCGATGCTTAAACAAAATAAAGAAATAAGACAAGTTTAAATCTTTGCAAAATAAAATGCACAAACACAGCGACTTTTCAGCAAAGTTGTGAAAGCTCACAAACTTAACCAGTTTTATGTCTTTCGACAATCAGCGATTACTGAGTAGGTACACAGTCAAGAAGGACAAAACTAAGTACTATGCTTTCGACCATGTTTCCCACTAGAACTAGGCTTTTTCATTTAAGTTTGTATCGTTATCGCAAATCTACTAGTCTAGCTGAGCCTATTGTCACATCTTTAGTGAGATCGCTTATCACATTTGACTTTACATATCCTTAGCATGCTGTGATAGTCCACTGATTTTCTATCATTTCCTCTTTTTGACAACAAAACTCATTTTTAAATTTTTCAATGTTTTTAACATTTTCAAATTTTCTAATTTTTTTTTAAATTTTTACTCCCCCTAAAATCAAAATATGTTTCAATTTTGATTTTCTGGGAAAATTTGAAACAAACTGTACAAACTTGACAATTTGATGAGAATCACTTCAATTCTCCATCCACCTGGCGTAAACAATCAGAACTCCCCCTCACAACAAAACATTTTCCCATTATGATTTCAAAACACTTAAGTTTGTCTTAATCAAAATGGTTTTTCCGGAAAATAAGTTTTGTGTGTCAATTCACAAACATGGGGTTTCATCACCTTGTTCTTTAACCACTTGTAAGATTTAACATTTTTAAGAACAATCCACAAACATCACTTGTAGAAAATCAAGTACAACTTAATGTCCCTGATTTACCACTTGTAAGACGAAATATCACTTTCGTGAATTTCTCAAGAAATGTGCCGATTCCTGTTCCACGCTTACCAACCTGGGAACTCCGGCAAGTCAGGTTTTTCATTTAAACAGACTCACCCAAGCGTGACGGTCCTTGGGTGATTTTGAATTCTTGTTCAACAATGGTGGAAAATTTGCATCATCCATTGTTAAACCAGAATTTTCAACTTTTACCTCAACACAAGGCTCTTCTGGTTTTACCGAACCAGAATCATTGCCTGAATGTGGATTGTCTGACTTTGATGAGCCAGATTCATCGCCGACATGTGGCTCCTTTGTTTCCGAAGAAACAGATTCATTGCCACAAACTTTCTTCTTCTTCTTTCCCTCTTTCGTCCTCAGATTTGTATCTGATGAATGCGTTTTGCTTGATTTGTTGTTCTTTGGTGAGCAAGACGATTTATCAGAACTTTTATTTGTTTTACCAGTTGTATCCGAGGACAAGATTTTCTCGAGATACTCTCTCGCCTTCTTCCTCTTCTTCCTCAGTCTGTCTTTTTGCCCTTGAGAAAGCTTCACTTTCGTTTCTTGAACTTTAGGTTCTTGAACCTTTTGTTCTTTGGGCTTGACGTTGACTGGAATCTTTACCTGCTTCTGAGATTCAGCCCTCGATCTTCTCATTGATCTCATTGAGCAATCTCTAGCAATATGGCCAATGATGTTGCAGTTAAAGCATCTCCTTGACTCAAATCTCCAACTCTGGCAGTTAACAGCAATGTGTCCTTGATAACCGCATCTGTAACACACTCTGTTATCATACCAATCACCATTCTCAGTCCAAACATTCAGATCATAGCACTGTTTGGCTTGGTGATAATCCTTGCTCCTCTTGTTTCCTGGATTTGACTTTTGTGCACTGTGGTCCGACCTGCACCACTTATTGCCAACAATTTTAGAGTTTTCATTTTTCGATTTTTGTAATTTTTCATTGCGATTGGATGATCGATCTGATGAGCTTTTATTATCTTTTTGAACATTTTCCTCATTTTTAATATTTTGTTTCTGTTTCACTTTCTTCTTCAAAGGTTTTTGCTTAGAGCATTCTCCCTTTTCAGTCGATCGTAGAACAGTTTCTTGGAATTTTTCTTTTAATTTCAAAAACAATTTTTGTTTTTCAATTTTATCTTTTTCATTATCAGATTTCTCATCACAATCTTCAACTTTGACATTGTCAAAGTTTGTGACATTGTCACTTATTGGAACTGATTTAACAGGTTTTGGGCAAGGAATAGTTGAAGTATTCACAAACACCTTCAACTTTTCTTCCCATTCCTTGATTTTCTTTTGAGCACACTCTGCTTCCTTTTCAAATCGAATAATTTTTCAAGATAAGAATTGATTGCAATTTGTTTTTCAAGATTGTTTTTACCAAACAAATCTCTCTCATCTTCTAAAATTTTTATTTGACTTTGAAAATCTTTCTCAATTTTTACTTTTTCATTTTCCAAATTGTGTATTTGATTTTTCAAAACATTTTCTGATTTTTTAAGATTTTTGTTTTCTAATGACAAACTCTCAATCTCCTTCAAGAGTTTGTCATTTTCAGATGTCAACTTCTCACAATTTTTCGGCAAAACAAGAATCTGTTTATCATCAGCTTTTGTCTCAACCTTTAAAGCTGAAATATTTTCAACATGTTTCTTTTCCTCATGAACACTTTCATCCTTACTCTCTTCTTCTGATGAATGATCAAAGATAGGTGCGTCTTCTGCAAACTCTTTCTTTAGCTCTGGTTCAGGATTCACAGATACAGGTTTTTCAGCTTCTACTTTCTCAACCTTGACAGCTGGAACTTGTTTAACCTGTCTTTTCTCAATAGGTTTGATTTGCTTTTCTGTTGTTGCTGCTTTTAGTTCTTTCTCAGCTCTGATCTCCTCTTTAACAACAACTGCTTTTTGATTCTTTCTTTTTGCATTTTGTTTTTCTTTCAATCTTTCAATTTTATCGGCATAAAATAACTTTCCACTACGTTGATCAGATGAAAGTTGTTGTTTAAGATTTTCAAGTCTTTAGATTTCTTCTTCATAATTGTCACCCTCTTCATCAGACGAGTGATCAAAAACCGGAACTTTTTCAACAACTTCTTTTGCTAAGACTGTTTCTCCTTCTTGCTTTATCGGAATATACTGCTGAGATTCATAATGTACATATGCCAACAATTCTTCAAAATCCATATTTCGATATCAAATGTTCACTTTAACACAATCGAATTGTGATTGGGCCGTTAATTACTTGGGCCGAGGATGATTTGGATCACTAATATTCAGCAACACTTTAAATGTGATTATCTTTTAAACAATGTAACCGACACTTATCAAGAAACAAATTAATTTGATTGACCGCTTGGTTGATGTTGAAACTTGAGCCAAAGACAAATCCAAATCATATGGGATTTCTAAACATGAGCCGACAACTATATCTTTCAAAATTCTTTGATTGGGCCTCCACTTTTCAGTATATATCCAAACTTTGGGCCGTCAATCTTTAAACAAAATCACATGCAAAAGCCTGACAATTTTTTAAATGATACAACTTCATGTATTCTGACACAAAGGCACGAGATATCTTTTCCCAACTTCCGACAACTTTAAATTTCAATACAATTTAATTGAACCGCAACTATGAATCACGTGAAGTTCTGATCACTTAAACACTATAGAGCTGAATTCCTAAGTGTCACTATGAGCGAAACCTAAGTGTCACTAAAGTGGAACCTTGAATTGTTCAAATAAGCGAAACCTAAGTTGTCCAAATGAGCGGAACCAACTTGTTGTCAAAATGAGCGAAACTCTTGATCTTGTTCACAAAAGCGGAACTATCAAATCTGTCCCTTGAAGCGGAACCTTTCAAGCGGAACCTTTCAAGCGGATCTAAGTGCAATTTCGAGCGGATCTACTCAAAAATATGTCATTGGAGCGGACCTATCAAGTGACTTGGAGCGGATCTGATCAAAGATGTTCCTAAAAACGAACCTCTAGAGCGAACCCTCAACAATCAAGTCCCTATGAGCGGACCTCTTGAGCGAACCCTATTCACGAGCAGTTTTAGGTCATTTTTAGTCCGTATTTTGGTCCAAAACTTTCTAGGGTTTGTTAATGACTTATAATACACAATCTGTGAAATTTTGATCCAATTTTAACCGGTAAAACTCCCTGAACTGATGAAAGAAGGTGTAGAAATTAGAATTTTTGAATGAAAACAAGCTAAACGGTAAGAACTCTTCCTCCTGAGCTCTGATACCACTTGTAGGAACGTTATACGACCTGGCGAGTCGATCAGAAGAGTGCTCAGACTGAATCAGAGGCGGAATTCATTGATTCGGTCTTTGTTTAGCTTGATTTCACTAATTTATCTCAGTTTATTGCACTGTATAACAGGTTACAAGCTCTGGAGATGATTTGGCAGGGCTTCGCCGTACCATACAAGACCACACACACACCTCTACTAGATCCGCTCATATGACCCCTATATATAGGCCAGAGTGGTTCGCTTATATGGACATGTCCATATAAGCGGACCTGACACATAAGCGGACCTCCTATGTCCATATAAGCGGACCTGACACATAAGCGGACCTCCTATGTCCATATAAGCGGACCTGCTATGTTGACATATAAGCGGACCTATCTAACTCATGTGTTTCTTGATTTTCGTTCACTTTACAATCAACCCTAACCTAAGACTCGAACTAAGATGTAGTCGACAGACATCTCCCCCAAGGAGTAGGAATCTTGACACACTGGTGATAGGTGGAAGGTACAACTTTCATATCATGAATCCATGGCCTGCCTAATATAATATTATAGCAGGATAATGAATCCATGACACAAAATCGTTGCATCGAATTCACTCCTTCAACATATACGGGCAGCTTTATTTCTCCAACAGTGTTCTTTACTTCTCCACTGAACCCTACAAGCACAGTGGACTTCGAGGTAATCTCCATTTCTGTGATGTTCATTCTCTTCAAGGTCTCCAATTGGATGATGTTGACCGAGCTGCCAATGTCTACCAATATCCTGCGTACAAAGTGCTTAGCAATATATAAAGTGATTACCAGACCATCATAGGGATGTTATCCCGGTCGTCACTATCGAATGTTATCACTTTGTCATTTGTAAGTGTTGTCATCCTCGTTGGTTTGTCTCCTCTTTCTGCCTTAGCCTCCTTGGCATGCCTCTTAGCTGCAGAATAAGAGGTTCCGCATATATCGGATCTTCCAGATATAAAATTGATTATCTTGGCATCTGGTGGAGATGATGCTGCTCGTTCAGGATCCTTGTCAGTATCCTGACCCTTATTCTTCTTCCTACCAAGTAGATCCTTCAAATAGCCTTTGCTCAGCAAGTAGCTTATCTCCTTCCTTAAGGCTATGCAATCCTCTGTTACATGCCCAAAGTCTTCGTGGAAGGCACACCATTTGGACTTATCCTTCCAATCAGCCTTTTGTTGATTCTTCATTGGCCATCTTGCTTTATCTCCTAAACCCTGCATGGCATACATCGGTTCAGGAATATTAATAGAAAAACAATATTTTGATAACTCAGGATATTCTTCTCCATTCTCATCCTCGACAGCATTTACTTTCTTGCTGTCATTTTTACCATACAGCCTAGAGCGGTATGGTTTATACGAGAATTCTGACTTCCTGTTTGTTGACTCATATGTTGAGGATGCATTCATCCTCTCTTGCATTTTCTTGTCATCTTAAAGCCTGATATATCTCAACGCCCTGTTCCGAGCTTCGTCCAAGTTCCTACAAGGATTCATCACAAGATCCTGATAAAACTGAGAATCCTTTTGCAATCCCATCTTGAATGCTTGTACGGCTGTAGCAACATCAAGGTGTGGGATATCCAAGGATTCTCTACTGAATTTGTTCACATAATCCCTTAAGGATTCTCGAGGTCCCTGTGTTATCCTGTAGAGGTCACTTGTTAGTTTTTCAAAGCTTCTACTGCAAGAAAACTGGCTGTTAAACAAATTAACTAAATGAGCAAATGATGTAATTGAGTGAGGTGGAACATTTAGAAGCCATTTCAAGGCTGATCCTGTTAAAGTAGAGCAGAAGCCCTTGCATAGGCATGCTTCTTTAAGATCCGGCGGGATAGGGTTAATCTCCATCCTCTCTCTATACTGGGCAATATGCTCTTCAGGATCCGTCGTCCCGTCATAAAGCTTCATATTGGGAGTTTGAAATCTTTTTGGGATTTCAGCATAACAGATAGGATAAGCAAACCGAGATATCCTGTGACTATCCTGTGATACTTCTGGTATGGGCTGCACTACCCCAGGTACACTTGATATCATATCCTTCAGCTTCTGGAGCTCTCTAGACAGTGCCGGTGTTACACCTGTATCCTACGAAGATCCAAGATTGTTAGTAGCAAGAGTATTGGCATTATTAGACAAGTTACTAGCCTGATGATTCTGGCCATATCCTGGAGCATATCCTGGGCCCCTCACAGTCGATATCCTGCCTGTTGAGGGTATCTCAGGAGCATTGCCTTGTGAACGGCTTGGTATGATATTGCCCTGATTATCCTCAGTATACACTGCTGAACTAAAGTTTAGTTTCCTGGGCTGCAAAGGGGTAACAATATCCTCAGCAGGTCTCTTGGAGTTGGACTTCAAGAGTTGTATTTCCTTCATGATCAGCTGGTTGGTTTCCTTTTGTTTCTTCATTTGATCATGCATACTACCAAACAAAGACAAAATTTCATCGTTAGAAGCAAGGACAGGGCCTCTTGTTGAGGCTCCGGATCTGTAGACATTCTGAGTAATGGGAGTGTCTCGTGATATTTGGCTTTCATTTCTCTTTGGAGGAGCTTGAACTTGTGGAGGTGGAGGAAGTACCGAACCAGTTGTAGCAGAGGTTGAAGTTGGCATCGAGGAAGAGCTCATGTTTGATTGGGAAGCCATTGAAAACAGTTGAGCAAAAAGTTTTGAAAATAGAAAACCAAGTAACTATTTTAACAAGGCTTTTAGTAAAAATAGCACCACTTGCCCCACGGTAGGCGTCAAATTGTTTTGGTAAAAAATTACCAAAGTAATTAAGTGATCAAAATAGTTTGTGAGGTAGTGTGCTAGTAATGCTTGTAAAAAATATGTTGATTCGATTGTTTAAGAAAACAGTTTCAGGATATAGCCTCAGGATATTCAGCTATATCAGTAATCAAACAATGAGCTTTAAAAGTAAAAATGGACACAGGATATACGATGAAAGCCCTTGATCAATCTAGATCTCTGGCATAAAACCTCGGGAGCTGACAATCGTCGGCTGCCTTGTTCTTCTTATTACTTGAATGACCAGGATACAATGCAGGATAATGCTCAGATCGCTACTAAGTGTTACAATGATTGCAAGTGATGAGTGTTAATGTGTGATTGCAAGAGAGAAATGTGTACGAGTTAGAGAGCTGGAAGTGAAGTGAAGTGACCTATGATCTGGCTATCTGTTTATATAGTTACAACAACAAACAAATTATCCTATAAACTAGGGATACTTCCGCATATTCCCTTTTGAACGTTGGAGACCTATTCCTCCGGCTTCAACGTCTATTTCCCAACAAAATTGAGCGAGTCTCTAGGAGAAAGGGTCCTTGTGAACGTTGTGATCCTGCAGCCATAACCTGCAAGCAAACTGTTAGTAACCATCAGGATACTGCCTCAGGATGTTACCAATATCCTGGTCCGGTATCCTGATCGTAATCAACTATCATAAAATCACGATATAGTGTAAGGATATGGGCTCAGAATTCCACCCATAACATATATTAAGTTGAATTATGTCTATGTTTCATAATGATATGTCTAGCTTGTCTACAACTAGGGCACAAACTTAGATATACAAAATATAGGTTTTAGTGAATATATATTTTGCACCTAATGGATAATTTCATATTGTAAAGATTATAATTAAATTAGTAAAACTATAACCGAAATTCTTCAATAATATATTCTGAAAATTATTAATTTTACTAATCTATAATGATCACATGAAATTTCTAGCATATAATATACTAACAAAATTTAAGAATAAATATCTAGATTATAACAAAATAAATCCTAGAAAAATATATGTAAACAAGATTAACACCAAAGCAACTATATTTGTATCACAAAATAAGTCTAAGATTATCATAGAATGACTAATTTGATAAATTTAAGAAAATATATAAAAATCCCTATGTTAAGAACCCTAGAATCATGCTACACCTAAACGAACTACAATTACCTTTTATCAATAGAAATTGATAAAGAGGTTTATGTAGACAAAAAGTAAATAAAAGTGAGTTAGTCTTAAGAATTACCTCAAATCGGATGAGATTGAGGTTGAATTTGTAGAAGTAAGATCCAAGCCCTTAGAGATCTTTGTTGCTTGCAAACATGAGGTTGATGATGTGTGGTTGTGTAGGGAGGTGTATTAGAGAGGAAAAAAAAGATGGAAAGGAAGTTGAATTTAGTGTGAATGAAAGATAGGGAGGAGGTGAAAGAGTTGTTTAGAGATTAGAAATAATAAGATCATTGATTAAGTTATTATATCACTTTAAATCCTAAATGATTATTTAAAACTATAACTATTTATTTTAATTGTCTAGACAACTTTAGCTCCTTCGTCATTATAAAAAAAATGTTTACTGATTTTATCTGATTGTGTCCAAAAGAATAAAATTTGCTAAATTTTAATGTTACTTACACAAATGTCCATGCCCATTAATGAGAACAAGTATGATATTAAAATGGTTGTAATTATATATAAACAGTTATAAAGTTTTTAATAATGTGTTTATAGATCCGGGTTTATGGGTTTATAAGTTAATATGTTAAGAACCCTAGAATCATGCTACACCTAAACGAACTACAATTACCTTTTATCAATAGAAATTGATAAAGAGGTTTTTGTAGACAAAAAGTAAATAAAAGTGAGTTAGTCTTAATAATTACCTCAAATCGGATGAGATTGAGGTTGAATTTGTAGAAGTAAGATCCAAGCCCTTAGAGATCTTTGTTGCTTGCAAACATGAGGTTGATGATGTGTGGTTGTGTAGGGAGGTGTATTAGAGAGGAAAAAAAAGATGTAAAGGAAGTTGAATTTAGTGTGAATGAAAGATAGGGAGGAGGTGAAAGAGTTGTTTAGAGATTAGAAATAATAAGATTATTGATTAAGTTATTATATCACTTTAAATCCTAAATGATTATTTAAAACTGTAACTATTTATTTTAATTGTCTAGACAACGTTAGCTCCTTCGTCATTATAAAAAAATATGTTTACTGATTTTATCTGATTGTGTCCAAAAGAATACAATTTGCTAAATTTTAATGTTATTTACACAAATGTCCATGGCCATTAATGAGAACAAGTATGATATTAAAATGGTTGTTATTATATATAAACAGTCATAAAGTTTTTAATAATGTGTTTATAGATCCGGGTTTATGGGTTTATAAGTTAATAATTGGGCAAATGTTTTACGAACACGTAAGAACAAGTTTCGTGTAAAACTAGGCCTGACAATAAAAACCCATTTGGGTATTTTGGGTTATTTTGTGTCATTTTAAAAATGAAGATGGGTCGGGATGGGTAGGGAAATAATTAAGGATGTGTTGTAAGATATCTATTTAAAATAATTCGTGGGTCAGGATGGGTATTACGCTAGCTAATTGGGTAACTCTAAAAGACCATCATAGTCAGATTATTCGTCCTATTCGAGTGTTCGTAGACGTTGATTCACAAAAAAAATTAAAAAAAATCAGAAAAACTAATTTTTTTTTTAAAAAATGTAAAAAATAAAACAAATGTTAAAAAATAAAATTCTGAAAAAGTAAAAATCCCAAAAAAAATCAAAAATTCAGAAAATAAAAAAACAACTAAAAATTAAAAAAAAAGCCAAAAGAAAAAGGTAAAAAATTTAAAAAAAGCCAAAAAATCAAAAAACTTAAAAATCTCAAAAAAAACAAAAAACTTTAGAAAAAATTCAGAAAAATAAAAAACAACTAAAAATTTCAAAAAAAAAAAAATATAAAAAATATAAATGTCAAAAAAATCGAAAACTAACGAAAAAAGTAAAAAAAAAAAAACTAAAAAAAAATCCAAAAAATTAAAGAAAATAAAAAAAAACTTAAAAGAAAAAAAAAAATAAAAAAATTCAGAAAAATAAAAAACAACTAAATTTTTTTTATAAAATGTAAAAAATAAAAAAATGTTAAAAAATAAAAAATTAAGAAATTAAAAAAATCCAAAAACTCAAAAAAAGCTAAAAAAAAACCTAAAATCCCAAAAAAATAAAAAAATAAAAAAATCAGAAAAATAAAAATAAAAATAATTAAAACAAATTTAAAATAAAAGAATATTAAAAAAATAGAAAAATGAGAAACATTAAAAATATTTGAAAAATAAAAATATCCAAAAAAATTATTTTTATCAATTTTTTGTTTTTTATTTTTTATTTTTTAATTTTTTTCTTTTCTGATTTTTTTGAGATTTTTTAATTTGTTTAGTTTGTTAGAATTTTTGGATTTTTTTTAAATTTTTTACTTTTTTAAAATTTTTATTTCTTAACATTTTTTTATTTTTTTATTTTTTACAGTTTTTTTTTAATTTTTTTAGTTTTTTTCTTATTTTTTATATTCTGAATTTTTTATTTTTTGTAGGATTTTTACTTTTTTAATTTTTTGTTTTTTTTTAATTTTGTTTTACTTTTTTTATTTTTTTAACATTTTATTTATTTTTAACATTTTTATACACCATTTCCGTTTACAACTCTTACACGTCTATGAGTTATTACTATTAACGAAAAATATATATACTTTAGTTGCATAATAGTTGAATCCAATGTTAAGTTAAACTAATATCTTACCAACTTAATGTATTTGCGCGCGCACACACACATATATAATTTGGTGTCCAATGTGTTTGTACTAAGTCGTATCCAAAATAAGAAAGCTAACAAAAGTATTATTATAAACTAATAGAAATGAGTATCGTGTTTTGCAAAAAAAAAAACTTAGTAGTGCGCAAGCACAACTTCTGTCGTACCAAAAACATTTATGATTCTTAACACCGGCTTTTTAGTATCTATGATGGTAAGATCATTTGCTTGCACTCATTTTCAAGCTATTTCTCATAAGTATGCAGTCAAAGCTTTTCAGGTCAAGGATCTACCACCAAAGAAATCTGGTGTGTATGAACTTAGGGTTAATCATTAAATATTTGCATAATCCTTTATGACGAGATGATAAGGTAGAATTACTTGTGGCCGACGTTATCAGGTGGGAGAATGTATTTTTTTTGTATTTATTTTTTCCGGTTCATTGTAATGTAATATTTACCTAAGTAATGGAACCTGTCTATCATTTCAAATTTTACGTTAACACCGTTAATATTATATAAAGTACTTTAGGTAACTCGTGTAACACACGGGGACTTAGGCTAGTTATATATGAACAGTTATGAAGTTTTTATGTTATGAAAAATAATTATTTTAATTTTAGTTAAAAGTAATGTGGAAGTAAACGTGTTCCCAAGATTTATTCGAATGAAAATTTTTTGAATTAAACTTATAACTAATAGGGTTATTAAGGTGAAATAAAAAAAGATTTAATATATTAATTGTTGACGACTTTTGACCGGAAAGAAATGAAGCATTGTTGTTTTTTTCCTTCTTTTGAAATCTATTAAATAGCATTTATATACATTTTAATTTTGAGATAGTTTGATGAATCACCATTGTTACGTGATTAAGATACGTACTCTAAACTGTTTTGGTCAAAAATCACACAAGGATAATGCAAGCAAATCTGATTTTGTGAGGTGTGATGCTTGGTTAATTGAATGATTGTATGAACAATAAGCGAATGAAATGAATGATAAACACAATGATTTGTACGAGGAAAAAGCCCTTGATCAATGAATGATCTCCGGCATAAAAACCTCGGGTGATGGAAACTACCGATCACCAACTATATTAAACAATAAAGATTACAACTTCGCAAGTATTGAGCTTGATATAATGAATTCTAGTGTGTGTGTATTCGAGAGATAGCAACAGAAACGATGTATGTTCAGCCGAGTGCAAGTGGTTTCTAAAATTTAGCTCAATACCCCTCTTAACTTAGTTAAAAATATCCTAACTAACTATCCGAAAAATCAGCCATTCACCCACGATCACCACCAACGGTCCTCAGCTTGTGCACATGTTAAAAATAAAGAGCATATTCCCCTGGTATCTTGGATGGAATAAGTTCTTCTTCGAAACACACCTGCAAAACAAGCCAAAAGGTGATGGAAACAATTGTTAGTTTAGAATAATAATGAGGATCCTGGATCCTTATTATCGCAGCGTCTTTTGAGGATCCTTAATTCAAACTTAACTGAGGATCCGTGATCCATAGGCTGTGAAATTCTATCCTTAACAATTGCCCCCAAACATGACTAGTTGATATCTAATTAGATAGTCATGTTTTAGCTTAATTCGGACTAGCCGTTGCTCATGGATATAGCTGTTACAGGCTGATGTCAGCAACATTCATTCCTGCAACAAACAATCATTATAAATAGGATTAGAGATAGGGATGAAAATTGCATTTAAATTTGAGACTCCTCTCGTTTAAATCCATATCGGAAGATCTTGCAGGTATTCTCTTTCTCCATTTTCTCTAATTTCTTGTTTTCCCTGATCCTCTGTTTTCTGAGAATCCATGGCGAAGATGAATACTCGCTCCTATCCTACCAAAAATCCTGATCACAGCAGTCCATTAAAGAGCCAGGGTTTAACAAAAAAAAACCTTCAATGGAACTGTGTCGATTCACCGATCCTGACATAGATCGGTTACGTTCATGCTTCCCTAATGGCACTATCTTTCGTCCTTTTGATTCTTTAACCAAAAGTGACTCTGTTTCAGACATTTGGATCACTTTCCCTGCAACCCCTTTTCTGATTGGGTTTACCTATCCCTTCCCTGTTCTCACACAGGGATTCTTCACACTTACCGGCTTGTGCTACATACAAGCCATGCCAATGGTGTGGAGGATCCTTTACACACTTGAGCACATAGTTGAGCAGGAGGGTATTGACATAGGGATGTCTGAATTGAGCCAGTTGTACAATCTTGTTAGCCATGGTTCCTATCGTTATCTCTTCAAATCTAAACCTGAACAGCCTCACCCAATCTTGAAAGCCACCAAAAACGATACCAACTAGAGGAATCAATTCTTCTCCGTGAGGATGGATTCTATTCCAAATGGGACTCACCATCCCAAAAAATGGAATACCGATGGTAGGATATAGGATCCTCAGATTAGGATAACGGTAGGAATTTTTCTATTATTGAGGATAACTGATCCTTCATTTTTGCTTGTGCAGCTATCACTTTATCACACATTCAAGTATCACCTGCCACAGAAGAAAGGATAAAAGCTTTCTGGAAGGTTGACCCTGCAATCAGAACATTTGCCCCAAAATCACATGACCCAGAGGAAATTTCATCCACCTCACACACCATGTCAAGTAAGTATCCATTTTTGTATATATAAATATTTAATAAAACAAGGATGTGAATACTTATCTGTGCTTTATGCTTGTAGGTGCTGGCAAATCTTCCAAGTCCATCTCCAGGTTCAGTGTCACCGATCTTCAAGATATTGCCTCTCCAAAGTCCCTGAAGAAAGAGCTGGCCGCAAGCTCAAGCAAACCCGAGCCTAAAGGGATGAGCACCAGGGGCAAGGGTGCCAAGAAGAGGAAAACTGCTGAGCCCACTGAAGGACACAAGAGCTTTTAGTACCGGTTTATCCTCAACGTCTAATCAAATCAAAATTTTAGAAAAAGTTTTAAACATGAAAAATAAAACTAAAAATGCTAAAAAATAAAATAAAATAAAAATAGATAGACAAGATGAATCACTTGGATCCGACTCGCCTTTAATGTAACGTTTGATGATTTTCGCACTTTTGCACTTTTTAAGAGATTATCTTAGTTATAGTAGTAGGCCCCTCTTTTGAAGGTGACGTTACCCTCAACCCAGTAGTTTGAGTCAGCAAGGATACAATCCTAAAGGGTCGGAATATTGAAAGATAATTAATTAAGTTATTAATGCGTAATGTGGTAGGCCCCTCTTTTGAAGGTGACGTTACCCTCGGCTAAGTGGTTTTAGTCAGCAGGGATACAATCTCAAGTAGCCGGGTTAATGTATTAATATTAGTTTACATATGAGGGGATCAAGCCATTCGCACCCCCGCCATCCAATACCAGTGGGTATTGAAGGAGGTCCTAGTAAGCTTGACCCAGGTCCTTGCAGGATCTATACACTGAACAAGGCAAGAACCTTACCAAACCAATCCTTTAACCCCCGACCAGGTAGCCAACATATCTCTATATGGACCGTAGAGATATGAATGGTGTAAATCTTTTATTTTATATAGACAGTAAAATAACGCCAAGACACCACGGACAAATGATAAGGAAGTTTCACCTTCAACATAAGAAACTAGTTATTAAAGTCATTAATACAAAACCAAATAAAAAGTGCGAAAAGATTAAAAATCAAAAGTATTACACTAAATGCTTGTCTTCACCAAGTGATGTAAGAGACTTAGGCAAACATGGCCTTTGATTGTCAAGAACTCTTACTATCAATCTTGGATCCCGAGACTACTACTGTGACAACTCGAAATTTAGAACCTTTCTTTGTAACCCGATGAAACATGCTTGAACATTATGTGACTAGTTAACATGTTGGTTTAATGAATGTTATAAGTGAGTGTTATGTGATTACGTGCTGTGCTTATATGTATGCGTATATTATGTGACCCGAGACACAAGGACCCGACTCGAGACCACTCGGTCTCGAGTGAACAATGTAACTATTGGGCCGGTTGGGCCATGCTCCTCTTCACCCCACTCGTAAACCCACAAGGGTGAAATAACTTAGGGCTAGTATATAACTCATGCTCCTAGTCATTTTTGCCATTTCTTTGGGCAACTCACACTCACTCCCACACACACTCTCCTACATTCTCTCTCACTAAAACCCTAGAAGCACAAACCTTCTCTCCTCTCTTTCGGATTCAACCGGTGACAACAAGAGCTCTCGGTTCAAGCTTAGGATCTCCTTTGGAAGCTTATTCATCGATTTCTTCATATCCTCGCACCTTGAAAACCTAACCGGTTAGTGATTCATGTTATGTGTTGTATTTCGATTGATGATGATGTATGATGAAGTTATTTGATAATATGTTTGCTTGTTAAAGTTTTATGCATGATTAAAGTGTTGATTATGTAATAAAAACGCATCATGGCTATTGTTTGAACATGACAAAAGTGTTTGTTTGATTTAATGAGTTCTTGTTTGTTAAATGATACATGTTTGGTTCCCACATCTTAGGTGAACATGACTTTTGTAGAATAACATTTGAATAAGATGTTTTGAATGACAAAAGAATGATAAGTTTAGGGTTATTCATGATCATCCGATTTTATGTTAGATGTTATAGAACAAGTATTTTGTTTGATAATGATCCACAAGATGATTATTGATATCTAGATTATGTGTTATGATTCGGGTCCATGGAATGCATAGATATGTGGGATGAATATGGTTGATCTAATATAAAAACTTGAAAGATGAACTACTTGAAGATCATGAAAAATATTTGAAATTGAGGTGTTTGATCCATTTCGGTTAGTTGTTAGACAAGGAAACATGTTAGTGCATTGTCATTGGCTAGTACACCATATCATGAACATGAAATTCTATTGGATAGTACATTTCGGACAGATTCTAGAAGGTTTCGATCAGCAGGAATGCAGGTCGAGACCCTTAGTCTCGACTCGAGACCACAGCTCCCTCACACAAGCAGCATAACTCGAGACCACGGTTGCGAGTCCGGTTGCGACTCGAGACCGTCTAGTCTCGACTAATACATGCATGACTCGAGACCTCCACAGTTGCGACTCGAGAACTCGTAGGTATAACTCAAGACCGCACAGTCTCGACTCGAGATCTCTAGTCTCGACTCGAGACCACGTACACACGCTCACTGATTTGGACTTGCACACTGTTACGGGCTTAGGTGATTGGGCTGTACTGTTGGGCTTTGTTTGCTGCATGATTTCTACTATTGAACTAGCACTGTTGTTGAACTGCCATGCTAGACGTGTATGCCATGATCGTTACTTGTGTACAATACGTGTAGAACATACGTGCACTATTTGAATATGAACCTGACTTGAATGGTATCTATGTTAGGACGTGGTTGACCACTTATAGCTTGACCAACTTTCTGTGTATCTGCCGAGCAAACCAATGTGAGTTCACACTTTCTACAAAGCATGGGATTCCCAGGGGTTGGGAATGGGGTTAAGGAACACGGGTTCCTCGTCCTTTCTTGGGTAGGACAGCAGCGGTTCAGGAATATAATTCCTCGTCCTCATGGACAGATAACTCGTACTAGACCAAAACTCTATCACGAAGTCCCTCCTTTTTATATCGACTTAATTGCCGGGCCAATGGCGAGCGGGTCATTAGTTAGATAGCGCTATTTAGGTTTGACAAACCTCACACCGTGCCGCAGAGGACGGGCGTGAACTAATGGATCTGGGCACGTCAATGATGATAGACATTGACAGTTCAGGGCACATAAACATGACTACAGTCAGCAGTCGATATGGTAACGAGTCTAGTGTATACATGGGGTAGCCCCCACGGCCGAAATGCCAGATAACTAACAAGGGGTAGCCCCCACGGCTGGATTGCCAGAGTAACCGGGAATAAACAAGTCACGTTTTCAACTATGGGGTAACCCCCACGGCAGGATGCCAGATAAAGGAAACTGTTTTCGAAACAACTTAAAACGAACTCCCAACTGTGAACTCACTCAACTTGTTGTTGACTCGTTACTACATGCTTTGCAGGTCAATAGGTACTTAGCTGGAGCTTGCATGGGGGAGAGTCGTTGTGGGGCATGGACAGCGGTGTGCCATGTTAAACTTTGAAACGTTTAAACTTATGTTTTGGTTTTGAACATTATGCTTCCGCTTTGCAACTTAAACTATGTTCTGTTTGGATACCAATGGTATTGGTTAAACTTTTATAATTATTAACTTGCGTGTTCAATACGATTGGTGGCTGGATCCTGGTCAGTCGCGCCTCCAAGCGGTGGTATTCCGCAGGTGGATTTTGGGGGTGTGACAAATTGGTATCAGAGCCATTGGTTATAGTGAACTTGGTTTTAATAAGGGGAAAAAGTTTTATTAAAATCAGACTATAACCTGTACAGTGCTCTACGATCCACAACGACGCTTCACTCCACATGCAAGGCTCGACATTCTAGGTGATATGATCTATGTATATATTGCCCACTTGTTAGTTACATAATACATTGCTCATGTTACGCTTAGTTAGTATAACTACTGTTGCTTGAACACGTGTGTGCTTACTCTCTTCTGTCATCGCATTTTCGCGAACCTCTCTCACTCATGTTTCCCTTGATATGAAGATCATGTCTGGACGCGTTAACATGACACAAGCCCAGTTGACGGCTCTGATTAACGAACAAGTTGTTGCGGCACTTGCAGCTGCACACGCAGGAGGTATATCCTGCAGTCCAAACTCATTCTGGGATCTTTAGATCCTACTCTCGTGAACCAACCTTTGTGTTAAACTCTGTCTTTTCTTTCACCCACAATAGGTCAACATGCTCAGCCACCTGTGTGCACCTTTAAAACTTTTATGGACTGCCGACCAACTACTTTTAGCGGCACTGAAGGAGCCGTAGGTCTCCTCCATTGGTTTGAGAAACTAGAATCTGAGTTCGAAATGTGCGAATGCCCTGAGGCACGCAGGGTGAAGTATGCTACCGGTACTCTCGAGGGTTTAGCCCTCACATGGTGGAACGCTCAGGTCCAAATGCTGGGGTTGGTTGCTGCCAACGCCACCCCATGGGAAAATTTTAAAGAGATGATCAAGGAAGAATACTGCAGTCAGGATGACATTCATAAGCTGGAAGTCGAGTTCTTCAACCTCAAGATGACGGGGTCAGAAATTGAGGCGTATACTAAGAGATCGAATGAGCTTGAACTATTGTGTCCTACTATGGTGGACCCTCCAATTAAGCGAATTGAACTATTTCTCAAGGGCTTAGTGCCAGAAATCCAAAGTCATGTGACTTCAGCTAACCTCGCCACCATCCAGCAAGTTGTTCAATTGGCTCACCGTCTCACGGATCAGGCGGTGGAGCAGAACAGGTTACCAAAGCGCATAGGTGCAGCAACTAGTTCAGGTGCTCTTAATGACAACAAACGGAAATGGGATGGAGCTTCAAGTAAGGGGTCGACTTCTGTTCAGTCTCAGTCTCAGCAGAGAAAGACTGAAGACTACAAGAGCCCTAGTCAGCAATCATCTGGTGGTCAAAGTCATGGCGGGTACAAAGGGAATCACCCCAAATGCAATCGCTGCAGCCTACACCACAGCGGGCCATGCACCAGGGGTAACTGTCATCGGTGCAACAAGCCAGGTCACGCTGCAAAGGATTGCAGGAGCTTATATCCCGCCAATCAGAATCGTCAGCAAGCTCAACAGAACCAACGCCAGCAGCAACAGCAAGGTGATAATAAAGGGTGCTTTCAGTGTGGAGCTGAAGGCCATTTCAAGAGGGATTGCCCCCAACTGAACAGGAACCAGAACAACAACAACAACAACAATAACAACAATCAGGGGAATGGTAACAATGGGAACAACAACAACAGGGGGCAGGCGTTCGTGATTGGGCAAGGTGAAGCAAGGAATGACCCCAATGTTGTGGCGGGTAAGTTCTTTCTCGACGACTTTTATGTTACAGTTTTATTTGATTCGGGTGCCGATACTAGCTACATGTCACTAGAAGTTAGTCAAATGCTTAAGCGTAGTCCAACACCTTTGAACAACAAGCACACTGTAGAGCTAGCAAATGGTAAGAGTTTAGAGGCCACTCACGTAGTCAAGGGTTGTAAACTTATTCTTGCTAACCAGACCTTCTCTATCGACCTCATTCCTATCGTGTTGGGTAGTTTCGATGTTGTCATTGGGATGGATTGGTTATCCCAACACCGAGCAGAGATTCTTTGCAACGAGAAGATTGTTCGTATTCCTGGCTCCAGTAGTGAACCTCTCATGATTCGAGGCGACAAGAAGGGTACTGTTGAGAACGTCATCTCTTTCCTTAAGGCCCAGAAGTGCTTGCGAAAGGGCCACACTGCCATTTTGGCTCTTGTTACCGACACCTCGGAGAAAGAGAAGAAGATAGAAGATTTTCCAATTGTACGCAACTATCCTGAGGTATTCCCTGAGGAATTACCTGGCCTTCCGCCTCATCGCCAGGTCGAGTTTCAGATTGAACTAGCCCCTGGAGCTGCGCCTATAGCTCGTGCACCTTATCGTTTAGCTCCATCAGAGTTGGAAGAACTCTCTACGCAACTACAAGAACTCTTGGATAAGGGTTTTATTCGTCCTAGCTCTTCGCCTTGGGGAGCTCCAGTATTATTCGTGAAGAAGAAAGACGGTACTTTCAGAATGTGCATCGACTACCGTGAACTCAACAAGGTGACCGTGAAGAATCGTTATCCTCTACCACGTATCGACGACTTGTTCGACCAGCTGCAAGGGTCGAGCTACTACTCCAAGATTGATCTGAGATCGGGATATCACCAGCTGAGAGTCCGAGAAGAGGACGTCTCCAAAACGGCCTTTAGAACTCGTTATGGACACAATGAGTTTTTGGTCATGCCTTTTGGGCTGACAAACGCACCTGCGATCTTCATGGACTTGATGAATCGAGTGTGCAAGCCTTACCTGGACAAGTTCGTTATAGTATTCATCGACGACATCCTGATCTATTCTAAGCGTCAGGAGGAACACGAGCAACATCTACGACTTATTTTGGAACTCCTTCGAACGGAACAGCTTTACGCAAAGTTCTCGAAATGCGACTTCTGGCTTCGTGAAGTCCATTTCCTAGGCCATGTGGTGAACAAAGATGAGATTCACGTTGATCCATCCAAGGTAGACTCGATTAAGAACTGGCCTGCACCTCGTACACCAAAGGAAATTCGCCAATTCTTGGGTTTGGCAGGTTACTATAGGAGGTTCATTAAGGACTTTTCCAAGATTGCACAGCCTCTCACCTCACTAACGCAGAAAGGCGTTGTTTATCGATGGGGAAATGCACAGGAATTAGCATTTCAGCATCTAAAGGATAGACTTTGCAGCGCACCTATCATTTCCTTGCCAGAGGGCACAGACGACTTCATAGTCTACTGCGACGCATCAATTCAGGGTCTTGGTTGTGTACTGATGCAACGGGATAAGGCTATAGCCTACGCCTCACGCCAACTTAAAGTTCATGAAAGGAACTACACTACACACGATTTAGAGCTGGGAGCTGTTGTTTTTGCGCTTAAGATATGGAGACATTACCTGTACGGTACCAAGTGCACCATTTACACCGATCACAGGAGTCTCGAGCATATCTTCAAACAGAAGGATCTAAACATGCGTCAACGACGATGGGTCGAGTTATTAAACGATTACGAATGTGCAATCAAGTACCATACTGGCAAGGCCAATGCTGTGGCTGATGCCCTTAGTCGAAAGGACACTACGCCTAAGCGCGTGCGAGCATTGCAACTCACTATCCAATCTAGTCTTCCTTCCCAGATACGAGCTGCTCAGATAGAAGCATTGAAACCAGAAAACGTCAGGGCTGAAGCCCTACGCGGCTCAAGGCAACGATTAGAACAAAAGGAAGACGGTGCTTACTACGTAACGGGACGCATTTTGGTCCCATTCCATGGCAACTTACGAGAGCTTGTGATGGATGAAGCACACAAGTCTCGCTACTCGGTGCACCCTGGTTCGGATAAGATGTACCACGATATCAAAACTACGTATTGGTGGCCTAGCATGAAGGCCCACATAGCAACTTACGTCAGCAAGTGTTTGACTTGTGCGAGAGTCAAGACGGAATACCAGAAACCCTCAGGCCTACTCCAACAGCCAGAAATACCACAATGGAAATGGGAGCAGATTTCCATGGATTTCGTTACCGGCCTTCCTAGATCTCAGCGCGGAAACGACACTATTTGGGTGATCGTGGATCGACTCACAAAGTATGCACACTTCCTGGCTATCAAGGAAATGGATAAGTTCTCCACTCTAGCAGACGTATACCTTAAGGAAGTTGTCTCGAGGCACGGGGTGCCCACCTCTATTATCTCGGATCGAGATGCACGCTTTACTTCAGAACTGTGGCAAGCAATGCACAAATCCTTTGGCTCACGATTGGACATGAGCACAGCGTATCACCCTCAGACGGACGGGCAGTCCGAGCGCACTATTCAAACCTTAGAAGACATGCTTCGTGCATGTGTGATCGACTTTGGCAACAGCTGGGAAAAGCATCTGCCACTTGTGGAATTCTCGTACAATAACAGCTACCACACCAGAATTAAAGCTGCTCTGTTTGAGGCATTATACGGGCGTAAATGCCGGTCACCTCTTTGTTGGGCAGAGATGGGGGATAGTCAGATCACTGGTCCAGAACTTGTGGTAGACACAACCGAACGAATTGCTCAAAAACGACAACGCATGGCGGCAGCTCGTGACCGTCAGAAAAGTTACGCCGATAAAGACAGGAAACCACTTGAGCTCCAGGTTGGGGAGCGGGTACTACTCAAAGTTTCACCCTGGAAGGGTGTGGTTCGTTTTGGCAAACGAGGCAAACTTAACCCACGATACGTCGGACCTTTTGAAATCATCGAGAAAATAGGCAAGGTGGCCTACAGACTGAACTTACCAGCAGAACTCAGTGCAGTTCACAACGTTTTCCATGTGTCGAATCTGAAGAAGTGTCTGTCAGATGAGACCCTCGTAGTTCCTTTGAAGGAGCTCACCATCGACGAGCAGTTACGATTCGTCGAGGAACCAGTTGAAATCACGGACCGGGATGTTAAGGTCCTCAAGAACACCAGAATACCTCTCATTCGAGTTCGTTGGAACTCACGTCGCGGCCCAGAGTTCACCTGGAAACGCGAAGATCAGATGAAACAAAAGTATCCCCAACTATTCGCAAACGGTACAACCACCACTGAGGCTAAAGCTACGGAATTTCGGGACGAAATTCCAGATCAACGGGGGGAGGATGTGACACCCCAGGAAAACCAGTGAAAACCATACAACTTAACTAGCTTCCTCAGTGAGTACTTACCAAATTTCGGGACGAAATTTCTTTCAACTTGGGGATAATGTGATAACTCGAAATTTAGAACCTTTCTTTGTAACCCGATGAAACATGCTTGAACATTATGTGACTAGTTAACATGTTGGTTTAATGAATGTTATAAGTGAGTGTTATGTGATTACGTGCTGTGCTTATATGTATGCGTATATTATGTGACCCGAGACACAAGGACCCGACTCGAGACCACTCGGTCTCGAGTGAACAATGTAACTATTGGGCCGGTTGGGCCATGCTCCTCTTCACCCCACTCGTAAACCCACTAGGGTGAACTAACTTAGGGCTAGTATATAACTCATGCTCCTAGTCATTTTTGCCATTTCTTTGGGCAACTCACACTCACTCCCACACACACTCTCCTACATTCTCTCTCACTAAAACCCTAGAAGCACAAACCTTCTCTCCTCTCTTTCGGATTCAACCGGTGACAACAAGAGCTCTCGGTTCAAGCTTAGGATCTCCTTTGGAAGCTTATTCATCGATTTCTTCATATCCTCGCACCTTGAAAACCTAACCGGTTAGTGATTCATGTTATGTGTTGTATTTCGATTGATGATGATGTATGATGAAGTTATTTGATAATATGTTTGCTTGTTAAAGTTTTATGCATGATTAAAGTGTTGATTATGTAATAAAAACGCATCATGGCTATTGTTTGAACATGACAAAAGTGTTTGTTTGATTTAATGAGTTCTTGTTTGTTAAATGATACATGTTTGGTTCCCACATCTTAGGTGAACATGACTTTTGTAGAATAAAATTTGAATAAGATGTTTTGAATGACAAAAGAATGATAAGTTTAGGGTTATTCATGATCATCCGATTTTATGTTAGATGTTATAGAACAAGTATTTTGTTTGATAATGATCCACAAGATGATTATTGATATCTAGATTATGTGTTATGATTCGGGTCCATGGAATGCATAGATATGTGGGATGAATATGGTTGATCTAATATAAAAACTTGAAAGATGAACTACTTGAAGATCATGAAAAATATTTGAAATTGAGGTGTTTGATCCATTTCGGTTAGTTGTTAGACAAGGAAACATGTTAGTGCATTGTCATTGGCTAGTACACCATATCATGAACATGAAATTCTATTGGATAGTACATTTCGGACAGATTCTAGAAGGTTTCGATCAGCAGGAATGCAGGTCGAGACCCTTAGTCTCGACTCGAGACCACAGCTCCCTCACACAAGCAGCATAACTCGAGACCACGGTTGCGAGTCCGGTTGCGACTCGAGACCGTCTAGTCTCGACTAATACATGCATGACTCGAGACCTCCACAGTTGCGACTCGAGAACTCGTAGGTATAACTCAAGACCGCACAGTCTCGACTCGAGATCTCTAGTCTCGACTCGAGACCACGTACACACGCTCACTGATTTGGACTTGCACACTGTTACGGGCTTAGGTGATTGGGCTGTACTGTTGGGCTTTGTTTGCTGCATGATTTCTACTATTGAACTAGCACTGTTGTTGAACTGCCATGCTAGACGTGTATGCCATGATCGTTACTTGTGTACAATACGTGTAGAACATACGTGCACTATTTGAATATGAACCTGACTTGAATGGTATCTATGTTAGGACGTGGTTGACCACTTATAGCTTGACCAACTTTCTGTGTATCTGCCGAGCAAACCAATGTGAGTTCACACTTTCTACAAAGCATGGGATTCCCAGGGGTTGGGAATGGGGTTAAGGAACACGGGTTCCTCGTCCTTTCTTGGGTAGGACAGCAGCGGTTCAGGAATATAATTCCTCGTCCTCATGGACAGATAACTCGTACTAGACCAAAACTCTATCACGAAGTCCCTCCTTTTTATATCGACTTAATTGCCGGGCCAATGGCGAGCGGGTCATTAGTTAGATAGCGCTATTTAGGTTTGACAAACCTCACACCGTGCCGCAGAGGACGGGCGTGAACTAATGGATCTGGGCACGTCAATGATGATAGACATTGACAGTTCAGGGCACATAAACATGACTACAGTCAGCAGTCGATATGGTAACGAGTCTAGTGTATACATGGGGTAGCCCCCACGGCCGAAATGCCAGATAACTAACAAGGGGTAGCCCCCACGGCTGGATTGCCAGAGTAACCGGGAATAAACAAGTCACGTTTTCAACTATGGGGTAACCCCCACGGCAGGATGCCAGATAAAGGAAACTGTTTTCGAAACAACTTAAAACGAACTCCCAACTGTGAACTCACTCAACTTGTTGTTGACTCGTTACTACATGCTTTGCAGGTCAATAGGTACTTAGCTGGAGCTTGCATGGGGGAGAGTCGTTGTGGGGCATGGACAGCGGTGTGCCATGTTAAACTTTGAAACGTTTAAACTTATGTTTTGGTTTTGAACATTATGCTTCCGCTTTGCAACTTAAACTATGTTCTGTTTGGATACCAATGGTATTGGTTAAACTTTTATAATTATTAACTTGCTTGTTCAATACGATTGGTGGCTGGATCCTGGTCAGTCGCGCCTCCAAGCGGTGGTATTCCGCAGGTGGATTTTGGGGGTGTGACAACTACACACACTCTATGATGGATGATGGATGATGGTGGTGGATGTGGGTTGTAGTGGTGGTGGAGTGTGGGTGAAGTGGGAGAGAGTTGGTTTGCCAAGGGATTCCTTTGAAGTGAACCAAGTACCTCTATTTATAGCCTACACAGAAGCCCGGACACGGCCCCGTGTTCATTGGGCATGGCCCTGTGTCCATCCTTATTCTCTTTCTTCATTAATTTCAATTTGTCTGCATTAGCTCCACACGCCCCCGTGTCCGCTGGGCACGGCCCCGTGTGCAGAAGCGTATCTGTACTATCAAGATTTGCTTGGATTATGCGAATCTTAGCGTTGACCACGCCCCGTGTCGAGCTGGGCACACCCCCGTGTCAGGAATAGAAGCTTCTATAGCTTTGTCCTTTCTGCAGACACCTGGCCACACCCCGTGTCCGCTGGGCACGGGGCCTTGGTCAGCCTTCTGATCACTTGTTTTTGCTTGGGAAGATGTTGTCGAGGGGTCGGGCATGCCACATTTGTTCCTTTTCTTGTGTTTATGTTAGATTTTGCTGCATATTTGTTCCTTTTGTTCATTTACACTCATTTAATCCTGAAAATACAAAAGGAAGACAAAAGCACACTTTTTCCAACATTAGTACTAAAAAAGGGTTAGTTTTATGCCTCAATTGATGTAATTTATATGTTGCATTTTACACACATAAAATACCCCCACACTTGAATCTTTGCTTATCCTCAAGCAAAACTCTTTATAATGTGGCTCACACTCCCAAATGGAATGGGTAGAAGAGAAGTTTTTGGGCTTGTCTTGAGTGTCGGGAATCCAAGATCTTTATTAGGCTTTATTTTTATGTTATTTACAATCCTATTCGTTATGATTTATTTAGAACGTTTCATAAGAAAAATTACTTAATAGGGCATAACATGCCTCTTTAAAATTCGATTTATATACAAGTTCACATACCTCACTGGAGATCACTCAACACTCGGCCAAAAATGTATTTTTGTGAAACACTCGAGACCGGCATGGAACTTACTTCTACCATATGCTTGCCAAGCAATCAATCCTCCTCTTTTTTAACTATACACCTTTGTAAATATCAAGAGGACTTGGGGAAGGGTTAGGCTTGGGTTAAAGGTAGGTGGTTTTGGGTTAGTAGTTAGTAGAAAGGGCGAAAAGCGTAAAAAGCGTTGGTCGTCGTAAAACTTTTTGTTTTTGTGACTTTTATTCAAACAAAGCATTTTCAAACAAAGTTTCTTTTGAGGAACTTGTTTGTTTTTTTTTGTTATTCTTCATTTTTTAAGGAATGTCACGTGAAGACCGAGCTTTTTACTAAAATAAAAAAGGTTTTGGTGGGTAAAGGGTGTTTGTTTTGTGGGTTTAGAAACGAAAAGGTTTAGGCTCAAAGGGGTTAACTAGGGGGATTTTGGGTAGGTGGTAAAAAAAAAGGAAAAATAATGATGTTGAAAAGAAAAAGTTAGTCATAATGCCTCCATCATTTACATACTTGGGTTTAAGTTGGTAAGGACCGGGAGTGTATTGTCATGGCAAGTTCTAGAGTCGTAAGAAACCAAGCGGCTATTCACACAAGAAACCAAAAATGAGCATTTAATTTAAAGATATATGCTTGTATGCTAAATGTTAGGATCTGAGTTTGAACTGATTGTGTTTTTGTTTGATTAAAATGAAAATGAATCAAAGTAGAGTGCAGCGGAATTAGATGAACAAACTTTCTACACAATTAAAGTGAGAACAATTATTAAGCAAACATGTTTAACATGGAATCGAATGATTATATTTATTACAAACTTCGATTACAATGCATGCATGCACAAAGTCTCCCCCTCAGCCTGAGCTCACAGTGATTGTTCGTACAAAATGACAAGTGGTGAAGAGAGCTAATAGAACAGTACAGATCACTGTTCTATTTATAGTACCGAACAAACCACTGTGGCATCTTTGCTGACGTCACCATGATAGTGACATCTAACCTCCTAACAACTTCTAAACACTGACTATTACAAACACTGCTATCTAACAACTGATTACAATTACAAACAAAGAAACTAAACTACTGCTTCTTCATTCCACTACTTCAGCCCTAGCAGTGCTTTGGTCTTCAGCAGTACTTGAGTCAAGACAGTAGATAGAGCATTAGCACTTAGTCTGTAACAGTTGTTGAAAGTCAGCAGTTTTTGTAGAAAGACAGTAGATAGAAGACATCAGTAGTTAGGGCCACAATCAAGGGGAAAGATTAAGTACAAACATTTGTTTATTCTCCAGTTTTGGCTTTACATCAGCTGTTCCTCTATAGGGTTCAATCCCAACAATCTCCCCCTGAAACAGATGATGCCAAAACTCTTCATTATTTAGGATCTTTATTGCCTCATCAACAGTTCCCTAACTTGACTTTTAAATTGTAGTTCAAAATCCATGGAATCTGTATCATCCTCATCCCTGCAAAGTGTAAGCTCAAAGAGATCTTGCAGATCTTCAACACCCAAGCCAAGTGTTGCTTCCCTTGATATGTGCTTCACTACACCATTGGATCTGAGCAGAGTCAATACGTGGGTCTGTTTGTCATATTTCCACTTTAGTATCTTTGAATTCAATGGGTTTCTTAGGAGAGGTTTTATTGCAGATGAGTTTGGAGATAGTGGCCTGGTAATGACTGCTTGGGCAGTGTCTGCAGCTTTTGCCAATTCAGCATTTTCTGCCATCATTTGTTGAAGAACCATCTTTATGATGTAATCCCCTTATGCCTTGTCTTGTTCAGTTTCTGCATCCATCTGTTTTTGTTTCCTTCTTTGATAAAGGATGACAGCAGGTGGAGCAGTGGATCTCTTGATGGGCAGCTTTTGTTGTCTAATTGGAACAACTTCTTCAGGATAATTTGGCTTTTGAGGAACATTTGGATCTCTCTTTCTCAACTCTTCCAACCTTTTGTAGGTAGCAATCACTTTATCCTCTTTCCATCTTGTCACCTGATTCCTTGACCCATAATCAGCAGCAATCAGTTCTTCTTTCATTCTTTTTAACTTCAAAGCCCTTTCAGGTACATTCTTCTTGTATTTAGACCATACAGGAGGAGTGTGTTTTACTTTATCCTTGGTAATCTTTTGAACCCTTTCTAACTCCTCTTTCAATTCACCAATGGTCCATTCCCTGTACTGAGACTTTTCTGCCTTGTACTTTTTGAATGCCATGATGTGTTCAATGTAGTCTTTTCTGAGGCTTTCATCATCTCTTTCAGACAGTTTCTGACACAGATCTTTTGAAAACTGCTCCAAAGTTCTGACTTGTGTGAGCAGATATTGAAAGTTTCTTTGAATTTCTTTGTCAGATTTTCCTTCTGTATTTCTTTTGGAGATATCCTCAGCTTGTTGAGCTTTTAACTTCAAATACTCTTCAATGTTGTTTGGCCTTGGATATCCTTGAAAAGATGGAAGATTTCTTTTAGCAGGGTCATCTTCAGCATAGAAGGATTTGATTTCCTCCCTTACTGCTGGTAGATCTAGTGGGTACTGGACTCCTGTAGCAACAATGGCAGTGCTTGGAATAGGAGCTTGAACCAAAGATAATGGAACATGATTTGGTATAGTGGCAAGGGTTAGAGGTTGTGAAGATGTTGGAGGTGGTGAAGAGTTATCATCCAGTATAATTCTTCTCCTTTTTGGTTTTGGAGAAGTTGGTGGATTTGTGGGTTGAGTAGTAGTGATTGAAGTGGTAGATGGCTGACTAACATCTGTTGAAACAACTGGTGTTTCAACCACTGTTGTCATTACAACTGATGATGTGTCATCAACTGTCTTCTGCTTTTTTACAGGTGGTGATGTTTTTGATGTGGCAGTGGTTGATTGAGTGTGAGTTGTTGAAGTGGGGATGGCAGTGGTTGTGGTATCAGTTGTTGGTTTTGAGGTTTGATGTGAGGAAGTTTTGGAGATTTTATGAGTGGGTTTAGTGGTTTTAGAAGGTGTGGTTGCTTTGGGTTGGCTTACTTTTCTTGTAGGCTGTCTTCTTTTTGGTTTAGAAGTACCCTGCTATTCCTTTTCCATTAAAGCCTCTTTCTCCTTTTCAAATCTTGTTTTACCCTTTGTTTCCATATCCTTTTTCTGCCTTAACTTTTCATCAGTAAGTGCATTTAAGGTTACATCAACCTTTTTAGATCCATCTGGCCTTGGGATTTCCACCACAGGTTTGGAAAGTGCATCTGGTGGAAGATATAATCCCTCTTTTCCCTCCTTTCCTTTCTCCCCCTTTTTGGCATCATCAAGGGTTTCCACAAATACCAGGGTAGGAGTAGGAGTGCCAGTGGATTGAAGTAAATGGGCCTTGATTGCCTTGATATCAGCTTGTGTGTCTTTGAATCTAGCTTCCACCATGTTTCTAACCTTTTGAATCTGAATTTCATGCTGTTGATCAACATATTCACGTTGTTTATGGAGCAGAAGTTGAAACAATTCCCATAGATCAGCCGGTGATGGAACAGATGTTTCAGATGAAGCAGTAGGTGGTGCAGCAGTGGGTGTGGATTTTTGAGAATTTAACAAATGCTATAGCATATTTTTGATATCTGCAATAGAAGTTTCAATTTTATCCACCCTCTCCGTCAATTCTCTATATTTCAAACCATCACCCAAATGAATGGGATCATCTGATTTCCCACCGGCAGTGGTTGTATCAGCAGTTGACTTAGGGAAAGTTTCCCAAAATTCATCCACTGATGCCCCTTTTTTCTTGGTACTGGGGACTTCTTTCTTCGAAAGTTGGTATCTTTTTAAGTTCACCAGTGGTTGGAATAAACACACCAGTGGATACCAAATTTGTCATAGAAGAAATTGCCTTCAAGGGAGTCCGATTGATGAAACAACTGGCCAAATGTAGATCAGTGGATCCAACACCTGTAGTTGCTGCTCCACTTGAACTACTGACAGAAATTACTTGTAATTCCTGCAGTGTAACCTCCTCAGTTGTTGCTGGGATAGCAGAGGTATAAGCATCAGACTCAGTCACTTGTGGGAGTGTACTCTCAGTGATAGGTGGTTGAGAGGAACTGATTTCTGTCTGTGCTATATCCAATGCATGCAACAAAGGTAGCATGGATTGTGGTAATGTGAGGGGTGAAGGCTGTGGAGATGAAAGAGACACGTCCTTGGGATTAGGACTGAGGAAGATAGATCCAAGTGGACCTAGAGCTTAATAATGTGGGGTCCCTGTGCTTACAACCTGATCCTTTTGTGAGGATGCAGGAGGAGTTTTAGGCAAAGGTGGAGATCTTTCTTCCAACTGCTGTGAGGAAGTAGCAGCAGTGGTTTCTGGTGACTTTTGTGATGTCACAGGTAGTTGCTCTTGGATCTCATCTTCCAAAGTTACCTTTTTTATGGGAATGGGGGGCTTTTGCGATTTTTTCTTTGTGATATTTTTGGTGCGTTGAGGTGGGGGTTGCACAGTAGTGGTTGTGCTGCTGCGTTCACCTTGAGCAGTGGGCTCAACAGCAGGTACCTGAGGAGCAGTGGCTGCTGCTAAATTCTGCTCAGGAACCTCTGTTTGTGTTTTAGAAGGTTTTGACAGCCTTGTAAAAGTTTCAGATGTTAGGCTGTTTATGTGAACTGGAGCACCCTGGATAAGCACATGAGCATTATCCTTTGAAAATTTCTTTTGAAAATAGTAGCTCAAAAACCTTGGAAATAATAAAAATGATTTTTTATTAACATGTTTAACCATATCATTGATAATCTCCTGGGAGTAGTTGAAATTTTCCTCACCCGTGATAGCATAACCCAGGTATTGGATTTTCAGTGGTATTTCATTGAAAGCGGTTGTTTTATTGGACGCACACATGAGGAGAGTATGAAATAAAAACGTTGGGCCAGGAGGAAAACTGCCCTTTTGTAAAGTGTCTTTTCTCATTTCCTCTTCATACCCTCTCTCAAGGAAATCATTTTGGTACTCTGATTTTGGAAAAGAGCTTTTACCTGTAAGATCGTTGATTTCAAATACCTCGGAGATGGTTTGTGGTGTAATGGTGACTGGAATACCCTTTATTGAAGAATTGATAGCAACGGTCTTTTTGTCCATCGTTTCAAGTGTTGCATTTTTCCAAAACTCCATTTGAGTATCCAGGTAAATTGTTGCATTACAGGTCAACAAAGTTTTGTACTTTGAAGACGAAAGAGCGTCAATCATGGAGTGAAAATTTGTGTTTTGACTTGTTTTCTCAAGTATACATAGGTAATTGTGAGGAGTTTTGAGTGGGAGAGCCATGGTGAATCGACAATGGTTAAAGGTGAGATGAAGAAGAGAAGTGATTTGAGAAATTTGGGTAAAACTGCTTTTGAAAGGAATTTTTAATTCGATTCGACAGTGAAAACTCTGCTTGGGGTTTTGATCAGGGTTTTATAGGGTGAAAAAGTGAATGTCTGATGTCGATATGCTTGGTGGTTGAATGTGAAACTAGATTTTTGATGATATTTTCTGCTGCTTGACTGTCCAACATGAGTGGTGTTTTCAAAGAAGTGACACCAAAATCCAGCAACTGGTTTTGAAGCCACATGAGTTGGGCTGTACAGCTTGCAGCAGCAATATATTCAGCCTCAGCAGTGGATGTTGAAACAGCTACTTGCTTTTTGCTTTGCCAAGACACTAAGCAATTGCCTAGGAATTGGCACCCTCCTGAAGTGGACTTCCTTGTTGTATTGCATCCAGCAAAGTCACTATCTGAGAAACCTGAAAGCTTGATATTCCCATTAGCTGGATACCAGATACCAAGTGTGGGAGCACCTTTTATGTATCGAAATATCCTTTTTACAGCAATAAGGTTTGACTTTCTAGGGGCTGATTGACTCCTTGCACAGACACGTGTTTCAAACATGATATCTGGCCTAGATGCAGTTAGGTACAACAAAGACCCAATCATGCTTCTATATAAGGTTTGATCAATCAGCTCATCCTTTTCATCAGACAAGACTAGCTTTTGGTTGCCATGGGTGTACTACATGGTTTACAATCATTCATATCAAATTTGTTTAAAAGTTCTTTTGCATATTTGCTTTGATGAATGAAAGTTCCATTTTGCATTTGGTGAAATTGGAGACCAAGAAAGCATTGCAGTTCACCCATTGCACTCATTTCAAACTCTGCTGTCATGAGTTGCCTAAACTCTTCACACATTTTAATACATGTGCTTCCAAAAATGATGTCATCCACATAAATCTGGAAAATCATCAAATCATTCCCTCTCCATTTCAAAAACAGTGTTTTATCAATTGTACCTCTTTTAAAACCAATAGAAAGTAAGAAGGTGGAAAGAGTTTCATACCAGGCCCTAGGTGCTTGTTTCAGACCATACAGGGCTTTGTTAAGCCTGTAGACATGATCTGGATAAAAGGGATCCTCAAAACCTGGAGCTTGACAAACATACACTTCTTCTTGAATTATACCATAGAGGAAAGCACTTTTGATATCCATTTGAAGCACCTTCATGTTGTGGTTGACAGGAAAGTCCAGGAACAGTCTTATAGCTTCCAATCTAGCTACATGGGCAAAAGTTTCATCATAGTCAATACCCTCTTCCTATGTGTAACCTTGAACCACGAGCCTAGCTTTATTCTTGACAACAATACCCCTTTCATCAGTTTTATTCTTAAAGACCCACTTTGTGCCAATTGGACTCACATCCTCTGGTAATGGTACAAGCTCCCATACTTGTTGTCTTTTAAACTGTTGGAGCTCCTCTTGCATGGCCTCTACCCAACTATTGTCTTTTAGTGCCTCTTGGTACTTGACAGGTTGATGAAGTGATACGAAACCAGCAAAAAGACAAATGTTTTGGGATTGGCTTCTTGTGAGCACCCCTTCATTCATGTTGCCAATGATTTGGTCAGATGGATGAGACTTCAGGAAGATTAAATCTCCCTTGTATGGAATGATGGCATTTGTTAGTGAAGGCTGCAGATGTGAATCATCTGAGCTAACATCTGTTGAGGACTTTGAAGACCCAACATCTGTTTGAAATGGAGGTGGAGGAATAAGTGGAAGTGGTGTGACACAAGGTTGGTTTTTATCCACTGGTGGCAGATTTTGACCAACAGTGGTTGTGGATGGAGAAGCAGAGGTTGAAGGGCTACTTTGGTCAACAACTGTTGAGGTAGTAGTGGTTAGGTAGCAGTGGTTGGACTTTGACAGCTGTTGTGAACATCTGTTGCCCTGATGGAGGATTTGAATTTCTGCTGTGGGATCACAACTTCATATCCATATTCTTGTGGAGGAGTTTGAGATGGACCTGCACTGTTAGTCTTGACAGCAGTATTTTCAAAGGTAAATTTATCAAGATCAAATAACTCTGCAGGATTTGCAGGGATTTTCATTGATGAAAGTTCATTGAACTTCACATTCAAAGTCTCTTCCACTATCTTAGTCCTGGTGTTAAACACCTTGTAGGCCTTAGCAGTGGTTGAGTATCCCAAATGGTATCCACTGTCTACTTTGGCTGCAAATTTTGAAATGGAATCTTTTAAATTTAAAATGAAGCATGGGCAGCCAAATACTTTAAAGTATGAGATCAGTGGTTTGATTTTATACAGAATTTCATAAGCAGTCTTTTCATGCCTAGGGTTTATCAAAACTTAGTTCTGGACATAGCAAGCAGTGTTTACTGCCTCTGTCCAGAAAGTTAAAGGCAAACCTGAATCAGCAAGCATGGTTCTGGCTGCTTCAATCAGAGTCCTATTTTTCCTTTCAACTACCCCATTCTGCTCTGGTGTCCTTGGGATGCTGTACTTCCTTACAATCCCTTTTGACACACAAAAGGCATCCAACTCCTTATTTTTGAATTCTGTGCCATTGTCACTTCTAAATACTTTTACTGGCAAGTCAAACTGCTTTTCAACCTGTGTAACAAAGTCTTGCAATATGCCTGCAGTCTCATCTTTAGAATGTAGGAAATAAGTCCATGTAAACCTAGAAAAGTCATCTACAATAACCAAGCAATATCTCTTCTTTTTGAGACTCATGACTTTAACTGGGCCAAACAGATCCATGTGCAGCATTTGCAGACACTTGGTTGTTTTGGACTCTTCAACGGACTTAAAAGATGACTTTCATAATTTTCTTATGTTGGTTCTTTTTATCACGACGCTATCGGTTGTAAATTTGTAAAAATATAACCTTTTTAGAACTTGTTATTCCCAAATTAAACCAAGACAAGTAAAAAATTGAAAAGTTTTTGAAAAAAATTGGGGTGATTAGCGGTTCCAATAGAGTTTTGTGTAAGGCTTGTTATTAGGACTTGCAAAATTCAAGGTTTTAGCATCCCCCCCACACTTAAATTACACATTGTCCTCAATGTGTCCCAAAAATGAGTTTTTAGGTTGATTGAATGTGTAAAAAGGTGTGAAAAACAAAATTTTATGTTACTGGGCGTCTGGACACGGGCCCGTGTTGATCCAGGCACGGCCCCGTGTTCAGATTTCCAGTATCATAGTTTACAGAAGGCTGGGCACGGGGGCGTGTTCATTGAACACGGCCCCGTGTCCAGTTACCTGAACTGGACATTTTCTGCAGATCCTTGAGCACGGGGCGTGTTGGGCTGAGCACGGCCCCGTGCTAAACTTGTTGTAATGAAGAAAAATTATCGGGAGGCTCTGTTTTTGTGTATGGGGTGTGGGTTCAAGCTTCCCTTAGTAATCTCCATTATCCCGAGTGTGTTTTATTCATTACAACATCATTCAAACACCAAAAAAAAATCATCATTCATTGAAAATAACAAATTACATAAGGTCCTAGAAAATTAAAAATAAAGCTAGAAATGAAAATCTAAAAGTTCCTAAGATAGATAGGTTAAGTAATGCAAAAAATCATTCCAAGGAGTTCTACCCTTATTGTAGGAATATCAAAATCCCGGAAATAGCTTCCCGGTATTTAAAGGCGTTGTAGAACTTGTAACCGAAGGATGTCACTTAGATGTCGTTGAGCCATTCCTCTATCTCCCTTGGGAGGAAGAAGGCGGGCTCATTTTCCCCAACATCTTATGGAGGAGGTGTGCTGGCAACCAGGATCCCATGTAATATGTCTTGAGGGGGTTCCGGGTGCATGACATACCATTCGGCCGGAATGATAACTTCTGGAACTACGTTCCATCCCCTTTGTGTAATGATTGGTACCAAAGGAAGGGAAGCGAGAACATTCAACCTTTGGTGCAAAAGGTTGACCTCTTGAAGACATCCTTCTAGTCCCACCGACAAATGATTTATACGGTCGACCAAAGCTTCTTCTACTCCCGTCATTTCATCGATGGCCTCCCTCAAGGCATACACGTAGTTTACAAGACAGTCTTCTACCGATTACCTTCTTCCTTGTCGGTTGTTCCTGGAGTGTGATGAAGATGTTCCGCTATTTCTGCTCGACATTCTAAGAAAACAAACCGAAAGAGTTCAATTTAGTGGAACAGTACCTCGGACACGGCCCCGTGCTCACTGAGCACGGCCCCGTGTTCACCTCTCTGCAGGTTTTTTTGAAACAAGAAATCTTGGAGCTTTAAATTATTTTTCTGACTTTTGAAGCATTTTTAAGCAGAAATAACTTAAAACAGTGTTGTAAAACTTATTTTTAACAAGATTCCTTGAATAAAAACCTAACAAATATCACAATAAAGCTTGAAACTATGGTAATTTAAAGTTCTAATGGAGGTTTTGAGGAGAAAATGAAGAAGAAGGCAAATGACAAAAGTAGAAAAGACAAGATGGTTGTTGAGAACCTTCTTTAGAATATACCTAGTACGGTATATGTGAAGATCCCACCAGATCTTTGTCTTTGGAATGGGTCCAAGAGTGCAGGAATCTTGCTGCATTTATAGAAATCGACAGCACGCTGGACACGACACCGTGTCGGCTGGACACGGCCCCGTGTGCAGATAGAATTCTGACACTTTTTGTCCGTATTCTGACCAAAAGTCAGACGGGAATCTTTGGGTGGACACGGGGGCGTGCTGACCTGGACACGGCCCCGTGGCTAGAAGCTGTTATGAAGTTTTGTCTATTTTAAGGAGTTTATCCGGATTGGGCGGTTCTTTACTGGACGGAACAACACCGAAGTCCGGATATACCTAAGTTGCCCTAGTTTTAGACAAGAACGCAAGAGGTTATCGGAAAGCGTGATTCATAAGCTAAATACCGGTGGGCAAGACCAACCTTCATTTCCCTTATCCGGGCTCTTGTTAAAGAAGGTATATGTCGAATCGCTCGGGTCTATGTATGCATCGGCGGAAACCGATGGGGAGACCTTCACGGCACAATCGACACAGGGACGACTATCGCTCAAGTCTTCGCAAGAGTTAGAGGTGATTTCGGGAGCAACGATGTTGTTATAATCCGAATGCAATCTCACTAATTCTCCATGATCATTGTTTTGAGATGAATGAGTCATATCCATCTCAAGTTCCTTTATCCATCAGAGAATTAGTTCTTCCATTTGAAAAAATTCTTCAAGAATCATTTCATCTAGAAGGGAGGATTGAGAGCATTCGAGGGAGAGATAGGGATTATTTTTACTTTCGCCCATCTTAAGGCTACAGGAAAACAATGGGTCTATATAGTGGGGATTGTAGTTTAAAAAATAACATTTTAAATCTTCATGAGTTCCGCCACATATTTGACACCATGTACCATAAGAGGAGCGGAAGTAAAAAAGATCAGTATCGCTCATGTTTGTGTCAGAAATTACCAGCCGTCGGGATCTTACGGCTCTGTTTTCAGTACCTGGAACTTGGTCACGGGGGCGTGTTTAGCGGGCACGGCCCCGTGTTCAGCTACTGTCTGACTTAAAACAGGATTGCCAGTACCAAAGATTGGGCACGGGGCGCGTTCAGCGGGCACGGCCCGTGCTGAGTTCTGCAGAAGCTGAAAATTTAAGAAAAATCGTAAAAAAATAGAAAAATAAGAAAAACGATTAGGCCGTTGATTCCTAACTTTCTTAAAATCCTTGTGTCCCTGGCAACGGCGCCAAAAACTTGATGTGTGTCAGTGTGAATATATTTTTATGTATATTTTTAGCCCTTTTTAACACTTTAGTCAAGTTTTAAATTTATAAAACACGATATTCTACTAACACTAAACACACATATGGGCAAGTGCACCCATCGTGAACGTAGAATAGTGTTGGTAAGATACCGAGGTCGTCCAAGGACACAAGAGCTTTTAGTACCGGTTTATCCTCAACGTCTAATCAAATCAAAATTTTAGAAAACGTTTTAAACATGAAAAATAAAACTAAAAATGCTAAAAAATAAAATAAAATAAAAACAGATAGACAAGATGAATCACTTGGATCCGACTCTCCTTTAATGTAACCTTTGATGATTTTCGCACTTTTGCACTTTTTAAGAGATTATCTTAGTTATAGTAGTAGGCCCCTCTTTTGAAGGTGACGTTACCCTCAACCTAGTAGTTTGAGTCAGCAAGGATACAATCCTAAAGGGTCGGAATATTGAAAGATAATTAATTAAGTTATTAATGCGTAATGTGGTAGGCCCCTCTTTTGAAGGTGACGTTACCCTCGGCTAAGTGGTTTGAGTCAGCAGGGAGACAATCCCAAGTAGCCGGGTTAATGTATTAATAGTAGTTTACATATGAGGGGATCAAGCCATTCGCACCCCCGCCATCCAATACCAGTGGGTATTGAAGGAGGTCCTAGTAACCAAACCATTCCCTTAACCCCCGACCAGGTAGTCAACATATCTCTATATAGACCGTAGAGATATGAATGGTGTAAATCTTGTATTTTATATAGACAGTAAAATAACGCCAAGACACCACAGACAAATGATAAGGAAGTTTCACCTTCAACATAAGAAACTAGTTATTAAAGTCATTAATACAAAACCAAATAAAAAGTGCGAAAAGATTAAAAATCAAAAGTATTACACTAAATGATTGTCTTCACCAAGTGATGTAAGAGACTTAGACAAACATGGCCTTTGATTGTCAAGAACTCTTACTATCAATCTTGGATCCCGAGACTACTACACACACTCTATGATGGATGATGGATGATGGTGGTGGATGTGGGTTGTAGGGGTGGTGGAGTGTAGGTGAAGTGGGAGAGAGGTGGTTTGCCAAGGGATGCCTTTGAAGTGAACCAAGCACCTCTATTTATAGCCTGCATAGAAGCCCGGACACGGCCCCGTGTTCATTGGGCACGACCCCGTGTCCATCCTTATTCTCATTCTTCATTAATTGCAATTTGTCTGCATTAGCTCCACACGCCCCTGTGTCCGCTGGGCACGGCCCTGTGTGCAGAAGCGTATCTGTACTATCAATATTTGCTTGGATTCTGCGAATCTTAGTGTTGACCACGCCCCGTGTCGTGCTGGGCACGCCCCCGTGTCAGGAATGGAAGCTTCTATAGCTTTGTCCTTTCTGCAGACACCTGCCACGCCCCCGTGTCTGCTGGGCACGGGGCCGTGGTCAGCCTTTTGATCACTTGTTTTTGCTTGGGAAGATGCTGTCGAGGGGTTGGGCATGCCACGTTTGTTCCTTTTCTTGTATTTATGTTAGATTTTGCTGCATATTGGTGCCTTTTGTTCATTTACGCTCATTTAATCCTGAAAATACAAAAAGAAGACAAAAGCACACTTTTTCCAACATTAGTACTAAAAAGGGTTAGTTTTATGCCTCAATTGATGTAATTTATATGTTGCATTTTACACACATCAATGGGTCCTTCTTTTTGTGGAGGATGAAGCCTTTGATGCCCCTCGCATTTTATTTCCTGCACTTATCGAACCTTTAGTATGGACACCCTTTGCCAACCCAAGTGGACGGGCCACGTTTTGCTGGTAGAAGCTTAGGTTGGCAATTTTGACAACCTTTAAAGGGTTTAACTTTGATAAATAAATAAAACTCTTAACTTTTGGCTATCTTGGTGTTGTTCATTTTGCATACACTTACTTGTCAATTGTTATTGTACAATTTAAGAGTCTACAAGTTATTGATGAAAGTATAAAAATCAGTTTATGTCAACAAGTTTAGGATTTGATCAAGGATCAAATATCCTTTAATAAAAAAGTTTGAAAACTGAGACAATTTTAGGATCATATATCCTCTTGCCAAAGAATAAGGGTAGTACTCATAAACCAAGAATAAAGTTAAAGTAAATAAGGATCATACCAGAGAGTCCAAGTTAGGATCCTATATCCTTAACACTTACAATTGTGACAACCAAAAGACAAACCCTTGTAGAAAGTTAGGATCCAGGATCATTAACTGTTTAGCTTTGGAAACTTGAAATGAGACATAACTTGGGACTAAGCCAACTGTAAAAGAAAAGGTTAGCATCTGGGGACAAGCCCAACAATCTGGGGACAAGCCCAATGAACTGGGGACAAGCCCAATGAACTGGGGACAAGCCCAAAAACTGGGGACAAGCCCAAAGGATCTTGTGTAAACTGGAGTATGGCCCATACTGGCGACTATCCAAACTTAGTGACATGAAGATGCCACAACCTTAGCTAACATGAAAACGTTAGAAACCTTAGGAACGGATGTATGGTACGTCTACCATTATACTTAGGATCCTAAATACAGCCAGTACAATGAAATTGTCAGCCCCCAAAGCGTGTACTGGTCCCATTGCCTTTAACTTCACTAGGATAATCGTGCGCAACTGGCGAAGGTGTAAGAACCTGATTCGTAGGAAGTAATAGATACCTTAAACTGGGGACAAGCCCAAAAACTGGGGATAAACCCAAAAACTGGGGACAAGCCCAAAAACTGGGGATAAACCTAAAGACTTAGGAGACTTCAATGGATACTCAATCCTTTGTCAAAGATGTATCAACTTCTGCAAAACTCAGAATTTAGTAAAGAAGGATAAAGGATCCTGAATCCTTCTCCTTGTAATCAAATAATTTGAAGGATTAGATAAATTAAAATCAAATCATTACCAGAGTGAGGATCATATATCCTCTAAGGATCCTTTATGTATACCAGATATGAGGATGACCAAGGATCCTGGATCCTTCTCACATGATGTATCTATTTAATTGGACAGCATTCCAAGCTCTTGGTAATAGATCACCTTCCATTGTTAATAAACGGTATGCCCCCTTTCCTGCCTCAGCTTCAATCAGATAGGGGCCTTCCCACTTTGGTGCTAATTTGCCATCAGCAGGATTCGTGGTGTTTTGGAATGCTTTCCTCAACACCAAGTCACCAACTTGAAATTTTCTGATCCTGACATTCTTGTTATAAGCTCCAGCTATCCTTTGTTGATAGCTAGCCAATCTTATCCTTGCTAAATCCCTGAGTTCTTCTATGGTATCCAAATCTTGAACCAAGTTTTCAGCATTTCCTTCAGGATCACGGATGCTTGTTCTTGCTGTAGGGACTACCATCTCCGTGGGCATCACGGATTCAGCTCCAAACACTAAAGAAAATGGAGTCTGGCCAGTAGCATTCTTGGGAGTTGTTCTATCAGCCCATAACACATAAGGTAGCTATTCTGCCCATTTCCCTTTTTGGATCCAAACTTCTTCTTCAAGTTGTTGATGATGATCTTGTTAGACGATTCTGCTTGACCATTAGCTTGTGGGTGGACTGGTGTTGATGTTATCATCTTAATCCCCCAGATGACACAAAAGTTAGTAGTTCTATTCCCAATAAATTGGGATCAATTATCACAAATAATTTCAGAAGGTATGCCAAATCTAGTAATGATGTTTCTTTTAATAAAGGATATCACTTCTTTTTCCCTGACTTGTGCAAAGGCTTCAGCTTCTATCCATTTGGAAAGTAATCAGTCATAGCAAGCATAAACACTTTTCCTCCTGGTGCTTTGGGAAGTTTGCCAACTATATCCATTCACCATCTCATGAATGGCCAAGAAGAGGATATAGGATGCAGGAGCTCTGCTGGTTGATGAAGGATATTGCTATGTCTCTGACAAGCATCACATTTCTTTGCATAATCCACAGCATCCTTCTTCATAGTGGGCCAATAGTATCTTGTTCTAAGGATCCTTGAGAACAGTGCTCTGCCCCCAGTGTGGTTTCCACAATCTCTTACATGAAAATCCTTCAAGACTTCTTGGATTTCTGGATCCTCGATACACCTTAGATATGGACCTGCAAGAGATCGTTTATATAACATGTTATTTAGTATTGTAAATTGAGATACCTTGACTTTGAAAGCTCTAGGATTTTCTCGAGTAGAAATCTCTCCATGTTGTATATATTTTAGGATTTGAAGGATCCAGGATCCTGAATTTGATTGTGCACCATCACTAGGTATGATTGCAGAATCCTCCACTATCTCCATAGTTGTGTGATCCTCAATGGCAGGAATTAAGATATAATTGGTATCCTAACATCCTCCGGAATCTTCAATGATGATCCAAGGTTGGCTAAAACATCAGCTTCTGTATTTTCTTCCCTGGGTACCTATGTTAAACTAAAAGAAGCAAAAAGAGTCTGCCAATTTCTTGACTATCTCTAGATATTTGATCAGCCTTTCACCTTTAACAGCATAAGAGCCGTTAAAGTGGTTAGTAATTAACAATGAATCTACATGTACCTCAAGATACCTGATCCTCATGTGCCTGGAAATTTGCAAACCAGCTATTAAGGCTTCATACTCAGCCTCATTATTAGTAGTTTGAAATTCACAAGCAATTGAGTGGGGTATTATGTCCCCCTGTGGCGATTTTAGTAGTATGCCTAGTCCAGTTCCTTTGATATTTGAAGCCCCATCTGTGAAGAGTATCCAAGGATCCTTAGTCTCTTCAAGCTGTTGAACTTCCAATTCAGCTTTCCTTTGTAGATCACTACTGAAATCAGCCACAAAGTCAGCTAAGGCTTGAGATTTGATGGCAGTTCTTGGTTCATACCTGATATCGTATGCACTAAGCTTTACTGCCCATTTTTCCATTCTTCCTGACATTTCAGGTTTCTCGAGAACATTCTTAATTGGAAAGTTTGTCTTAACAATAATAGGATGAGTTTCGAAATAATGGCGTAATTTAGTAGATGCCATGTTTAAAGCAAGAATAAGTGCAGGATCGATTCGTGACCCAAACGAGTCAATCAGAAGAGTTCTTGTCTGTTTCAGAGGCGGAAACAAAGAAACAGACTTGTAAAACAGCTTGTTTCACTTTTAAACGTCTTGTTTTATTGATTTAACAGCAATACAGATCAAACGACGCGTCGGCAGCACTTCGGTACCGGAAATCAGAAAGTTACAAATGATCTCGTTTGAATGGGTATTTATAGGAGTCTAATTCCGCTTGAAGCAGTCCCAAACGAAATTAGATTTCAAACAGAATCTAATTCCGTTTGGAATTACCCATGACACATTCAAGCGGAATTACCCACTTCAAACGAAATTACCTTTAACACTACCTATTTTCTCGAACTATGCGCCCTGATCTAACATTCTTAGATACAAGACTCGATACAAGACGAAGTCAACAGACGTAATGCACCAACAGACTCCCCCTCGGATGTTGACGAGTCTTAAGTGTCGAGTCTTCAACGTCTTCAGTCTTTATCAGTCTTCGGGCTTCAAGAATCTCGATCTGGTTCTTGCCTTACTCCAATTCCTTCTTCAAGTAATCTCCCTCTTGGATGATACTCTACCAGCAGACTCCCCCTTGAATTGTGCTGGGATCGTAGTCTGGCTTTCACAGGTTTCAAGATCGTGACCTGGCTCACATCCTGCTCAGGTATCATAATCACAACCTGGCTCTCTCATAGCCATTACCTGCACATTCTCTACCCAAAAGTAAATTTACCAAATTTTAAAATTTTGACAAATTTAAACTCTGTTTTCCACTTGTAGACACAAGCTGAACACATCATTCTCAAGTATCGTACAAAAAGATTTAACATGTTAATCTTTGATGAACCACTTGTATGAATATTATTTTTCAACACCACACACACTCCCAAACCAGTTCGTCATGTTCAGCACTCGGAATTTTGAAAATCAGCTTTTCAACATCCGTTATCTAAAATATTTTTGAATTTTTCAAAATTTATGCTAAAACACACCGAAAATCTTTTTGGAATTTTGTTTATATATAACAGAAATGAAATGCAGTAAGGAAATATTTGCATACAATATTTTTGTGAGTTTGTGTAAGAGGATCATATCAGTTTTTGAGACAAATCACCAACACCGTTAAGCTTTAAACATTTTAAGCTCTAAACGATTCACTTAGATTGTCAGTATATTGATCCACTTAAATTTTCACACAAAGGTCAACTATTTCGAGATACGAGATTAATGTTTTAAGAACTTAAACTTATTCGCGTGTCCCACCTCAGAATATACTCCTATATCCAGATCCCAATATTCAGTCTTACAGGTGAGTATACCTAGATGATATCTGTAAAGGGTTAAATTGCGAGGGCCGTGAGAGCTCAGGTTAGAACTTCCGTTCAGCAGAGAGATGACGGCTTCGACTTTTGGTGTGTCCCCTTTAGAGGATCTTTTCTTCAACAGCACATGATTGGCATTTTTCAATGTTTCATCATTTTTTATGCTGAGGGTGAGCTATATTTCAAGCAAGCGTAAAGTATTCTCCGGGGACTAGGCCATTGCATCCGCAAAATCAGAAGTCCCGGGATAATACCCCAGATATCACTGAGCATAAAGACCAAGTATCTCAGAAAGAGGGACCTTTCAAACAAGATTTCAAGGGTTACCCATATATCCGAGAGATGTTCCCCACGATATAAGCAAGTTTGAAATTTAGGTTTATATCTCGTCACAATCTACTAAATGTGTAAAAACCTACTGGCACATCATTAGTGAGACCGTTTATCACATTTAAACTTCCAATTCTTTAGCATGCTGTGATAGTCCACTGATGTACTATCATTTCCTCTTTTTACAACAAAACTCATTTTTTATTTTATCATGTTTTTTACTTTTTCAAATTTTCAAATGTTTTTGGATTTTCTGAAATTTCTTACTCCCCCTAAAATTCAAAATCATTTAAAGAAATTTGAAAACAAACTATACAAGCAAAGTGACAACTGATATCGAATCATTTCAATTCGCCATCCACTTGGCATAAACAATCAAAACTCCCCCTCACAACAAAACATTTTCCCATTGTGATCTCACAACACTTAAGTTTGTTTTAATCAAATGGTTTTTCCGGAAAATAAATTTTGTTGATTTTACCAGTTGTAAAAACGGGGTTCATCACATTGTTTCTCAATCATTTGTAAGAAAAATAATTATAGATCAATCAACAAACACCACTTGTAGAAAATCAAGTACAACTTAATGTCCCTGATTTACCACTTGTAAGTCGAAATCACCGAAGTGAATTTCTCAAGAAATGTGCCGATTCCTGCTCCACTCTTACCAACCTGGGAGCTCCGGTAAGTCAGGATTTCAGTTAGGAAAAACTTTCCCCCAAGCCTGACCAGCCTTGGGAGATTCTGGTACACATCTATCCCACCAACATTTTGATTTGTAAAATTCTTTTGCACCTTTAACTTTCCCATCAACCATCTTCCCAAAAATATGTTTAACTTTGCCACTAAACGCTTTTTCAGCATCAAATTCTTTGTTACCAGCAAAGAATTGATCTGAAATCTCAAACGTACCTTTTGACCTCAAATTTTCTTTTGTCAATGGCGGAAAATTTTCATCGTTCAACTCTGGAACGGAATTCTCAAACTGTTTCTCAACGAATGACTCCTCTGATTTTATGGAATCAGATTCATTGTCAGAACTACTCTCAGATTTTACAACCCATCTTTGTTTGTTTAAATCAACTTTTCTTTTGTAAAAACGTTTTGAAATTTCACCAACTTCAAACTTTGTTGATTGTTTCATTTCTTCATCACATTTCTTTTCCAACTTTGAGTTAGAATTAACTCCCTATTTTTTATTGTTGGACTGTTGGCAATTCCAAGCAATATGTCCAACTTTGTGACATTTGAAACAAGTTCTTTTATCAACTCTTGGAATAAATTGCTTCATGTTCTTTTTCTTCTCAGCAAGAAACTCCTGGTTTGATTGTTTCCAGAATGGTTTCTTCTGCTCTTCTTCAGAACTTCCACCTGCAACAAATTTTGTTTTTGGTTTATAATTTTTATAATTTTCCGAAGAACTAAAACCTAAGCCTTGCTTTTTGAAATTACCGTTATGGTTTGGTTTCTTTCGATAACCTGAACCAGAACTGTAACCCTTTTTCTTGTTCAATCTTTGTTGAACTCTTAAAGTGTACTTTTTAGGTTTTTCAGCAAGATTTAAATCTTTTATTTCAGAAATATTAATTTCTGTTAGTTTGAAAACCTGTTTAATCTATTCAGTTTTGACACTTCTTATTGGAAATTCCTCATCAGAATATAATTTGTCTGAATCATTCAAAGTATATGCCACTTTGATTGGTCCATCATTCAAATTAGATTTTGATAACAGGAATTCTTTATTGTAAACCCTTTTAACCGGTGAACTCGGACTCTTTTCTGACGAACTCGGACTTTCAGATTTAGACTCCGGTTTTGACTCTTCATCCATATCCAACACCTGATCGACCACTTTCTTTAACAACTCAGACTCATGATCAGTGTCAGACGCTGTGAATGTGACATCAATGTTGTCTGGTAATTCATCAATGATTTCAGACTTTAACTTGATGTTGAGAGCCTTATTTACAGGTTCCTCATTTGGCTTTCTGGGAGAATAACTTTCATGGATCGAGGGCGGACACTTGTTATACTTGACACTTTTTTTCTTACCAGCATTTGTGTCTTCCATCTCTTTATCTTTAAACGCTTCAAGACCTGCAATAGTAGGATAAACTCGATCAATCAAATAATCACATGTTGTATAACTCAACAGTAACCTTTTGATTCTTTCACTCTCAATCTTTTCGAGTTCCAATTCTTTCTTCAACTGTGCACAATCTTCAATGTACTCATTAATGACCTTCTGCTTTGTCATTAATGTTGAGTTCATTTTTGTCATTGCATTTTCAATTTCTGAATTCGTTCTTTTCAGACTATCAACTGTTTTGTTCAGCACATCATATGATTCCTTCACATACTTCACATCAGACAGTAAATCTTCTTTAATCTTTTCTAATTCAGCAATCTTCTTATCTTTCTCCTCACAAGCTTTGCAAGATTCTAAACACTTCAAACATGGTTTTTCAACTTCAACCACCTTTTCAATTATCTTCTCAATCTCGATAATTTTCTCAACTTCAACAATTTTCTCTATAGTCTTTTCAACCATTGGTTCTTCAGATTCTATTTCAGCTTTCTGTCCTTCAGCTTCCTTTGTTGAACTTTCTTCAACTTCTGCTTTCTCAGCTTCTACTTTTGCTTTTGCTTTTTCTTCTACAGCTTTTCTTGCTTCTGTCTCTTCCCATTCTCTTTTCAATTTAGCAGCCCTTTTTTCTTTTAGGATCTCGATCTTTTCTGCAAAAAACAAATTAAAACTATCAGTATCTAAACCTCTTCTAGCTTTTTCAATATATTCTTCCTCATCATCAGTATCAATATCACTTCCTAGTTCTGGAAAAATCGGGATTCTTTTCTGACTAGCCTCATCTTCAACCAGAATTCTAGCAACAAGACCTGAACCTGGTGGAATGTATTTATCCCAGCTGAAACCTTCTGCAACAAATTCATCATCTTGATCAATTATTCCAAAACAAGCTCTTCTCTTTTCAATGGTACGTGCATGAGCTGTTTGTGGTTGTCGTACAGTTTGTGGTTGTTGATCAATCTGATGAAAAATTGACTTTTGATAATAATCATTCTTTCCATCTTGTTTCCCAGTTGCTTCTTTGTTTTTGCATTCTCGTTTAAAATGGCCTTTTCCTTTGCAACGAAAACAGGTGACTTTCGATTTGTCAAACCCTATTGGAGATTCACTTATTCCCCGAAAATCATCTCTACCAGTGATTTGTGTAATTTTTTTTGCTCTTCGAACAGCACTGGCTAAGCACCACTTCACATCCATCAACTCAAGTTCCTCCGCATCAATTTGGTCATAATCCTCTTTGGTAAGCATCAGATTTCCTATTCTGCCACCAATCAAGCTTTCATATGATTCCAACATAGCAACGAGTGATGCCATGTGTTGCTTTGCTATTTCCGGAGACAGATTTTGACCATTTTGAATGTTCAGGGTAACATTGCACTGTAGGTTTGTAGAATTCTGTTGTTGAGGACTTGGTGTAGTAAAATTTGGATCAAAGCTTGAATATGAAGACGAAGATCCACCACTCTGTGTCAAACTACTACCCTTTGTTCCAGACGAAGTATCAGCACTAAAACCAGTTTGGATCTTTGGGCTAGGACTGGGGTTAGCCTCAAACTTGTTCCCTCTGTAATATAAACTGACATCTTGTTGAACATTTGGATTCTTCATGATTGTCGTTTTCTGAATATCCAACTCGTGCTCTTCAATTTTTTGAATAAACTGTGCCAAATTCATATTCTCAGACTTCCTCATGTGTTTCACAATCATAAAATAAGTTCCCCACTTATGCTGTGGTAGCGCTTCAGCTAGTTTATCAACCCACTCCTCATCATCTTTCTTTATATCCAATCTTCCCATTTCCTAAACAAGATGACAATATCTATCGATGGTCGTTTTTGTTGATTCACCTTCGAAAGCTACAAACATATCAAATGATTTCTTCAGTAATGCCTTTCTGTTTTTAATCATATCTGCACTTCCTTTGAACTTTTGAATTAGTGCAATCCAAATTGATCTAGCAGTATTCTCATGTTGAAGCAGGACAAAAATATCTTCCTTTACGGCTTGTTGTAGAAGACTAATCATCATTTTCTCACTTGTATACTTCAATTTATCACTTTCTGAAAAATCACAAAAAGCTTTTTCCAACCCACGCTCGTTTTTCGGTTTCTCATAATCTTTGTTTAAAGCACACCATGCATCAAACTTATATGCTTGAACCCAGTTCTCAAATCGATTTTGCCAACCTTTAAAATCTTCAATGAACATTAGCTTAGGTGGTTTTTGGTAAGTTCCTGTTTCATTCTCACTGTACAATGTTTCGGCAGCAGTAACAGGGGCAATTGGTGTCGCAAACGCATTGTAGAATTCCTCTTCCATGATACGGCAAATTTTTCACAAAAACACAAGTCTTCAAACGGAATACAGATTCAAACGAAAGTACTTTCAAACGAGATCACTTCTCAAGTGAAATTACAGTTGAAGCGAAATCACCTTTCAAACGAAAACACCTTTCAAACGGAATACCACTCTGAAACGAAATTAACTAATTTCGTTTGGAACGTCTCAAACAGAATTACCCTTTGAAGCGAAATCACCTAATTTCGTTTGAACCTACTCAAACGGAATTACACCCAGAAACGGAATCAGGTACTTTCAAGCGGAATTAGGTGTATCTTTCAAGCGGAATAACAAACTCAAACGGAATCAACTGCTAATCTCGTTTGAAATGCTACTGACGTCATCTTTTTCGATCTGGTTTTCAAATGGAATTACTGATTTTATCTAATTTAGATTGAATTATGGTCCAATTTTCTCAAGGATTCATTAAAACACAGTTTCGCACATAATATGTGAAATTCAAAACTTTTTGACCATGAAAACTAGTTCAATTTTGAAAAGAAGGTGTAGAAGTCAGAAATAGTGGTTGTTTTGGCAAGAACTCTTCTTCCTGAGCTCTAATACCACTTGCAGGATCGATTCGTGACCCAAACGAGTCAATCAGAAGAGTTCTTGTCTGTTTCAGAGGCGGAAACAAAGAAACAGACTTGTAAAACAGCTTGTTTCACTTTTAAACGTCTTGTTTTATTGATTTAACAGCAATACAGATCAAACGACGCGTCGGCAGCACTTCGGTACCCGAAATTAGAAAGTTACAAATGATCTCATTTTAATGGGTATTTATAGGAGTCTAATGCCGCTTGAAGCAGTCCCAAACGAAATTAGATTTCAAACGGAATCTAATGCCGTTTGGAATTACCCATGACACATTCAAGCGGAATTACCCACTTCAAACGAAATTACCTTTAACACTACCTATTTTCTCGAACTACGTTCCCTGATCTAACATTCTTAGATACAAGACTCGATACAAGACGAAGTCGACAGACGTAATGCACCAACAATAAGTTATTTTCTATATGAGAATACCTGGATTCAGCATCAAGTAAAATTTTACTTACATAATACACAGGATGTTGGGTACCTTCATGATCCTTTACAAGGACTGCACTTACTGCATTAGAAGAAACTGCCAAATATAAGGATAATATATCCTCCTTTTCCGGTTTCATTAAGGCTGGAGCTGAGGATAGGTAATCCTTAAGGGCCTTGAGAGCATTCTCATGCTTTTCAGTCCACTCAAATTTCTTGTTCTTTCTCAGAATGTCATAGAATTCCTTGCATTTCCCCGATGACTTTGAGATGAACCTGTTCAAGGATGTGATCCTTCCTGTCAATCTTTGCACATCCTTGGCATTGGCAGGAGATTTGATGTTCACAATCGCCTTGATTTGCTCTGGACTTGCCTCTATCCCTCTTTTTGTCACCATATAACCTAGGAATTTGCCAGCTTTTACACCAAAGTGGCACTTGGAAGGATTCAATTTCATATTGAATTTATCAAGGATATCAAATGCTTCTTCCAAATCTCTAAGGTAGATGGAACTGCTTTGTAACACCACGTAAAAGCGTGTTCAATTTTGTGAAGACACGTGTCCTAAACCCTAATCATGTGAAAGGTTGGGTTTGAAGGACTAAAATTTTAAAACGATCAAAATATGAAAACAAAGGGACTAAAAGTGTCATCATGCCAAACTTGTGCCTCTGAATGACCACACATGAAGAATATATTCTTAAACGAGTGATTAATTGGATATAAGAAGCTGTTTATGAAAATAATCGAAAGATTATAAACTACAGGGGTTAAACGTGTCAACATGTGAATTTCTTACCTCTGAGTGACCTTTTAACGAACCCGGGGCTTCGTAATATTCAAATATACTCCCAAGAATAAGTGATATCAGTTTCACGTGGTATCGAGATCGTTATGCAAGTTTTCAAGACTTCCGGTCAAAAGCGTCATTGTGACGAAACTTGTATATCAGTGTTCGTTTAACGAAATCGGGCCTAACGAAGTTTGGTTATACTCCCATGTTCCTCTACAAACTAACTACAAGGGCCTTTTGTGCCTAAAATAAAGTTGAATGAAGTTACAATGGACCAGGGACTGAAAGTGTAAAAAATGAAACATTTTTAACCTAAAATACAGGTTGTCGCGGGGCGCGTAAGCCTCCTTTGATTCCTACGCGGGCCGCGACAAAGGCCCAGTTCTGCAAAAATGTGACAACTGATGGTTGCAGCCTGTTGCACCGCTTTAGAAGCCTGAATTTTAGAATACCACTAGGACACATGTAATCATCTGGGATCATTCCAAAACACCTGTGATGATCTTAGATTAGGGCTTGGGTGTAACTAGTTCAATTGCTCACTTCACTCAAATCCTTCCTACTCTCTCATCTGGAGTTTCCTGGCCAAGAAGTGAGCTCAAGTTTGTAGAAAAGATAGCTAGGACCCTTTGTAAGTGTCTTAGCCCCCTTCCTTAGTTCAGTTTTTAGTTTAAAAACCGAAAAGTCAAAGTTATCATAATCTGACTTTGACTTTCGGTTTAATCACAAATGGTCCAACCACTGTCCGAATTAAAAGTGGTTATGTGACCAAAATTAGGTAGGTGATTAACACTTAAAAGGGCACCTCCTAATTATTTCGTTTGCCTAGTTAATTGTCGGGTCAAACTATTAAGTTAAAAAGTCAAACTGACCAGAATTTTAAATAAAAATTATAACTAACAATGCAGAGGTTATAAATCATATTTTATCATTCTAACAACTTGGTAATTAGTATTAGAACATGTCTAAGCATGATCAACCCTACAATTTTCAGTTCAGGGTCGGTTCACAACCGAAAGTCGCAAAAGCTTGACTTTTGCTTTGACTTTCAGTTCTGACCTGATTAAGCTTAATCCTTCCATGTTTTAAGCTTCCAATAGGACCACTTTATGTTCTAGTATAACCCCCTGGAGTTATATTACCTGGTCCCTAGTAGTTTGAATTATATGCTCATGTTCGTTATTATGCTTATAAATGCCATTTTTTCCCTTTTGATATATAAACGAGATTTTTAGAAATGTGAGTGGACAAAAACCTTTGTTACTGAAATATAAGTATGTACCGAAAATTTGACATCAGATTCTGGTCTCAAACAGAAGTTATGCTCGATATCGTAAATTGAAAGCTTTTATTAATTAAATTACGATATCTTGCATAAGTCATGTTTAGGCATAGGTTTTGACCCAAAACTCATTACCTACTGTTAAGATATTATTTTTAAGGATTTTTGGAATTTTTGATTAGATTATAATCTGATCAAATCATTGAGTTCCTGTGTTATTCGGTAAATGACGATAATACCCTTTTTAAGCATAAAATGAGATTAACAAATGATTTGAATGCCAAACCTTTTTCTACTGATCTTATATAATAAATAAATTATTTTGAGCATTTAAGACTGATCAAAATCTCAGATTTACATAAACATTCTTAATTATCGTCAATTAGCGATTTTACGCTAATTAGGTGCATGGTATGGTTTTAAACCATATTTAACACCTAAGACTTATTACCTACTGAACTTTTAAGTAAATTTTAACATTATTACAGTAAGTATAAGTCATGAACTCAGACTTCCAAAATTGTCCCTAAAAGCCTATGTGAAATGACCAAAATACCCTTTCGGGGCATAGTTTGGCCATAAAAGGTAAACCTCACATATGTATGATATCTTAGTGATATAACTTAATAAAATAAATATTTTTACTGAATGTTTTAGACCAGAACCTCGGTTTACTATAAAATCTCTTTTATAAAAAAGTAAAATGACCAAAATGCCCCTATGGGACTTAATTTGGTTTTAAACACTTGTTGGGCATATGTGTTAACATCCTACTGATGTATTAACATATTTTAAGCATAATAACATATGGAACTTGTATATGATTCATTTGGTTGCCCGTTACGCATTTACGCGTTCTGGTCGGTTTATGTAACTAGTTTACGTAAGTTTGCCGAAACGGGTTTAACCTTATCGTTTTTATCTCAAAATCCAGAATGCGTTTAGTTTACCCATATTATACAAGTATCCAAACTTGTCGGGTCTAAATCACATTCTATTCCGGTCACCGCTTAATCTAGTGTATCGTACCATTTCTAAATCTTTAAGTTAGCTGGTCTAGGTCCATGACCTAAATAAGACCCGTTAGCATTCTGAATTGGTTATATATTACCATCATTCTAGACTAGAGCCACCCGGTAAAAGCTACCTGCATTTAATTAGATTGGATACGACTGAGTTATTTTGCTGTAAGTCAAGTATTAGCTCAGGTAAATACTTTTAACTTATTTTCCCTTATACGGGCTTGGGATATGGTATTATAATAATACCACTTAGTCGGGTATGAAATCATTTAATCAGAATGTGATTAATAAATTGCATAACCCGTTTTAATCTGTTTTGTTTGATAACATAAACATTGGGGGTTAATACGACCATGTCCTGGATATCCTTGGCTCATTTCATTTGAAAATGGCCACGACCTATGCACGGGGTGTAGGCATACACCTGACAGATGCAAATGCTAATATAACCCACATGTTGGGGATAACTCCTTTGTGGGTTCTATAAGTGGTGAGTCGGTTAATCATTACCGCCTTCCAAACCGGCCCCATATGTATGACAAACAAATAAAACTGTATACAAGATTATCTTAATAATTGTCCCAAGTTATAAATGGTTTGTGCCTTGTGCGCTTAAATCAATTTTCATAAACACTTTTCAAATGAGTCACTTAATTGTATTTACTAGTGAAAACTAACGTATTTTCAAAAGACTAAGTGACAGGTGTTTTGGTCAAAAATCAGACAAGGATAATACAACCAAATCTTATTTTGTGAGGTGTGATGCTTGATTATATGAACAAATGATAGAACAATGTTTGAATGTAATGAATGTTGGACACGAGGATTTATACGAGGAAAAAGCCCTTGATCAATATATGATCTCCGGCACAAAAAACCTCGGGTGATGGAAACTACCGATCATCAATTGTATTAGACAAAATATGTATACAACCCGGGATGACAACAAGCTTGTTACAAAGATCACTAGTGTGCAAATAGTATGCAATCGCCAATATGTTGCAGAGAGTTCTCGAGTGTGTGTGTTTGCTAACTTCTTCTGTTTAATTCAAGCTTGTTATCCCCTTATAAAAATGGAAATAATCTAACTAACAAACAATCCGTAATTCATGCTAGCTTCCCACGACTTCCTTAACGGTTATACAAGCCATGCACGTGCAGAATAAGGAAGCATATTCTCCTGGAATCTCGGCAAGACCAAGTCCCATTCGTATGTTCCTGCAAAACAAGTTCAAAAATATAGTGGAAACAACCGTTAGAGTAAGGATAATAATGAGGATCCTGGATCCTTAAATCTACAACACCCTCTGAGGATCCTTAATTCAAACAGAACTGAGGATCCGTGATCCTGGCTGCACTTTGAGGATCCATGATCCTTAGGTTATAAAATCCATCCCTAACAATTTCCCCCAAAATATGAGGAATTAATTGTAACTAGATGAGTCATATTTTCCATTCGATCCGAAACAACTTGGTTAGCGAAAAACTAGCCGTTGTACTCTGACTAGCCGTTACGAATATGACGTCAGCGATAAGACTACCTGCAGAATCATCATTATATATAGATTAGAGATAAGGATCAAATTGGATTTAAATTCGAGTGTTATTCTCCTTTAAATCGCCATCCGGAGATTGAACAGGAATCTCTCTTCTTCCTTCTCTCTACATTTTCTTATTCTGATTTTCTGTTTCTTCAAAATCTCAAAGCCAAGATGAAGCTACGATCCTCTCCTGCCAAGGATCCTAAGAAGGATAGTCCCTTGAAAAGCCAAGGCATCATCAAAAATCCTTCGGCAGAACTCTGTCGCTTCACTGATCCAGAAATTGACCGGATCCGCCATTGTTTCCGGCTGAAACCGTTTTTCGCTCCTTTGACTCCTCGATGAAGAGTGACTCTATCTCTGATACTTGGGTCTCTTTTCCAGCCACCCCTTTTCTGATAGGATTCTCCTATCCTTTCCCTGCTTTTACCCAATCCTTCTTTGCACTCACCGGCATGTGCTATATTCAGGCCATGTCGATGATGTGGAGAGTACTGTATACCTTGGAAAACATCATTGAGCAGAGAGTACTGTATACCTTGGAAAACATCATTGAGCAGGAGGGTATAGAGATAGGAATGTCGGAGTTGGCTGAGTTATACAATCTTGTTAGCCATGGTTCACATCGTTTCTTATTCAAGCACAAACCTGGTCAGCCCCATCCGATCCTTAAGACCACAAAAAATGATACCCATTGGAAAAACCGTTTCTTTTTTGTGAGGAGGGACTCAATCCCAGATGGGAAGGATCTTCCCAAAAAGTGGACCACCCATGGTAGGATATTGGATCCTTAGACAAGGATCATAGGAGGACTCTGTTTCTTTTCAGGATAACTGATCCTTTTTTCTATTTCTATTGTGCAGCTATCTCAGTTTCTCATCTTCAAAACTCCCCTGCAACAAAAGAATGACTTGCTGCCTTCTGGAGGCTTGACCCTGCTGTCAGGACATTTCAAGCCAAAGTAAAGGATTCAGAAGAAGCATCCTCCGGTTCCTTCACCATGTCAAGTAAGTATCCATACATATGTATAAATGAATAATTGTTAAAATGAATGAAAAATATGAACACTTATCTGTTGTTTGGCATTTGTAGGCGCTGGAAAATCTTCAAAATCAGCTTCCCGGTTCAGTGTTAGTGACCTTGATGCTTTTGCTTCCTCAAAATCCATCAAGAAGCAACTTGCTGCCAGTCCCAACGTTTCGAACCCCAAAAGCATGAGCACACGGGGCAAGGGTGCTAAGAAAAGAAAAGCTACTGAAGCTCTTGAAGGCCTGCCTCTGATCCAACACAAGTTTGAGGAATACGTCTCTGAGGTAAGGATCCCGGATCCTTAGGTCTTGTCCTCCCATGCTGAGGATAATGGATCCTGACCATGTGCTTGTTTTATGCAGAAATTTGCTGAGATCCAGATGCTCCTGGATTCAAATGCTGAAGAAGCTGAGCAAAAGAACCTGGACCTCCAGAAGATGTTCTTCGCTAAGGACAAGACAATCTCTTCCCTCGAGAAGGATCTCAATCTGGTGAAAAAGGAGCTGGTCTTGACTCAAATCACGGCTCAGCAGGAGAAGGAGGAGGTGATGGAGGGAGCCAAACTCTCTGCTACAATTGCCATGCTCAAGATCAAACTTCAAATGGCAAAGGAAGCTGAGGATCCTTCCTTAGACAGGTCTGCTTGGGATAAAGAAGCCTGGAAGCTGAAGCTGGCAGAGCTGGACGATGAAGAGGAGGCTGAGGAGGTCTTGACATTGGAAGCTGGTAGCAGTGGAGTTAAGGATCCGGTTGAGGAAGCAGCGGTTGGTGGTGATGTAGCGAAGGTGTAGGCTGCAAAAATGGGCGATTTGGTAGTTTTTGTTTGATGATGTTTTGATGGTGAACAATGTTGGTCTGTAATAACTCTAAACAATAGTTCTTAGGTTTAAGGATCATAGATCCTTGGGACAATAGGTAGGATAATGGGTGGTGGATGGTGTCACACCCCCAAAATCCACAAGCAGAGTATCACCGCAGGAGGCATGACATGACCAGGATCAAGCCACCAATCATATTGAACAATGTACTTAAAGTAAATATAAAACCAACCACAATATAACTGGTGTCCAGAAGAAATCAATCAAGTTCAAGTTATCAGCGGAAGCATAATAAAGTTTAAAAACCAAAACATAGTTTAAAGTTCAAATGTTTAACATGGGACTTAACAGTTGATGTGTGTAAAATGCAACATATAAATTACATCAAATGAGGCATAAAACTAATCCTTTTTTAGTACTAATATTGGAAAAAGAGTGTTTTTGTCTTCCTTTTGTATTTTCAGGATTAAATGAGCTCAAAAACGCAAAAGAAGCAAAAAGACAGCTAAATCCAACATAAATACAAGAAAAGGAAGATTAGTGGACTGCCCGAACCCTCAACGGCACCTTCCAAAGCAAAATAGAGAAAACAGAAGACTGAACACTGACGGGTGGTCCGTAGGACAACCCTTAAATGAGCTAAATACGTGCATATCTCATATTTTACACGGTTATGTATAGTGAATATGTTAACTATCCGTGCTTGTGATTTTTCAGGCAAAACGTGTAATACGGTGATGTTGGGAAAAAGCAATGGCATATTTGGATGAATTAATGGCAATACAATAATCTTTCTTTTGAATCAAGTTTGACTTATGAGCCTATCATTCATGTGACTACTTAATGGAGGGCAATAACATCATAATTACATTGGCAGACAAGACTTTTGAGGGAAGCTTTGTTTTAGAAATGAAATCATACATCATCTTCACAATAGTGGCAGCCATATCACGTGCAAGGCAACAATTATAATTCTGGGGAATTCTTTGATGGCACATGCAGACTAGGAGGGCGGTAGATTCATTAAAAAATCACAATTCTCAACAAAAGTTAATTGATCACATCATCATAGGGTTTTGTGAAAAGAAATCTTGGAGGTTTGTTTTGGCGGCACATCTGAAGGTGATAGGGATTTTTATTTTTAATAATAATCATCATTCTCACATGGGCCAACATCATCATGGGCTTTAACATCAATTCATGGGCCGATCATTCACGAAATATCGATAATAAGGCAGCTATCTTTTGTACGAGAATTAAGATTGGGCCGCCATATTCATACAGGTTGACAAGGGATCACGTGGACTAGAGGTTTTGTCATACAACAACTCATCATCATCAAAACATAAAGAAAGGCACATGCGCATGGCAGACTTGGAGAGCATTTAATAAAAATAACATCATTCACTTTGAAGTCACGTGAATAGGGGAATTGATATTGAAGTGGCGGCATACATCGGTCCAATACCAACCATCAATATCATCACGTGCACTTGAGGAATTAATCAAAGGCAGAAGACATGTGGGCTGGATCTCTTTGAGTGGGCCGCACAAGACCTTGGAGACAACAATTGAAACTGTCAATGCACGTGGCTTCTCTTTTGGACTTTTTGAATTAGTTGGATTGGGTTGACAACATCACGTGCAGGATCAATTGGGCCGACATCAGAGGAAAGCAGACATCATGTGGGTTGGATTTGGCGGCTAGCAGTGATGTTCTTATCATTGGACGGTTATTGGAGACACTAGGGGCGATTTTGCTTGTTCTTGCTTGGTTTGGAACAATTTCTAACATTCGGTTTGTGTTTATGATTCCTATGAACATTAGATTTGTTAGTATGATGATTCACCAAACTATGTCCGGCTAAACTTTTCGGTGATCATCTTAGGTGAAGGTTTCTATTGAACTTTTGTGTGTTTATTTCCGAATTTCTAGAATGATAACTTGCGTTGCTTGAATATCATGGTGTATGTTTAATTGCTTGTAACTTGTTAATTGATAGTGCAACTTCTAGTCTCAATCGTACGTTCTTGGTGCCGTTGGCAATCGAGATATCACGGGAAGGGTTAGGGTTGGTTATTGATTAATTGGTCATCGGGAAACAACCTCGCGTTTATATAATCCGAGTACTTTGTTCCCTTTCATCTCTTCAATTATCTATACACGAGTTATGTCTATGTAACTCTTTCTAGTTGGAATTACACACAATTTTTTAAAGAAACTGGAACCTAGGATGGTCATTGTTCTCTCCTAATTTGTTTTACAACCAACATTTGATTTGCCATTAGTTTAATTTAGTTTTCTAAAACAACAATCCAAAGTCTTGATCTTTATTTTTCTGCAAATTAGGTTAATTGTAGTTAATTGCAAAGCTAGAAAATCAACACACTTTCCACATACTCCCTGAGTTCGATACCCTATTACCGCTATCTATAGTTGTATTTGGGATTAAATTTGCGTGACCCACGACAATCACGTCAAATTTTGGCGCCGTTGCCGGGGAGTAGTGCGCAACGTGTGTCAATTTGTTAGTTTTGCTTTGTTATTTTCGGGTTTACACTGGTGTGTTTAGTGTGCAGGTTCTACCGGTGCATGCATACTAGAGGCTCTCACAAAGCGTCACCATTGTCATTTGATCCGGAAATTGAAAGAACGTTGAGGCAAAACAGAGGTTTGGTACGAGAAAACAAAATTGTTGGTTCACCTACTTCACCCATTACACCAAGAAACATCGTGGACGAACCACAAATACCACCTACAACGGGTCAAACGACCTCATCATTCATTCCTACATCCACACAACCTTCACCAAATACCACCATGCCTATTTCCACTACCGAATTTATTTCACCACATGAAGTTACATCAACCAACACCACACCACCTATTACTACCCAAGTCGAACCTACCCTCACCTATAGCCCTTCCTCAACAATTCCACCACTTTCACACTTCTTTCCTCCATCTACAGGTCAATCATCTTCTCATTATTCAATACCACCAAATACAACCATTGTCCATACTACCTCTACGTTTAGACCATCAAACCAGTCGGGTTTTCAATACTCGACCATTCCATTTGGGCAAACTTCGGGTATAGGGGGAGATGGATATGAGGAAGGATACGAAGATTTTGAGGGCTATGATGAAGATGGGTACGCTTATGAAGGTTATGGTGATCAAGGAGAGTTCGGGTATGTGCAAAGTCAATCTCAAGGGATGACAAGTGCTGGTGGAATGCCACAACAACAACTTATACCGCAACATATTCGGCCAAGACCACAAGGGCCACCAATGCAATGCCCTATCCCATTGCAACAAGTTCGGCCACAAAACGTACAACCTCAATTCCAAAGGCCGATTCAATACCCACCGATGCCCCAACAACAATTTCACCAACCAATTGCACCACAAGGGCCTATACCAAGACCAATGGGTCCTATTCGTCCAAGGGGTCGATTGGGTGTTCCACGAAGGCATCTTAGGGAACAAGCAAGGGGAATAGAGGCACATTTCAGGCCGATCATTACTCAAAACCCTTCACCGGTGGTTATCCCTCACAACAACCAAGGGAGAACTTTTGAAGTAAGAACCAATTCGTTGCAAAGTTTACCGAAGTACAAAGGGCTAGCAACGGAGGAGCCGTATTTCCATTTAGAGGCCTATGACTCAATTTGCAACACTTTTGGGAGTCAAGGTTTTTCGGCCGATGAAGTCAAGTTGGTCTTATTTCAGTTTTCTTTGGAGGATAAGGCAAAGAAGTGGTTCTACACTTTGCCTTCGGCATCTATTTACACTTGGGGGGAAATGCAACAAACTTTCTTAGACGAATTTTATACCGCTCAAAAGACCAATGATGCTAGAAAGGGGTTGAGGAGCTTCCAACAACAACATGGTGAGATGTTCCATGAAGCGTTTGAACGATTCAATACGATGATAAAGAATTGCCCTCACCATGGGATTGAGCTTTAGGAGTTGATGAATGCCTTCCACGAGGGGTTGAGTGCCGAGGATGCTAGAGATTTAATGTCCATTACTGGTGGGACTTTTGGCACAAACTATGAGAATGACGATTGGGAGTTCTTAGAGAACATGGCGATTACCTCGAAAAGAAAGGCTCAAGCATCGAGGAGAGCCCGACCGGCCATTGCCCGACCTCAAGTGCACGCCATAGATGATGGTAATGTTCAAACTACTAACCAAATTTATGATGTTTGTGCATTGTGTAATGAAATAGGTCATGCGGCTGAAAATTGCCAAGGGATGGTGGAAGGGCAATATGAAGAGGTGCATGCGGTACAAGGTCAAGGTCAAGGAGGGGCTGGTAGAAACTACAACAACATGAACTCTAATACCTACCACCCCGGGTTGAGGAACCACCCAAATTTTCGCTATGGGAACCCCTCCAATCAAGCTAACCCGAATTTCCAAGGAAATCAAGGATTTCAAAGGCAATATCAAACGGGTCAAAGCTCTTCGGGTGGAAATGAGATGATGGAGATGTTGAAGGCGATGCAAAGTGAAATGCAACGAATGAACCAACGTGATGAGGTTCGGATGCAAAAGGATGAGGTTCGTGACAAAAGCATCCAATCATTGACCACTCAAATGGGTCAACTTGCAAGTGACGTGGCGATGTTAAAGAAAGCAAAAGGCCAGCTACCGAGTGATACGGTGCCAAATCCCAAGAACACAAAAAGCATTAACATCAATGTGGTAAACACCGTTCAAAATGCTAAATTTAATGAAACATTGCTAACTTCTTCGTATCAAGTGAATGCAGGTTTGAAAAAAGATGACGAAGTCGAGAATGATAAAGAGTGTGAAGCGCCAATCGTGCCTATCCGTGTGGGAAAATTAAAAATCCCTCATGCATTGTTGGACTACGGGGCAAGCATGAGTGTGCTACCAAGCGATTTATACGATATGTACGACTTTGGTCCACTTGAAGGTATAAACACCATGGTGAGCTTGGCGGATGGAAGTTGGAGGCGTCCACGGGGAATGGTTAGGAATGTTAAGATTCAGTTGGGAGAGTTTGAATACCCGGTGGATTTCCTAGTTTTGGACTATGCTTCTACCAATATGGCATCACAACAAAGGTTAATTTTAGGTCGACCGTTTCTATACACTGCAAATGCTCAAATTAATTGTAGAGACGAGATTATTACTATGACCGAAAAGAACCGTAGGTTGTATTTTGATGTTCAAACTAGAGGGATTAGTTATGAGGCCATTGAGAGGAAGGGTAGTGAGTATAGTGATTGTATGAAAAATGTGTTACAAAGAATGAGAAAAAAGCAACCACCGGACCGTGAAGAAACATATATGGGTCCAAGCAGGAGTGTATTTGATTACCCACCGAGTCAAAATGAGACAGATGCATTTTGCCCAAAGACAAGCTACAGTGGGGGAGGTGATAGGAACCGATTCTTTGAGCCACCATAAATGGGGGTGGCACGGTCTGGCTGAAGACGCGAAACTTAGCGCTGCTCGGGAGGCAACCCGAGGTTTTTCACTGATATTGTTATTTCTTTAGTTTTCTTTGTTTCAGGGCCATGGCAACACTCAAGTGTGGGGAAGATGTGCGGATATTTGTGTGAAGGTGGTGAAAGGAGATTGGATCATTTACAATATCTGTTGTGCCAAACTTTACCAGGTCAATGTACTTTTTCCTTAGACTTGTCATGTTCTTTAGCTTTGAAATATTGTTAGTTTATTAGTTTGCTTTTGTTTATGAAAAAAAAAATGAAAAATTCAAAAAGAAATTTGGGGTTTGAGATTTAAAGCTTTTGTTGATGTTGAATGAATTTTAGTGATCAAAGCCCTCAAAGCCATACATTGGGACAATGTATCCCAAGTGTGGGGATGGGGGAAATTTTTGAGAGTTTTAAAAATTTTGTAAACCCAAGCGAAAATTGTTAAAATTTGAAAACTTGATATTGTGCCATTTGACACACCGACACCCATTCCTAGTCTTTTCTTGGTGAGGATTTGAGCCACATATGATTATTAATGATACTTTCTTTGTTTTGAGTGGCGGTGTGTTTATTGTGTTAATAGAACTTGTGTACGAATTCTTGTTAAATCCTAGAGTTAACATGCTTTTGAAAATGATAGGGGACTTTTAGGAAGCCTCGTCTAGATGTGTGAGAGTGCGGGATTGGTGGGTTGGACCTCATACGTTACATATATGAGCTTGGTATTGTGAGGGGTGGGGGTTTGGTCCTTAGAAAGCCATGTTGAGCCTTAGACCATTCGATTGTGACCCGAGCCTACTTCCTACAAAAATTTTACCTTTTGAGATGACCCGGTTTAGGAGATTTAGTATGTAGTTTTGATGTTCTTGTATATATTGTTCAGTTTGATGTGTTATAAAAAAAAATGAAAAAATGATAAAAAAAAAAGAGAGAGAGAAAAATATGAAAAAAAAAAGAAAAAGAAAAAAAATTATGAGAAAAATACAAAAAAAAAAAAAGAAGTTTTTAGTTGCGATTGTAGTTAAGAACGTTGAAAAAGTTGTGTATATTTTTGGTGTTTGTTTCGTAGTAGTAGTAGACATAAATAAAAACCGGGTCAAATCAATTAGCTCTCGCATATATATTCCTCCATTTTCCTACCTTTGCACCTAGCCCCGTTACAACCCGTAAGTCCTTTTGATTCATAAGCATGTTAAATATTCAATAGGAGAAGACTTGATTTGTATACAAGCTTATTGTCGCGCACACACACACGCATTGAGTGGTTTAGCATTATGCTAATAATTCTTGTAACCGAGAGATTTTGTGTGAGGGGTGTGTCTTGTGGTATGATTGAAAGTTAGTAAAAGGACGGCACAGTTAGCTTGGTTTGCATGTTTGATCGCTTAGGTTTTGAATCGTTTTAAATGGGTTGCTTGGGACAAGCAACGAGTAAGTGTGGGGATGTGACGGGTGGTCCGTAGGACAACCCTTAAATGAGCTAAATACGTGCATATCTCATATTTTACACGGTTATGTATAGTGAATATGTTAACTATCCGTGCTTGTGATTTTTCAGGCAAAACGTGTAATACGGTGATGTTGGGAAAAAGCAATGGCATATTTGGATGAATTAATGGCAATACAATAATCTTTCTTTTGAATCAAGTTTGACTTATGAGCCTATCATTCATGTGACTACTTAATGGAGGGCAATAACATCATAATTACATTGGCAGACAAGACTTTTGAGGGAAGCTTGGTTTTAGAAATCAAATCATACATCATCTTCACAATAGTGGCAGCCATATCACGTGCAAGGCAACAATTATAATTCTGGGGAATTCTTTGATGGCACATGCAGACTAGGAGGGCGGTAGATTCATTAAAAAATCACAATTCTCAACAAAAGTTAATTGATCACATCATCATAGGGTTTTGTGAAAAGAAATCTTGGAGGTTTGTTTTGGCGGCACATCTGAAGGTGATAGGGATTTTTATTTTTAATAATAATCATCATTCTCACATGGGCCAACATCATCATGGGCTTTAACATCAATTCATGGGCCGATCATTCACGAAATATCGATAATAAGGCGGCTATCTTTTGTACGAGAATTAAGATTGGGCCGCCATATTCATACAGGTTGACAAGGGATCACGTGGACTAGAGGTTTTGTCATACAACAACTCATCATCATCAAAACATAAAGAAAGGCACATGCGCATGGCAGACTTGGAGAGCATTTAATAAAAATAACATCATTCACTTTGAAGTCACGTGAATAGGAGAATTGATATTGAAGTGGCGGCATACATCGGTCCAATACCAACCATCAATATCATCACGTGCACTTGAGGAATTAATCAAAGGCAGAAGACATGTGGGCTGGATCTCTTTGAGTGGGCCGCACAAGACCTTGGAGACAACAATTGAAACTGTCAATGCACGTGGCTTCTCTTTTGGACTTTTTGAATTAGTTGGATTGGGTTGACAACATCACGTGCAGGATCAATTGGGCCGACATCAGAGGAAAGCAGACATCATGTGGGTTGGATTTGGCGGCTAGCAGTGATGTTCTTATCATTGGACGGTTATTGGAGACACTAGGGGCGATTTTGCTTGTTCTTGCTTGGTTTGGAACAATTTCTAACATTCGGTTTGTGTTTATGATTCCTATGAACATTAGATTTGTTAGTATGATGATTCACCAAACTATGTCCGGCTAAACTTTTCGGTGATCATCTTAGGTGAAGGTTTCTATTGAACTTTTGTGTGTTTATTTCCGAATTTCTAGAATGATAACTTGCGTTGCTTGAATATCATGGTGTATGTTTAATTGCTTGTAACTTGTTAATTGATAGTGCAACTTCTAGTCTCAATCGTACGTTCTTGGTGCCGTTGGCAATCGAGATATCACGGGAAGGGTTAGGGTTGGTTATTGATTAATTGGTCATCGGGAAACAACCTCGCGTTTATATAATCCGAGTACTTTGTTCCCTTTCATCACTTCAATTATCTATACACGAGTTATGTCTATGTAACTCTTTCTAGTTGGAATTACACACAATTGTTTAAAGAAACTGGAACCTAGGATGGTCATTGTTCTCTCCTAATTTGTTTTACAACCAACATTTGATTTGCCATTAGTTTAATTTAGTTTTCTAAAACAACAATCCAAAGTCTTGATCTTTATTTTTCTGCAAATTAGGTTAATTGTAGTTAATTGCAAAGCTAGAAAATCAACACACTTTCCACATACTCCCTGAGTTCGATACCCTATTACCGCTATCTATAGTTGTATTTGGGATTAAATTTGCGTGACCCACGACAATCACGTCAAACACGCCCCGTGCTCAGCCAGCACGGGGCCGTGCCCAAGAAGCAGCAGAAAAGACAAACCTATAGAAGCTTCTATTGCCCATCACGGGGCCGTGCTCAGCGGACACGGGGGCGTGTCGAAAGTACAGCAGGCGCATTTATTGTAATTGCGAATTACAATTAATGAGGAGAGAGAGTGTCAGACGGACACGGGGCCGTGCCCAGCGGACACGGGGCCGTGTCCAGCTCTCTGTTCAGCCTATAAATAGGAGTGCTTGGATTCATTTCATCTCATCCCTTGGCACACCACCTCTCTCACACTTCATCCACCACCCACCACCATCACAACACCATCATCCATTGTCCATCGTAGAGTGTGTGAGTCGTCTCGGGATCCAAGATTGATCGTAAGAGTTCTTGACAATCAAGGCCATGTTTGCCTAAGTCTCTTACATCACTTGGTGAAGACAAAGTGTCTAGTATAATACTTTTTATTTCTAATCTTTTGCACTTTTTATTTGGTTTTGTATTAATGACTTTAATAACTAGTTACTTATGTTGAAGGTGATTTTTCCTTATCGTTTGTCCGTGGTGTCTTGGCATTATTTTACTGTCTATATAAAATAAAGGATTTTCACCATTCATATCTCCACGGTCTATATGGAGATATGTTGGCTACCTGGTAGGGGGGTTAAGGGAACGGTTTGGTAAAGGTCTTGCCATTGTTCAGCGTTTAGAGGTCCTGCAATGGACCTGGGTCAAATTTAGTAGGACCTCCTTCAATACTTCACGGTATTGGATGGCGGGGGTCCAAACTCTTTGATCCCCTCATAAGTTAACTACTATTAATACTATAACCCGGCTATTTAGGACTGTATCCCTGCTGACTCAGACTACTTAGCCGAGGGTAACGTCACCGCCAAAAGCGGGGCCTACCACAATACTGCATTAATAACTTAATTCATTATCTTCCAATAATCCACCCTTTTAGGATTGTATCCCTGCTGACTCAAACTACTGGGGTGAGGGTAACGTCGCCTTCAAAAGAGGGGCCTACTACAATAACTAAGATAATCTCTTAATTATGTGCAAAAGTGCGGAAATAATCAAAGGTTATACTAGATACGAGTCGGAACCAAGTGATTCATCTTGTCTATCTGTTTTTATTTTTATTTTTATTTTCAGCATTTTAGTTAGTTTTATTTTTCTTAGTTTAAAACATTTTTCTAAACTTTTATTTTGGTTAGACGTTGAGGATAAACCGGTACTAAAAGCTCTTGTGTCCTTGGACGACCTCGGTATCTTACCAACGCTATACTACACTCAACGATGGGTGCACTTGCCCATATGTGTGTTTAGTGTTAGTGAAATATCGTGTTTTATAAATTTAAAACTTGGCTAAAATAAGTGTTAAAAAGGGCTTAAAATATACACCTAATATATATAACACTTTACCGCACATCAACAGTCCATGTCCCACAACGACCTCTCTATCTCGTGCAAGCTCCATGTAAGCACCTAACGACCTGCAAGGCATGTAACAATGAGTCAACAACAAAGTTGAGCGAGTTCACAGTTGGTTGTCCAGTTTTAATCTTGTTCCAAAAACCATAAGTTGTTTCGAAAACCACGAGTTATCCAATTCCTTGTTTCCCAAACTATAACCAGTGGGGGCTACCCCATGTTAACCACTATACCGTTACCATATCGACAACTGACTGGAGTCATGTATGTGCCCTACGTCAATGTCTATCATCATTGACTAAGTGCCCTGATCCATTAGTTCACTCCCGTCCTCTGCGGCACGGTGTGAGGCTTGTCAAACCTAAATAGCCCTATTTAACTAATGACCCGTTCGCCAATGGCCCGGTGATTAAGTCGATATAAAAATATGGGACTTCATGATAGAGTTTTGTCTAGTAAGTTTTATGTTGCCATCCTTCCTATGGAGGATGGAGGTACGTATTCTACCCAAGGTGAATACGCAGGATTTAATGTTGTCATCCTTCCCATGGAGGATGGAGGTACGTACCCTACCCAAGGAGAATACGCAGGATTTTAATACCGTTCCTTAACCCATTCCCAAACCACCGGGAATCCCATGCCTTGTAGAAAGTGTGAACTCACCTCGGTTTACTCAGTACGATTAACTACTTGTTCACAAATGATCCAGTCAAAGCCTATAGTATTCATACATACATAATCAGTTGATATCCACATAGTTCACGTAATAATCATGATCATAATGTGTATTCAAGCAACAACTACCACATAGCACTTAACAGTTATTCGAGCTCATGCAAACCATACTTCACATATATGATTCATAACAACACATAACAGTTACTTGTGCCATCCCTGAAAGTTAACTCAGAGTTCCTCAGCCTTCACTAACATAGTTATCCATTAACAGAATTAACTTAGTTAACTGTGTTTGTTTACCCCCTTGATGAAACACCCTGGTTTCGTCGTGATCCCCTTCGGCGAAACCCTCAGGTTTCGTCGTGATCCTTCTTTACGAAACTCCCAAGTTTCGTCATGATTCCCCTTTGATGAAACAATTCAGGTTTCGTCATGATGTGTGTTTCGTCGAGGTGTTTGTTTCGTCGGATCACATGTTTCGTCGTAGCCTTACCAGTTGCTATTCATGTGAAACCCTAACTGTAACTGTTTCATTCAAGACGATACAATTAGTTTGAAATCATTACCCAATCATTCCATCTCGATCAGAACCCTAGTGTGTAAAAACCTTTACTCGTTTTTCAGTTATCATTCCTATCAACAATTCATCATTGTTTAATTCAGTTTTATGTTCAAGATCTTATCAAAGATTCCAATCGTTAATCATTATCGACCACATCATGCATTCATCTTAATCAATTCTAACAGTTGGATGCCACAAGTTGTTTATCCAGAATTTTTACTAACATAACACCCTAATCATCAATCATCAAGTAAAACGAAACCAAACAACTAATCATATCATCATGGAATCAAGTGTAACAACAGTTAGGTCAAACCATAGCAATCGTGTACTAACCGAATGTAAAATGGAACCGAAGAGGACTTAAGAGATGAGACTATCGTCGGCTTCAAAGAGGGGAAGGGGTTCCTGCCGTCGAGTTGTAGGGAGAGAGGAAGAGAACTAGGGTTTGCCAAAAGATAACTGCCGCACACAATTGCAGCACCCATAATATATAACTGAACCGCATATGGGCTTTACTTAGGCTGAAGGCCCATCCCGGCGAAACTCTCCTCCGGCGAAACTCCTAGGTTTCGTCGGTATAAACATGACAAAACTCCTAAGTTTCGTCTAGTGATGGCTGTGGCGAAACTCTAGTATTTCCTCAAGTGTGATTTTTAACTTTTAAATAATAAATAAGTTTATAAAAAAACTAAACACATTAACACATTAATCATATAAATAATAACACAATATCTCAAACATATAACAAACGTGCACAATTACAGGGCAACAAGTTATACAAACATAATTGTGAAATAAATAACGTGTCGAGGAAAGACCTTGAAAACTCGGGTTGTCACATCATCCCCAACTTGAAAGAAATTTCGTCCCAAAATTTAGCACGTAGTTACTGAGGAAACTAGTTAGGTTGCGTTGTTTCCTGGTTTTTCCTGGGGTGTCACATCATCCCCCCGTTGCTTTGGAATTTCATCCCGAAATTCCGCAGTAGCTTCAGCCTCAGTAGTGGTTTCACTTTTCTCAAAAAATTGGGGATACTTGAGTTTCATTAGGTCTTCTCATTCCCAGGTAAACTCTTGGCCACGACGGGAGTTCTAACGAACTCGAACAAGAGGTATCCTGGTGCGTTTGAGAATCTTGACCTCCTGGTCCAAGATTTCCACTGGTTCTTCGACAAATCGCAACTGATCATCGATAGTGAGTTCCTTGAAAGGAACTATGAGGGTCTCCTCTGACAGACACTTCTTCAGATTTGACACATGGAATACGTTGTGAACTCCACTGAGTTCTTCGGGTAGATCCAATCTATAGGCCACTCTGCTAATTTTCTCATTGATTTCGAAAGGTCCGACATAACGCGGATTAAGCTTGCCCCTTTTCCCAAAACGAACCACACCCTTCCAGGGTGAGAATTTAAGTAGAACCCGGTCCTCGACCTGGAATTCTAGAGGTTTCCTACGCTTATCAGTGTAGCTTTTCTGACGGTCACGAGCTGCCGCCATTCGTTGTCGTATTTGGGCAATCTTTTCTGTCGTGTCTACTACGAGTTCTGGGCCAGTGATTTGACTGTCGCCAACCTCTGCCCAACAAAGAGGTGATCGGCACTTCCGTCCGTACAATGCCTCGAATGGAGCAGCCTGGATGCTGGTGTGGTAACTGTTGTTATACGAAAACTCCACTAAAGGGAGGTGTCTTTCCCAGCCGTTGCCAAAGTCGATTACACATGCTCGAAGCATGTCTTCAAGGGTTTGGATGGTGCGTTCCGACTGCCCATCCGTCTGTGGATGATATGCCGTGCTCATATCTAAACGTGAACCAAAGGATTTATGCATCGCCTGCCACAGCTCAGAGGTAAAACGTGAATCACGATCGAAAATAATGGAGGTTGGCACCCCGTGCCTCGAAACTACCTCCTTCAGGTAAACGTCTGCTAAGGTAGAAAACTTATCCGTTTCCTTGATGGCCAAAAAATGTGCAGACTTGGTCAGTCGGTCCACGATCACCCAAATGGTATCGTTTCCTCGTTGAGATCTAGGTAAGCCAGTAACGAAATCAATGGAAATTTGCTCCCATTTCCATGTCGGGATCTCTGGTTTTTGAAGTAGGCCTGATGGTTTTTGGTATTCAATCTTGACTCTCGCACAAGTCAAACATTTACTAACGTAGGTTGCTATATTGGCTTTCATGCTAGGCCACCAATACGTAGTCTTGAGATCGTGGTACATCTTATCCGAACCAGGATGTACTAAGTAACGAGACTTATGCGCTTCATCCATCACAAGCTCACATAAATTGCCATAAAGTGGAACCCAGATGCGCCCTGTCACGTAGTAAGCGCCGTCTTCCTTTTTTTCTAACCGTTTCTTCGATCCTCGCAGGGACTCAGCCCTGATGTTCTCTGCTTTCAATGCTTCGACCTGAGCATCACGAATTTTTGCGGGAAGACTAGAGTGGATGGTAAGCTGTAACGCACGTAAACGCTTAGGTTTAGTCTCCTTTCGACTGAGGGCGTCGGCCACAACATTGGCTTTGCCCGGATGGTACTTGATCGCGCACTCATAATCGTTCAGAAGTTCGACCCATCTACGCTGTCGCATGTTCAACTCCTTCTGATCGAAGATATGTTGGAGACTCCTGTGATCGGTGTAAATGGTGCACTTTCTCACGTTGCATCAACACACAACCAAGTCCTTGGATGGACGCGTCGCAATAAACCACGAAATCGTCTGTGCCTTCAGGTAACGAGAGAATAGGTGTGCTACAAAGTCTCTCCTTTAAGTGTTGAAACGCGGATTCCTGTGCATCACCCCAACGATAGGTGACACCCTTCTGAGTTAGTGAAGTGAGAGGTTGCACAATCTTTGAGAAATCCTTGATAAATCTCCTGTAGTAACCCGCCAAACCCAAACACTGGCGGATTTCAGTTGGTGTACGGGGTGCAGGCCAGTTCTTGATCGAGTCAACCTTGGATGGATCCACATGAATCCCATCCTCGTTTACCACGTGGCCTAGGAAATGGACTTCACGAAGCCAAAAGTCGCATTCCAAAAGCTTAGCGTAAAGCTGCTGTGCTCGAAGAAGTTCCAAAATGAGTCGCAGATGATGCTCGTGTTCCTCTTGGCTCTTAGAATAAATCAGGATGTCGTCGATGAAAACAATAACGAACTTGTCCAGGTAAGGTTTGCACACTCGGTTCATGAGATCCATGAAGACCGTAGGTGCATTTGTCAGTCCAAAAGGCATGACCAGAAACTCGTAGTGCCCATAACGAGTCCTGAATGTTGTCTTAGAGATATCCTCGTCTCGAACTCTCAGTTGATGATAGCCCGATCTCAGATCAATCTTAGAGTAGAAGCTCGACCCATGCAGCTGGTCGAATAGATCATCAATACGCGGGAGAGGATAACGATTCTTCACGGTCACCTTGTTGAGTTCGCGATAGTCGATACACATTCGGAAGGTACCGTCTTTCTTCTTCACAAACAAGACTGGAGCTCCCCAGGGGGAAGATCTAGGACGAATGAAACCCTTGTCCAAGAGCTCTTGCAGTTGTGCGGACAGTTCTTCTAGTTCTGTTGGAGCCAAACGATAAGGTGCACAAGCTATTGGTGCTGCTCCAGGAGCTAGCTCGATTTGAAATTCGACCTGACGATGAGGCGGAAGACCGGGTAATTCCTCAGGAAATACCTCAGGAAAGTCACGTACGATCGGAATATCTTATATTTTCTTCTCTTTCGTTGAGGTGTCAGTAACGAGGGATAAAATGGCAGTATGGCCCTTGCGCAAACACTTCTGGGCCTTAAGGAAAGAGATGATGCCCACGAAAGCACCACTCTTATCCCCATAAACAACGAGAGGTCCATCACCAGAACGGGGAACACGGGCGATTTTCTCTTTGCAAAGAATCTCCGCTCGATGTTGAGATAGCCAATCCATCCCAATGATGATGTCGAAGCTACCAAGAACGATAGGGATAAGGTCGATAGAGAAGGTCTGACCAGCAAGAACAAGATTACAACCCTTAACTATGTGTGTGGCCTCAAGACTTTTACCGTTTGCTAGTTCTATAACATGCTTGGTGTTCAAAAGTGTTGGGGTACGCTTAAGCATCTGACTAACTTTTAAGGACACGTAACTAGTATCGGCACCCGAATCAAACAAAACTGAAACAAAGAAATCATCCAGTAGAAACTTACCCATCACCACATTGGGATCGTTCCTCGCATCACCCTGACCAATCACAAAGGCACGTCCCCTGGCACCATTGCCGTCATTGTTACCCCCATTGTTTCCATTTCCCTGGTTATTGTTGTTGTTCTGATTCTGGTTCAGCTGAGGGCAGTTCCTCTTGAAGTGGCCTTCAGCTCCACACTGAAAACATCCCTTATTACCCTGCTGTTGCTGCTGCTGCTAGTTCTGTGGAGCTTGTTGCTGCTACTGACGATTCTGATTTGCAGGATATGGGCTCCTGCAATCCTTCGCTGCGTGACCAGGCTTATTGCATCTATGACAGCGAACCTTGCTACACGGCCCGCTGTGGTGCAAGTTACAACGGTTACACTTAGGTTGATTTCCCTGTACCCTCCTTGATTCTGATTCCCAGAAGACTGCTGACTGGGACTCTTGTATTCGTCTGTCTTTCGTTGCAGAGACTGAGACTGGACAGAAGTTGAACCTTTGCTTGAATTTCCATCCCATTTGCGCTTGTTGTCGCTAGGAGCAGCGGAAGTAGTTGTAGCACTAATGCGCTTGGGTAGCTTGTTCTGCTCAACTGCCTGATCAGTGAGACAGTGGGACAGTCGTATGACCTGCTGAATCGTGGGAAGGTTAGCTGAAGTCACCATGCTCTGAATATCTGGCACTAAACCCTTGAGGTGCAGCTCGATACGTTTGATAGGAGGATCCACCATAGTAGGACACAAGGCAGCCAGTTCATTTGACCGCTTCGTATACGCCTCGATTTCAGACCCCGTCATCTTTAGGTTGTAAAATTCCACCTCCAGCTTGTGAATGTCGTCGCGATGACAATACTCCTCTTTGATCAGCTCTTTGAAGTCGTTCCATGGGGTGGCATTAGCAGCCGCCATCCCCAGCATCTGAACCTGTGCGTTCCACCAAGTTAACGCACCGCCTTCAAGAGTTCCAGTAGCAAATTTCACCCTCCGCGCTACCGGGCATTCACACATCTCAAAAACGGACTCGATCTTCTCGAACTAGTGGAGAAGACCTACTGCTCCTTCGGTGCCATTGAAGGTACTGGGTCGGCAATCCATAAAGGTCTTGAACGTACACACAGGAGGCTGAGCAGGTTGACCTGTCGCGTGAGCAAGAAAGGACAAAGTTAAGCACGAGAGTTGGTTCACGAGAGTAGGATCTAAACATCCTAAGATAAGTTGAAATGGCAGGTTATACCTCCTGCTTAAGCGGCTGCGAGTGCCTCAGCAACTCGTTCATTGATTAGAGTCGGCAGCTGGGCTTGAGTCAAGTTGAGACGTCCACTCATGATCTTCACATTGAAGCAAACATAAGTGAGAAAGGTGTCGCGAAAGTGCGTAAGTATGGAATGACAGAAGAGAGCAAGCACACGGGGTTTCAAACAATAGTCGTTGCGTTGACTAGCATACTATGAACAATGCACTATGTAAACTAACAGGCAGGCAACATAAACATAAACCATACCACCTATAGTGTTGAGTCTTGCACATGGAGCGAAGCGTCGTTGTGGATCGTTGAGCACTGTACAGGTTATAGTCTGGTTTTGTCAAAAAAAATTCCTTTTTAAAACCAAGTTCACTATAACCAATAGCTCTGATACCAATCTGTCACACCCCCAAAATCCACAAGCGGAGTATCACCGCAGGAGGCGTGACATGACCAGGATCAAGCCACCAATCATATTGAACAATGTACTTAAAGTAAATATAAAACCAACCACAATATAATTGGTGTCCAAAAGAAATCAATCAAGTTTAAGTTATCAGCGGAAGCATAATAAAGTTTAAAAACCAAAACATAGTTTAAAGTTCAAATGTTTAACATGGGACTTAACAGTCCATGTCCCACAATGACCTCTCCATCTCGTTCAAGCTCCATGTAAGCACCTAACGACCTGCAAGGCATGTAACAACGAGTCAACAACAAAGTTGAGCGAGTTCATAGTTGGTTGTCCAGTTTTAATGTTGTTCCAAAAACCATAAGTTGTTTTGAAAACCACGAGTTATCCAATTCCTTGTTTCCCAAACCATAACTAGAGGGGCTACCCCATGTTAACCACTAGACCATTACCATATCGACAACTGACTGGAGTCATGTATGTGCCCTACGTCAATGTCTATCATCATTGACTAAGTTCCCAGATCTGTTAGTTCACTCCCGTCCTCTGCGGCACGGTGTGAGGCTTGTCAAACCTAAATAGCGCTATTTAACTAATGACCCATTCGCCAATGGCCCGGTGATTAAGTCGATATAAAAATGAGGGACTTCATGATAGAGTTTTGTCTAGTAAGTTTTATGTTGTCATCCTTCCTATGGAGGATGGAGGTACGTATTCTACCCAAGGAGAATACGCAGGATTTAATGTTGTCATCCTTCCCATGGAGGATGGAGGTACGTACCCTACCTAAGGAGAATACACAGGATTTTAATACCGTTTCTTAACCCATTCCCAACCCACCGGGAATCCCATGCCATGTAGAAAATGTGAACTCACCTCGGTTTGCTCGGTACGATTAACTACTTGTTCACAAATGATTCAGTCAAAGCCTATAGTATTCATACATACATAATCAGTTGATATCCACATAGTTCGCGTAATAATCATGATCATAATGTGTATTCAAGCAACAACTACCACATAGCACTTAACAGTTATTCGAGCTCATGCAAACCATACTTCACATATATGATTCATAACAACACATAACAGTTACTTGTGCCATCCCTAAAAGTTAACTCAGAGTTCCTCAGCCTTCACTAACATAGTTATCCATTAACAGAATTAACTTAGTTAACTGTGTTTGTTTACCCCCTTGACGAAACACCCTGGTTTCGTCGTGATCCCCTTCGGCGAAACCCTCAGGTTTCGTCGTGATCCTTCTTTACGAAACTCCCAAGTTTCGTCATGATTCCCCTTTGACGAAACACTTCAGGTTTCATCGTGATGTGTGTTTCGTCGAGGTGTTTGTTTCATCGGATCACATGTTTCGTCGTAGCCTTACCAGTTGCTATTCATGTGAAACCCTAACTGTAACTGTTTCATTCAAGACGATACAATTAGTTTGAAATCATTACCCAATCATTCCATCTCGATCAGAACCCTAGTGTGTAAAAACCTTAACTCGTTATTCAGTTATCATGCCTATCAACAATTCATCATTGTTTAATTCATTTTTATGCTCAAGATCTTATCAAAGATTCCAATCGTTAATCATTATCGACCACATCATGCATTCATCTTAATCAATTCTAACAGTTGGATGCCACAAGTTGTTTATCCATAATTTTTACTAACATAACACCCTAATCATCAATCATCAAGTAAAACGAAACCAAACAACTAATCATATCATCATGGAATCAAGTGTAACAACAGTTAGGTCAAACCATAGCAATCGTGTACTAACCGAATGTAAAATGGAACCGAATAGGACTTAAGAGATGAGACTATCGTCGGCTTCGAAGAGGGGAAGGGGTTCCTGCCGTCGAGTTGTAGGGAGAGAGGAAGAGAACTAGGGTTTGCCAAAAGAAAACTGCCGCACACAATTGCAGCACCCATAATATATAACTGAACTGCATATGGGCTTTACTTGGGCCGAAGGCCCATCCCGGCGAAACTCTCCTCCGGCGAAACTCCTAGGTTTCGTCGGTATAAACATGACGAAACTCCTAAGTTTCGTCTAGTGATGGTTGTGGCGAAACTCTAGTGTTTCCTCAAGTGTGATTTTTAACTTTTAAATAATACATAAGTTTATAAAAAACTAAACACATTAACACATTAATCATATAAATAATAACACAATATCTCAAACATATAACAAACGTGCACAATTACAGGGCAACAAGTTATGCAAACATAATTCTGAAATAAATAACGTGTCGAGGAAAGACCTTGAAAACTCGGGTTGTCACAGATGGATCCTCTGTTTGGGGGATGAAACCACTTGTTATCCTGCCGCCTTTATTTCCTACACTTAGACCTTGTTAATATGGACACCCTTTGCCTACCCCAGCGGACGGGCCACGTTTTGCTGGTAGATGCTTGGGGTAGGCAATTTTGACAACCTTTGAAGGGTTTAACTTTTGATAAATAAATAAAACCTTAATCTTTTGGCTATCTTGTGTTGTTCATTCTGTGTCTATTTACTTTTCAGTTGTTATTGCATATTACTTTGAATTTACAAGTTAATAATGAAAGTATAGGAATTATTTTAAGTCAAAAAGCTTAGGATATGATCAAGGATCAAATATCCTATAATCGAAAAGTTCAAAAAGTGATAAAATTTTAGGATTATATATATCTTGTTGTCAAAGTGTAAGGGAAACATAGATAAATCAAGTATAAAGTGTAGGTAAATAAGGATCATACCAGAGAATCCAAGTTAGGATCCTAAATCTTTGGTATTTACAATTGAGATAAGCAAAAGACAAACCCTAGTAAAAGCTTAGGATCCAGGATCCTTAAATGTTTGGCTTTGCAAACCTGAAATAGAGTATAACTTGGGACTAAGCCAGTATAAAAGAAAGGTCAGCCCCTAAAGCGGGTACTGGTCCCATTGCCTTGAACTGCACCAGGATCATCGTGCGCTACTGGCGAAGGTATTAGAACCTGAAACTGGGGACAAGCCCAAAAACTGGGGAAAAGCCCAAAAAACTGGGGACAAGCCCAAAACTGGGGATAAACCCATAAAACTGGGGACAAGCCCATTCAACTTAGGAGATCTCTATGGATATATTATCCTTTGTGAAGGATGTACCAACTTCTGCAAAACTTAGAACTTTAGTGAAGAAAGGATAAAGGATCATAGATCATTTCCCTTGTTATTAAATAAAGTAAATGATTAAGTAAACTAGGATCAGATCATTACTAGAGTGAGGATCATATATCCTCCAAGGATCCTTCATGTATAACGGGCATGAAAATGATCAAGGATCCGTGATCCTTCTTACATGAAATACTTCTTCAAATGGACAGCATTCCAAGCTCTTGGTAGTGAATCACCTTCCATTGTCAATAAACGATATGCCCGCTTTCCTGCCTCAGCTTCAATAAGATAGGGGCCTTCCCACTTTGGTGCTAACTTGCCATCAGCAGGATTTGTGGTATTTTGGAACGCTTTCCTCAACACCATGTCACCGACTTGGAACTTTCTGATCCTGATATTCTTGTTGTAAGCTCCAGCCATCCTTTGTTGATAGCTAGCCAATCTTATCCTTGCCAAATCCCTGAGTTCTTCTATGGTATCCAAGTCTTGAACCAAGTTTTCAACATTTCCTTCAGGATCATGGATGCTTGTTCTAGCAGTAGGAACCACCATCTCTGTAGGAATCAGTGTCTGCTCCAAATACTAAAGAAAACGGAGTCTGGCCAGTAGCATTCTTGGGAGTTGTCCTATCAGCCCATAACACATAAGGTAGCTCTTCTGCCCATTTTCCTTTCTTGGATCCAAGCTTCTTTTTCAAGTTGTTGATGATGATCTTGTTGGATGATTCTGCTTGACCATTAGCTTGTGGGTGGACTGGTGTTGATGTTATCATCTTAATCCCCCAGCTGTTATAAAAGTTAGTAGTTCTACTCCCAATAAATTGGGATCCATTATCATAAACAATTTCAGAAGGAATACCAAATCTGGTAATAATGTTTCTTTTGATAAAGGATATCACTTCTTTTTCTCTGACTTGAGCAAAGGCTTCAGCTTCTATCCACTTGGAGAAGTAATCAGTCATAGCAAGCATGAACACTTTTCCTCCAGGTGCCTTGGGAAGTTTACTAACTATATCCATTCCCCATCTCATGAATGGCCAAGAAGAGGATATAGGATGCAGGAGCTCTGCTGGTTGATGAAGGATATTGCTATGTCTCTGACAAGCATCACATCTCTTGGCATAATCGACATCATCCTTCTTCATAGTAGGCCAATAATATCCTGTCCTAAGGATCCTTGAGAATAATGCTCTGCCCCCAGTGTGGTTTCCACAGTCTTCTTCATGAAAATCCTTTAGGACTTCCTGAATTTCAGGATCCTCTATGCACCTTAGATATAGACCTGCAAGAGATCGTTTATATAACATGTTATTTAATATTGTAAATTGAGATACCTTGATCCTGAAAGCTCTAGGATTTTCTCCTGTAGGAATCTCTCCACGTTGTATATATCTCATGATTGGAAGGATCCAGGATCCTGAATGTGATTGTGCACCATCACTAGGTATGATTGCAGAATCCTCTACTATTTCCATAGTTGTGTGATCCTCAATAGCAGGAGTTAAAATGTGGATTATGGGAATTTTAATATCCTCTGGAATCTTCAATGATGATCCTAGGTTGGCCAAAGCATCAGCTTCTGCATTTCTTCTCTGGGTACCTGTGTCAAACTAAAAGAAACAAAAGAGTCTGCCAATTTCTTGACTATCTCTAGGTATTTGATTAGTTTTTCACCTTTAACAGCATAGGATTCATTAAAGTGATTAGTAATTAACAATGAATCTACATGTACCTCAAGATACCTGATGCTCATGTGCTTGCCAATTTGCAAATCAGCTATCAAGGCTTCATATTCAGCCTCATTATTAGTAGTTTGAAACTCACAAGCAATGGAGTGGGGTATTATGTCCCCATGTGGTGATTTTAGTAGTATTCCAAGTCCAGTTCCCTTAATGTTTGAAGCCCCATCTGTGAAGAGTATCCAAGGATCCTTAGTCTATTCGAGCTGTTGAACTTCTAACTCAGCTTCTCTTTGTAGATCACTATTGAAATCTGCCACAAAGTCAGCTAAAGCTTGAGATTTAATGGCAGTTCTTGGCTCATATCTTATACCATAAGCACTAAGCTTCACTGCCCACTTAGTCATCCTTCCTGACATTTCAGGCTTCCGGAGAGCATTCTTAATCGGAAAGTTAGTTTTAACAATAATTGCATGTGTTTCAAAATAATGGCGTAATTTAGTTGATGCCATAATCAGAGCAAGAATAAGTTTTTCTAAATTTGAATACCTAGATTCAACATCAAGCAAACTCTTACTTACATAATATATAGGGTGTTGTGTACCTTCATGATCCTTAACAAGGACCGCACTTACTGCCTTAGAAGAGACTGCCAAATATAAGGATAATATATCCCCTTTTCTGGTTTCATTAAGGCTGGAGCTGAGGATAGGTAATCCTTAAGGGCTTTGAGAACATTCTCGTGCTTGTCAGTCCACTCAAATTTCTTGTTCTTTCTCAAGATGTCATAGAATTCCTTGCACTTCTCTGATAACTTTGAGACGAACTTGTTTAAGGCTGCAATCCTCCCTGTCAACCTTTGCACATCCTTAGCATTGGCGGGAGATTTAATATTCACAATCGCCTTGATTTGCTCTGGACTTGCTTCTATGCCTCTTTTTGTTACCATGTACCCTAGGAACTTGTCTGCTTTTACACCAAAATGACACTTGGAGGGATTCAATTTCATATTGAATTTATCAAGGATATCGAATGCTTTCTCCAAATCTCTAAGGTGATCCTCAGCTTTCTTGGACTTAACCACCATATCATCTATATAGACTTCCATAGTGTGTTCTATTTGTTCCTTAAACATCATATTGACTAGCCTTTGATAGGTAGCACCTGCATTTCTTAGTCCAAATGGCATAGCAATATAACAATAGATACCAGTTGGGGTCACAAAGGCGGTATCCTCTTGATCAGATGGTTCCATCTGAATTTGTTGAAATCTAGATGAAGCATCCATAAAAGTCAACAATTCATGACCCGCGATAGCATCCACCATGGAGTCAATGTGGGGTAATGGGAAAGGATCCTTGGGACATGCCTTATTTAAATCAGTAAAATCGACACATACCCTCCACTTTCCGTTTTTCTTTTGAACAACAACCACATTGGCTAACCATCTTGGATACTTAACCCCTCTTATCGTACATGCTCTGAGTAGCTTATCTACCTCCTCCTGGATAATGGCATTCCTTTCCGGTGCAAACTTTCTCCTCTTTTGGTGTATAGGTTTGAACGACCTGTCAATGCCAAGCTTATGAGTAATAATATCTTTAGAGATACCTATCATGTCTTCATGCTTCCAGGCAAAGGTAGTTTTCCTTTTCTTTAGGAAGGATACTAGATCCTGTTCGACACTACTGAGGATCCCGGATCCTCTGAAGACCTTGGATTCAGGATCTTGAGGATCCATCAGGATATCTTTCACATCTTGTTCTCTTGCCTCCAGGACATCTCTTGGAGGATGCTTTAATTGCTATTGCTCCCTGGGCCTCGAAGCTGGTTTCATGGAAGAAGTATAGCAATTCTTGGCTTCTTGTTGGTCACTTTCAATCTTCACCACCCCCCATGGAGTTGGGAGTTTCACACATTGATGGTATGTAGACAGGACTGCCTTCATGTCATGTATCCATGGTGTAACACCCTGTGTTTTCGAAAGTCAAAGTCAAAGTCAAGGTCAAAGTCAACGACCGATTATACGGATCTGACTTGTAGGAATTTCTTTATTTTATTTGTATTATGTGGAGTAAGTGTTGATTAATTACAAGCCGCCAACGTATTATTCAAGCGACTTACGACTGTGAACTATAGGCAGTAACAATGCGATAAAGTTAATCAACTGAGAATCAAGCTATGCTAATCGAATCGACAATGAATCGCAACTTGAGCTACGTATTTTACTTGTTGTTGTATGTGTGTGTGTGCCTTACGTGTTATCTGTGCGTGTTTATTTATGTTGTGTTGTGGTAATCAATCGAAACTCGAATGCAATCGAACTCGAACTCGAACCATAATCGAACTGTGATAATTAGTGGAGAAAGGATAGCGCGAGATATGAGTGGTTGGGATTAAAAGTAATTTGACTAGGAAACTCTACCGAATCGAACCGCTCACAATGGAAATCGACTCAGCAAAAATCGTCGCGTCAAACACTTGAACCAAGCCGGATAGCCATCCGACCGGATAGCCCTTTTGGTCACAGACCAGGCGCCATCCGACCAGAATGTCATCCGACCGGATAAGTCATCCGGGTGGTGTGTCATCCGATCAGATATCCCTTTCCTCTTTTGGAATCCTATAAATACCCCTATCATTGTCATTCTTTCCACTTTTGGAAGTCCTTGTCCGAACTGTTCGTGCTCCCCACCTTTTCCTCGATTTCTCTCAATCCAGGTAAGATCTCGCCCTAAATCTTGTACGTTCTTGATCTACACGCACTCCTACACCTTTCTATCCTTTAAAACTAAACTTTTAACCGTGAAATCACTAGATTTCGGGTGTTCTAGGGTGACGTCATCATGTGTTCTTCAAGAACTTCATGCTTTGACTTCAATCCACCAAGAACAACTGAGATCTAACCGATTTCCACCCGATTACACAAAGATCTTGTAAAGATCTCGACACAAGAGCGGTGAAAAAGGATTGAAAGATGGTTTCTAACTTTCTTTCAACTCTTTTACACTCAAAACACTCAAAACCAGTAGAATCAGGTTCTGGTCTAGTCCCTTAGTGTTGTACTGACTCAGATCTGGATTCCGCCCACGAGACCACCGACTTCGGGTTAAACAAAACAACCGTCTAGAGCCGGTATCTGACCGAGCTAGGGTGATTCCTGGTCGGTTTAGTCATCTGGGTTAAAATGGGGGTCCTGTTGGTTAACACGTTGTCAAAGCGTCTCGACATAACGACGAACCATCAAAACGATCAAGTGTAGGACGAACGGAACAATCGGAACGGATTGCTGTCCGACCGGATTGCGGTCCGATCGGATGGGTCGTCCGAACGGATTGTCACCCGAACGGATCACACTTGGGTCCCACCTTTAAACAACCTTATCTAAAGTTTGAGTATTGAACGAAATGTAATCCGATTGGACGACCATCTGAATGGATTACTCTTCGGATCATGAGATACTAAGGCTTTAAGGACTTAAACAATTTTCAACATGTTCATTAACAGGATTGCCACCCGATCGGATGGACATCCGATCGAGTGACACTTTTGCTGTGAACTTGCCTTCACAAGGTAATCTCACCAACGAGTTGCTGTCCGACCGGATGACCATCCGAACGGATTGTCATCCGCACGACTAACCATCCGATCGACCGACTTGACGGACAGAGATACTTCAATGTTTTCAAAATGCTATAACGAAAACTTTAAAAGACAAGCCATCATACACAAACACATTCTCCTCATAGGAAGAAACAATCCACTCGAATCGTCATCCGACCGGACAAGCTGTCCGACCGGATGACCATCCGAACGGATTATTATCCGCACGGATTGCTGTCCGATCGGATTACCATCCGATCGAACCACTATCCGACCCATTTGCCCTTGCACCATTTGACGCGTAAAACGTCACTTACCGTTGTGCCATCGAATCTATTCAGGCTAACCCTACTCACTAAGCGCTCCCTTCAATCCATTCACCACTGTGAGTATACTCGATCCCTTTTTGCTTTACGCACTTTTGGGTGTTACATACGTTACGAATATTCAAACTACAACAATCACACTACTCAATACTATTTGAACGCTAACCGTTAATGCATGTTATACGTGGCTCATGAATGCTTGTTTGTTATGTTTACACATGGAATGCTGTCTACCTGCCTTAGCAACGATAGTACTATAGTTTGGACTCAGCACCCGTTCACACGGGGGTTATTAAGGACCATTACTTGCATGGATTACGGTGGTAATCATGTATTGCGAACTGCCTCGGGCAGTCAACCCGCAGTCATTGGTATCGATGGATCTATGTCGATAACTAACGTGCTTCATTTCACTATGTGTACGTGCTGGTTATGCGTAAACGAATTCGAACTCTATATGCTATTATCAAACTTGTATGCTCACCTTTACATTATATGTATTGACTTTTATTTTAACGTATGTGACAGGTGCTTAGGATGCACACATGTTAGGATGTTGAAGCTAGAATAAAGCTTTAAAGCCCAACAAATAGTTGTTTGTAGTGGTCAAACTAAGGGTCTCTAGAAGCAGATAAACAATTGCTGTCTATTTTAAATCTGAGTTGTCGGAACAGAATATTTGCCTGGATTTTGTCTGTAATAATTGTTTTACTGTTTGAGATATGGTATGGGACGTATTATTTAAATTGAATGGTATTGATAATTGTTATGGAAACTTCTGGACAATCTGTTTCTCTCAGTGCCATGCCCCGATGATTCCGCCATCGGTTGGGGTGTGACACATGGCCTGCCAAGGATAACATTACAACAGGATAAGCAATCTATAACACAAATTTTTTGAAAAGAATTGACTCCCTCAATGTAAATGGGAAGCTTAATGTCCCCCAATATGTTTTTGGTTTCTCCACTGAATCCCACTAGAACTGATGATCTTGGGATATATCTGATTCGGGGATGTTCATCTTTTTGAGGACATCAAGTTGAATGATGTTTACTGAGCTTCCTCCATCTATGAGAATCCTGCGAACAAAATGATTAGATATAAACAAAGTAATAACAAGACCATCATGATGAGGATCCTGAATGTCTACACGATCATCCTCATCAAAGGTTATAACTTTCTCCTGTGTAAGGATCGAGGTTCGCATGGGTATATCCCCACTATCCATCTTGGTCTCTTTGGCATGCCTCTTGGCTGCTGAAAAGGAAGTGCCGCATATGTTTGATCCACCAGATATGAAGTTGATAATTTGTGCATCAGTCGGAGGAGCAGGAGCTCTTTCAGGAACCTTTTCAGGATCCTGGATCCTTGACTTTTTTCTTCCCAACAGCTCCTTTAAATGCCCTTTGCTTAACAAGTAACCAATCTCTTTTCTGAGTGCAATGCATTCTTCAGTAAGATGACCGAAATCTTCATGATATGCACACCATTTGGATTTGTCTTTTGTTGCTGCTGGCTTATCACTCTTTCTTGGCCATCTTGCCTTTTCACCTAAATTCTGCATTGCAAGGATCAGTTCATTGTTATCAACAGAAAAGCAATATTCAGAAATGGGAGGATAAATCTCATCATCCTCTTCTTGCTCCACTGCATGCACATTCTGGTTATCAGACTTGTTGTAGGATTTGGATTTGTTGTTCCTGAGGTAGGATCCTTGTTTTTCCTGCTTTGAGGATCTTGCTAATCTTTCCTGGATCATTTTATCATCCTCTAGTCGGATGAATCTAAGGGCCCTCTTTCTCACTTCATCGAGATTCCTGCAAGGGGTCATGACAAGATCATCATAGAATAATGAATCCCTAAGTAAACCCATTTTGAAGGCTTCTACAGCCGTAGCTATATCCAAATTAGGAATATCTAAGGATTCTTTACTGAATTTAGTGATATAATCTCTAAGTGATTCATTCCGACCTTGTGTTACCCTATACAGATCACTAGTTAATCGTTCAAATTTTCTACTACATGAGAATTGGCTATTAAACAAGTTAACTAGATTAGCAAATGAAGTAATAGAGTAAGGGGGAAGACTTAGCAGCCATTTAAGAGCTGATCCTGTCAATGTGGATCCGAAACCCTTGCATAGACATGCTTCTTTTAACCTCTCATGGATGGGGTTGATCTCCATCCTTTCTCTGTACTGAGCTACATGCTCTTCTGGATCCGTAGAGCCATCATATAACTTCATGGTTGGTATTTGAAACCTCTTCGGTATCTCTGCATCACAAATGGGTGGTGCAAAACGAGATACCTTGTGGCTTCCATCTGGTATTTCAGGAATGGGCTTAACCACTCCTGGAATGCTGGATATCATATCTTTGAGTTTCTGCAACTCTCTAGCCATAGCTTGATTGATACCTGTATCCTGCACAAAGCCATCGTTAGTATTATAAGAATTATTAAAGGTGTTACCTCCTGGAGGATTCACGTTTGGAATTCCGGATGTGAATCCATATTGGTGAGATTCTGGTATAATTGAGGGGCCAGATGAAGCAATGGTCTGCATTGGGATGAAGTCTCCCAAATGAACATCTGAAGTTTCGGGTTGAACATTCCTTAAGGGTCCCTGATCCTGAAAGATGTTGGATCCCTGATGTGTCGAGATTGGGGGTCTTGGAGGATACTCCATGGATCCGTAAACCTGAGATAAGGATCTCTGAACCTGAGAGGAGGATCCTTGAACCTAGAGGGATCCCTGACCCTGGGATAAGGATCCTTGACCCTGCGAGGATCCCTGGATCTGAGATGAGGATCCTTGAACCTGAAAGGATCCCTGACCCTGGGATAAGGATCCTTGAACCGTCTGTGCTCCCATATATCCTCCGGAACTGAAGAAGGATCCCTTATGCTGAAATGAAGATCCTGAAGGCTGAAAGTAGGATCCTTAAGCCTGCGTCACTGCTGATGATCCAAAACGCATTCCCAATGATCCACCTTGGTACTAGGCATCAGATGCTGCAGAGTGTTGGGAAGTTATGGCTGGGGTGTCGAAATTCAGTGATCTTGGCATCAATGGAGAGTGATCCTCCGCCGGTCTCTTCAATTTCTTGATGTCATCGATCTCTCGAAGGATCCTGTCATTAGTTTTGTCCTGCTGTTGCATGTAGTCCCTCATCTGCAAAATCAAATAATAGAGATCATTGTTAGTAGGACCAGAAGAAGTAGTAGAAGTTGGTTTTTGGAAAACGGAGGTTTGTTTCTTCGCAGGATTTTCAGCATTCTCCTGGGATCCAAAAGGTGCTGGAGGCAAAGGCGGAATGCCCTGTGAAGAAGTGACCGCCGGTATGGAGCTTGACGTGTTCTTCGGTTGAGAAGCCATGTAGTTGAAGGTAATGAACCGAAATAATCGAAATGAACAAAATTTCTCAGAAATGAAGCACCAATTGCCCCACGGTGGGCGCCAAACTGTTTTGGTCAAAAATCAGACAAGGATAATACAACCAAATCTTATTTTGTGAGGTGTGATGCTTGATTATATGAATAAATGATAGAACAGTGTTTGAATGTAATGAATGTTGGACACGGGGATTTATACGAGGAAAAATCCCTTGATCAATATATGATCTTCGGCACAAAAAACCTCGGGTGATGGAAACTACCGATCACCAATTGTATTAGACAAAATATGTATACAACTCGGGATGACAACAAGCTTGTTACAAAGATCACTAGTGTGCAAATAGTATGTAATCGCCAATATGTTGCAGAGAGTTCTTGAGTGTGTGTGTGTGTTTGCTAACTTCTTCTGTTTAATTCAAGCTTGTTATCCCCTTATAAAAATGGAAATAATCTAACTAACAAACAATCCGCAATTCATGCTAGTTTCCCACGACTTCCTTAACGGTTATACAAGCCATGCACATGCAGAATAAGGAAGCATATTCTCCTGGAATCTCGGCAAGACCAAGTCCCATTCGTATGTTCCTGCAAAACAAGTTCAAATATAGTGGAACCAACCGTTAGGGTAAGGATAATAATGAGGATCCTGGATCCTTAAACCTGCAACACCCTCTGAGGATCCTTAATTCAAACAGAACTGAGGATCCGTGATCCTGGCTGCACTTTGAGGATTCGTGATCCTTAGGTTATAAAATCCATCCCTAACAACAGGTACTACTCGTAATAGGCTGGGAGCTGCTCGGTATCGAAATAGAGGATCTTGTAAATCCTTAAAGATGCCTTAAAGTCTGCTAAACTTCATTTCTTACATTTTGTAATGATCCGCCTGTGGATTTGATATTACAGGCTCGTCTATAATAAATACTTTGATATTTTCAGACATTTGAGTTTGTAATAATATTTTATATTCCAAGACTTCCGCTGTGCTATTCTGTGTATGTTTGACCATGATGATATTAACTACGTCACGATACTCCCCACCGGGCCCACCGGTAATATGTGGAAATAACGGGGTGTGACATGCTTTCATCTCATGTATCCATGGCCTGCCAAGGATAACATTGCAACAGGATAAGCAATCTATAACACAAAATTTTTGAAAAGAATTAACTCCCTCTATGTAAATGGGAAGTTTAATGTCCCCCAATGTGTTCTTGGTTTCTCCACTGAATCCTACAAGAACCGATAGTGTTAGGACGATTTCTGATTCAGGGATATTCATCTTCTTGAGGACATCAAGTTGAATGATGTTCACTAAGCTTCCTCCATCTATGAGAATCATGTGAACAAAATGGTTAGAAATAAACAATGTAATAACAAGACCATCATGATGAGGATCTTGAATATCAACGCGGTCGTTCTCATCAAAGGATATGACTTTATCATGTGTAAGGATTGAGGTTCGAATGGGTCTATCCCCATTTTCCATCTTTGTCTCTTTAGCATGCCTCTTGGCTGCTGAAAAGGAAGCGCCACATATATCTGATCCACCAGAAATGAAGTTGATAATATGGGCATCAGCTGGAGGAGCAGGAGCCCTTTCTGGAGTCTTTTCAGGATCGTGGATCCTTGACTTTTTTCTTCCAAATAGCTCCTTCAAATGTCCTTTGCTTAACAAGTAACCAGACTCTTTCCTGAGTGCTATGCATTCATCAGTGAGATGACCAAAATCTTCATGATATGAACACCACTTGGATTTATCTTTTGTAGCAGCTGGCTTATCACTCTTTCTGGGCCATCTTACTTTTTCACCTAAATTCTGCATTGCAAGGATTAGTTCATTATTATCAACAGCAAAGCAATATTCAAAAATGGGTGGATAATCTTCATCATCCTCTTCTTGCTCCACAACATGCACATTTTGATTATCAGACTTGTTGTACGATCTGGATTTGTTATTCCTTAAGTAGGATCCTTGCTTTTCCTGCTTTGAGGATCCTGGCAATCTCTCTTGGATCCTTTTATCATCCTCTAAACGGATGAATCTAAGGGCCCTGGTTCTTACTTCATCAAGGTTCCTGCAAGGGGTCATGACAAGATCATCATAGAATTGTGAATCCTTAAGTAAAGCCACTTTGAAAGCTTCTACAGCTGTAGCAATATCCAAATTAGGAATCTCTAGGGATTCTCTACTGAATTTGGTTATGTAATCTCTAAGTGATTCATTTTGACCTTCTGTTACCCTATATAGATCACTAGTTAATCGTTCAAATCTCCTACTGCATGAAAATTGGCTATTAAACAAATTAACTAGATTAGCAAATGAAGTAATAGAGTAGGGAGGAAGACTTAGCAGCCATTTAAGAGCTGATCCTGTCAGTGTGGATCCGAAACCCTTGCATAGACATGCTTCTTTTAACCTTTCAGGAATGAGGTTGATCTCCATTCTTTCCCTGTATTGAGCCACATGCTCTTCTGGATCAGTTGTGCCATCATAGAGCTTCATGTTTGGTGTTTAAAACCTCTTTGGTATCTCTGCATCACATATAGGTGGTGCAAAACTAGATATCATGTGACTTCCATCCAGAATCTCAGGAATGGGCTTAACCACTCCTGGGACACTGGATATCATATCCTTGAGCTTTTGTAACTCCATTGCCATAGCTTGGTTGATTCCTGGTTCCTGCACAAAGCCATGGTTAGTATTATAAGATGTATTTAAAGTGTTACCTCCTGATTGATTCGAGGCTGGGATTCCTGATGTGAATCCAAATTGATATGATTATGGCATGATCGCGGGACCAGATGAGGCTATAGTCTGCATGGGAATGAAATCTCCCACATTAATTTCTGAACTTCTAGGTTGTACACTCCTTAAGGATCCTTGATCCTGAAAGATGTTGGATCCTTGATACACCGAAGCTGGGGGTCTTGGAGGATAATCCATGGGTCCGTGAGCCTGAGATGAGGATCCTTGAACCTGAGATGAGGATCCTTGAACCTGAGATGAGGATCCTGGATACTGAGAGTAAGATCCTTGAACTGTCTGCGTCCCCATGTATCCTCCTGAACTAGAGAATGATCCTTGATGCTGGAAGGAGGGTCCTTGAGCCTGTGTCATTGCCGATGATCCATAGTGCATACTTGATAATCCTCCCTGATGCTGGACACCTGATGCTGTAGAATGTTGGGCAGTTGTGGCTGGAGTGTCGAAATTCAGTGATCTCGGCACCAATGGAGAGTGATCCTCCGCTGATCTTTTCAATTTCTTGATCTCATCAATTTCTCAAAGGATCCTGTCATTAGTTATGTCCTGCTGCTGCATGTAATCCTTCATCTGCAAAATCAAAGAACAAAATCATTGTTTGTAGGACTAGAAGAAACAGCAGTAGTTGCTTTTGAGAAAACGGGGGTTGGCTTCTTCGCAGCATTTTCAGCATTCTTCTGGGATCCAGAAGGGACAGGAGGCAAAGGTGGAATGCCCTGTGAAGAGGTGATCGTCGGCATGGAACTCGAAGTGTTCTTCGCGTGAGAAGCCATGTAGTTGAAGGTAATGAACAGAAATGAATGAAATGAAAAAAAATTCAGAATTGAAGCACCAATTACCCCACGGTGGGCGCCAAACTGTTTTGGTAAAAAATCACACAAGGATAATGCAACCAAATCTGATTTTGTGAGGTGTGACGCTTGGTTAATTGAATGATTATATGAACAATAAGTGAATGAAATGAATGATAAACACAAGGATTTGTACGAGGAAAAAGCCCTTGATCAATGAATGATCTCCGGCATAAAAAACCTCGGGTGATGGAAACTACCGATCACCAACTATATTAAACAATAAAGATTACAACTTCGGAAGTATTGAGCTTGATACAATAAATTCCAGTGTGTGTGTGTATTCGAGAGATAGCAACAGAAACGATGTATGTTCAGCCGAGTGCAAGTGGTTTCTAAAATTTAGCTCAATACCCCTCTTAACTTAGCTAAAAATATCCTAACTAACTATCCGAAAAATCAGCCATTCACCCACGATCACCACCAACGGTCCTCAGCTTGTGCACATGTTAAAAATAAAGAGCATATTCCCCTGGTATCTCGGATGGAATAAGTTCTTCTTCGAAACACAACTGCAAAACAAGCCAAAAGGTGATGGAAACAATTGTTAGTTTAGAATAATAATGAGGATCCTGGATCCTTATTATCGCAGCGTCTTCTGGGGATCTTTAATTTAAACTGAACTGAGAATCTGTGATCCAAGCTACACTTGAGGATCCGTGATCCATAGGCTGTGAAATTCTATCCCTAACATAAACCATTTATGTATCAAGACTACTTAGTTAATTTATCCGGTTAAAAATACTTTAGAGTATAAATTGAAATCTAAGTATTTATTGGTAAAACAACTTTGGAAATTTATAGGTGAAATAATGATCATAAAAAATAAAATAAAATAACCCAAGGTGGTTTTTTAATCAAGATAGAGGTACTAGTACAAAGATAGAACATCCTGGTTGTTGTAGTCGGGGTTTAAAAATCCCAGAACGTGAGCGAGTTTGCATTGGGTGAATGGAGTTTTGGGCATGTGGTTGTGCATATAGGGCGAGTCGGTCAAGTTTGAGACTCATGATGAGAAAGGAGTAGTTGGTCTAGTTGGTGAGATAGTTGGGCTAGATGGTGAGATAGTTGGGCCAGAAGGATAGGGGATACACCATTTTCCTTTACAAATCTTACACATCAATGAGTTATTACTGTTAACAAAAACTATATATACTTTAAAGTGCATAATAGATGAATCCAATTTTAAGTTAAACTAATATCGTACCCACTTGATGTACTTACGCGTGCGCACACACACATATATAATTTGGTGTCCAATGTGCTTGTACTAAGTCGTATCCAAATTGAGAAAGCAAATAAAAGTATTATAATAAACTAATAGAAATGAGTATCGTGTTTTGAAAAAAAAACTTAGAAGCGCGCAAGCACAACTTCTGTCGTACCTAATCCATCTATAATTCTTAACACCAACCTTTATTTATCTATGATGGTAAGATCATTTGCTTGCACTTATTTTCAAGCTATTTCTCATAATTATGCAGTCAAAGCTTTTCGGGTTATGGATCTACCACCAAAGAAATCTGGTGTGTATGAACATAGGGTTAATCATTAAATATTTACATAATCCTTTATGACGAGATGATATGGTAGAATTACTTGTGGCCGACGTTATCAGGTGGGCGAATGTACTTTTTTGTATTTATTTTTTCCAGTTCATTGTAATGTAATATTTACATAAGTAATGGAACGTGCCTATCATTTCAAAGTTTATGTTAACACCGTTAATATTATTATAATGTACTTTAGATAACCCGTGTAACACACGGGTACTTAGACTAGTTATATATAAAATGTTATGAAGTTTTTATGTTATGGAAAATAATCATTTTAATTTTAATTAAAAGCAATATGGAAGTAAACGTGTTCCCAAGCTTTATTTGAAAGAAAAATTTATGAATGAAACTCATAATTAATTGGGTTATTAAGTTGAAATAAAAGTGATTTAATATATTAATTGTTGATGACTTTTTTTTGAACGGCCAACAGAATCAATCCCGAGCACTCTTGAGGCACCCACCGGACAAACGGAGTACTCCGAGAGTAACCCAAGTGCACCACCAAATCCGGGGAAAACCCGGTAACCCACCCGTCCGTAGGCACGACAGTGAAATTACCGGTAAAACCCGTTTGGCTCAAGAATCCAACCCAGGTTTCCCTAGGTCTCCTATCATTGCCCAAGGATCAACCTCGTTTGACTTTTGATTGGAAAGAAATGAAGCATTGTTGTTTTTTTCCTTCTTTTGAAATCTTTTAAATAGTATTTATTTACATTTTAATTTTGAGATAGTTTGATGAATCACCATTGCTACGTGATTAAGATACGTACTCTAAACCATTTATGTATAAGACTACTTAATTAATTTATCCGGCTAAAAATACTTTAGAGTATAAATTGATATCCAAGTATATATGTATAAAAAAAACTTTGGAAATTGATAGGTGAAATAATGATGATAAAAAATAAAATAAAATAAAATAACGCAAGGTGTTTTTTAATCAAGATAGATGTACTAGTACAAAGATGGAACATCCTGGTTGTGGCAGTCGGGGTTTAAAAATCCCAGAATGTGAATGAGTTTGCATTGGGTGAATGGAGTTTTGGGGGTTATGCATATAGGGTGGGTCAGTCAAGTTTGAGCCTCATGATGAGAAAGAAGTGGCTAGGCCAGTTGGCGAGACAGTTGGGCTAGATGGTGAGATAGTTGGGCTAGAAGGTTAGGCGATACACCATTTCCCTTTACAAATCTTACACGTCAATGAGTTATTACTTTTAACAAAAAATATATATAGTTTAAGTGCATAATAGATTAATCCGATGTTAAGTTAAACTAATATCGTACCCACTTGATGTACTTGAGCGTGCGCACACACATATATAATTTGGTGTCAAATGTGTTTGTACAAAGTCGTATCAAAATTGAGAAAGCTAACAAAAGTATTATACAATATATCACGAACGGATTAACAATATAATAGAAATGAGTATCGTGTTTTGCAAAAAAAAAACTTAGAAGCGCGCAAGCACAACTTCTGTCGTACCTAAACCATCTATAAATCTTAACACCGGCCTTTTAGGGTCATAAATTATGAGTTTAATTCAAATATGGAAGTAAACGCAATATAGAAGTAAAGGTGTTCCCAAGCTTTATTTGAATTGAAAATTTATGAATTAAACTCATAATTAATTGGGTTATTAAGGTGAAATAAAAGTGATTTAATATATTAATTGTTGATGACTTTTGATTGGAAAGAAATGAAGCATTGTTGTTTTTTTCCGGTTAAAAATACTTTAAAGTATAAATTGAAATCCAAGTATATATATTTATAAAAAAAACTTTGGAAATTTATAGGTGAAATAATGATGATAAAAAATAAAATAAAATAACCCAAGGTGATTTTTTAATCAAGATGGAGGTACTAGTACAAAGATGGAACATCCTGGTTGTTGTAGTCGGGGTTTAAAAATCCCAGAACGTGAGCGAGTTTGCATTGGGTGAATGGAGTTTTGGACATGTGGTTGTGCATATAAGGTGGGTCGGTCAAGTTTGAGCTAACGATGAGAAAGGAGTGGCTAGGCCAGTTGGCGAGACAGTTGGGCTAGATGGTGAGATAGTTGGGCGAGAAAGTTAGGGGATACACAATTTCCCTTTACAACTCTCACACGTCAATGAGTTATTACTCTGAACAATATATATATATACTTTAAGTGCATAATAGATTAATCCAATGTTAAGTTAAACTAATATCGTACCCACTTGATGTACTTACGCGCGTGCGCACACACATTTATAATTTGGTGTCCAATGTGTTTGTACTAAGTTGTATCCAAATTGAGAAATCTAACAAAAGTATTATACAATATATCACTAGAGGATTAATAAACTAATAGAAATGAGTATCGTGTTTTGAAAAAAAAAAAACTTAGAAGCGCGCAAGCACAACTTCTGTCGTACCTAAACCATTTATAATTCTTAACAGCGGCCTTTTAGTATCTATGATGGTAAGATCATTTGCTTGCACTTATTTTCAAGCTATTTCTCATAATTATGCAGTCAAAGCTTTTCGAGTCAAAGATCTACCACCAAAGATATCTGGTGTGTATGAACATAGGGTTAATCATTAAATATTTACATAATTCTTTATGACGAGATGATATGGTAGAATTACTTGTGGCCGATGTTATCAGGTGGGCGAATGTACTTTTTTGTTTTTATTTTTTCCGGTTCATTATAATGTAATATTTACATAAGTAATGGAACGTGTCTATCATTTCAAATTACACCGTTAATATTATTATAATGTACTTTAGGTAACCCGTGTAACACAGGAATACCTAGACTAGTTATATATAAACAGTTATGAAGTTTTTATGTTATGGAAAATAATTATTTTAATTTTAATTAAAATCAATATGGAAGTAAACGTGTTCCCAAGCTTTATTTGAATGTAAAATTTATGAATTAAACTCATAATTAATTGGGTTATTAAGCTGAAATAAAAGGGATTTAATATATTAATTGTTGATGAATTTTGATTGGAAAGAAATGAAGCATTGTTGTTTTTTTTCCTTATTTTGAAATCTATTAAATAGTATTTATATACATTTTAATTTTGAGATAGTTTGATGAATCACCATTGTTACGTGATTAAGATACGTACTCTAAACCATTTATGTATCAAGACTATTTAATTAATTTATCCGGTTAAAAATAATTTAGAGTATAAATTGTAATCCAAGTATATATGTAAAAAAAACTTTGGAAATTTATAGGTGAAATAATGATGATAAAAAATAAAATAAAATAACCCAAGGTGTTTTTTAATCAAGATAGAGGTACTAGTACAAAGATGGAACATCCTGGTTGTTGCAGTCGGTGTTTAAAATCCCAGAACTTGAGCGAGTTTGCATTGGGGGAATGGAGTTTTGGGCATGTGGTTGTGCATATAGGGTGGGTCGGTCAAGTTTGCGCCTCACGATGAGAAAGGAGTGGCTGGGCCAGTTGGCGAGACAGTTGGGCTAGATGGTGAGATAGTTTGGCCAGAAGGTTAGGGGATACACCATTTCCCTTTACAACTCTCACACGTCAATGAGTTATTACTGTTAACAAAAAATATATATACTTTAAGTGCATAATAGATGAATCCGATGTTAAGTTAAACTAATATCGTACCCACTTGATGTACTTGCGCGCGTGCACCCACACATATATAATTTGGTGTACAATGTGTTTGTACTAAGTCGTATCCAAAATGAGAAAGCTAACAAAAGTATAATTTGGTGTCCAATGTGTTTGTACTAAGTCGTATCCAAAATGAGAAAACTCACAAAAGTATTATAATAAACTAATGGAAATGAGTATCGTGTCTTGCAAAAGAAAAAAAAACTTAGAAGCGCGCAAGCACAACTTCTGTCGTACCTAAACCATCTATAATTCTTAACACCGGCCTTTTAGTATCTATAATGGTAAGATCAGTTGCTTGCACTCATTTTCAAGCTATTTCTCATAATTATGCAGTCAAATCTTTTCGGGTCAAGGATCTACCACCAAAGAAATCTGGGGTGTATGAACATAGGGTTAATCATTAAATATTTGCATAATCCTTTATGTCAAGATGATATGGTAGAATTATTTGTGGCCGGCGTTATCAGGTGGGCGAATGTACTTTTTTATATTTATTTTTTCCGGTTCATTGTAATGTAATATTTACATAAGTAATAGAACGTGTCTATCATTTCAAATTTTACGTTAACACAGTAAATATTATATAATGTACTTTTGGTAACTCGTGTAGCACACGGGTACTTAGATTAGTTATATATAAACAGTTATGAAGTTTTTATGTTATGGAAAATAATTATTTTAATTTTAATTAAAAGCAATATGGAAGTAACCGTGTTTCCAAGATTTACTTGAATGGAAAATTTAAGAAATTAACTCATAATTAATTGGGTTATTAAGGTGAAATAAAAACGATTTAATATATTAATTGTTGATGACTTTTGATTGGAAAGAAATGAAGCATTGTTGTTTTTTTCCTTCTTTTGAAATCTATTAAATAGTATTTATATACATTTTAATTTTGAGATATTTTGATGAATCACCATTGCTACGTGATTAAGATACGGACTCTAAACCATTTATGTATCAAGACTACTTAATTAATTTATCCGGTTAAAAATACTTTAAAGTATAAATTGAAATCCAAGTATATATATTTATAAAATAAAACGTTGGAAATTTATAGGTGAAATAATGATGATAAAAAATAAAATAAAATAACTCAAGGTGTTTTTTAATCAAGATGGAGGTACTAGTACAAAGATGGAACATCCTGGTTGTTGCAGTCGGGGTTTAAAAATCCCAGAACGTGAGCGAGTTTGCATTGGGTGAATGGAGTTTTGGGCATGTGGTTGTGCATATAGGGTGGGTCGGTCAAGTTTGAGCCTCACGATGAGAAAGGAGTGGCTGGGCCAGTTGACGGGACAGTTGGGCTAGATGGTGAGATAGTTGGGCCAGAAGGTTAGGGGATAGGTGTGGGCTATCATTTTGAGAGTTCTAAAGCGGTAATGGGATGTGGGCTGTAGGGGGTTGTTTGTTGGGCCCGAAAGAGAGAACAATGGGCTGGATGGGGGTAAAGGGGAAGTACATTCGAGATATAGGATATAATAGAAAGTTTATTTGGGTAGGAAGCATAGAAAGTAATCTTGACCATCCATTTACTTAATCAATGGCTAAGATTAAATGAGTGAAATTGAAAGAAAAAAAAAAGTGGCGCGTGAGTTTGTTCAGTGGCATTCTAGTCAATTTAAGGCAATAGTTTCTCTCTCCTCCAATTCCCCCCCATTTTTTAAACGTTAATAACTCTTTCATACGACATTATATTTTTATAAAAATTGCACCAAAAAACGAGCGTTTTTTATCTTTAAAACGAGTATACTATTGCTATATTTTCGAAAAAAAAATTTGAAAACCCAGTTGCGTAAAACGCAATGGAAAAAGACAGTTGCGTTAAACGCAATGGAAAAAAAACCTAAAAAATGACATTTTTCTAAAACGCAATGCACCAAAAACACAAAGAAATGTCTTATTTCTAAAACGCAATTGCCAGAAAACATAAAGATATGTCTTATTTCTAAAACGCAATAGCTTAAAAAGACAAAATAAAGTGTACTTTCTAAAACGCAATGGACTGAAAACACATAAAATGTGTTTTATCTAAAACGCAATGCACCAAAAACATAAAGAAATGTCTTATTTATAAAATGCAATGGCCAGAAAACACTTAAAATGTCTCATTTCTAAAACGCAATGGCCTAAAAAAACAAAAGAAAGTGTTTTCTCTAAAACGCAATGCACAAAAAACACAAATAAATGTCATTTCTAAAACGCAATGGCCTAAAAAAACAAAAGAAAGTGTTCTCTCTAAAACGCAATGGACTGAAAACACCTAAAAATGTGTTTTACTTAAAACGCAATGACTAAAAACACTTCAAAAATGTGTTTTTCTTAAACGCAATGGCCAGAAAACACATAAAAATGTCTTAGTTCTAAAACGCAATGGCCTAAAAACACCAAAGAAAGTGTTCTCTCTAAAACGCATTGAACCATGACAACAGTTTTGTCTGTGAATTGTCTGAACCAGGAAGCAGGAGATAAAAAAATTGTCTACGAATGCAGTTTTCCAGAGACAATTTACAGAAAATTAAATTTTCTGAAGCATTTTTATTATAGATACTAAAAGGCCAGTTTTCCAGCCAGGGGTTGCCGCCCCTGGGACCCCGCTACCAGGGGCGCTGCCCCCGGACCCTGGCCAAGATCGTAAAACGCAATGACTAAATCAAAAACCCATATCGTAAAAATGAAATTAAAGAATTTCTTACATGGATCGAAGCCGGTTTCTTCAACGATTGACGAAATTTGAATGATAGAAACACTTATCAGCGATCGAATCGAACGGATCGAGTGATTATCTTCAAAATCACAGGAAAAAACGAAATTTTGCATGAAATTAAACTGGGTTTTCTTCAAAAAAGCTGAAGAAGACGTTGATCGGGTGTTTGATTCATTGATTGGTGACGAAAATCGCACTATAATGTAGTGATTATTGAGATAGAAAGTGAAGAAATGGTTGAAGATGGTGGGTTTTGAAAATGGTGGGTTTTGAAGTTACTGGGGAGAAGAAAGGAAGAAGAAAGGATACGATTGACTAAAATACCCTTCCTCTTTATTTTAAATTTTGCCACATGTCATAATCCTATTGCTTCCTATCCTTCCTAGCCAAAATAAACTTCCTATTTGATCCTCACTATATCTAAAGTGACGTATCTAGAGAAAATTGTTTTGCCACTTGAGATTTCTAGACATCGATACCAATCAGCAAATAGAATTGGAATCACGCTTCATTGAAATTGAATTAGAATTGAGATTACAAAGCCCTATATATAAAGATACTAGTTACAATTAGATACCCTCAATAATAATAGACTTGTCTAATAACTTAGTCTAACATTCCCCCGCAAGTTAAGGGCGGGGAACGACCTGCAACTTGGACCGTAGAAACTCAAATCTTTGAGGAAGTAATGGCTTCTTAAAAACATCAGCGATTTGGTCATCAGTTGAGATAAATTTTACAACTAGCTTTCCTTGACTGACTTGTTCGCGAACAAAGTGATAATCAACCTCAACGTGCTTCGTCCGGGCATGAAAAACTGGATTAGCAGAAAGATAAGTTGCACCTAGATTATCACACCAAAGTGTTGGTGCCTTGCTATCCAAACCGATTTCATTATGGAGAGACTTTAACCAAATTAGTTCTGTAATAGTATCAGCAATGGCCTTGTATTCGGATTCTGTTCAAGATCGAGAGACAGTTCGTTGTTTTCGGGCAGACCAAGAGATAAGATTTGATCCCAAATAGATAGCATATCCCCCCGTGGACCGACGATCGACTAGGCAACCTGCCCGGTCAGAATCCGAGAAGGCCGTAAGATTAGTGGCCCAGTGAGAGTCAGAAAAGGCTTGGAGCCTAGACTCCGTGTTATGACGAAATAAGAGGCCAAGATTAATCGTGCCCTTCAGATAACGAAGTATACGCTTCACACCAGCCCAATGATTTTCAGTAGGAGCATGCATAAATTGACACACCTTGTTAACGGCAAAGGCAATGTCTGGACGTGATAAAGTGGCATATTGAAGAGCACCAACGGTTTGCCTGTATCTGGAGGGATCATCAAGTAATGGACTGTCATCAGGCAAAAAAAACTTGAGAGGTACGCATAGGAGACGAAACAGGTTTGCAATCTGCAAGGCCAGCATGGTGAAGAATATCAAGAACATATTTGCGTTGATAAAGCACCAAGTCAGAACCACGGTGCACCACCTCAATACCCAAAAAATAGTGTAGTTGACCCATATCCTTAAGAGCAAACATAGAGTTCAAACGGTCAATGATACTAGTAACGGCCGTGGGATTGTTACCTGTGATGATAATGTCATCGACATACACAAGAAGATAAACAAGCGTGCCTGACGAGTTTAGAATAAACAGGGACGGGTCAGTTTTGGACCCGTAAAAGCCCAGCTGGTGAAGAGCGGCTGAAAGTTTCGTAAACCAGGCTCGAGGGGCTTGCTTGAGCCCATATAAAGACTTATGTAGTAAGCACACATGATTGGGCCTGGCAGGATCAACAAACCCAGTAGATTGGCGCATGTAAACTGTCTCTTGGAGATCACCATGAAGAAATGCGGTCTGAACGTCCAACTGTCGTAAGGACCATTTGTTTGTGACAGCTAGTGACATGACAGTCCGAATAGTAGCCGGTTTGATTACCGGGCTGAACGTCTCATGATAATTAATGCCATGCTGTTAGAGAAACCCCTTAGCAACAAGTTGGGCCTTGTACCTGCTAATCTTCCCATTTTGATCTGTTTTCAACCTGTAAACCCACTTACAATCAACCACGTTAGTATTAGGGACAGGTGGAACCAATGTCCACGTTCCATTTCTATGTAGCGCAGCCAATTCGTCAGCCATTGCTTGGCGCCATTCTAAGGACTTGTTGGCAACGGTAAAAGAGGTAGGTTCAATAGGTGTAGGGGAGGGGGTGGTGGCAGTGTAGGAAGTAGGATCATAGCGGGTAGTTGGTTTAGGATTGGAACGAAGATTGGGAGGCCGAGGTCGGGGAGGAGGGGTGGTATCGAAAACTGGTTCAGGTGGGGAATAAGGAGTGGAAGGTGAGTCGGGAGTAGAAACAGGCGATCCGGGAGTAGAGATGGGTGAACCGATAGGAGAAGTAGGTGGGGTGGGTGGCGGGTTAGCTGATTGGAAAGGTGGTGGTGATACAGGTTCGGGTGGGAAACCGGGTGGGGGTTCAGGAAAGATAGATACATAGGGTGATTCGGATGGTAGGGAGGTTGGAGTGTGGAGAGGTTGGTGATAGGGAAAGTCATGTTCATTGAAACGAACATGATGAGCAATATATAACCGTTTGGAGGATGGATCAAAGTAACGGTAACCATGGTGAACTGGGCTGTATCCAAGGAAAACACAAGGGGTTGATCGAAAATCAATTTTATGACGATTGTAAGGACGAAGATAAGGAAAACATTGGCATCCAAATACACGAAGAAAAGAATAATCAGGTTTACGTCTGAAGACATGTTCAAAAGGAGATTTGTTGGAGGAGACACGAGAGGAAGCCGATTAATTAAGTAAACGGTTGTTTCAAATTCAAATTTCCAGAACCGTTGAGGAAGAGAGGACTGTGCTAGAAGTGTAAGTCCAGTTTCCACAACATGACGATGACGACGTTCTACAAAGCCATTTTGTTCGCTTGTATGAGGACAAGAACGACAGTGAATTATGCCAAGACTATTGCAAAAAATGGTTAGAGGACGAAACTCGCCTCCCCAATCAGATTGAATGCATTTTAATTTGGTATTGAATTGTCGTTCAGTCATTTTAATAAAGTTGGTTAGCACGGGGTAAACATCAGATTTATGAATTAAAGGATAAAACCACACATACCTAGAATGATGATCAACACACAATAAAAAGAAACGATAACCATTGAGAGACGGGGCATGCGAAGGCCCCCAAACATCACAATAAACAAGATCCAAAATATTATTACTATGAAAATTCGAGTCTGATAAAGGCAATTTAGAAGACTCTCCTAATTGACAAGAAGAACATAAATTATTTGATAATTTGTCTGAAATAGGTAAAGAACAATGTGAAATAATAGATCGAAAAACTTGATTATGAGGATGTCCCAAGCGTTGATGCCAGATGTTTGAGGGAGCTTTGACAGCAGTGAACGCAACTTTAGGTAACGACCTGAGCTGAGGAAGGCGAATGGAGTACAAACCCTGCTCACTGGGGCCCGTTAGGAGGATAGTGCGTGTAGACTCGTCCTTCACAACAAAATAAGATGAGTGAAATTCAAAGAAAACATCATTGTCTACACAAAACTTTTGAACGGATAAAAGGTTTTGTTTTAATTCAGGGACATGAAGTATATCAGATAGTTTAAAGGTTTGGGTTGGTGAGTAAACTTTGGAAGAGCCGATATGAAAAATAGGTATAGAATTACCGTTACCAACAATTAAAGAATCGTTACCGTAATAAGCCTCGGAGTTGTCAATGCTAGATAGATCTGGAGTGGCATGGTGATTAGCTCCAGTGTCGGGTTTCCAAGAGGAGCCTGATTGTGAGGCAGCATCCGAGTATGTAGCATAATTGACCTGTGGTGGTGCACGAGATTGATTCAGTTGATTTGGGCACTGAGAAGGTAGATGACCTATGCCACAGCGGTTACAATGACCATACACCGTAATTTGAGTGGAAGCCCAAGAGAATTGTCGGGTGCCACTACTGTCCCGATTGCGAGAATTTGAAGCTGCACGGAAGTTACCACGCGAAGAGCAAGAGCCACGAGAGCCACGGTTGCCTCGATTGTTGTTGTTGAAAGACCGAGAGCCAAAGAAAGCTTGCGGACGTGGTGAGGTAACAGGATTGAGTTGATATCCTAACTGAGAGGCCATGAGTTGAAGATTATGAAGTTGTTGCTGAATATAGTCAAGATTGGGCTGTTGTGGAGGTGTAGTGGCAGCCGAGAGAGGCTGCTGTGTTGGTGTGGCAGCCGCTAAAAATGCTTGTGGAACCTGTGTATTGGCTGCCAACATCCTTGTAATCAGGTAATCATGATCGCTTAACAACCCATGGAGCTCGTTGAAGCTAACAGGAGGAGAACGGGCCAAAAGATTGGCCTTGAGGCCATTATATTCTTCACGAAGTCCTGCAAGGGTAAGCATAACAAGATCCTTATCTTTCATCAGTTCTCCGATATTAGCCAAGGCAGTAGCATATTCTTGTGCCCGACTTCGATAGTCAGCAGGTTTCTCATCACCCTTCATGGTGATTCTTAGCAGTTGATTTTTTAAAGTAAATTCATGAGAAGATGTAACTGGTGCATAGGCCCGTTCTAAAGATAGCCATACCTCACGTGAAGTTTTGCCCTGGATATGTTGAAAGGACTCCTCAGAGATAGTAGCGATGATAAGCATACGAAAATGAGCATCATTGGAGACCCAGGGTAGGTAGCTTGGGTTATCTGTTGTTGCTGATCCGTTGGTAACCTTCTGTTCAGGGCAGGGAACCGTACCTTCTACATAACCAAAGAGATTATGAGAGATGAGGAAGGATTCGATCATGGACCTCCAATATCCATAGTTAGTCGGTTTTAGGGTAAAGGCAAACTTGTGCGAATTGTGAGTTGTTTTCTCTTGATTGGTAAAAATTGTGATAGAAGCCATGATGCAGTTGCAGGTCGGAATTGCAGGAATTGAGAGTTTGTTTCTGGATTTTTGCTCCTGTTTATCAATGAATTGCAGGATTGAGTCGTTGCAGGATTTTTGCTGCTGGCGGCTGTATTAGGGTTAGGAGCCGTGGGTTTTTTTTTTTTTTTTTTTTGGAAGGGAAAAAGCTCTGATACCAAATCAGCAGATAGAATTGGAATCACGCTTCATTGAAATTGAATTAGAATTGAGATTACAAAGCCCTATATATAAAGATACTAGTTACAATTAGATACCCTTAATAATAATAGACTTGTCTAATAACTTAGTCTAACAATACCCACGATAGTTGGTCGGGTAACCGAGGAAAACGCATGGTGTGGATCGATGAGTGAGTTTATACGGACAGGTTGAGGAAGTGTTTGGGTAACTAAGGAATCCAAACACATGAAGTTGATCGTATGAGGGTTGGAGAAGGAAAAGAAGGGAAAGAGGTCTGTGAAATTATGTAGTTTGGTTGGGAGAACATTGTGAAGATATGAAGCCATATGGAGGGTTTAAGCCCAAAACTGTTAGTATATACTTGTGAGATATGAAGCCGTATGGAGGGTTTAACCCCAAATTTTTTAGTATATACTAACAATACAAGAGTGAATTAAGGAGATAACTATGGAAAGGAGAATATCTACAACTAATTAATAATCACTATTGATTTACAATACAAATGCCAATGCCAATGATATCTAGAAATATTATCGACTAACATATAATAGTCGTCAACCAACATTTGTAGAGAATCTTGATCTTGAGAGATCTCCTCTTGGATGTTCTCTGTGGCCTCTCAGTACTTACTATACACAATAACTATATGATACATTTGCATACACAATAACTATATGATATATTCGCAATACATGATTCATAGTGGTTTATCTCTTGTATACACAATTGACTTGAGCGTTCACGGGGCATCGGCCATGGGGACCCTCTACTAGGTTGCCCATGTTTGCAGTTTAATTCTATCTCAAGATGATGAAGACCAATGCTACACCACCACAACCGGACTTGTCACTGTTACTTGAGTATTGACACTAAGGATCATTGTAGCAACAAGTGGCACCACCCGTGGGATCGTAACATAATGTTTCATCGTGCCCAGATGGGCTTACGTATCAAGGTTTCTGAGAAGTTATTTTTATCTCCGGGTCCTAAACCCTATACTTTTGTGATAAAAATCGTAGAGTTGTGGATTGGACATGTGTCTGTTCCTTTTCAATGTATTTGTCATCCCGTAAGATTTTTTAAGTTTTGCTCTTCATTATGAAAATAATTAGTATAATAAGGGTGAAGGGGCGGAAGCGGCAAGGGTTTGCGAGGTGGTTGTTTGCCGCAAGGGGATGTACCACCGTCCCTGATGTGCCGCACGGTGAAGGTTTTTTGCGGTGAATACTTGCCGCATGCGGGGAAGAGGAGAGAGGGTGTAGTGGTGGGCCCCACTCTTTTCAACCAATCGTGCATTTTTTTAGACTGTGGGGTATGGGGCTTGGGTTTGGGCGTGAGTTGGCCATAAACGCCCAAGTCACCACCCCGGGTGGGCTTGAGTTTGGGCGTGGCCCCTTGGGCGGGAGTTTAAAGCCGGGCGTGGGGCATGCTAGCGATCCTATGTGGCCGGCTCTTATTGGGTTGTTGGCTAGGGCATAGCTGGCCATGTTTAAATTTTCTTTTTTTATTTTTATTTTTACAAGTTTCCACGCCACCCCAGCCACGCCCCATCATACCCCTTTGAAATTGGCTTTTGGTCTTGGGTGCCCCATACTCCACGTGTCAACCCATGCCCCAAACTACCATACCCCATGGTCTTAAATGGTTTGGGTGTATGAGAGAGAAATTGATATGACACATCATGATTGGGTGGATGCAAATTTCTCTTCATCTCATAAGGGGTGCACCCCTTTCACCCTAATAATGAAAGATCAGCGAGCACAAACCATGGACTTAGAAAAGTTTCACTTAATATTTTTTTGAGAAAAATGCCAAGATAGTCCCTGTGGTTTGCTCCATATTCACCTATAGTCCCTACATTTTTAAAATTACAACTATTGTCCCTAACTTTTTTACATACATACGTACATACATACCTGACAAGTTATGGTTATAATTTTAGAGGTTTCTGAGTATATGAAAAAATCCTGGTTGGATCCGTACCATGAAAAGTTTGTAGCTGCATGGACTTACAAAACACTTAGTTTTCACCAGACTACAACCAACAGAGTTGAGGGCATGCATGCATTTCTAAAAAGTGACCTTCCAAGTCATCGCAACACGCTGGTTAAATTTGTGGGGTTTGTTGATCGTATTGTTGGGAAACAATATACGGAGATTAAAAGAGATTTTGAAACAAGCCTTAGAAAAGTAATGAACAACCACAAGGTTCACCCCATGCTTGCAAATGTACTTCGAAAGGTTTCAATATATGCTATTGAGCTTATGGCTTTCGAGCTACGACGTAAGGAAGACGGGTTGAGAGCCTACGTTGCAACTTGTTGTTGCCAGCTTTTTACCAGTTGTGGTTTGCCATGTGCTTGTCGTTTGGAAAAGTTAGAAAAAAGGTATATTTACATTTTGACTCTTGGCTTTTATGATTTCAGTACCTAATTTACTACCATATGTTTTCGTTCATAGGGGGAAAATCCGAATCAATTCGATAGACGTGTTCTGAAAGAAGGTTGACTTTAAGCCGGCAAGGAGTAAGATTGAAGATATCGATGTAGACGCGGAATTTGAAAAACTAAAACAACAAATCAATCCAACACCTCCTCAAGTGAAAAAGAGCTACTTAGAAAAATTTAAACAAATCATCATGCCAGGTAACAATACGAAAAAATCTCCTGTTGTTCAAATGAACACCCGTGGTCGTCCAGCATTGAAGACGCAAGAACAAAGGACGGCAGAAGCTGCAAGAAAAAGCTCGTATATAACGTCGGAAGAAAGTGGGTTCAACGTCTCGTACGATCTTCCTCGTCACAGCACGTGCGTATCATCCCAAGACTCTAGAAGACAAGAAAAAGAACAACCGCTTAACCTTCTCCCTGATTTCCCAATGATCACGTTGGTTCCTAAGTCAGATATAGCTATCGGGAACTATGGATGTCACATTCCAAAAGTGTTTCACCCATACATCTCGAAAATAAAGGATGTGAAACAAGATGGTCACTGTGGGTTTCGATCGGTAGCTGTGGGGTTAGAACAGAAACAAACAAAATATTTTTCTATTCGGCGGCAACTTTTAATGGAGTTGCGTATGACCTAGGGTATTTGGAGGCAAGTCTTCGATCCGGAAACGTAGGACATTATGATGAGTTGTTTAACAGGATAAGTTTTCATGGAGTGGGTAGAACAGAGTCCAAAAATTATATGGTGATGCCTGAGACGAGATTTCTTATTGCTCAAAGATATGGACATATGGTGTGATTGTTCACACGTTGGACATTCGTGGCAGCGACACAATTTTCCCTATGCTGGGCGGTCCGGATGAAGCTGAGGAACCTCATCAAGTGGTTGCGGTTGTGTTCATCGACGGTGGACATTTCATCCACGTAAAGCTTGAAGAACCCTATCCAATGCCACCCCCGAACTATCTTTGGACTTTGAAAAGAATAAAGAGTGCAGCAGCCTGGCATGACTTATACAAGGATCGAATCGACGCATATCGAAGGCTAATGTACACATGATGTGCGTGAAGTGTGTTATGGTTTTAATGTTTATTTTAAGCCATTTTACACTTTCTTTAGCCAAGTTTTAAATTTATAAAACACGATATTTACTAACACTAAACACATATATGGGCAAGTGCACCCATCGTGAGTGTAGTATAGTGTTGGTAAGATACCGAGGTCGTCCAAGGACACAAGAGCTTTTAGTACCGGTTTATCCTCAACGTCTAATCAAATCAAAAAGTTTAGAAAAATGGTTTTAAGCTAAGAAAAATAAAAACTAACTAAAATGCTGAAAAATAAAAATAAAAGAAAAACAGATAGACAAGATGAATCACTTGGTTCCGACTCGTGTATAGTGTAACCTTTGATTATTTCCGCACTTTTGCACTTATTTAAGAGATTATCTTAGTTATTGTAGTAGGCCCCTCTTTTGGAGGTGACGTTACCCGTAGTTTGAGTCAGCAAGGATACAATCCTAAAGGGTCGGATTATTGAAAGATAATTAATTAAGTTATTAATGCAAATTATGGTAGGCCCCACTTTTGGAAGTGACGTTACCCTCGACTAAGTAGTCTGAGTCAGCAGGGATACAGTCCTAAATAGCCGGGTTATAGTATTAATAGTAGTTAACTTATGAGGGGATCAAAGAGTTTGGACCCTCGCCATCCAATATCGTTAAGTATTGAAGGAGGTCCTACTAAATTTGACCCAGGTCCATTGCAGGACCTCTAAACGCTGAACAATGGCAAGACTCTTACCAAACCGTTCCCTGAACCCCCGACCAGGTAGCCAACATACCTCCATATAGACCGTGGAGATATGAATGGTGAAAATCTTTTATTTTATATAGACAGTAAAATAATGTCAAGACACCACGGACAAACGATAAGGAAGAATCACCTTCAACATAAGAAACTAGTTATTAAATTCATTAATACAAAACTAAGTAAAAAGTGTGAAAAGATTAGAAATAAAAAGTATTACACTAGACACTTGTCTTCACCAAGTGATGTAAGAGACTTAGGCAAACATGGCCTTGATTGTCAAGAACTCTTACGATCAATCTTGGATCCCGAGACGACTCACACACTCTATGATGGACAATGGATGATGGTGTTATGGTGGTGGTGGGTGGTGGATGAAGTGTGAGAGAGGTGGTGTGCCAAGGGATGGTTTGAGCTTGAGCCAAGCACTCCTATTTATAGGCTGAACAGAAGCTCGGGCACGGCCCCGTGTCCAGTGGGCACGGCCCCGTGTCCACATCCTCTCTTTCTTCATTTAATGCAGCTTGTCTTTATTAGTTGACCACACCCCCGTGTCCGCTGAGCACGACCCCGTGTGCAGAAGAATCTTTGTACTATGAAGATTTGCCTGGATTGTGCGAATCTTATAGTTGACCACGGCCCCGTGTCCGCTGAGCACGGCCCCGTGGTGGGCAATAGAAGCTTCTACCACTTTGTCTTTTCTGCTGACACTTGGGCACGCCCCTGTGCTGGCTGAGCACGGGGCGTGTTCAGTCTTCTGTCTTCTTGTTTTGCTTGGGAAGATGCTGTCGTGGGGTCGGGCATGTCACGTTTGTTCCTTTTCTTGTATTTATGTTAGATTTTGCTGTCTTTTTGCTTCTTTTGTTAATTTGAGCTCATTTAATCCTGAAAATACAAAAGGAAGACAAAAGCACACTTTTTCCAACATTAGTACTAAAAAAGGTTAGTTTTATGCCACAATTGATGTAATTTATATGTTGCATTTTGCACACATCAAATACCCCCACACTTGAATCTTTGCTTGTCCTCAAGCAAAACTCTTTATAATGTGGCTTTACACACCCAAATGGAATGGGTAGAGAAGAAGGTTTTTGCGCTTGTCATAGAGTGTCGGGATTTCCAAGATTCTTTATTTAGTTTTATTTTTATTTATTTACAATCCTATTCGTGATGATTTATTTAAAACTTTTCATAAGATAAATTACTTATTAGGGCATAACATGCCTCTTTAAAATTCTATTTATATACAAGTTCACATACCTCACGGGGATCACTCAACACTCGGCCGAAAATGTATTTTTGTGGATCACTCGAGAGCAGCATGGAACTTACTCCTACCATATGTTTGCCAAGCAATCAATCCTCCTCCTTTTTAACTATGTACCTTTGTAAATATCAAGAGGACTTTTTGGGTGAAGGGTTAGGCTTGGGTTAAAGGTAGGTGGTTGGGTTAGTGGTTAGTAGAAAAAGGGCGAAAAGCGTAACAAGCGTCGGTTTTCGTAAGACTTTATTTTTGCAACTTTTATTTTGATGAAGCTATTATTCAAACAAAGTCATTTTTGATAAACTTGTTTGTTTATTTGTTTTTGCTTCATCATCAACAATTTTTTTTTGAAAGGTCATACGAAAAGCCGAGCTAGTTACTAAAACAAAGGGTTAAAAATGAAAAAGGTTTTGGTGGGTAAAAGGGTGTTTGGTTTGGGTTATGAAATGAAAAGGTTTAGGCTCAAAGGGGCTAACTAGGGGGATTTTGGGTAGGTGGTAAAAAAAAAAAAATAATGGTGTAGAAATAAAAAGGGTTAGTCCTAATGCCTCCATCATTTACTTACTCGGGTTTAAGTTGGTAAGGACCGGGAATGTATCGTCGTGGCAAGTTCTAGAGTCGTAAGAACCAAGCGGCTATTCACACAAGAAACGAAAAATGAGCATTTAGTTTAATGATATGTAATTGTATGCTCAATAAAGGCTCAAAACTCACTTTTGTGGGAATGGGTTTTTTATGTGATCAAGTATATATAATCAGATTTTAACTAAGTTTGTCATGCCTTTTCATAATTTTCTTATGTTGGTTCTTTTTATCACGACGCTATCGGTTTTAAATTCGTAAAAATATAACCTTTTTAGAACTTGAAATTCCCAAGTTAAACCTAGACAAGTAAAAAAATGAACAATTTTTTGAAAAAATTTAGGGTGATTAGCGGTTCCAATAGAGTTTTGTGTAAGGCTTGTATTTAGGACTTGCAAGATTCAAGGTTTTAGCATCCCCCCCACACTTAAATTACACATTGTCCTCCATGTGTCCCAAAAATAAGTTTTTAGGTTGATTGAATGTGTAAAAAGGTGTGAAAAAGCAAAAATTTTGTGTTACTGGGCGCTGAACACGGCCCCGTGTTGTCCGGGCACGGCCCCGTGTTCAAGTGTCAGTAACAATATTAAATCAAGAGAAACAGAAGTCTGGACACGGGGGCGTATTGGGTGAACACGGCCCGTGTCCAGTTACCTGAACTGGGTCTTTTCTGCAGACTGTGCAGCACGGGGCCGTGTTGGGCGGACACGGCCCGTGCCGAACCGACTGTAAACGAAGAATTTTGTCGGATGGTCCTGTTTTCCTGCATGGGGTGCTGGTTCAAGCTTCCCTTGTTTCCTTTGCCATCTCAAGTGTGTTTTATTCATTTCAACACCATCCAAACACCAAATTAACTAAAACCATCATTCATTAAGTCATAGAGAGAAATACATAATAGTCCTAAAAATTAAAATACTAGATAGTTAGGTCAAAGAAGCACAAGAAATCTAAACCAAGAAGTTCTAGCCTACTACTTATTCTATTAGCAAAATTTCCGAAAAGGTAAATCTTTCGGTTAAATGTGGCTTGACAAACTTCTTTCTCCGGGCATGGGTTCCTCACACGTCGGCGAGCCATTCTTCGATCTCCCTAGGGAAAAGAAAAGCGGGCTTATTAGCATTGGTTTGAGGAGGTGCAACTTCCACCGGGATTTCTTGGAGTTCTTCAAGAGGAGGTTTCGCCGGAATGTCGTCCCAACCGGTAGGATTGTGGATTCCAAGTGCTAGGTTCCAATCCTCTTGAGGGAGGATTGGTTCCATGGGAGGTGTTACAAGAATGTTTAACCTATGGTGCAAGAGGTTTATTTCTTGAAACTGTTTTCCAACCCCACCGAGAGATAATTTATACGGTCTATGAGGACCTCCTCTACCGAAGTCATCTCGTCAAGGGCTTCACGTAGCGCCATCACGTATCTTACGAGAGTTGCTTCAATCGATGGCCTCCTTTCCCTTCGACTGTTTCTGGAGTGCGCAGAAGAGGTTCCACTGTTTTGGCTAGACATTCTACGAAAACACACCAAAAATATTTCGTTTTAATGAAACAGTACCACGGACACGGCCCCGTGCTCAATGAGCACGGCCCCGTGTTCAACTTTCTGCAGACTTTTAGAACAAGGAGTCTTGGAGTTTCAAATTATTTTCCCAACTAATGAAGCTTTTTTGAGCAGAAATAACTTAAAACAATGTTGTGTAACTTATGTTTAACAAGATTCCTTGAACAAAAACTCAACAATCATCACAATGAAGCTTGAAATCAAGCTTCAATGGAGGTGTTGTTGCAAGAAAGGTGAAGAAGAAGGTAATGGATAAAAGAAGAAAGGACAAGATGTTTGTTAGAACCTTCTTTTAGAACATACCTAGGATGGTAAGTTAGAAAATCCTTTCAAATCTTTGTCCCTGGATGGTCCAAATGTGCAGGATTCTTGGCTGTATTTATAGAAAACGGCAGCATGCTGGACACGGCCCCGTGTCGGCTGGACACGGCCCCGTGTGCAGGCAAGATCCTGACACGTTTTGTTCGTATTCTGACAAAAGTCAGAAGGGAATCTTTTGGTGGACACGGGGGCGTGTTGACCTAGGCACGGCCCCGTGTCGGAAGGCTGTTTTATGAAGTGTGTCTATTTTTAAGGAACTTTTCCGGATCGGGCGGTTCCTTACTGGATGGAACAACCCCAAAGTGCCTAAGATACCTTAATTGCTCTAGATTAAGACGAGAACGCAAGAGGTTGTCGGTGAGGGTGATTCCTTTGCTATATGTAGGTGGACAAGTCCAACCCTTTTTCGGGCTCTCGTTAAAGAAGGTGTATGTCGAATCGCTCAGGTCTATGTATGCATCGAACGAAGTCGATGGGGAGTCCTTCACGGCACAATCGACACAGGGACGACTATCGCTCAAGTCCTCACTGGAGTTAGAAGTATCGTCGGAAACAACGAAGTTGTTTGAATGCGGTTCTAACACTTCTTCTTGGCTATTGTCCTGGAAAAGATCATTGAAATCTTTCCTAAGTTCTTTTAACCAATTAAGAATTAGATCTTCTAATTGAAATAATTCATCGAGAAGCATTTCTCCTAGAAAATCTGGTTGGGAGCATTCAAGGGAGAGATAGGGATTATTTTTACTTTCGCCCCTCTTAAGGATACAAGGAAACGATGGGTCTATATAGTGGGGCTTATAATTTAGAAAATAGCATTCTAATTCCTTATGGTTACCACCACATAATTGACACCACGTAGTACCATAAGAGTGCCGAAAGTAAAAAGTATCAGTATCACTCATGTTTGTGTCAGAAATTACCAGCCGCCGGGATCTTACGGTTCTGTTTTCAGTAACTGAAACTTGGGCACGAGGGCGTGTTGAGTGGGCACGGCCCCGTGTTCAGCTACTGTCTGACTTAAAACAGGATTGCCAGTTCCAATGATTGGGCACGGGGCGTGTTCAGCGGGCACGGCCCGTGCTGAGTTCTGCAGAAGCTGAAAAACTAAGAAAAATCCTAAAAAAAATGAAAAATAAGAAAAACGATTAGGCCGCTGATTCCTAACTTTCTTAAAATCCTTGTGTCCCCGGCAGCGGCGCCAAAAACTTGATGTGCGTGAAGTGTGTTATGGTTTTAATGTTTATTTTAAGCCCTTTCACACTTTCTTTAGCCAAGTTTTAAATTTATAAAACACGATATTTACTAACACTAAACACACATATGGGCAAGTGCACCCATCGTGAGCGTAGTATAGTGTTGGTAAGATACCGAGGTCGTCCAAGGTCACAAGAGCTTTTAGTACCGGTTTATCCTCAACGTCTAATCAAATCAAAAAGTTTAGAAAAATGGTTTTAAGCTAAGAAAAATAAAAACTAACTAAAATGCCGAAAAATAAAAATAAAAGAAAAACAGATAGACAAGATGAATCACTTGGTTCCGACTCGTGTATAGTGTAACCTTTGATTATTTCCGCACTTTTGCACTTATTTAAGAGATTATCTTAGTTATTGTAGTAGGCCCTCTTTTGGAGGTGACGTTACCCGTAGTTTGAGTCAGCAAGGATACAATCCTAAAGGGTCGGATTATTGAAAGATAATTAATTAAGTTATTAATGCAAATTATGGTAGGCCCCTCTTTTGGAAGTGACGTTACCCTCGACTAAGTAGTCTGAGTCAGCAGGGATACAGTCCTAAATAGCCGGGTTATAGTATTAATAGTAGTTAACTTATGAGGGGATCAAAGAGTTTGGACCCCCGCCATCCAATACCGTTAAGTATTGAAGGAGGTCCTACTAAATTTGACCCAGGTCCATTGCAGGACCTCTAAACGCTGAACAATGGCAAGACTCTTACCAAACCGTTCCCTTAACCCCCGACCAGGTAGCCAACATACCTCCATATAGACCGTGGAGATATGAATGGTGAAAATATTTTATTTTATATAGACAGTAAAATAATGTCAAGACACCACGGACAAACGATAAGGAAGAATCACCTTCAACATAAGAAACTAGTTATTAAAGTCATTAATACAAAACCAAGTAAAAAGTGCGAAAATATTAGAAATAAAAAGTATTACACTAGACACTTGTCTTCACCAAGTGATGTAATAGACTTAGGCAAACATGGCCTTGATTGTCAAGAACTCTTACGATCAATCTTGGATCTCGAGACGACTCACACACTCTATGATGGACAATGGATGATGGTGGTGGATGATGGTGTTATGGTGGTGGTGGGTGGTGGATGAAGTGTGAGAGAGGTGGTGTGCCAAGGGATGGTTTGAGCTTGAGCCAAGCACTCCTATTTATAGGCTAAACAGAAGCTCGGGCACGGCCCCGTGTCCACATCCTCTCTTTCTTCATTTAATGCAGCTTGTCTTTATTAGTTGACCACACCCCCGTGTCCGCTGAGCACGACCCCGTGTGCAGAAGAATCTTTGTACTATGAAGATTTGCCTGGATTGTGCGAATCTTATAGTTGACCACGGCCCCGTGTCCGCTGAGCACGGCCCCGTGGTGGGCAATAGAAGCTTCTACCACTTTGTCTTTTCTGCTAACACTTGGGCACGCCCCCGTGCTGGCTGAGCACGGGGCGTGTTCAGTCTTCTGTCTTCTTGTTTTGCTTGGGAAGTTGCTGTCGTGGGGTCGGGCATGTCACGTTTGTTCCTTTTCTTGTATTTATGTTAGATTTTGCTGTCTTTTTGGTTCTTTTGTTAATTTGAGCTCATTTAATCCTGAAAATACAAAAGGAAGACAAAAGCACACTTTTTCCAACATTAGTACTAAAAAAGGGTTAGTTTTATGCCACAATTGATGTAATTTATATGTTGCATTTTGCACACATCAACACACCTGTTGACCTTAATGTTTTCCCATATGTTCAAGATATAGGTTAAGTATATATAATTGTAATCTAATTAATCAGTTATAATCCAAAAGTGTGTTTGTGATTGTTATTGTTCAAAAGATGCGCTTCTATCATGCGTCATGCTAACCCGAATCTCACCCACATGACCCGTACGGCCAAAATACGCCATAATACGAACAATAGAGACATAATACGCCATAACAAACAAATCTACGCACTAATATGATACTTACAGACCATATACGCAATAATACGACACTTACAGACGGTAAACGTCATGATACCGAATGTCACCAAAACAGCCCGTACGGCCAAAATACGTGATAGCACGGAACAATAGTGACAATAAACGTCATAATACGACACTTAATGAAAAAATACGTCAAATACTGATCCGGTAGGACGTGTATATTATACAACACGGCACATTGGACTACAAGTGAAATCAAAACAGAATCACATGAAATCATGGAATACGGCAACACACGTGACCGAACTTATCCGGACCGTGCCGTATAGATCATAAACTTCGTAAAATGACTTGTAATGACAAAATACGTCACGATATGACAAGTATAGGTGTGTTTTTGAATTAAAATCAATTTAAAAAAAAAAACCCCCAAAACGCCCCGCTTTGGCCAAAGCGTTGCGTTTTGGGTTTCAAAATTTACATTTTTTACCCAAAGCGCTGCAGCTTTGGGCCAAAAATGTAAAATTTGAAGCCAAAACACACCGCTTTGTACAAAGCGGGGCGTTTTGGCCCTGCGTATAACCCCCAGCTTTGGTTTAAACTCAACCAAACACACAAACACACACATAACGGTGTGAATTCAAACACTTGACTCCCCCGAGCTCAATTCAAGACCTTTTTGGACGATTCAAAAGCTATAAGGTGCGATTACTAGTCGCCGTTTATGTACATTCATTAATTTTCATGCATGGATTGTGTTTTGAATCGATTTTTGGGTTGATGATCGCTGTTGGTGGGTTTTTTTTTTTTTTTTGAAAATCAGAAGAGGCAAAGCGCCCAGCTTAGCCCAAAGCGCCCAGCTTTGCCCTCTTTTTATAAATTATAATTTTTTTTAAAATAAACATTGTTTTTAAAAATAAAATTGTTTTTAAAAATAAAAAAACTTGTTTTAAATTTGTTATAAAATTGTAATATATATTTCTAAAATTATAATTTTTTTTAAATTGTTTTTAAATTTGTTATAAAATCGTATTTAAAAATTGTTTTTAAATTTGTTATTAAATTATTTTTGAAAATTGTTTCTTTATATTTGTATTTTTTTAACACACAAATATGGATATGGATTTCAACATGGATATGGGTTTAGAGGATCAGTGTGACAACTCGGAATTTAGAACCTTTCATCGTATCTCGATGTAGCATGCTTGAACGTTATGTGACTAGTTAACTTGTTGGCTTAATGAATGATATAAGTGAAATTATGTGATTATGTGTTGTGCTTGTATGTATGCGTGTATGTATATGACCCGAGACACAAGGACCCGACTCGAGACCATGCGGTCTCGAGTGAACAGTAACGGTTGGGCCGGATTGGGCCATACACCCCTTTTGAGCCCACTCGAAACCCTTGTAGGGTGCACCACCCAAACCGGGTCTAAAACCCCCATCCACCTTTTTCCCTTACACTCTCACACACTCTCTCCCTCACTAAAACCCTAGAACTACAAGACCTCCTCTCCTTTCTCTCGGACCAAACCGGCGATAACAGGGACACTCGGCTCGATTCAAGCTCGGAATCATCACTCGGAAGCTCACCCATCGACTCTTCATACCCTCACACTTCGAGTCTCTACCGGTTAGTGTTCTAATGTGTCCTAGGTGTTATATGTGTGCTAGATGTCATGTGTGCTTGATGAATGAAACATATGCTTAACCTCTTTTATACAATCTTGATTGACCTAATGAGTAAGAATCATGAAATACATGAAGATTGTTGTTATTCATCTATGATGTAGATGCTTGATTTCTAGATAAAGTCATGGTTAGGAAGAATAGAGTGGTTTGTTAATGATCATGCTAACTTGACATATGAATAAGTAGAAAAATGTTTGAATATGGTGCTATTATGTTCTCGGTTGGGTGTGTGAATGATGAGGATCGATGGTGCATTAAACTAGGTGGATTATGCTAGCATAAATCGGTTTAAATGAGCATGTTTGTTTAGGATGAAAACCCTAAAGATGAACTAGATGAATATGTGTTGAATATGGCATGAAGATTGGATAATATTTGAAAATGCTTGTTTGATCCATTTTGGTTAATTGTTAGACAAATAGACATGTTTGTAGAACCTCATTGGATAGTACATAAAAATCACAACAGTGGAATTCTGTTGGATAGTACAACGCGGGCAGATGCATCAGAATCAGCAAGTGAACAAGTCGAGACCACTGGTCTCGACTCGAGACCATGAAGCTACAACTCGAGACCGCAACGGTTGCGACTCGAGACCCAGACCAAGCAAGTCAAAAACGGACTTCAGGGACTCGAGACCATCAAGGTCTCGACTCGAGACCACGTCGTGACAACTCGAGACGGGACTCGAAACCTCAGAGGTTGCGAGTCATGCCTGCACCACTCGAGACCAACCATTACAAGTCGAGACCTCCTGGTTGCGACTCGAGACCGCATGTTCTCGAGTCGGGATCACCTTGTCTCGACTGGGCTGCTCACTTTAGTTATTGGGCCACAACGTGATTTGTTTGGGCTGCCTGTTTAACTGAACTATGTGTTAGTTGTTACTGTTGACTGATCCCATAGTAGAACAGGCCCAATAACTAAACATATAACTGTATGCATGCTATGTGTTAGAATATGTGAAAAACATACGTGCACTACCTAAATACGAACCTGACTTGTATGGTACAACTATGTTAGGACGTGGTTGACCACAATATAGCTTGATTGACCTTTCTGTGTATCTGCTGAGCAAACCAAGGTGAGTTCACACCCTCTACAAAGCATGGGATTCCCAGGGGTTGGGAATGGGGTTAAGGAACATGGATTCCTCGTCCTTTCTTGGGTAGGACAGTATCGGTTCAGGAATGTAATTCCTCGTCCTCATGGACAGTTAACTCGGACTAGACCAAAACTCTATCACGAAGTCCCTCCTTTTTATATCGACTTAATCGCCGGGCCAATGGCGAGCGGGTCATTAGTTAGATAGCGCTATTTAGGTCTGACAAGCCTCACACCGTGCCGCAGAGGACGGGCGTGAACTAATGGATCTGGGCACGTCAATGATGATAGACATTGACAGTTCAGGGCACAAAAACATGACTACAGTCAGCAGTCGATATGGTAACGAGTCTAGTGTATACATGGGTTAGCCCCCACGGCCGAAATGCCAGATAACTACCATGGGGTGGCCCCCACGGCTGGATTGCCAGAGTAACCGGGAATAAACAAGTCACGTTTTTCAACTATGGGGTAACCCCCACGGCAGGATGCCAGATAAAGGAAACTGTTTTCGAAACAACTTAAAACGAACACCCAACCGTGAACTCACTCAACTTGTTGTTGACTCGTTACTACATGCTTTGCAGGTCAATAGGTACTTAGCTGGAGCTTGCATGGAAGAGAGTCGTTGTGGGACATGGACAGCTGTGTGCCATGTTAAACTTTGGAACAATCAAACTTATGTTATGGTTTTAAACATTATGCTTCCGCTTCCAACTTAAACTATGTTTTGTTTGGATTCCAATTGTATTGGTTGGATTTTATGATTACTTACATGCTTGTTCAATATGATTGGTGGCTGGATCCTGGTCAGTCACGCCTCCAAGCGGTGGTATCCCGCAGGTGGATTTTGGGGGTGTGACAGATTGGTATCATAGCCATTGGTTATAGTGAACTTGGTTTTAATAAGGGGAAAAGTTTTATTAAAATCAGACTATAACCTGTACAGTGCTCTACGATCCACAACAACGCTTCACTCCACATGCAAGGCTCAAGATTCTAGGTGATATGATCTGAGTATATATTGCCTACATGTTAGTTACGTAGTACATTGCTCATGGTATGTTTGGCTTGTATAACTACTGTTGCTTGAACACGTGTGTGCTTACTCTCTTCTGTCATCGCATTTTCGCGAACCTCTCTCACTCATGTTCCCCTTGATATGAAGATCATGTCTGGACGCGTTAACATGACACAAGCCCAGTTGACGGCTCTGATTAACGAACGAGTTGATGCGGCACTGGCAGCTGCACACGCAGGAGGTATATCCTGCAGTCCAAACTCATTCTAGGATCTTTAGATCCTAACCTCGTGAACCAACCTTTGTGTTAAACTCTGTCCTTTCTTACACCCACGACAGGTCAACATGCTCAGCCACCTGTGTGCACCTTTAAAACTTTTATGGACTGCCGACCAACTACTTTTAGCGGCACTGAAGGAGCTGTAGGTCTCCTTCACTGGTTTGAGAAGCTCGAGTCAGTTTTCGAAATGTGTGAATGCCCTGAGGCGCGCAGGGTGAAGTATGCTACCGGTACTCTCGAGGGTTTAGCTCTCACATGGTGGAACGCTCAGGTCCAAATGCTGGGGTTGGTTGCTGCCAACGCCACCCCATGGGAAAATTTTAAAGAGATGGTCAAGGAAGAATACTGCAGTCGGGATGAGATTCACAAACTGGAGGTAGAATTCTTCAACCTCAAGATGACGGGGTCGGAAATTGAAGCTTATGTGAAAAGGTCGAACGAACTGGCAATTCTGTGTCCTACTATGGTGGATCCTCCCATCAAACGCATCGAACTATTTCTCAAGGGCTTAGTGCCAGAAATCCAAAGTCATGTGACTTCAGCTAACCTCGCCACCATCCAGCAAGTTGTTCAATTGGCTCACCGTCTCACGGATCAGGCGGTGGAGCAGAACAGGTTACCAAAGCGCATAGGTGCTGCAACTACTTCAGGTGCTCTTAATGACAACAAACGGAAATGGGATGGAGCTTCAAGTAAGGGTTCAACTTCTGTTCAGTCTCAGTCTCAGCAGAGAAAGACTGAAGACTACAAGAGCCCTAGTCAGCAATCATCTGGTGGTCAAAGTCATGGTGGGTACAAAGGGAATCACCCCAAATGCAATCGCTGCAGCCTGCACCACAGCGGGCCATGCACCAGGGGCAACTGTCATCGGTGCAACAAGCCAGGTCACGCTGCAAAGGATTGCAGGAGCTTATATCCCGCCAATCAGAATCGTCAGCAAGCTCAACAGAACCAATGCCATCAGCAGCATCAAGGTGATAACAAAGGGTGCTTTCAGTGTGGAGCTGAAGGCCATTTCAAGAGGGATTGCCCCCAACTAAACAGGAACCAGAACAACAACAACAACAACAATAACAACAATCAGGGGAATGGTAACAATGGGAACAACAACAACAATGGTGCCAGGGGGCGGGCGTTCGTGATTGGCCAAGGTGAAGCAAGGAATGACCCCAATGTCGTGGCGGGTAAGTTCCTTCTCGACGACTTTTATGTTACAGTTTTATTTGATTCGGGTGCCGATACTAGCTACATGTCGTTAGAAGTTAGTCGAATGCTTAAGCGTATTCCAACACCTTTGAGCAACAAGCACACTGTAGAGCTAGCAAATGGTAAGAGTTTAGAGGCCACACACGTAGTCAAGGGTTATAGACTTGTTCTTGCTAACCAGACCTTCTCTATCGACCTTATTCCTATCGTCTTGGGTAGTTTCGACGTTGTCATTGGGATGGATTGGTTATCCCAACACCGAGCAGAGATCCTTTGCAACGAGAAGATTGTTCGTATTCCTAGTTCCGGTAATGAACCTCTCATGATTCGTGGTGACAAGAGGAGTGCTGTTGAGAACATCATCTCTCTCCTTAAGTCCCAGAAGTGCTTGCGAAAGGGCCACACTGCCATTTTGGCGCTCGTTACTGACACCTCGGAGAAAGAGAAGAAGATAGAAGATTTTCCAATTGTACGCGACTATCCTGAGGTATTTCCAGAGGAATTACCCGGCCTTCCGCCTCATCGCTAGGTCGAGTTTCAGATTGAACTAGCTCCTAGAGGTGCGCCTATAGCTCGTGCACCTTATCGTTTAGCTCCATCAGAGTTGGAAGAACTCTCTACGCAACTACAAGAACTCTTAGATAAGGGTTTCATTCGTCCTAGCTCATCGCCCTGGGGAGCTCCAGTGCTATTTGTGAAGAAGAAAGACGGTACCTTTAGAATGTGCATCGACTACCAGGAACTCAACAAGGTGACGGTGAAGAATCGTTATCCTCTACCACGCATTGACGACTTGTTCGACCAGCTGCAAGGGTCAAGCTACTATTCAAAGATTGATTTGAGGTCGGGATATCACCAGCTGAGAGTCCGAGAAGAGGACGTCTCCAAGAAAGCCTTTAGAACTCGATATGGCCACTATGAGTTTTTGGTCATGCCTTTTGGGCTGACAAACGCACCTGCGATTTTCATGGACTTGATGAATCGAGTGTGCAAACCTTACCTGGACAAGTTCGTAATAGTCTTCATCGACGACATCCTGATCTATTCTAAGAGTCAGGAGGAACACGAGCACCATCTACGACTTATTTTGGAACTCCTTCGAGCAGAACAGCTATACGGCAAGTTTTCAAAATGCGACTTCTGGCTTCGTGAAGTCCATTTCTTAGGCCATGTGGTGAACAAAGATGGGATTCACGTTGATCCATCCAAGGTAGACTCGATCAAGAACTGGTATGCACCTCGCACACCAACGGAAATTCGCCAATTCTTGGGTTTGGCAGGTTACTACAGGAGATTCATTAAGGATTTTTCCAAGATTGCACAACCTCTCACCTCACTAACGCAGAAAGGCATTGCTTATCGATGGGGAAATGCACAGGAGTTAGCATTTCAGCATTTAAAGGATAGACTTTGCAGCGCACCCATCCTTTCCTTGCCAGAGGGCACAGACGACTTCGTGGTCTACTGCGACGCATCAATTCAGGGTCTTGGTTGTGTACTGATGCAACGGGATAAGGTTATAGCCTACGCCACACGCCAACTTAAAGTTCATGAAAAGAACTACACTACACATGATTTAGAGCTGGGAGCTGTTGTTTTTGCACTTAAGATATGGCGACATTACTTGTACGGTACCAAGTGCACCATTTACACCGATCACAGAAGTCTCGAGCACATCTTCAAGCAGAAGGAGCTAAACATGCGTCAACGACGGTGGGTCGAGTTACTAAACGATTACGAATGTGCAATCAAGTACCATCCTGGCAAAGCCAATGTGGTGGCTGACGCCCTCAGTCGAAAGGACACTACGCCTAAGCACGTACGAGCTTTACAGCTCACTATACATTCTAGTCTTCCTTCTCAAATACGAGACGCTCAGATAGAGGCATTGAAACCAGAAAACGTCAGGGCTGAAGCCCTACGCGGCTCAAGGCAACGATTAGAACAAAAGGAAGACGGTGCATACTACGTAACGGGACGCATTTGGGTCCCACTCTATGGCAACTTACGAGAGCTTGTGATGGATGAAGCACACAAGTCTCGCTACTCGGTACATCCTGGTGCGGATAAGATGTATCACGATATCAAAACTACGTATTGGTGGCCTAGCATGAAGGCCCACATAGCAACTTACGTCAGCAAGTGTTTGACTTGTGCGAGAGTCAAGACTGAATACCAGAAACCCTCAGGCCTACTCCAACAACCAGAAATACCACAATGGAAATGGGAGCAGATTTCCATGGATTTCGTTACCGGCCTGCCTAGATCTCAACGCAGAAATGACACTATCTGGGTGATCGTGGATCGACTCACGAAGTCTGCACACTTCTTGGCTATCAAGGAAACGGATAAGTTCTCCACTCTAGCAGACGTATACCTTAAGGAAGTTGTTTCGAGGCACGGGGTGCCCACCTCCATTATCTCGGATCGTGATGCACGATTTACTTCAGAGTTGTGGCAAGCTATGCACAAATCTTTTGGCTCACGGTTAGACATGAGCACAGCGTATCACCCTCAGACGGACGGGCAGTCTGAGCGCACTATTCAAACCTTAGAAGACATGCTTCGTGCATGTGTAATCGACTTTGGCAACAGCTGGGAAAAGCATCTGCCACTTGTGGAATTCTCGTACAATAACAGCTACCACACCAGCATCAAAGCTGCTCCGTTTGAGGCATTGTACGGGCATAAATGCCGGTCACCTCTTTGTTGGGCAGAGGTGGGGGATAGTCAAATCACTGGTCCAGAACTTGTGGTAGACACAACCGAGCGGATTGCTCAAATACGACAACGCATGGCGGCAGCTCGTGACCGTCAGAAAAGCTACGCCGACAAGGACAGGAAACCACTTGAACTCCAGGTTGGGGAGCGGGTACTACTCAAAGTTTCACCCTGGAAGGGTGTGGTTCGTTTTGGTAAACGAGGTAAACTTAACCCACGATACGTCGGACCTTTTGAAATCATCGAGAAAATAGGCAAGGTGGCCTACAGACTGAACTTACCAGCAGAACTCAGTGCCATTCACAACGTTTTCCACGTGTCAAATCTGAAGAAGTGTCTGTCAGATGAGACCCACGTAGTTCCTTTGAAGGAACTCACCAACGACGAGCAGTTATGATTCGTCGAGGAACCAGTTGAAATCACGGACCGGGATGTTAAGGTCCTCAAGAACACTAGAATACCTCTCGTTCGAGTTCGTTGGAACTCACGTCGCGGCCCAGAGTTCGCCTGGGAACGCGAAGATCGGATGAAACAAAAGTATCCCCAACTGTTCGCAAACAGTACAACCACTACTGAGGCTGAAGCTACGGAATTTTGGGACGAAATTCCAGATCAACGGGGGGAGGATGTGACACCCCAGGAAAACCGGGAAAACCATACAACTTAACTAGCTTCCTCAGTGAGTGCCTACCAAATTTCGGGACGAAATTTCTTTCAACTTGGGGATGATGTGACAACTCGGAATTTAGAACCTTTCATCGTATCTCGATGTAGCATGCTTGAACGTTATGTGACTAGTTAACTTGTTGGCTTAATGAATGATATAAGTGAAATTATGTGATTATGTGTTGTGCTTGTATGTATGCGTGTATGTATATAACCCGAGACACAAGGACCTGACTCGAGACCATGCGGTCTCGAGTGAACAGTAACGGATGGGCCGGATTGGGCCATACACCCCTTTTGAGCCCACTCGAAACCCTTGTAGGGTGCACCACCCAAACCGGGTCTAAAACCCCCATCCACCTTTTTCCCTTACACTCTCACACACTCTCTCCCTCACTAAAACCATAGAACTACAAGACCTCCTCTCCTTTCTCTCGGACCAAACCGGCGATAACAGGGACACTCGGCTCGATTCAAGCTCGGAATCATCACTCGGAAGCTCACCCATCGACTCTTCATACCCTCACACTTCGAGTCTCTACCGGTTAGTGTTCTAATGTGTCCTAGGTGTTATATGTGTGCTAGATGTCATGTGTGCTTGATGAATGAAACATATGCTTAACCTCTTTTATACAATCTTGATTGACCTAATGAGTAAGAATCATGAAATACATGAAGATTGTTGTTATTCATCTATGATGTAGATGCTTGATTTCTAGATAAAGTCATGGTTAGGAAGAATAGAGTGGTTTGTTAATGATCATGCTAACTTGACATATGAATAAGTAGAAAAATGTTTGAATATGGTGCTATTATGTTCTCGGTTGGGTGTGTGAATGATGAGGATCGATGGTGCATTAAACTAGGTGGATTATGCTAGCATAAATCGGTTTAAATGAGCATGTTTGTTTAGGATGAAAACCCTAAAGATGAACTAGATGAATATGTGTTGAATATGGCATGAAGATTGGATAATATTTGAAAATGCTTGTTTGATCCATTTTGGTTAATTGTTAGACAAATAGACATGTTTGTAGAACCTCATTGGATAGTACATAAAAATCACAACAGTGGAATTCTGTTGGATAGTATAACGCGGGCAGATGCATCAGAATCAGCAAGTGAACAAGTCGAGACCACTGGTCTCGACTCGAGACCATGAAGCTACAACTCGAGACCGCAACGGTTGCGACTCGAGACCCAGACCAAGCAAGTCAAAAACGGACTTCAGGGACTCGAGACCATCAAGGTCTCGACTCGAGACCACGTCGTGACAACTCGAGACGGGACTCGAAACCTCAGAGGTTGCGAGTCATGCCTGCACCACTCGAGACCAACCATTACAAGTCGAGACCTCCTGGTTGCGACTCGAGACCGCATGTTCTCGAGTCGGGATCACCTTGTCTCGACTGGGCTGCTCACTTTAGTTATTGGGCCACAACGTGATTTGTTTGGGCTGCCTGTTTAACTGAACTATGTGTTAGTTGTTATTGTTGACTGATCCCATAGTAGAACAGGCCCAATAACTAAACATATAACTGTATGCATGCTATGTGTTAGAATATGTGAAAAACATACGTGCACTACCTAAATACGAACCTGACTTGTATGGTACAACTATGTTAGGACGTGGTTGACCACAATATAGCTTGATTGACCTTTCTGTGTATCTGCCGAGCAAACCAAGGTGAGTTCACACCCTCTACAAAGCATGGGATTCCCAGGGGTTGGGAATGGGGTTAAGGAACATGGATTCCTCGTCCTTTCTTGGGTAGGACAGTATCGGTTCAGGAATGTAATTCCTCGTCCTCATGGACAGTTAACTCGGACTAGACCAAAACTCTATCACGAAGTCCCTCCTTTTTATATCGACTTAATCGCCGGGCCAATGGCGAGCGGGTCATTAGTTAGATAGCGCTATTTAGGTCTGACAAGCCTCACACCGTGCCGCAGAGGACGGGCGTGAACTAATGGATCTGGGAACGTCAATGATGATATACATTGACAGTTCAGGGCACATAAACATGACTACAGTCAGCAGTCGATATGGTAACGAGTCTAGTGTATACATGGGGTAGCCCCCACGGCCGAAATGCCAGATAACTACCATGGGGTGGCCCCCACGACTGGATTGCCAGAGTAACCGGGAATAAACAAGTCACGTTTTTCAACTATGGGGTAACCCCCACGGCAGGATGCCAGATAAAGGAAACTGTTTTCGAAACAACTTAAAACGAACACCCAACCGTGAACTCACTCAACTTGTTGTTGACTCGTTACTACATGCTTTGCAGGTCAATAGGTACTTAGCTGGAGCTTGCATGGAAGAGAGTCGTTGTGGGACATGGACAGCTGTGTGCCATGTTAAACTTTGGAACAATCAAACTTATGTTATGGTTTTAAACATTATGCTTCCGCTTCCAACTTAAACTATGTTTTGTTTGGATTCCAATTGTATTGGTTGGATTTTATGATTACTTACATGCTTGTTCAATATGATTGGTGGCTGGATCCTGGTCAGTCACGCCTCCAAGCGGTGGTATCCCGCAGGTGGATTTTGGGGGTGTGACAATCAGGATCCAGCCGCAGTTGATACACTAGACGGTCACGTGTATCTGACGTTCCCGTTGGCGTCAGATAGGCATTGATAGGTGCGGGAAGTTGCGCACCATGGAGTAGGGATGAGATTTTTTTCCGAAATACCGGTACCGTACCGTACCGATCATAAACGGTACCGGTATCGGTAATAGATTTTTCAAAATTCGGTATCGGTAAAAAACGGTATCGGTACCGGTATTTTTCGGTAAATACCGGTATTAATACCGAATTTAATAATCATCGGTAAAAAACATAGAATCTATTGAAGTTAGTTAATTTTTTAATGGTATGGTTATAAATTATCAATTTATCTTTTCTTATTTTTAGATTTTTAATATCTTTGTGTTTGGTTTTGTAGGGAGACGATACTATTGTTGAAGAAACCTCTTTTGTTGAACTTGATGGTGACTCGGAATTGGGTAAAAGTCGAACCCTTGGATGTTTAATATGTTTACCTTTTGTTTACATTCCTTTATATATTGCTCTATTTCAGTTAATAATGGATGGATGGGTTGCAGATGATATTTTTTTAGGTAAAACAAAGGATGACACTAAAGCGGTAACAATGTGGTAAAATACCGAAACACCGGTACCGATACTGGTACCGTACCAATACCGAATCTATAAATACGGTACGGTAATCGGTATCCACATTTCCTCAACTTCGGTAACGGTATTTACGGTATCGGTACCGGTACGGTACCGGTATCGTACCGATCTCATCCCTACCATGAAGATAGGGGGCATGTAGGGATTGATTGGGAGCTTTTAGAGACCGTGGACGAGGCCGCGAAGGCGAGGGATATAGTTGGGTTGGATACTCTGTTTGCGCATTGGTTCCAGACTGCGTTGGAGGACTCGTATCGTGAGATTACGGTCGAGTTTCTTTCGTCATTTATATACGCGCCGCATCCGGAAGATTATGTGGAGGACCCGGACCATGTCATGCACGAGATTACTTTTCGTCTGGCCGGCCAGGAGTTTGAGATGAGTCTGCGGGACTTTGTCGTCCATTCATGTTTGTACACACAGGCCGAGCTTGATACAGATGTTTATACGCATGGGGTTAGAGCCTTAGACAGGCAGACCCTTATTAGTTTTTGGATGGCTATTGCGAGGGTTCCCTTTGGGAAATCCTCGCAAGAGGCCACCGCCATCAGAGACCCCCTGTACAGATACCTTCACTGCATCATTGGGTCATCGATCGTGCCCCGGTTTCACAGCCAGGACAAGGTCAACATGGGTGACCTTTTCTTTCTGTACTGCCTATTTTGGTCCTTGCCGTGCGTGCTCGCTGCGTGTCTGGCGGAGTACTTTGCTGCCGCTTATCATACGCAGTAGCGCGGTAGGCTCTATGGCGGGTCCTACGTTACCGTGATCGTACGCTCTTTAGGGATCGTGCTCGAGAGTGACCCGCTGCTGTCCCCGTCCATTCTGTCGACTAGATTAGGCCGAGCGTCAATATCGAGCATGCGTTTGACGCACCAGTTTGACGGGATTGGCCTGCGGTTTCGGATGCGCGATTAACAGGTTTGGAAGCCCGAGGTGTTGTCGGAGATGATCCCAGTTGTTATTGAGCTTAGGGATGGAGTACTAGCGCCTCCGACTGCTCAGGCTGCGGCTCGGCGGGCTCAGCGTGAGGTTCTGGGTCTGGATCAGCCTGAGGATCAGGTGCAGCCTCTGCCTCCGGCTGATCACGTCGTTGACGACGAGATCCCACCACCGCCGCCGCCGCCACCTCCGCAGTACCCACAGCACGTCTATGCAGACCTGTCTCCTGCTGCGCAGACGGTGACTCAGGACTTCGATCGGTGCCACCAACGTTCTAAACGATACCAGATGTGGATTATAGAGACGCTGATGGAGCTCCGAGCTCACGCGGGATTGCCGCCCCATCCACTGCCACCGTCCCCACCGCCAGAGGATCAGTAGCTTTAGCTTTTATTTTGTATTAGAGATTCAGTTGTACTTTTGTATAAGACATTCAGTTGTACTTTTGTATTAGACATTCAGTTGTACTTTTGTTTTGTCTGTACAAACTAATTTTATATATATTTATGCAGTCTCTTTCGCAACTTATTGTACGGTGATTCAATTAAACATGTTCGTGTAATTTAATAAAATAAAATCGGTGAGTTTGATTTAAATTATATATGTTTTATAAAAATAAAACACAAATCTACAACTTTTCAACAAAAAAACACAACTTAATACAACCAAACAACAAACCAACACCCCACTTTTTTCCATTAAAACCTCACTTTTTCCATCAAAAAACAAACAGACTCACCTAAGCGCGGCACTTTGGCCAAAGCGCAGTGCTTAGGTACAAGGTCAACAGACAAGATCCTTCAGTCCTTGTCTGTTGACTTTACATCTTAGCATTGCGCTTTAGCCAAAGCGCAGCGATTCTGTGTGTGTAAATAGTTGAGGGGCGTATGTAAATAGCGTAAGCCAAGGAAAATTCGAGAGATTGATAATTGAGAGAAAATATCTGATACGGATTAAAGTTATTCACACCCTAATAACACCGAGGGCCCTTAAATAATGGGCTCAATCTATGGATATCATTTTTATATAGTATATATAGGCTATGGGCCCGATATTTATGTTGCTTGTTGTCAGGTGGTAGTAATTCTAAGGCTATCCGTAGTCATAAAGCTTCTTTGTGGGCGTTATGCGACACGTGTCGTAGCACGTCATACAGGGGCTTTATGGGGCTTTATATCACTAGAGCCCGTAGTCATAAAGCCCCTACACATCATTACCTAATTATTAATTTTCATTTTTATTAATTAATTAAAAAAACACTAACTAATTTTTGATTGGTCAAACTTTTGAAAAGCCCCTCCATCACGCCGCGAAGGAGATGGCGCTCCCCCCCCCCCCCCCCTTTTTGGCCTCATAACGCCCTTTGTCGTGGTGTTCTAGGCGCCATTGGGGCTTTATAGGGACACATGGCGCCCCACTACACAATCTAAGAAAAATTCCTGAGACTGAAAATTGAGAGAACGATAATTAGAGAGCAAAAGAATTATCGATTACTGATTAAACTTATTCAAAACCCAAATAATGGGCTCAAGCTATAAATATTATTTTTAAAAGTATAGGCTACGGGCCCAATATTGATATTGATTGTCGTCAGGTGGTAGTTCAAACAGTTATTATTAATAATTTTGATACAGGATCTGAGATGATATTCATTATTATTTCTGTATACTAATTAATAGGCATGGGTGAGTAATTGTGTAGCACAAGTGGGGGATAAGGAAGCATGGGCTTAGGAGTAGGGATAAGCAAATGGTACCAGGTACTGGTACCGAATTTACCGAACCGGGTATATTTTCGGTACCGATTCGATATCGACTTTTAACATTTTCGGTACTGGTTTGGTACCGGTTTTTACCCTCAAATACCGGTACCGAACCGTACCGGGTATATTCGGTACCGGTACCGGTACTTTTGAGGATTTTCGGTACCGGTATTTTCGGTTCCGGTACCGTTCGATACCGGTTGGTACCGAGCTCATCCCTACTTGAGAGTGGATCCCTAAAAGATTTTTAACGACTGAGGATGTGGGTTGGAGTTACTGGAGAAAATGGATTCCATCAAAAGTTAATTTGTTTGGTTGGAGGGCCACAAAAAATTCGGATTCCTGTAAAATTGGAGCTGGGTCGAAGAGGTATTGCGTTAGACTGTATATTATGCTCGAAATGTGGAAATGAGGAGGAGTCGGCGGAACATTTATTAGTTAAGTGTTTGATGGCTAGGGAAACATGGTGGAATGTATTCGAATGGATGAAGCTGTCAAACCCGAAGGAACCAGTCTTATGTGAAGATTTTTTTAAGGCAGTGGAAGCATACAAGTAGTAGGGGCACAAACGAGCCGAGCCCGAGCTCGACCAGGCTCGAGCTCGAGCTCGATTAACTTATGAGAGCTCGGGCTCGAGCTCGGCTCGATTCGAGCTTTGTTTTCAAAGCTCTAGCTCGGCTCGTTGGTATTTTCTCAAGCTCGAGCTCGGCTCGGGCTCGGCTCGTTTATTATCTATTAATTATTATATTAAATAAAAATAATATAAATAATAAACATTTTAGGCTCGCGAGCTCGATAAGTGAAGCTCGGGCTCGTTTTCTAAATAAGCTTATTTTTAGGTTCGAGGTCGGCATATAAACAAGTTTAAATAAGTTCGGCTCGACTCGGCTCGACTCGGCTCGTTTACACTAAGGCTCGATAAGACTCGACGAGCCTAACAAGCTTCACATGCGAGGCTCGAGCTCGGGCTCGATAAACAAACGAGCTTTATTTTAGGCTCAAGCTCGGCTCGGGCTCGGGCTCGATAAGGCTCGGCTCGTTTCGAGCTTTTTCTCGAGCCGCTCGGGTCGTTTACACCCTACATAAGGGGTCGAAAATTGGAAACAGATAATAAGTGCAATTCTCATGACAACAATTTGGCATATGTTGAAGTCAAGAAATAATAAAGAATTGAGTTAAATGCCCGGATATTCCCTGTGGTTTGCCCTTTTTTCACATTTAGTTCCTAACTTTATAAAATTACAGCTATAGTCCCCAACTTTTCAATTTCCATTCCCGGATAGTCCATGTGCCTAACATCAGTTAGTTTTCTCAAATAAGAGGGTCTGAATGACTAAAATACCCTTACTAAAAAAAATAATAAAAAGTTATCAATTATCTATTTAATAATTGTATAATATTAAAAGAAAGTGGGGCCCACCCCCACCCACTCTCCTATTGTCTCTCTCCTTGTCTGTGACTACCTCCGCACCATAACTCCACCACCACCATAACTCCTCCACTACCACCACAACAGCTACATACAAAAAAACGCACCAAACCACCGTGTTTTCCGGCCGCCACCAAAGCCCCACACCCCATTCGTTCATTTCGTCGGCTGAAACCCCACCGCCTGTGAAAATCTCACCATACACCTTCGCGTCTACTCTGTGAAAATCGATCTTCAACCCCGTTGTTTGAAACTTAAAACAAGGAGATGATGGTCATCAGATGACAACTGTGTTTCATATCGCCGGCAGTTTGTGATTAATCGTGGTTATAAATTGGTTTTGTGATAAATTGTGGTGGTGGTTTGACTGAAATCAACATTCGACCAATACGTAGCATGACCTCGAAGCAGGAAAGGTGGAGGGGTGTCGTGGTGTGTGGTCGGAAAGGGTGGAGCTTGGGTGGGAGTAGCCGACTTTAAAGATTCACCGGAGGGTAGTAGGTCGACGGAGTTGACAGTTTGTCGTAGTGGATTTGTATGGTGGAGATAGAGAGTGGTTGGTGATCGGGGTGATGAATGTGGTGGTGATGGTTGGGAATGGTGGTGATTTGTAGGTGGGTGATGGATGTCAAGAAGAAGAAGAAGAAGAATATGATAGGGGTAGGGTGAGGGTGGGGTAGGTTGTGGGGCCCACTTAAATTTGACTTATTAATTAGATTTTTATTTTTTTATTTATTAAATGCCTGGATAGTCCATGTGGTTTGCCTTTTTTAAGGAAAGGGTATTTTAGTCACTTCACACCCTCTTAACTAAGAAAACTAAATGATGTTAGGTACATGGACTATCCAGGAACGAAAATTGAAAAGTTAGGGACTATAGCTGTAATTTTAGAAAGCTAGGGACTAAAGGTGAAAAAAGGACAAACCACAGGGACTATCCGGGCATCTCTCTAAAGAATTTAATAACTTCAATGTATCAGTCACGGAGACGGTGGAAGAAATAAAAGAAAACTCGTTTATATGGATTAGAGAAAGATATAATATGAAGGACCTAAATTGGGAGAGATGGCATAACATAATAGTTTTACTATTGTAGTTTGTCTTTCCGTTTTTGTTTTGTTTTTGCTGCCTTGTACTTTTTCGGGTTTTACAGCTCTTGCTGGCCCTTGTTCTATAATCATATCCCGTTAAAAAAAAACTAATTAATAGGCTGTCTTTATCGATCATTAAAAAAACTCCCTATATATTGGGGAAATGTTTTGTAAAGATATATCATCAAATACTTAAAACTCAAACATGGACATGGTTCAAGTGTCTCTACTGATTTCTATGTTCCCTGTTTTCATCTTTTTCCTCCTAAAAAAAGGTCCTGAAAAACACATTCCGGGTCCTCCAACCCTTCCTTTGATCGGTAACATGCACCAACTTGTCCATCCTTCACCGCACCGGGTGCTCAACGACTTAGCCGCCAAGTACGGTCCCATCATGCAGCTCAAGCTTGGGTTCGTATCAACCATTGTTGTCTCCTCAGCTGAAGTAGCTAGACAGATCATGAAGACTCACGACATCGTCTTTTGTAACCGCCCTAAGCTCGTGGCTATAGAGCTGATGGCGAATAACCACAACGACATTGCCTTTGCTCCATATGGCTCTTACTGGAGACAGCTCAAGAAGGTATGCATTCTTCAACTCGGGACAAAGAAGAGCTTGGCTTCAACCCGGTGTATACGCGAACAAGAAGTGAAATCGCTTGTTGAATCAATAAGTAAAAGTTCTGAGCCAATAACCTTGGCCGAAATGCTGTTCACTATGAATCACAACATCATCACTCGGATTACATTCGATGATAAGTTTGACAGCGCATTGAGGTTCCACTCACTGATTAGGGAAGGGGCGGCTTTGGGGGTCGGGTTTCAGATTGGTGACTTCTTTCCTTCACTCGGGTTTATTGCTAAACTCACTGGAATGAATAAAAGGTTGAAAAAGTGCATTGCGGACGCTCGTAGCATCATGGAACAAAACATACAACACCACATTGACCAACGTAAGCTAAAGAAGCCGCAACATAATCAACGTGAGTGTCTTATTGACGTTCTCCTCGGGCTACAGGATGCGGGTCATGACATCGACCAGCCGTTTACCACCGAGAACATCAAGTCTGTCCTCTTGGTAAGACTTTCTTTTTCTACTTTATTGAACAAATCTTAAAATGTTTTAACTACAAGGTCATGTTAGTTTTTTTTCTTTTTGAAATATAGGACGTGATCGCGGGTGCAACTGATAATTCAACGGATATAGTCGAGTGGGCGATGGTAGAGATGTTAAGAAACCCGAGTGTGATGAAAAAAGCTCAAACCGAGATCAGACAGGTGATCGGTGAAAAAGCGAACCCTATCGTGGAAGAGACTGATCTTCCAAAACTGAATTACATGAAAATGGTAGTTAAGGAGACCCTAAGAGTCCACCCTCCGGTTCCTCTTTTGCTCCCACGAGAGTCTAGGGAACGATGCATGATCAACGGCTATGATATGCCTTCACAAACCCGAGTTATTATCAACTACTGGGCCATAGCCCGGGATCCTGCCAACTGGAAGGATCCAAATGTGTTTATTCCTGAGAGGTTCCATGATGAACCCCGGGATTACAAAGGACACGACTTTGAGTATATTCCTTTTGGGGCGGGTCGCCGTATTTGTCCCGGAATGGAGTTTGGAATGGTGAACTCCGAGCTTTCACTGGCTTCTTTGCTTTACCATTTTGATTGGAAGCTAGCTGATGGGGAGAATCCAAAAGATTTAGATATGAGTGAAACATATGGAATCACATGTCACAAGACTTGTAGTCTACGACTTGTTCCTAGCCTACGCTTCCCTATATCAACTTAGAAGTTTCTGTTATTTGGTTATCGTGTTTTAAGTGTAAGATTAAATAAGTGACCGGTTCATGCAGTCACTAGTGATTTGTGTCATGTTGTATTTGCAGGATCATTTTTAAGTGTGATGAATGTGGATTATGTAAGTTAACTTATTTCATGTTAATTGTTATGCTGAAAACGGCAACTCATGGTTTTTGAATTTCCTTTCCTTTAGATAATAAACAACTCATATAGACTTTTTTTTATAATATATAAAATTCATGTTAGTAAAATAAAGATACAGTCATGGTTGCAAAAGTCGCTAGGCGCCCCCTAGTCGGTCGACCGGGGAGTTAAAAGTACTCGGCGAGTGCTCGGACATGTTAATTATGAAGAAATTAGTTTTCGAATATTAAATATGTCATCTAACATAAATTTACTAATTTCTATAACAAAATACGTGAGAATGATATTCATTAATTAATATGATAGACATAGATATTATGTTTTATTATTTTTTTCAAGTCAAACTCGGCCCGAGTTGACCTACTCGATCCGATTATGACAAAGGTTGACCACGTTTGATCGATTCCGAGTAATTAGGCGGAGTTGAAGAAAGTCGTCTCGGCATGCAGCCTTGTAGCGCTTACTCGGAGAGTACTCGGCGTTGGAGACCTCGTTTTACAACCATGGATACAGTCATACATCAACATCAGCATCATACCCAGTAAATCTCATCAATAACAAAGATAAGGTATGATATGAGGAGGGTAAGATGTAAACATTACATCTACCCCTTAGAAATAGATAGGTTACTTCCGGTGAGATCCCCGACACATAACACTAAGCAATTGAGACAAAAGCCGATTAGTGAATGTATCCACTTGTCTTTCGGCTATCAACGCCACCACAAAATAATGATACAGTCTAACAAGATTTTTGATGTATCAAACGTTCCAAGTTTCTTGATAAAATATATAGCTTAGCTATCACACAATTTGATTTTGGTTAGCTATCAAATAAGACGGTTTATACTTTTCTATTAATTTAATTATAACTAGAATTTTGACCTATGTCGCGCGTTGCTGTTTGTGACTTTGTTACACGCGTAATTATGATGACATTAATGTGCGATGCTTGCACGTGGCATTATGTGTTTTTTTTTTTATATAGTTTTACACATGTTACATTCGTGAGACATACATTAAAAAAAAGTATGTCTTGGACGTTGCGCTGTAAAGTCGTAAAAGTAATTTAGTCATTAACGTGGTTAAGCATAGATTAAAAAAGTATAATAATATGTCGCGTTGCGGTGTAACGTAGGGATGAGATTTTTTACCGAAATACCGGTACCGTACCGGTACCATACCGGTGCCGTACCGATACCGTACCGTACCGATCATAAACGGTACCGGTATCGGTAATAGATTTTTCAAGATTCGGTATCGGTAAAAAACGGTATCGGTACCGGTATTTTTCGGTAAATACCGGTATTAATACCGAATTTAATAATGACTTTATGTATTTTGCTATTATCTTAGATCCCACTATGAAGTTATATTTTCTTGAACATTGTTTTACAAAAACCAATATCAAATTTCTTTTGTTTGGTTATTTTTAATCAATTATGATGATTTTTTAGACATGTTGGAATTTCGATGTTAAAAGTCGAACCCATGGATGTTTACCTTTTGATTTTTTTAACTACTTAATATGTTTACCCTTTGTTTACATTCCTTTATATTATACTCTAGTTCAATTAGTAATTGATGGATTAGTTGCACATGAAATTTTTTTAGGTAAAACAATTGATTACACTAAAGCGGTACCAATATGGTAAAGTACCGAAAATACCGGTACCGATACCGGTACCGTACCGGTACCGAATCTATAAATACGATACGGTAATCGGTATCCACATTTTCTCAATTTCGGTAACGGTATTTACGGTATCGGTACCGGTACGGTACCGGTATCATACCGATCTCATCCCTAGTGTAACGTCGTAAAAGTAATTTAAACATAATGAGGTGTCAAGTTATTAACTTTAAAAGTTAGGAGATAAAACACACGCGTTGCGACGTGCGGAAATTCAATCAACTTTGATGTACTCATTATAGCAAACGAAAAACTGTAAAAATCCATATTTATTTACTTAAATGTAAGTGAAGTAGTAAAGGAAAAAACCTAAAAATACACTCTATATCAACACGTGTTCAGTTCATCCTTTTTAATTAAATTTTAAAGGGAATTCTATTCGCACACCGGCCAATCTATTGGCACACTTTCAGTACGGGCGTGGTGGGCATCCATACGCCCTGTAACCGATGCTCCATCTCCTGTAACGCAAGTGCGACTGTACGGTGGCACCTCGTGCGGCAGCGACACTAGTGGCGGCGGAGAGAGCTCTCGGTTGACTTGAGCTAGCACAGGCTTGGCGTGATTGTCAGTATCGTCATCGTGATCACCATCACCTGCTGCCGCAGCAGGCTTAGGCTCCTCCGCCGGTAACTCATCTAGCAGGGGGCGGGGACAAAAATGGCGCCCTCGTGGGCGAAATCGAAGGCCGATACCAACGCCATAGTCGTGCGTGATATGCATGCCGATGATCGTTGAGCGCGTCAACCAGGTCGGCTCGACCGTGCCCCCTCCGTGATCTGTGGGTCCTGACTCGAGATGACGCCCAATGAGAGGGCAATCTGGGTGATGTACGCCCCCTATCCGGTACAATAACGACCGCTCTTGCATGTGGAACGCCGACCCAAACCACTAGGCGAGGCAGTAAGCAAGTTCGCACGACTGCCCCCATATCAGAAAGTACAAGTAAAAAAGATACATGTCATTGCACCACTCGCGACTCTGCTCGCGTGGCGCAATAGATGTGGTGATAAGCCTGTGCAAATAACGATACAAGTGGTCTGTGATGGAGGCACCCTAGCCTTCGACCGGCCAAAGGGACCCCGACCGATCACTCGCTAGAATCTGAGGAGTGTCGATCAATGTACCTCGTGCACGACCTCGGTATAGAGGGGTGTATGTCTCCGGCAACGTATAGAAGCCGGTGTGCATGGAAAACTCCCTGAGAGACATATCATGCCACTCTCCCGCAAATCGAAAACTAACCTCGATCCATGTGTGTTCTGGGTCATCCTGCTCCACTGGCTGATCGACTGGTCTCAGATTAAACTCGAACGATGATAAAAACTCGATAACCATCACCTGGTATGATGGCAAGAACGCCATCTTGAATAACTTGTAACATGATGCGGTTAGTAATTCATAAACAAACAAATAAAACACATTAACAAATAGTATACCTCTTCCATGGAGTATCGTGTCCAATAAAACCTCTGGCTCTCACCGCCTCCTCTACCTTCTCCAAAGCAGACAAACCAATGGTAGCATCACGTCGAAACTTTTCACAACGGTGAAAAGCCTCGGTCTCGTCCTCGAACGTTAGATACGGATGATTTAGCAACAAGTCAAAGTCCGGGGATCCTCGCCCACAACCACGACCCCTGCCTCCACCATAGCTGTCACACCCCGACCACGTAAAACAACAAAACGTGGCGGAAACGTCGGGGAGTGTTGTAACAGAATCATTGTTTCACAACCATGGATTAAATAATTTCGTTTTATTGAATTATTGAACTCATTGTTTTATTACAAATCAGATAAATAAAAATATTATCTTTCAAGTTTTAAAGTCGCTAAGGCACGAGTCCATCCTATGTATAGCATGCATCAACAATCATCACATAACAGCACCTGAAACATGTGTAAAATTAGGTACGTCAGCATAAACATGCCTGTGAGATACATAGGTTTTATTATAATAGGTTTCATGACTTGTAAATTTAGAGAAAAATGTTTAATCAAAAATAGTCATGAACCTTAAAATATTTTCTTTTATAAATCATACTAAAATTTATAAGAAATCAGATAATATAACAGAATAATGCATAAATAAATAATTAAGTAAAATGAGTTTGTATAAAATATGTTTTGATAAAAAGGTTTGTAGTATACATAAACAATATACTTTGGTTTTAAGAAAGTCGAATAAGTAATATATTAAAATATATTTCAGTTCCAAAATAAATAAACAGATAGTATATTAAATATAGTTGAGTCGTCAAAATAATAGTTTTCAGTAGTATATCAAAAGTATACTTTGGTTTTATTAATAACATATTAAACTATGCTTTGGTTTTATAAATAACATATTAAACTATGCTTTGGTTTTATAAATAACATATTAAACTATGTTTTGGTTTTATAAATAACATATTAAACTATGTTTTGGTTTTATAAAATAACATATTAAACTATGTTTTGGTTTTATAAATAACATATTAAACTATGTTTTAGTAATTAACAAAATATATGTTGTTTTGTACAATATCACACATGAGAGCATATCAAAATATACCTTTGGGAGTATAACGCAATATACAATAAAAATGTGATTTGGAATTCATTCAAACCTTAGTGCATCAAACTACACCAATTGAGACTATAGAAATACCACAAAGGCAATCTCTATTTGGATAAAATATCGGTTTCTGACATTCCTTACAACAGGAATGGGGTGTCTAATCCTATAGCGCTATATCATACTACCAATCGGTTGGTGAACATAAAATTAGTACTATCCAACAATTAATTTTATAATCTTTGAAAAATCAGTGTTTAAACCATAAATAATCATTCAGTTTGTCAAAAGATAAGTACTAATATGTATAATCAATTATACTTTGAAATCATGAACATAATAATTAGGTACACATGCTTCACCCCAAAACATTGAAAACAGTAAAAGAGGGGACTATGTACTCACTTGAGGATGCTTAGAAGTCTTGAATAACGACCAAGCAAAGCTAGAGGTATCACGGAATCAAACGACACCTAATATAGGTAACTAAGTAAATAAACCGGACCTAAATCGGAAGATCGGATAGGATGAGGTTTCGTAAACCAAATGAGTGTGGAACTCATATGACATGGTTTAGCAAAGCCTACATACTAAATCGAATCCTAACCTAAGTGCTTACGACCCATTACGACCCTTTTAGGTAGCTTATGCTACTTTAACACGTCGTTCGCGTAAAACACGTTCGGAACGCCTAACTAGTCCTATGACAAGTATTATATGCCTAAACATGTTTAATTATGTTGCATAATCAGTTAAGTGACAAAATTTTGGGCTACATATATCACACCCCGAAATTGTCAGAGCATTGGCGTGACTGGACTGGTATCTTCATTGCACAGCGGAAGCAATTAAGCTAAGTCTTCTAGAAAGGAACGCCCCTAAGTACTCGTATCTCCAATGGTTCTCCTATTCCAACCGTGCCTTGTCTTAGAACTGTAACCTGAGAAAGAAAGATACGAAAAATCAACATAAAGTTGAGCGAGTTCATAGTTTGTTTGTAAAAGATTTGAAATAAATCTTTTGAGTTGTGAAAGATTTGAAATAAATCTTTGGAGTAACCGGTTTTTGAAATAGTATTGAGAAAACGAATTTAAAAATCATTTTCTTGCCAAGTTATATGGAAACGTTGTGTTTGTAACACAATTGTTCATAAAAACCATGTATTTGTAAAGTCTTGTATTTGTAATGTTCGTATAACTGTCAATGCCCACCCTGACTTTGACTCCATACCCGCATAATCCCATGCTTTGAATTTTGTATAAAACATGGTATTTAATTTTTATGAACAGGTATTTTTGTAAGTATAAAATCTCTGGTATGTAGCAAATAAGGAAATAAAGAGATCACCAATGGTTTGCAAGGCCATTGATATGTGTGAAGTGCAAGTAGGAAGACTCAAACCTAGCGGATTTTGCGTTGGGCACAAAGTCACCCCGAGGTCCGTTCTGCTGGGCTCGCTACACCCAGATAGATCTACCGCTACTGTCCCTCGGTCCTACAATGAGGATTAATGGCCTCAAGTTGCGCCTACCCACTCACATGATCTGTACGTCCTAACCCTCCTTAAGCTAACCATACCATGTATAAAAATGTCTGTAATCCTTTTGTAATATGTCTGCATGTATGAAAATCCCTGGTCTCCCCGACCCAATCCCTGGTCACCCTGACCGAATCCCTGGTCTCCCCGACCAAATCCCTGGTCACCCTGACCGAAAATCATTCACATTTCGAAAATAAGCATTTGTTTTGTAAAAACCGGTATGTTTAGTATAGTCCTTTCGTAATTCATTTGTGTTCCTCGAAATCCCTCCGTAATATGATTTAGAAATACGAGTTTTGCGCTAGTTCAAAACTTTGTATGTTTTTGCAAAACGTGCATGTCTTTCCACCCCGAAAACATTTATAAAAATGTAAAGCCGTAAAAAGTGGGGTTATGAACTCACCTGAATAGTCTTGTGCAAAGCGAGCTAATTACGACTTCGTGATGTCGTTTCCAAGATGAGACTCGCTAGCGTGCATTCTACAATATTCCTAACACGGAATATCTAATAAGTTTCTAAATATACGCAGTAACTAAATTACGTGTCGTCGAGCTCTACCGAATCGTTAACCGAACGATTCAACGGTAAGTTAATAACTTAATAGTAACGATTAAGTTATACTTGTCAGGTCTCGCTTATTGTCAGTAAAACTAATAAGTCTTGGGAAGACTTATTCCTCGAGAGATTTAAAAATAAATAAATATTTATATAAAAATATATAAATATATCGTTATCATCGCGTTAGACGTCTCGAGTAGTCGTACGTGTATAAAAAGAATATTTGTACGAAAATATCATGTATCAAACTCGTATGCGATATTATATGATTTATCGTGTGCCGTTTAGGCGTATAAAATAAATATGAAAAGTTATATTTATTTTATAAAAGAATCATCGAGTTATTTGAAGTCTGTCATAAATAGATAAACGATATCTATTTTATAAAAGGATTCGTGATGTACGAACTTTAAAATAAATATATAAACCATATATATTTCTATAAAACGAATCCGTGTCGTTTGATATTTCGAATAAATATCTAAACTATATTTATTTTATTAACACCATCGTCGTGTCGTTTGATCTTCGAAATAAATATATAACTATATTTATTTATAAAAGAAGTCGTATTATCGGCGTTTGAAACAAAATATAAATAGTTATGTTGATCTTATAAAAGAATTGTCGGATTTTGAAGTTTAAAATAACTATTTTTATTGTTGTAAATAATTTTCCGAATCGTCGTTTATTGTAAGTTGTAAAGTGTTATCGAAAGAAACTATATGCTTGTATTCGTCTTTCCAAAATATCATTTGAATCCGATGTTTGTTTTATAATAAAACGCGTTCCTTTTTACGGATTTTCTCGGAAAACGGGCAGAGTTTCCTCTGTTTTTGGACGCCCCCGACAACACATGTTGTCGTTATTTTTCAAAAACCAATCAACAATTATTCAGTTATCAATATATAATGTTGTAAGCACGGTAAAGTGTAATTTAAATACTCATCCGAATCGGTTCGAGCTCGTTTACGTTAATAATGTAAAAATTATTAAATGACATCAATAATCACGCTACTAAAATTCTTTACCAATTCTTTCATCGAGTCGTTGACTGAGTTGACCGAGTTGATCTGAGTTGACTCAGTTTGCCCGAGTTGACTCGGTTAACCGAGTTAATCGAACCGAAATCTGACCCAAATACCGAATCCTGCACCGAACCCGAACCGTGCTGCTGTTGACCGGGTTTGACCAGACACGAACCCGTTGGCGATGACCACTGTTGACCGAACCAAAACTTGACCTGAAACCCGAACATGAAATCAGAAAATATAAACCCGAACCAATACTCAGGCCTTCTAGCACCATTCATCATCATCATCGCTCAGCAACATTGATCAGCCATCCACACCACCGGAGACAATAACCATCATCATCATACCCCCTTTTTTTTCTTTAAAAATAAATAAAGGAAACAGGGGGGGGGGAGGTGGTCTGTACCAGAAACGCCACTGACGGTTCTACCGTCGCCATCGGACGGAGCCACCGTCGTCGCCGCCATCGCTGTGAAACCCGACGGACCGAACAAGAACCGCCGGACTTTGTTGTCGACCACCGGATAAATGCATTGACCGGCGGTCCGAACCTCCGACCGCCGGTTCTCTCTCTCTCTCTCTCTCTTGGTCTCTCTCTTTCGCCTTTCTCCGTAGCGCCGCCACCGTATGCCGACGGTTCTCCGCCGTCGGGTCGTCATCAGAAGGGGGTTGTTTGACAGTGAGTTTGTGTGTGTATTTGAGAGATGGTATTGTAAAGAAGAAGGGTTTTCATGTTTGATGTGAGCTTTGTGTTGTTGTCTGTATATCATCGAGAGAGAGAGAGATGATAAGGATGGTGTGTGTGTTGTTTGGTGTCTGCAAAAAAAAAAAAGAATGAAGAACAAAGGGGTAGACTAGGTCTTTTATAGAGATTTTGAGATCTCTAAAGAGATCTTTTGTGTTCCTTTTTGAGACATAATCTTTTGTATGGATTTTATATAGATTCTGGTAGGATTTTACAAGATCTTGTACAGATTATGTAGGAAAATCGCTTAATATATTAAGTGCAGATTTAGGCTTGTGGGTTTTGGGCTTGGGCCCAGGGCCCACAAGTCCATCTTATGTGTAAGTGGCCCGTAATTCCTTCGAGACCCGTTGTCAAAGCCCGAACTCCGTCTAACATCAAAAGATAAAATTTTAGTATTAAAATACATAAATTTTACGGTCGGTAGTCGTTGTTTGCACGCCCGTTCGTCGATTGCGGTAATAATCGTGAAAAATTATATCGTTGCCGTCCTTGATCCGTTTTTCGATCCGGTTTCGACTGTAATTACTAAAATTTTATTACGGAGCTAAATATAGCGTAAAATGTAAGTTTCTAAGGTGACGGGCGTCTCCGTCACTTCCGTTTCGTCGCCGATGCATTTCCTACCGTCGCGTTTTTAGTCCACGTTTGTATTTGTGTCGCACGGAAGCCCCATAAATTCACAAAATTAATTTCATAAGCATAAAATATTCATAGAAAATCCGTATATCTCGGCGTTGTCCGTATTCTGTTTGGTTTCGTTTCATTATCGCTTAACGTTTAGCATGTTTCTCCGCAAATCACCGTTCGCGCACTGTAAAGTCGGATAGACGTTCCTAGGCACTCCAAAGGCCTAATTAAGTTAATTTGCGCTGTAAACACTATTTATTATTGCGTTAATCGCCTGTTAATCACGTAGTTAAGAGCCGTAAATCACCGGTTGTCACATTCTCCCCCTGTTACAGAAATTTCATCCTCGAAATTTAGACTATGTTATCTCCTCATAATTGTGTTGTTCGCAAGTAAGTCCGAATAATAACAAAGTGAATGACCGCGTAATCGAAACGAGACTTATTCGAATCATGTGAATTTAATGACATTCCTCAACAATAAGAACCCAATGGTTTAAAAGAAATGTGTTTCAAAAATTGATGTCAAAGGAAACAAGACGTATAGATACAGTCACTAGTGTGACTACGCTAACAGGGGTCCAACAAAGAATAGGAACTTCGACCAATCGAATTCCGTATGAACGTTCACAGTATGTAAATGAGTTCTAGAAGCAATAACACCCACTAGATGTACTTAGAATCAACAAGCTCAAAAGTAACAGTTTACATGAAACGGTTGATCGTGATTAGCACAAGCTGCAAGTTATACCGACGCCACAAGGTGTCGCAATGAATGAAACAATTCAATAATAGGGGTGATCGAACAAGTATCACATGTGTTTTACATGAAACGCTCGATCATGATCAGCCCAAGCTACAAGTTTGTACTGACACCACAAGGTGTCATAGTGATTCAAATGATTCAATAATAGCGGTGATCAAACAAATTCACCGTGTTTGAAGTCAAATGAAAGCGCAATAAGGTGAATCTGAAGGTTTGTTTCAAATGACATCATAGGATTTTCAATTGAAATTTGAGCATCAAAGAAATAATGTTTTCGATCGAAGACGAAGAAGCAATGAATATCGCAAACATTCGATCGATGTTGAAAGGACCGTTAGGAGGTACACCGGAATATGAAAGGAATTTTGTGCACCCTTGTCTTATCACACGATTGTGTTAAGACTGTTGTAATATAACAAATCAAAGCGGATTTAAAGTAAATCAATATATAAGTAATTAAATCCGTGCATGAGATGCGTAAACGAGTTTAGCGCAAGCTTCAACTAGTGAAAATCACCATCACATGGTGTCGAAATCATCAAACGACTTAATGGGATCGTAGATCAAACAAGTCTACTACGAATCGAAACAAATGAAACACTTGTTAATACGTATTCGAATATGATGCTTCCAATAAGTGGAAATACCACCTCAAGGTATCGAAATCAACAAACAATTTAATGGGGTCGAATGCCAAACAAGTTTACTTCGACTCGGAACAAATGAAACACTTGTTAAAACGAATTTTGAATATAATGCTCCCAATACATCATATGATGCTCTGAAGTGAATATGTGTAATGGACAAGTTCAAACAGTCGAACTTGGTTTTAGCGCAATCCGACAATAAACATATGTATCGACAAGAAAACTTTCGGCATGGTCACAACGAAAAACCATGTATGTAACTTGTAAAGAAATGATCGTGATACAATGACCCTTAAGAGGAGTAGAGATACGAAAATCTAATCAGTAAATGTAAAAATCGAAATTTCAATAAAAGAAATTTTGAGGACTTTACCTGGGGTCGCATGTGATATCCGGTTGTTAAGTGACATTACCATGGAATGTCGAACATAGCGTACTCGTCATTAATTAGGTAGGGGGAAATGCGAAGACAATCGTCTTCTCCCTGGCGTGATTCGTGTCGTTGCAGGATCGCGTGACAAGTTGTCGTTTCCTGATCGTTAGTTCTCCTGCTGACAGGAATCTAGCGTCGTCATTGAATTGCGCCATCATGTCTTTTCAAAGGCCTCGCCTCGATAGTCGTATGTGTCGTACCTCAACCTCCATTGATGTATAGCTTAAGTTTCACGTATACCTGTGCACTAGCGTTGTGTGCAGCGTAGAAGGTGATGTACCCCGACATCCGTTGACGTAAAATTTGAGTTTCATGTATTCTCGTGCGCTAGTGTTTTGTTATGCGTAGGCTGCCTGCTCGGGAAGTCAAAAATATCATAGACAATATGGATAATAATATGTGCCCGAGTTAATATTCGCGGTTCCTACATGATGACCTTTAATAAACACACACATGCGCAAATAATCAATCATATAATCAAATAAACATGTTAGTCACCAATAAGAAATCAAGTAATTCCCCTAGTCCCACTAGTCTATCCTCCCAGCCTCTCAGACTGGACTTCCTAGTCCCACTAGACTATCCTCCCAGCCTCTCAGACTGAATCTCCTAGTCCCACTAGACTATCCTCCCAGCCCCACTAGACTGAATCTCCTAGTCCCACTAGACTATCCTCCCAGCCTCTCAGACTGGACTTCCTAGTCCCACTAGACTATCCTCCCAGCCTCTCAGACTGAATCTCCTAGTCCCACTAGACTATCCTCCCAGCCCCACTAGACTGAATCTCCTAGTCCCACTAGACTATCCTCCCAGCCTCTCAGACTGAATCTCCTAGTCCCACTAGACTATCCTCCCAGCCTCTTAGACTGAATCTCCTAGTCTCTCAGACTACCTTCCCAGCCTCTCAGACTGAATCTCCTAGTCTCTCAGACTGACTCCCGGGTCTCTCGACCAGATCCAGCCACCCGGCTGAATTCCCTATTCCGAAGGTCTTAAATGCATGTTTCCTAAACTCTCAGAGTGTTGTGTACTGTATGTAATTGTTTTGTGTACCGTGTATAAAACATCACAATAGCGTATGTTTGAAAACAAAATTTTGACTGTTTGCTTTTCGGCAACGGTTGGAGACCATATTCGAGTACTAGGCGTTCTGTATGTATTCAACGTCTTAATAGTCTAAGTCCCGGAGAAAAGTGAGGTTAGAGCCTAGGTATCACAACAGAAACCTAATTCGCTGTAACCTATAGCTCTGATACCAATCTATCACACCCCGAAATTGTCAAAGCATTGGCGTGACTGGACTGGTATCTTCATTGCACAGCGGAAGCAATTAAGCTAAGTCTTCTAGAAATGAACGCCCCTAAGTACTCGTATCTCCAATGGTTCTCCTATTCCAACCGTGCCTTGTCTTAGAACTGTAACCTGAGAAAGAAACATGCGAAAAATCAACATAAAGTTGAGCGAGTTCATAGTTTCTTTGTAAAAGATTTGAAATAAATCTTTTTAGTTGTGAAAGATTTGAAATAAATCTTTGGAGTAACCGGTTTTTGAAATAGTATTGAGAAAACGAATTTAAAAATCATTTTCTTGCCAAGTTATATGGAAACGTTGTGTTTGTAACACAATTGTTCATAAAAACCATGTATTTGTAAAGTCTTGTATTTGTAATGTTCGTATAACCGTCAATGCCCACCCTGACTTTGACTCCATACCCGCATAATCCCATGCTTTGAATTTTGTATAAAACATGGTATTTAATTTGTATGAACATGTATTTTTGTAAGTATAAAATCTCTGGTATGTAGCAAATAAGGAAATAAAGAGATCACCAATGGTTTGCAAGGCCATTGATATGTGTGAAGTGCAAGTTGGAAGACTCAAACCTAGCGGATTTTGCGTTGGGCACAAAGTCACCCCGAGGTCCGTTCTGCTGGGCCTGGGGCTGGGCTCGCTACACCCAGATAGATCTACCGCTACTGTCCCTCGGTCCTACAATGAGGATTAATGGCCTCAAGTTGCGCCTACCCACTCACATGATCTGTACGTCCTAACCCTCCTTAAGCTAACCATACCATGTATAAAAATGTCTGTAATCCTTTTGTAATATGTCTGCATGTATGAAAATCCCTGGTCTCCCCGACCCAATCCCTGGTCACCCTGACCGAATCCCTGGTCTCCCCGACCAAATCCCTGGTCACCCTGACCGAAAATCATTCACATTTCGAAAATAAGCATTTGTTTTGTAAAAACCGGTATGTTTAGTATAAACCTTTCGTAATTCATTTGTGTTCCTCGAAATCCCTCCGTAATATGATTTAGAAATACGAGTTTTGCGCTAGTTCAAAACTTTGTATGTTTTTGCAAAACGTGCATGTCTTTCCACCCCGAAAACATTTATAAAAATGTAAAGCCGTAAAAAGTGGGGTTATGAACTCACCTGAATAGTCTTGTGCAAAGCGAGCTAATTACGACTTCGTGATGTCGTTTCCAAGATGAGACTCGCTAGCGTGCATTCTACAATATTCCTAACACAGAATATCTAATAAGTTTCTAAATATACGCAGTAACTAAATGACGTGTCGTCGAGCTCTACCGAATCGTTAACCGAACGATTCAACGGTAAGTTAATAACTTAATAGTAACGATTAAGTTATACTTGTCAGGTCTCGCTTATTGTCAGTAAAACTAATAAGTCTTGGGAAGACTTATTCCTTGAGAGATTTAAAAATAAATAAATATTTATATAAAAATATATAAATATATCGTTATCATCGCGTTAGACGTCTCGAGTAGTCGTACGTGTATAAAAAGAATATTTGTACGAAAATATCATGTATCAAACTCGTATGCGATATTATATGATTTATCGTGTGCCGTTTAGGCGTATAAAATAAATATGAAAAGTTATATTTATTTTATAAAAGAATCATCGAGTTATTTGAAGTCTGTAATAAATAGATAAACGATATCTATTTTATAAAAGGATTCGTGATGTACGAACTTTAAAATAAATATATAAACCATATATATTTCTATAAAACGAATCCGTGTCGTTTGATATTTCGAATAAATATCTAAACTATATTTATTTTATTAACACCATCGTCGTGTCGTTTGATCTTCGAAATAAATATATAACTATATTTATTTATAAAAGAAGTCGTATTATCTGCGTTTGAAACAAAATATAAATAGTTATGTTGATCTTATAAAAGAATTGTCGGATTTTGAAGTTTAAAATAACTATTTTTATCGTTGTAAATAATTTTCCGAATCGTCGTTTATTGTAAGTTGTAAAGTGTTATCGAAAGAAACTATATGCTTGTATTCGTCTTTCCAAAATATCATTTGAATCCGATGTTTGTTTTATAATAAAACGCGTTCCTTTTTACGGATTTTCTCGGAAAACGGGCAGAGTTTCCTCTGTTTTTGGACGCCCCCGACAACACATGTTGTCGTTATTTTTCAAAAACCAATCAAGAATTATTCAGTTATCAATATATAATGTTGTAAGCACGGTAAAGTGTAATTTAAATACAAATCCGAATTGGCTCGAGCTCGTTTACGTTAATAATATAAAAATTATTAAATGACATCAATAATCACGCCACTAAAATTCTTTACCAATTCTTTCGTCGAGTCGTTGACTGAGTTGACCGAGTTGAACTGAGTTGACTCGGTTAACCGAGTTAATCGAACCGAAATCTGACCCAAATACCGAATCCTGCACCGAACCCGAACCGTGCTGCTGTTGATCGGGTTTGACCAGACACGAACCCGTTGGCGATGACCACTGTTGACCGAACCAAAACTTGACCTGAAACCCGAACATCAAATCAGAAAATATAAACCCGAACCAATACTCAGGCCTTCTAGCACCATTCATCATCATCATCGCTCAGCAACATTGATCAGCCATCCACACCACCGGAGACAATAACCATCATCATCATACCCCCTTTTTTTTTCTTTAAAAATAAATAAAGGAAACAGGGGGGGAGGTGGTCTGTACCAGAAACGCCACTGACGGATCTACCGTCGCCGTCGGACGGAGCCACCGTCGTCGCCGCCATCGCTGTGAAACCCGACGGACCGAACAAGAACCGCCGGACTTTGTTGTCGACCACCGGATAAATGCATTGACTGGCGGTCCGAACCTCCGACCGCCGGTTCTCTCTCTCTATCTCTTTCGCCTTTCTCCGTAGCGCCGCCGCCGTATGCCGACGGTTCTCCGCCGTCGGGTCGTCATCAGAAGGGGGTTGTTTGACAGTGAGTTTGTGTGTGTATTTGAGAGATGGTATTGTAAAGAAGAAGGGTTTTCATGTTTGATGTGAGCTTTGTGTTGTTGTCTGTATATCATCGAGAGAGAGAGAGAGAGATGATAAGGATGGTGTGTGTGTTGTTTGGTGTCTGCAAAAAAAAAAGAATGAAGAACAAAGGGGTAGACTAGGTCTTTTATAGAGATTTTGAGATCTCTAAAGAGATCTTTTGTGTTCCTTTTTGAGACATAATCTTTTGTATGGATTTTATATAGATTCTGGTAGGATTTTACAAGATCTTGTACATATTATGTAGGAAAATCGCTTAATATATTAAGTGCAGATTTAGGCTTGTGGGTTTTGGGCTTGGGCCCAGGGCCCACAAGTCCATCTTATGTGTAAGTGGCCCGTAATTCCTTCGAGACCCGTTGTCAAAGCCCGAACTCCGTCTAACATCAAAAGATAAAATTTTAGTATTAAAATACATAAATTTTACGGTTGGTAGTCGTTGTTTGCACGCCCGTTCGTCGATTGCGGTAATAATCGCGAAAAATTATATCGTTGCCGTCCTTAATCCGTTTTTCGATCCGGTTTCGACTGTAATTACTAAAATTTTATTACGGAGCTAAATATAGCGTAAAATGTAAGTTTCGAAGGTGACGGGCGTCTCCGTCGCTTCCGTTTCGTCGCCGATGCGTTTCCTACAGTCGCGTTTTTAGTCCACGTTTGTATTTGTGTCGCACGGAAGCCCTAAATTCACAAAATTAATTTCATAAGCATAAAATATTCGTAGAAAATCCGTATCTGTCGGCGTTGTCCGTATTCTGTTTGGTTTCGTTTCATTATCGCTTAACGTTTAGCATGTTTCTCCGCTAATCACCGTTCGCGCACTGTAAAGTCGGATAGACGTTCCTAGGCACTCCAAAGGCCTAATTAAGTTAATTTGCGCTGTAAACACTATTTATTATCGCGTTAATCGCCTGTTAATCACGTAGTTAAGAGCCGTAAATCACCAGTTGTCACAACATATGCTTAAATATCAATTATGCATAAAAAGGGCATTTTGGTCATTTTCCTAAGGCATATAAACTACCTATCATACAACTACTTAAACGAAGTGACCATAAGGTATAACCTCGGAAGGTTATTCCCTATACAACTATGGTTACTAAACATGCTTGGTCGGATCCTAATGATCAACCAAACGGGTCTAGTTCGAAAGTCTAAGCGGTTGTTTAGACCGCTTGACTTACGACTCTAAGCAAGCACAAGACTAAAAGTGACGAGCTAAACATGTTAAAACATGTTTAGTTAACTTAGAAAACAGGTTTTGATATCAAAACAAAGTGTTTTGATACCCAAGAGTAGTTTGGTTACAAAATACGCATGAACACGCATTTTGGCCGAAACTACGACTCGTCACTACACCTAATCAACATGGTAATCATTAGGTTTAGTCACACGGGACTATTACCATCGTGATTACGCTCACGTTACGAAGTTCAAACGAACTTCGTGTTGACCATTGACTGGTCAAAGCTGAAAGTCAAACATTGTTTGACTTTCATGCTTAAAAACGTATAAAAGAACGAAAGAAGCTTACAAAGGGTCCACGCTAGGAAGATATGATCTATAAATTCTCAGGTATGAAGCATTTGAGCTTCAACTTAGAGAATTATTCAGATCATGAGTGAAATGAAATGAAGTGGGGTGGGGTTTATATAGTTTTCATAGAACCGTTAGGATCGTTTCTCGTAAACTGAGCTTGAATCATGGCCTTCCATGTGGGCACATGGTTTTCAAAACCATGGGAATGTTAAAAACCATCAAATAATAGCCCATAGTATCCAAAATCAGCCATTAAAACCTATCAAAACTTCAAAAATGGACCAGATTCAATGAATCTGAACTGAGTTTCCAGAAATGTCAAAAATGGTCCCTGCATGTTTAAAAAGTCAGTTTTTCGGCACGTTTAAGCCCCGTTAACCCCATTTTAAGGCTCTAAAATGAAGTTAAAGTATAGGGAACTTGAAATGTGCTCAAAAATATCTCGGATGTCGGTTCGTTTGGTCGTACAGTTGCGTTGTTCGGGTAATTACGACGGAAATCGTAACGGACGCAAAAACGATCCAAATTACGCGACGAATGGAATTTTATCATGCCAATCACTAAAATAAAATATCTTAACGATTACATAAATTTTTGGATGTCCGGATATATTCAGAACGTAAGATATGCGCGAAAATGCAAACTTATGCATTTTTTGACGCTTTTAGTCCCTATTAATCAAGAAAGTTTATTTTTGCGCACCAAACACCTCAAAGCCTATTTCTAAGATATGTAAAGGATATTTAGGGCATATTTAACTTATGATCAAGTTCCGGAACGTTCGTTACAGTACGAATCGGCATACTTTCGCAGTTTGTCGAAATTAGTCCCTGTAAGCGAATAAACTTGATTTCGACACACCAAACCATCCAAAACTTATTTCTAAGTTATGTAAAGGTTATTTAAGGTATGTTAAGCCTATGTCACTGTTCCGGAGTGTTTGTTTCAATGAACTGGTTATATTTACGCCTCAGATCGCGTATAATCTTCCAGAAAGCGATTTAAAGCTCGAAATCGAACAAGAATTGATATGTGCAAACGATACACATATTTATACAAATCCCAAGTATGAAATAAAATATTTCATTGGTTTGGTATTTGTATGATGGTTGAAGTGACACAGGTGTCACAGTCTCCCCTACTTTAGGAAATTTCGTCCCGAAATTTAATTTTAGAGGAAACTTGTGAAGACAACTGTGATGGTTTCGCTTTCGAATGAATCCCTCGAACCCTAAGTAAAACGTTGGGCCATGTTTGGATTCTTAGCGAAATTGTCAACCGACAAAGTGAAGTCCTTGTAGTAACAAAACATGGAGTTTCGAACTACGGACAGAAGAATGTTTCTTATGAAGACTATCATAGGAAACTTGTGTGTGCTCGAAATCAGAGTCGGAGAGTATAAAATAAAATAAAAAGACATTGGTCAAGGTCCAGGACTTCTAGTAACTTAAATAACGCTACGTTCGCAATGTAATAAGGAACACTTATATATAGAAAGTAACAGCGGCGTATCCACCATGCCCCTTTTTACATTGTTCCCGTTTCGTTATTCTCATCACTATAGGTCTTAACACATGACAAAATTTGCTGTGGTTTCTGTGCACTGAATTCCATAATTATGTATGCATCCATAATTATGTAATTCCTTGCACAGTCTGCACAGTTCATTTCATAATGCGCAGGGGAAAATCAATCGAATAAACATGAAGTGATTTGACTAGACCACCAAATGATATTTTTAACTAGATCAACAAAAGATCTTTTTAACTAGATCAACACATGATCTTCTTAACTAGATCGTTGTACGATCTCCTTAAATAGACCACTTAAGGGATCTTTTTAATTATATCATCACATGATATTCCTATCCAGATTTTTAAATCAATCTGTTTAACTAGACCACTCAAGGGGTCCAATTATAGAATAGTACTTCATAACCCAAGGGATTTTAACTACAATGTAGAAGTCCATTAAGGAATTAAGATAGTACCTTTGGATATCATACTATGAATCTCTTATACGAAGATATGGAAGATTCTACGAGGATTTGGATATTGAAAATTCGGATCACACAAAAACATAAATAAAACTCAAAACATATAAGAAAACATATAAGCACAAAATCACATAATTTGTTTAACTTGATCTTTAATTTGTTATCTTTGGACACGGGTATTTTAAAGCACACCAGGAATCCAATCCGTGGATTTCATTTAGCACTTTAAACATCTTCAAGAATCTAAATATGGAGATAGAAAGATCTTAATAGGAATTCGGCTTTGTCCTTATTGAATTGTAATATACGTATTAAGGCATACGAATAATTCAATTAAGGGCTCCGATTTGAGCGATATTTATTCACAAGGATCTAATTATGAGGATAGAAAGATCCTATTTTGGATTTTGGAATTGTGTAACGAGAGGTGTTTCGACACCCTGCACTAGACGTGCTTAAGTCGATACAAAAGGTAGAAAGTTTATGAGGTTGAGGTACTAGATATGCCAAGGCGACATATGAAACAGAATTTGGAGGTTGAGCAGCGGCAGGATTTGCAACAACTCTTCTTTGGACAGCAAAGCGGCACATGTTAACCAAATGTCCCCATCGTCCACAGTGGGTACATTTGAAACAGGGTATTTAATTCGGATGATGACGGTTGCATTGATTGCACCAAGGAGCAGTTCCCTTGTACGGCTTCATCCTTGAGGCGAGTCATGGTGATAGCTAAATCAACGGTCCTCTGGAGTACGACGCCTATTTGTTGGGCAATTGAAGCACCTGGTTCGGATACTTGAGTGTTGTTGCGATGAAGAGGCATCATGAAGAAATTGAAAGACATGGGAGGAAACAAGGGAAATGAAAACAGAATGACAATGCATAAAAATTGCGATAATTTGTTTGTTACCTAAGGTAAACAAATGAGATGGTGATTAATCAAAGTAAGTGGGTCATATTAATGTATCGCGAAGACATGCTTTAGCCTATAAGTGGACACTCACCCCAAGAGTTCCCAGGTAAGAGTGACTGGTCCGATTATGTGGATTTGTACGAACACCCTAGCCTTAGACAGAAAGCTCAGAGTACAGGCATCCACCTTTCCAGATGTCACGACCCCCGACCCACCCTGGACGGAATCGGGAACCGCAAACAGCCAAGTGGTACCGGTGATTATTTTGAAAAATATTGCAGCGGAAATTTCATCAGGACCGTGAGTTAGGAAAAATATCAGAGTTTAGAAATACCGGATTTTAATTATTAAATAGATGGGATAAACCCATGTTTTACAATGGTAGCTTTAATAAGGGATAAACCCAATTACATAAAACAATATTTCTTAATTTGATTTAATTAATAAAATAAGCCACTTCTTGAAGTCTTTCAGTGCCGTATCCATTTCTTACTCCAATCTACTGTAATTACCTGAAACATGTTTGAAAAAGGTTTTGTCAGCGGGAAATACTGAGTGAATCATTCTTTTTACTAAAAATGACATGTTTGTTATAATTTACAGTATTAAGGGAGATTACAATGTTTCAGATATCAACCAACTACCCACAGTATTTGTCACTCGACTCGAATCTGTGACTATGGTCAGATCACCCATTGGCTAACTCGTTGTCCAATGGTGACGGGAAATAAGTAATGTATACAAAACCCACATACTGGCTGTAATTTGGTGATTACATAAACTTAATCCCTGTAATTATAACCTTGAAAATAAACATGATTTTGAAAGTAATTTGATAAAAAGAGAATGACTCACATTATAAGCATGTAGATTCATACGGGCAAAGTTTAGCCTACTGATTAGCCTTGATATTGCAGATTAGCCTATTGATTAGTCTTGTAACCTAATGCACACGAACTAGGTAAGTAACTAATACAGCATTTACGATAACTCGCGAGATTAAAACCCTCACAACGAATGACAAAGTGTAATCACTAAAACATCCATCGGAGTCACAACGAATGACAGAGTATTTCCCGAGTTCGGGTGTACTCAAACATCCTGTTGGAATCACGACTAATGACAAAGGATAGCACTTAAACATCCATTGGATAGTTTAGATCGATCGAACATTGAATCGTAGCAGCGATCGAGTTAATACCCGGCATCGTAGCAGCACCCCGCTATACTAATTAGTGATTTTGAGACTGTTTCTGCTATATCTCAACGTATAATTGGAATTTGATCGTCGAACGAACGCACAATTGCATGTACCAGACTGTTCTATTTATACACAAAATTGACATCGCTTACGCACCGTAAGCCTCATCCCTTACGGTGCGTAAGGAACACGAAGTGGTCATATGCTTGCCACGTGTGTGTGTAGGCTTACTGAGTCGACGAAATCTTAAAATTCAAAACTGCCAACAATTTATTTAGATAATCGTAACTAGGGTTTTACCCCCCCCCCCCCCCCCCTGAGTTTTAGGGGCCTTGATCCTGATTCTGATTGTTAATAAAATTTTAGGGTTTGTGCAGAATCACTTGGGTGTCTCAATTAGGGTTTCCTATTGGACAATTTAAAAATAATAATAGAACTTTTGATGAGAGTTGTTATGATTTGGAATAAAAGGGAATAAAACAGTTAGAAAAGAGAATAGATCCATTTTGTAACTTTAGGGTTCAACTAGAAAATCTCCTGGTAGAATTTTGGGTATAACTTCTGAGCTTTTTAAATATATATTGCACTCGTTTTAAGTATAGTACCCCTAATTCAACCTTTTCCCGATGTTCGAGACCGAATCCCAACAACTTAGTCGGGCAGAGCCCTGACATGTGTTATGAGGCTCAGATCAATCGGAAAGGGTAGTGGTTGTTATGGGTCATTTTCTGAGTATACATATCCTGACTAATATCCCGCTTCTAATTGTTTATTTGTGACCAGGATACTGGACGGGGATATTGCTAACATCCTGGGCGATATCCTGAGGTTGAGTGAATTAAACACGTGCAGGTTAATGGCTGTAAGTTACTAACGGTCATCAGGACTTCTTCTCCTCAAGACTCGGGCGTATTTTTTATGAGGAAGACGTTGAACCCGAAAGACTTGGTCCTCAACGTTCGAGTGGGAATATTCGCTGGATCCCGGGAGTTTAGGATAGTTTGTTACATTATCTTTACTATAAATAGATGGGGGCGGATCAGTTTAAGGCACGCAATTTCACACTTACACTCTCGAACACTTTTACTCTCTAGCTCACCGCAAACACCACACTTAAACACTTGTATTCAAATTACATTGTAACACATAGTCGATCCGCACCACATCCTGCACTGTATCCTGATATTTGAAGCAATAAGAAGAACAAGGCAGCTGCGATTGTCAGCTCTCGAGGTTTTATGCCGGCGATCTAGATTGATCAAGGGCTTTCCTCGTACATCACGTGTCAACCTTTACTTTTTTGCTCATTGTTTGATCATTGATACAGCTCTATATCCCGGGCTGTATCCTGAAACTGTTTTCATATCAAATTTGGCCAATACATTTTTCACATATAATTTTAGCACACTACCTCACTTAACTAATTTGATCACTTAATTGCTTAGGTAATTTTTAACCAAAACAATTTGGCTCCCACCGTGGGGCAAGTGGTGCTACTTTTACTAAAAATCTTTGCAAAATCATTAATCGGTTTTCTATTTTCAAAACTTTTTGCCACATTGTTTACAATGGCTTCAAGATCAAACATGAGCTCTTCCACTATGTCTGCTACAACCTCTGCTACCACTGGTTCGGCGCTTCCACCACCTCCTCCAAGGATGCCGTTTTCTTCACAATCTCAAGATGTTATCCCTACTCGGAGTGTCCAGGGATCTGCTCCCGTTTTAGCCTCTAACGATGAAATTTTGACTTTATTTGGAAGTGTGCAGGAACAAATGAGGCAGCAACAGGAGACTAACCAAATGCTGTTAAGAGAAATACAACTCTTAAAAGCTAGCTCGAGTAGACCCGCTGAAGAAACTGTCACTCCTATACAGCCCAGGGCTTTGAACTTCAGTTCCGCAGTTTATACTGAGGATAATAGGGGGAATATCGTCCCAAGCCATTCTCAGAATCATACCCCTGTGATACCCTCTTCGGTCAGGATGTCGATTGTGAGGAGTTCAGGATATGCTTCAGGATATGGCCAAAATCCTCAGAACGGTAATGTGTCAAATAATAATATTCTTGCTACTAACAACAATGGCTCTTTGCAGGATGCAGGTATGACGTCAACATTTACCAGGGAGCTCCAGAAATTGAAGGACATGATATCCAGTGTACCTGGAGTGGTCCAGCCAATTCCGGAAGTATCCTAGGACAGCCACAGGATATCCCGCTTTGTATATCCCATCTGTGATGCTGAAATCCCAAAAAGATTTCAGACTCCCAACATGAAGCTGTATGATGGGACTACGGATCCTGAAGAACATATTGCCCAGTATAGGGAAAGAATGGAGATTAACCCTATCCCTCCGGAGCTTAAGGAGGCATGCCTATGCAAGGGATTTGGTTCTACTCTGACAGGATCAGCCTTAAAATGGCTGTTAAACGTTCCTCCTCACTCAATTACTTCATTTGCTCATTTGGTTAATTTATTTAACAGTCAATTTTCTTGTAGTCGGAGTTTTGAGAAACTAACCAGTGATCTTTACAGGATAACTCAAGGGCCTCAGGAATCCTTGAGGGATTATGTGAACAAATTCAGTCGAGAATCCTTGGATATCCCACATCTTGATGTTGCAACAGTTGTGCAAGCTTTTAAGATGGGGTTGCAAAAGGATTCTCAGTTTTATCAGGATCTTGTAATGAATCCCTGCAGGAATCTTGACGAAGCTCGTAACAGGGCTTTGAGATATATCCGTCTGGAAGATGACAAGAAGATGCAGGAGAGGATGAATTCTACCTCAACCTATGAATCAACTAACAGGAAATCAGAGACCTCATATAAGCCATATCGCTCCAGGCCATATGGCAGAAATGATAACAAGAAAGTGAATGCCGTTGAAGACGAGGATCCTGAAGAATATCCTGACTTATCTGAATACTGCTTTTCTGTTAATATACCTGAATTAATGTATGCTATGCAGGGCTTAGGGGACAAAGCTAGGTGGCCTCGAAAGAACCAGCGGAAAGCTGATTGGAAGGATAAATCCAAATGGTGTGCCTTCCACGAAGACTTCGGACATATGACCGAGGATTGCATTGCTCTAAGGAAAGAGATAAGTTACCTGTTAAGCAAGGGGTATCTGAAGGACTTGCTGGGAAAAAAGAAGAATAAAGGGCAGGATCCCAAGAAGGATCCTGAACGAGCAGCATCACCCCCAGCAGACGCAAAGATAATTAACTTTATTTCAGGAGGATCCGATATTTGTGGGACTTCGTATTCGGCGGCCAAGAGACATGCAAAAGAAGCTAAGAGTGAGAGGGGAGACAGACCAGTCAGGATGACTACCCTCACAACTGATAAAGTGATCACTTTCGATAGTGATGACAGGGATACTGTTCAGGATCCCCACCATGATGCTTTGGTAATAACATTATATGTGGCTAACCATTTTGTACGCAGGATACTGGTAGACAACGGTAGTTCTGTCAATATAATTCAGCTGGAAACATTGAAGAGGATGAATGTATCTCCGATGGACATTACTTCGAAGTCCACTGTGCTCGTTGGTTTCAGTGGAGAAGCTAGGAATACCGTAGGGGAGATAAAGTTACCAGTATATGTTGAAGGGGTCAACTCCATACAACGCTTCTGCGTGATGGACTCCTTATCCTGTTATAACATCATACTGGGAAGACCATGGATTCACGACGTGAAGGCTGTGCCATCAATGTTAGGGGAGGATTTTCTAACAATTAGTGATCCTTATTCGTTATCCTAATTAATGATCCTTACTTCTGTGACAGATAGTGATCCTCAGAAGAGCTTCAGGATCAGGATCATGGATCACTTTAAGGATCCTCGTACTGACGATTGTTTGTTTGTGTTTTGTATTACTTCGCAGGAGTAACAAGCTTGACTTGGTCTTGGCAACGTTACTATGGAATATTCCACGGGTATTTCGCACACGATTGACCGGAAATGGACGTTGTGGAGAACGTGGGAGCTTGGCACGAAAGTCGGATAGTTAGTTATTGTAGTTAACTTCTATTTTTAAAGGGGTAACGAGCTAGAATTAGAACACTTAGCCATTTTCAGCTACACACACTCTCATACAAACGCACTCTTGAAGCTCTCGACGAACACTCATTAGTTTTCACTCACTTTTACACATTTCACGATAGTGATCCTTGTACCTAGCTCGTTACTATCCGGAGTTGTAAACATTTATTGATTTATTTGAGCTTGGTGATCGGTAGTTTCCATCACCCGGGGTTTTTTGTGCCGGAGATCAACTCTTGATCAAGGGCTTTTTCCCCGTATAAATCCTTGTGTCATTTGTGCAATTTACATTGAAGTGATCCTTGTCATTGTTCTACACTATAAGCATCATACCCTGTAACAGAGAGTTTGGTTGCAATATCCTCATCAGATTTTTTGACCAAAACAGTTTGGCGCCCACCGTGGGGCAATTGGTGCTTCACTCTTAGAAAAATTCGTATTTCTGTGCTCATTTCAGTTCACTACAACCAAGCGAATGGCTTCCTCAGCGAAGAATGCTTCAAATTTGATGCCCTCATTCACTTCTTCACAAGGCGTTCCCCCTTTGCCTCCACCACCTTCTGGATCCCAGAAGAATGCTGAGAATGCTGCGAAGAAACCAACTCCCATTTTCTCAAAACCTCCAACTTCTTCTGCTTCTTATACTCCCACTACTAGTGACTTGTTTACTCTGATTTTGCAGATGAAGGAGCATATACAGCAGCAGGACAAGACCAATGAAAAGATCCTTAGAGAAATTGGAGACATCAAGAAACAAAAGAGATCGGCAGAGGATCACTCCCCACTAATGCCCAGATCTTTGAATTTTGATACTCCGGTTATAACTTCTCAGCCTTCAATGGTTCCACACGTTCAATATGTTGGAGGGCCAAAAGGAGTGCATTACGGAACAACAGCAGTGACCCAGGCAACAGGTTCATATTTCCAGCCAGCGGGATCCTATCCTCAGCATATGGGATCCCTCACGAATTCAGGAGGATATTCAGGAGCGCAGCAGGTTCAAGGATCCTCCTTTGTTCCAGGATCATCCCAGGTTCAAGGATCCTCCTTTGTTCCAGGATCATCCCAGGTTCAAGGATCCTCCTTTGTTCCAGGATCATCCCAGGTTCAAGGATCCTCCTTTGTTCCAGGATCGTCCCAGTTTCAGGGATCCTTCCAGATGCCAGGATCCTTGAGGAGTTTGCAAACAGAAAGTTCAGATGTCCATCAGGGAGATTTTATTCCAATGCAGACCAATGCTTCTACTGGTCCCTCGATCATTCCAGAGCCCCAACAATATGGATTAACATCCATTCTTCCTAATTTGAATCCGATGGGAGGTAACACTTTTAATAATTCTTATACTACTAACCATGGTCTTATGCAGGATCCAGGTATCAATCATGCCATGGCCAGAGAATTGCAAAAGCTAAAGGATATGATATCAAGTGTTCCAGGAGTAGTCAAACCTATCCCAGAGATTGCAGTTGGGAGCCACAAGATATCTCATTTTGCACCACCAATCTGTGATGCTGAGATACCCAAGAGGTTCCATGTGCCAACAATGAAGCTGTATGATGGTTCGACGGATCCTGAAGAACACATAGCACAATACAGGGAGAGGATGGAGATCAATCCAATCCCAGAAAGGTTAAAGGAAGCATGCCTGTGCAAGGGATTCGGGTCCACTCTTACAGGATCAGCTCTCAAATGGCTGCTAAGTCTTCCCCCTACTCTATTACCTCATTTGCTAATCTAGTTAACCTGTTTAATAGTCAGTTTTCTTGTAGTAGAAAATTTGAACGATTAACTAGTGATCTATATAGGATAACCCAGGGTCATAATGAATCATTAAGGGATTACATTACCAAATTCAGTAAAGAATCCTTAGACATTCCCAACTTAGATATAGCCACGGCTGTTGAGGCCTTCAAAATGGGATTACTTAGGGATTCATTGTTCTATGATGATCTTGTTATGACACCATGCAGGAACCTAGATGAGGTAAGAACCCGGGCACTTAGATTCATCCGGCTAGAGGATGACAAAAGGATCCAGGAGAGGTTAGCAGGATCCTCAAAGCAAGATAAGCAAGGATCCTCGTTCAAGAACAAGTTCAGATCCTACAACAGATCTGATAACCAGAATGTGCATGCTGTTGAACAAGAGGAGGATGATGAGGATTATCCTCCAATTTCTGAATATTGTTTTTCTGTTGATAACAATGAACTAATCCTTGCGATGCAGAATCTAGGTGATAAAGCTAGATGGCCCAGAAAAAATGATAGGCCAGCTGCAACTAAGGATAAATCAAAGTGGTGTGCATACCATGAAGATTTTGGGCATCTCACAGAAGAATGCATTGCACTAAGAAAGGAAATTGGATACTTGTTGAGCAAGGGGCATCTAAAAGAATTGTTGGGAAGAAAAAAGTCAAGGACTCAGGATCCTGAAAGGATCCCTGAGAAGGCTCCAGCCCCTCCAGCAGATGCATAAGTAATAAACTTTATTTCTGGAGGGTCAGACATTTGTGGCACATCCTTCTCGGCAGCTAAAAGGCATGCAAAGGAAACTAAAATGGATAATGGAGAAAGACCGGTTCGAACGTCAAGCGTCTCCGAAGGAAAAGTCATAACCTTTGATGAGGATGATCGTGTTGATATCCAGGATCCTCATCACGATGGTTTAGTTATTACTCTTTTCATTTCTAACCATTTTGTCCGCAGGATCCTTATAGACGGAGGAAGTTCAGTGAACATTATCCAGCTTGATGTTCTAAAGAAGATGGGTATCCCTGAATCAGATATCATACCAAGATCCTCCGTGCTCGTGGGATTTAGTGGCGAAACTAAGAATACCCTGGGGGACATTAAACTCCCAATAAACATCGAAGGCCTACACTCTTATCAAAAATTTTGTGTTATTGATTGTTTATCTTGTTGTAATGTTATCCTTGGCAGGCCCTGGATACACGATATGAAGGCAGTCCCATCTACCTACCATCAATGTGTGAAGCTCCCTAGTCCTTGGGGAATAGTGAAGATTGATAGTGATCAGCAGGAGGCTAAGAATTGCTATACTTCATCGATGAAACCAGCCTCGAAGTCAAGGGAGCAATAGCAATCAAAGTATCCTCCAAGGGATGTCTTGGAGGCAAGAGAGCAGGATGTGGTAGAAGTCCTCATGGATCCTGATGATCCTGAATCCAAAATCTATATCGGATCAGGGATCCTTGGCGATATGAAGGAAGACCTCATATCCTTCCTCAAAAGGAGAAAGACTACCTTTGCATGGAAACACGAAGACATGACTGGTATATCTAAAGATGTAATCACTCACAAACTTGGCATTGATAGGTACTTCAAACCAATCCATCAAAAGAGAAGGAAGTTTGCACCGGAAAGGAATGCCATTATCCAAGAAGAGGTAGAGAAATTGCTCCGGGCAGGTATGATTAGAGAGGTCAAGTATCCAAGATGGTTGGCCAATGTGGTTGTTGTTCAAAAGAAAAACGGAAAGTGGAGGGTATGTGTCGATTTTACCGATTTAAATAAGGCATGTCCCAAGGATCCTTTCCCATTACCCCACATTGACTCCATGGTGGATGCAACTGCGGGTCATGAACTGTTAACTTTTATGGATGCTTCATCTGGATTTCAACAAATCCAAATGGAACCATCCGACCAAGAGGATACAGCCTTCATGACTCCAACTGGTATATACTGCTATATTGCTATGCCGTTCGGATTAAGAAATGCAGGTGCAACATATCAAAGGCTGGTGAATATGATGTTCAAGGATCAGATTGGACAAACTATGGAGGTTTACATAGATGATATGGTGGTAAAATCCATAAAAGCTGAGGATCACCTAAGGGACTTGGAGGAAGCATTCGATATCCTTGATAAATATAACATGAAACTTAATCCTTCAAAATGTCACTTTGGTGTTAAAGCAGGTAAATTCTTAGGATATATGGTGACAAAGAGAGGCATTGAAGCTAGCCCGGAACAAATCAAAGCAATAGTGAACATCAAATCTCCGGCCAATGCTAAGGATGTTCAAAGGCTAACAGGCAGGATAGCAGCTTTGAACAGATTTATATCCAAATCCTCAGAGAAGTGCAAAGAATTCTATGATATCCTAAGGAAGAACAAGAAATTTGAGTGGACTGAGAAGCATGAAAATGCTTTAAGAGCCCTCAAAGACTACCTATCCTCAGCCCCGGCCTTGATGAAACCAGAAAAAGGCGATGTGCTATCTTTGTATCTTGCAGTATCCTCAAAAGCAGTAAGTGCGGTCCTTGTTAAGGATCATGAAGGTACACAACATCCTGTCTATTATGTAAGTAAAAGTTTACTTGATGCCGAATCCAGGTATTCACACCTTGAAAAGCTTATTCTTGCATTAATTATGGCATCTACTAAGTTGAGACATTATTTTGAAACTCATGTTATTGTTGTTAAAACTAATTTTCCAATTAAGAATGTCCTCAGGAAACCAGAGATGTCAGGAAGGATGGCTAAGTGGGCAGTGAAGCTAAGTGCATATGATATAAGATATGAGCCTAGGACAGCCATCAAATCCCAAGCATTAGCTGACTTTGTGGCTGATTTCAGTAGTGATTTACAAAAAGAAGCTGAGTTAGAAGTCCAGCAGCTAGAGGAGACCAAGGATCCTTGGATACTCTATACTGATGGATCCTCAAATGTCAAAGGCACAAGGCTTGGAATACTACTAAAATCGCCACAGGGGGACATAATACCCCACTCTATAGCTTGTGAGTTCCAAACCACTAACAATGAGGCTGAATATGAAGCCTTAATTGCTGGTTTGCAAATTGCAAAGCATATGGGGATCAGGTATCTTGAGGTACATGTAGATTCATTGTTAATAACAAACCACTTTAATGGATCCTATGCTATTAAAGGTGAAAAACTAACCAAATATTTAGAGATAGTCAAGGAATTGGCACTCTCCTTTGTTTCCTTTAGTCTGACACAGGTACCAAGGGAAGAAAATTCAGAAGCTGATGCATTGGCTAACTTAGGATCATCCTTGAAGATCCCGGAGGATATCAAGATCCCTATTATCCATATCCTGACCCCGGCTATCGAGGATCATGTGGCTATGGAGATAGGAAATGATTCTGCAATTATCCCTAGTGAGGATACTCAATCCCATTCAGGATCAGGATCATGGATCTCACCAATTATGAGATACTTACAACATGGAGAGATTCCTACAGGAGAAAACCCTAGGGCTTTCAAATCTAAGGTATCTCAATTCACAATTTTAAATAATATGTTGTATAGACGATCTCTTGCAGGACCATATTTGAGATGCATTAAGGATCCTGAAATCCAAGAAGTTTTAAAAGACTTCCATGAAGGAGATTGTGGAAACCACACTGGGGGCAGGGCATTATTCTCAAGGATCCTGAGGACAGGATACTACTGGCCAACCATGAAAAGAGATGCTGTGGAATATGCTAAGAGATGTGATCCTTGTCAGAGACACAGCAATATCCTTCATCAACCAGCTGAATTATTGCATCCTATATCCTCCTCTTGGCCATTTATGAGATGGGGTATGGATATAGTTGGTAAGCTCCCTAAGGCACCTGGTGGAAAAGTATTCATGCTTGCTATGACTGATTACTTCTCCAAGTGGATAGAGGCTGAAGCCTTTGCCCAAGTCAGAGAAAAGGAAGTTATATCCTTCATTAAAAGAAATATTATAACTAGATTTGGAATTCCTTCTGAGATTATATGTGACAATGGTTCCCAATTTATTGGGGGTAGAACCACTAACTTTTGTGACAGCTGGGGGATTAAGATGATAACATCAACACCAGTCCACCCACAAGCTAATGGTCAAGCAGAATCATCCAACAAGATCATCATCAACAATTTGAAGAAGAAGCTTGGATCCAAGAAAGGGAAATGGGCAGAAGAACTACCCTATGTGCTTTGGGCTGATAGGACAACTCCTAAGAATGCTACTGGTCAAACGCCATTCTCTTTGGTATTTGGGGCAGAATCAGTGATCCCAACAGAAATGGTGGTTCCAACTGCTAGAACAAGTACTCGTGATCCTGAGGAGAATGATGAGAACTTGGCTCAAGACCTGGATACTATTGAAGAAATCAGGTATCTCGCTAGGATAAGGATGGCCAGTTATCAACAAAGAATGGCTGGTGCCTACAACAAAAATGTCAGGATCAGGAAGTTTCAAGTTGGAGATATGGTATTGAGGAAGGCATTTCAGAATACCACCAATCCTGCTGATGGAAAATTGGCTCCAAAATGGGAAGGCCCTTATTTAATTGAAGCTGAAGCAGGAAATGGGGCATATAGATTGCTAACCATGGAAGGTGATTTGCTACCAAGATCTTGGAATGCTGTCCACTTGAAGAAATATTTCATGTGACCAGGATCCTCATGGCACAGATGATCCTTACGATAGGGATATCCTTAAGGGATCCTTAAAGTATCGGTGATCCTTACTTTGGTAATATCCTAATCTTAGACTATTTCATTTCTTTATTTTCTCATATAAGGATAAGGATCATGTGTCCTTTATCCATCCCTCACATGATTTTAAGTTTTGAAAGTTCAGGTATCCTTTGCATAACATTGGTTATCTGCAGAAGCAATCCGTTCCTTGGGTTTAACCCCAGTTATCCTTGGGCTTGACCCCAGTTCCGCCTGTAGCGCATGATGATCCTGGTATAGTTCAAGGCAGTGGGACCAGTACTCGTTTTAGGGGCTGATAATTCCATTGTACTGGCTATGCCTAGGATCCTACGTATAATGGTAGACGTACCATACATCCGTTCCTAAGGTTTCTAACGTTTTCACGTTAGCTAAGGTTTTGGCATTTTCATGTCACTAAGTTTGGATAGTCGCCAGTTAGGGCCATACTCCAGTTTACATACGATCCTTGGGCTTGTCCCCAGTTATCCTTGGGCTTGTCCCCAGTTATCCTTGGGCTTGTCCCCAGTTGCTAATTCTTATCTTATATTGGCTTAGTCCCAAGTTATGATCTATTTCAGGTCCTTGAAGACAAGCAACTAGGGATCCTTGATCCTTACTTCTCTCTAAGGTTTATCATATAGTTATCCTTATTATGGTTAGGATCCTAACTTGGACCCTCAGGTATGATCCTTAACTATTTTTAATCCTATTCATTATTTATTTGAATAACCCTTAAAAAATTTGACAACTAGACTTGTGATCCTTAAAACATATTACTTTTTGGGATTCTTTAACTATAGGATATTTGATCATGGATCATGTCCTAAATATTTTCAATATGACTTATTCAAAATTGTTTATTCAATAAATATGCATCAAAACAAAGGAAAATTAAAGAAACAAAAGGATAACAACACAAGATAAGCGACAAAAGGTTAAGATTTTATTTATTAACAAAGGATTAACCCTTAAAAGGTTGTCAAAATTACCTACCCCGAGCATCTACCAGCAAAACGTGGCCCGTCCGCTGGGGTAGGTAAAGGGTGTCCATGATAATAAGTTCAAAAGTAGTGTAGGAATATAAAGGCGGCAGGATCACAATGGCTTCATCCCCCAAACAGAGGATCCCTCCACCATATGCAATCCTGCCTATTGTCCAAAGGATCATACATGATCCTTAATCCTAAGAACTATTGTTCAGTACAAACCATTAAATTGTTCAACATCACAACCACAAAAAACTACTACCAAATTTAAAAATTGGGCTCCGGCTGCGTCTAGGAATGTCCATCATCGCCCAATTGTGCAGCCTACACCTTTGCTGCATCCTCTTCCCCTCCAGCTACGGTATCCTTCACCAGATCCTTCCCACTACCTCCAGCCTCGATTGCCAAAACCTCCCCAGCCTCCTCATCATCCTCAAGATCAGCCAACCTTGCTTTCCAGCCCTCAACGTCCCAGCTGCTTCTATCGAAGTTAGGATCTTGAGCTTCCTGGGCCATCTTTAATTTTGTCTGATACATTGTGATGGCAGCAGAGACCTTAGCATTTTCTATGAGATCATGCTTCTCATAGTCAAGGTCAATCAGAAGTTTAGCCGTCTTAGTCTTGGCATCTTGGAGTTCCTTCTGAAGGTCAGCGATTGCAAGGTCCTTAAGCACTGCAACCTGTTGGAGGTCAGCAATCTTCTTGTCCTGCTCCTCAACGTTCCCCACATAGTCCTCAATCTCAGCAAATTTCTGCAAAGAAAAGGATAAAGCAGTTCAAGATCAGGTGATCCTCATACGAGTAGGATACCTAGGCAAAATTGGTGATCCTTACATCATTGAAGTATTCAAGGAACTGGTGGCGGATCAGTGGTAGGCCTTGGAGGTCCTCAGTGTCAGAAGTTTTCCTCTTCTAGCTACCATTTCCTTTAGTGGGTGCCTTGGGAATGGAGATGCTAGGACTGGTAGTGGCCCTCTTCTTCCTGGATCGAACAACATCAAGGTCAGCAGTGTTGAATTGGGATACAGGCTTGGCAGATTTTCCGGCACCTACACAATCAAAGCAAGATAAGTGTCCTAATTTTATTTCAATTTAATTATTTACTCTAATAATCAAACTATAAATCAAGCAGGATACTTACTTGACATGGTGATGGAACCTGAGGATACTTCTTGTGAGTCTTGGGTGTCTATCTTAAATGTCCTTATTTCAGGATCAAGCTTCCAAAAAGCAGCAAGCCTATCCTTGGTTGCGGGTGTTGTGATGATGTGTGAAACAGAAATAGCTGCATAACACAAGACAAAAAGGGGTTAGTGATCCTTATACAAAAACAAGACTACCTGGTGATCCTTCTCAGGATCCTCTGGCCTACCATGGGTGGACCATGTCCTTGGTAGATCCTTTCCGTTTAGAATAGTATCCCCCCGGACAAAGAAGAACCAACGTTTCCAATTTGTGTCGTTCTTGGTGACTTTAAGAAGGGGGTGTTCTCCGCCGGATTTTCGTTTGAACAAATAACGATGAGAACCAAAGGTAGTAAGATCATACATTTGTGTCAGCTCTGACATTCCTAAATCAATGCCTTCCTGCTCGATGATCCTCTCTAGGGTATACAAAACCCTCCAAATCATCGGCATGGCTTGGATGTAAGAAATGCCGGTAAGGGAAAAGAAGGATTGTGTAAATTCAGGGAAAGGATAGGTGTACCCAATAGCGAATGGAGTAACTGGAAAGGCAACCCGTGTTTCTGAAACATAGTCGCTCAGAATAGTAGGATCGAAGGGTTTGAAAAAGGCACTCGCCGGAAAGCAGTGACGAATTTTGTCTATCTGAGCATCGTTAAAACAACACCTCTCATGTATCGAGTCTTTGATGATCCCTTGACTCTTCAAGGGACTATCCTTCTGGTGATCCTTGGCGGGGGAGGACCGGAGCATCATTCTTGAAGAGATGATAGAAAGAAAGAAAAACAGAGTAAGAGAAGGGGAGATAAAAGAAGACATACCTGATAGATCTTTGACCAAGAATTTAAAGGGAGTTTCTTTGAATTTAAATGCAATCGATCCTATCTCTATCTCCTATTTATAATCATGATTATGCAGGGTTGTCACTTCTGTGACGTCACGATTGCAACGGATAGTTCAACAATAACGGCTATATTTACGATAGTTAGTTGCGGATAAGATCAGGAAAACATAACTCGCTCATTTTACATATCACTCCTTATATTTTGGGGGCAATTGTTAGGGGAGGATTTTCTAACAATTAGTGATCCTTATTCGTTATCCTAATTAATGATCCTTACTTCTGTGACAGATAGTGATCCTCAGAAGAGCTTCAGGATCAGGATCATGGATCACTTTAAGGATCCTCGTACTGACGATTGTTTGTTTGTGTTTTGTATTACTTCGCAGGAGTAACAAGCTTGACTTGGTCTTGGCAACGTTACTATGGAATATTCCACGGGTATTTCGCACACGATTGACCAGAAATGGACGTTATGGAGAACGTGGGAGCTTGGCACGAAAGTCGGATAGTTAGTTATTGTAGTTAACTTCTATTTTTAAAGGGGTAACGAGCTAGAATTAGAACACTTAGCCATTTTCAGCTACACACACTCTCATACAAACGCACTCTTGAAGCTCTCGACGAACACTCATTAGTTTTCACTCACTTTTACACATTTCACGATAGTGATCCTTGTACCTAGCTCGTTACTATCCGGAGTTGTAAACATTTATTGATTTATTTGAGCTTGGTGATCGGTAGTTTCCATCACCCGGGGTTTTTTGTGCCGGAGATCAACTCTTGATCAAGGGCTTTTTCCCCGTATAAATCCTTGTGTCATTTGTGCAATTTACATTGAAGTGATCCTTGTCATTGTTCTACACTATAAGCATCATACCCCGTAACAGAGAGTTTGGTTGCAATATCCTCATCAGATTTTTTGACCAAAACAATCAACATATCACCAATGCATCAAGATCCCTACCCCTTGGGGAGTTGTCAAGGTTGAAAGTGATCAGCAGGAAGCGAAGGAATGCTACTCATCCTCAATGAAATCCTCAACTAAGCCTAGTACAGCATAGCAATTAAAGATGCGGGCCCAGGATATCGTGGAGGATTCGGAGCAGGATGTGAAGAAAATTATCCTGGATCAGGATAATCCTGATGTCTCGGTGCTCGTAGGAACCAATATCCCTCAGGATATTGAAGAACAGTTAACTAACTTTTTGAAATGCAGGATGTCAACATTTGCATGGAAGCATGAGGATATGATAGGCATATCCAAAGACATTATCACTCACAAGCTTGGAATTGACAAATCATTCAAGCCTGTTCAGCAAAAAAGAAGAAAATTTGCTCCTGAGCGGAATAAGATTATCCAAGAGGAAGTTGAAAGATTGTTGAAGTCCAGGATGATCAGAGAAGTCAAGTTTCCAAGATGGCTAGCAAACGTAGTTGTGGTACAGAAGAAAAACGGGAAATGGAGAGTCTGTGTAGACTACACGGACTTGAATAAGGCTTGTCCTAAAGACCCATTTCCTCTCCCTCATATCGATGCAATGGTGGATGCTACTGCTGGACATGAAATGTTAACGTTCATGGACGCATCCTCAGGATTTCAACATATTCAAATGGAGCCTTCGGACCAGGAGGATACTGCTTTCATGACACCAACAGGTATATTGCTATACTGCTATGCCTTTCGGTTTGAAAAATGTAGGTGAAACATACCAGAGATTAGTAAACATGATGTTCAAAGATAAGCTGGGGGACACCATGGAGGTATATATCGATGATATGGTGGTGAAATCTAAAAAGGCTGAGGATCACCTCCAGGATATCAAGGGAGCATTTGATATCCTGGATCAGTATAACATGAAGCTGAATCCTGCTAAGTGCCATTTCGGAGTGGGGGCAGGAAAGTTTCTTAGGTGTATGGTGACGAAAAGGGGGATAGAGGCAAGCCCGGAGCAGATTAAAGCTATCCTGGATATAAAATCACCCTCGAATATGAAGGACGTACAACGGTTAACAGGCCGAGTAGCAGCTTTGAATAGATTTATTTCTAGATCCTCGGAAAAATGCAAGGAATTCTATGATATCCTCAAGAAGAATAAGAAATTTGAATGGGGAGCAAAGCATGAAGCAGCCTTGCAGGATTTGAAGCAATATCTCTCAACTGCACCTCTATTGATGAAGCCTGAAAATGGTGAACCACTATCCCTATACCTCGCTGTATCAGGGAATGCTGTAAGTGCTGTTCTTATAAAAGACCATGAAGGTCAGCAATATCTTGTTTACTATGTTAGTAAAAGTTTGTTAGATGCTGAAACTAGGTATTCTCATTTAGAAAAATTGATATTAGCTCTAGTCATGGCATCGACAAAGCTTAGACATTATTTTGAAACACATAGGATCCATGTTAAAACGAATTATCCTGTCAAAAATGTGCTTAGGAAACCAGAGATGTTAGGCAGGATGGCCAAGTGGTCAGTAAAGTTAAGTGCTTATGATTTAGTATATGAACCTAGAAATGCCATAAAGTCTCAGGCTTTAGCTGACTTTGTGGCTGATTTCAGTAGTGACATTCAGGACGAGGCAGACCTAGAAGTTCAGCAGTTGGTAGAATCTTCAGGATCCTGGACGTTGTATACTGATGGTGCATCCAATATAAGAGGTGTAGGTTTAGGTATACTACTAAAATCGCCACAGGGGGACATATTACCCCAGGCTATTAGGTGTGAATTTCCTGCTACTAATAATGAGGCAGAATATGAAGCTTTAATTGCAGGATTAGAATTGGCTAAGAATATGAGTATCAAGAATTTGCAAGTATATGTTGACTCCTTGTTAATTACTAACCATTTTAATGGATCCTATGCAGTTAAGGGTGAGAGATTAATTGAATATCTCGATATTCTCAAAAAATTAGCAGGATATTTCGATGTTTTTACACTTGAACAGGTACCAAGGGAGGATAATGCTGAAGCGGATGCCTTAGCAAATTTGGGATCATCGATCAGGATACCTGAAGGGACCCAAATACCAATATTACATGTCTTGTATCCTGCAACGAATCCTCGGGATAAAGAAGTAGCGGGTATTCAGAATCCTGGAGCGGAATATCCTGAACAGGATCCTAAATCCTGGACGGCTCCAATAATGAGATATCTCAAGGAAGGACACATCCCCGAAAGTGAAAATCCTAAGGCATTTAGGATGAAGGTATCACGATTCACTATTATAAATAATGTTTTATACAAGAAATCTCTTGCAGGACCGTATTTGAGGTGCTTGGAGGATCTTGAAGCCAAAGAAGTACTTCAGGATATACATGAAGGGGATTGTGGTAACCATACTGGGGGCAGGTCGTTATTCTCAAAAGTGTTAAGGACAGGATATTATTGGCCAACAATGAGAAAAGATGCCGCAGAATATGCTCGAAGATGTGACGCATGTCAAAGACATAGTAACATATTGCATCAGCCTGCTGAACCATTATATCCTATTGTTTCCCCTTGGCCATTTATGAAGTGGGGTATGGATATAGTGGGAAAACTTCCAAAAGCTCCAGGAGGAAAGGTTTTCATGTTGGCAATGACGGATTATTTCTCCAAGTGGGTTGAAGCAGAAGCATTTGTTCAAGTTAGAGACCAAGAAGTAGTATCCTTCATAAAGAGAAATATCCTGACCAGATTCGGAGTACCGGCTGAGATAATTTGTGACAATGGTTCTCAGTTTATAAGCAAGAGAACTACTGACTTTTGCAAGAGTTGGGGAATCAAAATGATAACATCTACTCCAGTACATCCTCAAGCGAATGGACAAGCAGAATCCTCAAACAAGATAATTGTCAATAACTTGAAGAAGAGGCTTGGAACCAAAAAAGGAAGATGGGCAGAAGAATTACCCTTTGTTTTGTGGGCTGATAGGACAACGGTAAAGAATGCAACAGGCCAAACCCCATTTTCCTTGGTGTTTGGAGCAGAAGCAGTGATTCCAACGGAAATGACAATACCTACTGCAAGATCTACCCTACGGGATCCTGAACAGAATCCTGAAGCCTTATGTCAGGATTTGGATACTATAGATGAAAGAAGGGATGCAGCAAGGCTAAGGATGGCAGCATATAACAAGAATATTAGGACCAGAAGATTTAAGGTTGGAGATTGGGTGTTAAGAAAGGCTTTTCAGAATACTACTAATCCTGCCGATGGCAAGCTAGCTCCAAAATGGGAAGGACCATATGAAGTTGAATCAAAAGCAGGGAAAGGAGCATATAGACTCAAGAATATGGAAGGGGATATGCTACCGAGATCTTGGAATGCTATACACCTTAAGCTTTATTTCAAGTGAGTTTAGAATTTAATTTCTAACTCAGGATGGTATGAATTCTATCTTTTTTAAATATGTTTGGTTTAATTTATTCTTTGAAACCCAATACTAACTTAAGCACCGGAGGGGTGTTAGCCAAGCTAACACCCACCTTAGTTTAAGGATGTTTGGCAGTATATGCTCCAGGATGTAGCTCCAGGACGCTCACTCAAGATACTTCGGAAGATTAGAGGATTGGCCCCCTCTCTCACGTATAAGGGATCCTGATCCCTTCACAGGTTTAAAGGTATTCACCTTTCTTCCGAATTGGGTTTAAACACCCCACCTGGAGCGCAAGTTATTCAGGGATAGTTCAAGGTGGCGGGACCAGTCCATGTAAAAGTGGCTGACAATTTCGTTACTGTTGGCTATATCCTGAATCCTAAAGGTATATGAGGATTGATCACCCTCTCTCACGAAAGGGTATTTTCATACTCTCTAAGGTTTAAAGGTTTTCACCTTTCTAAGTCTTGGAGTTTATACACTCTCGCCTGTAGCGCATGAAAATTTGGGATTTTCCCCAGGATACGAGGAATTTATTTCCAAAACATTTTTGGGTTTTACCCCTGTGACATGAAAAATTGTCCATACAATGGGAACTGATATCCAGAAGATTTTTAAGTATTTGAGGACGTTGTACACAGGGGACATTCCTACCAAAGCAATGGTGTAAAGCTCAAAGGATGAGCCTCGGTACTAATGCACTAAGTATCTCACACAGGGGACATCTTCATTGGAAAAGTTTCAAAGGGATTGAAGTTTGATAATAGGGTTATATCCTATTCCTGGTATGATCTTTCCTTTGTAAACGTCGTTTGAGTTTTTGATAATACTGTGCTTGGTAAAAGGTTAGATATCCTGATATATTCTCAAAGTGTATTTTCAGAATACTCTTCAGGATATTTGATTAAAATATTCGAAACTAATACTAGTTTGATACTTTGATCATTTAAGTATTATCAAAACAGGTTTTGGAAAAGTGGACTGTTTTTCACTCTTTAAAGAACTTTTTACAAAGTTGAACGAATGTTTGAAAGTCCTCTCTAATAAAAAAAAAGTTTTTTTTGTATGTCGCTGAGCATATTTATCGGGATATTTCCGTAAGATAACAATACAAAATTTTTAAAGCTAAGAGTTACGTTAAATAGTGCAAGGCAATAACAAATAGGTCAAAAGATAGTTATATTATTAACAAGTCAAAAGATGTGCTTTTGGTTTCACCTTAAACCAAGGCCCATCCGCCAAAAGCACATTTAGTTTCTACCATACTTGTGTAACGGTTGGAGGATCTATCTCAAAACAGGACCTGTCCACCTACAACCGTTACCACATTCAAAACAGATTATACTAACTGATGACCAAGGGCTTCATCCTAAAACCTAGGACCCATCCACCTTTGGTCATCATATTGTTCTAATGCAGGAAATATAAAATTGTTCGAAGACAGAGAAAGTAAATTGTTTACATAACCACAACCACGAAATTTAAAAGTGGGCTCCGGCCTTGGCACGTATATCCATCATCGCCCACTTCGCCGCTCAAGAAGCGGCACCCTCTTGATCAACAGCCTCCTTCCCAGCATCTGCACCAGCATCGGTCTCAGGATTCTTCTCGGCATCACCATCATCAGCATTGGCCACTTCCTCTGCCGCTTTAGAAGGCTCTTCACCAGCATGCTTTACAGGATGAGCAACGGGATGACCTCCGAGATCCTTTAGTCTCGCTTCCCAAGTCTTTATGTCCCAGGAGGGGCATTCGAAACCCAAATTCTTGGCCTCATAAGCCATCCTTATCCTAGCTTGGAGAAGGGAGACGACCACGGATGCTTTGAGGCTATCCCGATATGAACTCATATTCTGCTGGTATTGGAGAAGGGCGGCGTCTAGTTTGGCTTGGGCATCCTCGTTGGCTTTGTGGAGGGTAGCTTGGTGTTCCTGGATCATTGCCTTGTATTTGTCTTCGTAATGCTGGGATTTGGCAGCCGCAATGGTTCCTTGATCAGCTATGGTGGCTTCAGCTTTCTCCAGTTTGATCTCCTACATCTTGTTAAGCCCGCAAGCGTCTTCATACAAGTGCATAAGACGATCCAAGCCCTATCGAAAAGGACACAGGTATCGATGTAAAAATAAACAGGATAAGGACTAACATACTTGTGCAGGATACCGAGAGGAAAATTTTACCTGTTTGAGGAATGAGGTGGCTTCGTTAAACCCATGATTCTCGAGAGAGAATGTCTCAGAAACAGCTGGAGAGTCCGTCTCCTTTCTCTTCCGAGAGCTAGATTCCAGGGTCCTGGATGCCGGAGGGGCTTTGGAAGCAGAAACAGTCCTTGAAGAGGTAGGCTTTGATGACTTTGGCTTTGATTCTTGTTTGATGGGTGCAAGGCTGGAGTAGCAATCCAACTCGTCGAGCTGGAAACCTTCAAGGTTAACAACTGGTACTGCACAAGGGAAGATATTCTTAAATTCATCATACTTTTGAAAAATAATTGATTTAAAATATATGCTGAGAATGTGCTTACCAGACATTTCTGAGCTTGATTTCTGGCTTGAATCTGTAAGAGACAGGGAGAAAGTTCTTTCACTGGCAGGAAGTCAGAAGATTTCCTTGATCTTGGATTCGGATTCTGCACTGGGAGGCACTAAATCTCTGAAGTTCGCTTCATAAAAGCATCAGGATATAAGTATGGGATATAGTTTGAGGATATAATTGGGGATATTCCTAAAACCCTAAATCCTACCCTTGGTTAACCATTTAACCGGCAGATCGAAACCCTTATCAATAGAGTCTCTTTTTACAAAAAAAGAATTTTCGTCATCGATCCTCGTTCTTGGTGGCCTTAAGAACCAAAGGGTTCTTGGAGGTAGAAAACAGAAGAAAACGGTGATCGCCGTGGGATCTCAACCGGTATGCTATAGGGAGGACTTCAATAAACAGGTCAGGAAAATGACGAGACTTGATTTGATCCAGCACTATCAAAACTCGCCAGACCATTGGCATAATCTGGGCATAGCTAAGGCCGGTGAGTTAAAAAAAGCGAGAGATGAAGGGTGGATTCTTTAAGAGCAGCGATCGGGCTTCCCGATCAAAAGGGCGAAAGACTGTTCCGGTGGGGAAGGCGCCAGATTCTTTAAGAGCAGCGATGTTGGCGTTGTTGAAGTAGCAGATTTCCTTTGCTGGATCACGGATGAAATTTTGACTTACGAGGGTTGAGGTCGGTCTGTCCGATTGAGATCTTGTTCGTGATGCCATGAAGGGTGTTGAGCAAACTAAAAGAAACTCAAGAAAGAAGGATAGAGGATGGAGAGAAAAGTGATTACCTGAAAATCGCTTGAAGAATGATGATAATAAGCAGAAATGATTTGGCTAAATATAGGGGGGTAAAGAGTAAATGTTGCATTGGAAATGGCACAATGTCATTTCAACCATCGTTTCATTTTAATTGCCTCGATTGACGAGATAAGGTTTTGAAATATATCCGTTGGATTGGTATACCAACCGATATATTTGGGGACAATTGTTATGGGTCATTTTCTGAGTATACATATCCTGACTAATATCCCGCTTCTAATTGTTTATTTGTGACCAGGATACTGGACGGGGATATTGCTAACATCCTGGGCGATATCCTGAGGTTGAGTGAATTAAACACGTGCAGGTTAATGGCTGTAAGTTACTAACGGTCATCAGGACTTCTTCTCCTCAAGACTCGGGCGTATTTGTTATGAGGAAGCCGTTGAACCCGAAAGACTTGGTCCTCAACGTTCGAGTGGGAATATTCGCTGGATCCCGGGAGTTTAGGATAGTTTGTTAAATTATCTTTACTATAAATAGATGGGGGCGGATCAGTTTAAGGCACGCAATTTCACACTTACACTCTCGAACACTTTTACTCTCTAGCTCACCGCAAACACCACACTTAAACACTTGTATTCAAATTACATTGTAACACATAGTCGATCCGCACCACATCCTGCACTGTATCCTGATATTTGAAGCAATAAGAAGAACAAGGCAGCTGCGATTGTCAGCTCCCGAGGTTTTATGCCGGCGATCTAGATTGATCAAGGGCTTTCCTCGTACATCACGTGTCAACCTTTACTTTTTTGCTCATTGTTTGATCATTGATACAGCTCTATATCCCGGGCTGTATCCTGAAACTGTTTTCATATCAAATTTGGCCAATACATTTTTCACATATAATTTTAGCACACTACCTCACTTAACTAATTTGATCACTTAATTGCTTAGGTAATTTTTGACCAAAACAGTGGTGATCGGGAGTTAAAACACTTAAAACAGGGTATCACTTTATTATTATTATGGGTTAAATAATAATAAATAATATAACTATAGAATTTGAGAAAGGGGCGAGACTGACAACAAAAGAAAAAGAAGTTTGAATGATTGATTGCTGAAGGGAGGTGATCTATTTATAGGGTTCCAAACTGTTGGGTGATCTTACATGTATACACAGCAGGCAACACGTATACTTGACAATTTCATTAGGGTGATCGGGGCGTATGCGGTGACCAAGAGCGGGGACCCTATCCACCGATCGGGAACACCACCGCCATCCAAGCGGGGACCCGAATCGGGGAGGGTGAGCGGTGGGGAGTCACCGAAGAGGGGGAGAGATGGTGGTGGGGCCAGCCTATGTTTCAACCAATCAAAAGCTTTTTTTTTTTTTTTTAATAAAAAAACAATTCCCCTAAGAGGGGAGTGCCGCCATCAAATTGGGGTGCGAGGGGAGTTTAAGAGGGGAGTTGACGTGGCATAAACGGATTGGGTGTGCGTAAGAGAGGGGACTCCCCTCTTAGGGGAGTGCCCCGCTCACCCTTACACCTATTTGAAATTCATAATTGGCATGCATGCATAAGTTGTGAAATTTAGGTGGGACACGTAGTGGTGTATGACATGACCAACTTTCTAGATTTTAGTTATCATTAGTTTATTTTTATTATTTTATATTATATTTTGATTCTTCTAAATAATCGATATACATAGAAAATTTTAATAATTGAAATGTGAATTAAGTTTTATTATTAGTTTATTATTATAACTAGGGTTAAGACCCGCCCGCGTTGCGGCGCGGGTACATCGTAAACATTGAATGGATTAGTCCAAACGTTATATGATGCATTAACCATATGAAAACACATATTTCGACGTATTCAGTTGAACTCAATGTAACCTGTATAAGCATTGTGATTGGATCAAACGTAAAGTAAATCAAATTCATATCGAACAATCATAACGTATTATATGTGACCCAACTCATACATAGAAAACGTAACAGGTATGAAAGAAAATATGCACATGTAATCGAAAGAGATTAATTAGAGCTTTCGAAAAAAGGGGAGAAATAGAAACCTTAATTTGACTCAACTCGGTTCAAAACATACATAAAATAAACACGAAAACAAATTATATTTGACCTGAATCATTATCTAAAAAAGTTTACGTCGAAATGTATAACTTGAATTTATACCAAAACTTACATAAAAAATACACATAAAAATGGTTTCTTTAAACGAAAACGTATCATATTTGACCTGACTCATCTATAAAAGAAAGTTTACGTCGGAATGTAGAACAAATCATATTTATACGTACACGTACATAAAATAGGCACGTAAAAAATAGTTTTTAAGTAAAGGAACTATAGGGGTAAACCGAAACAAAATATTAGTAAAAAATTTTAATAGGTTAAAAACGTTCGTAAAACTGTGCCAAGTAGCACCAATGCCACAACGGCATCGACTCTCAACATCATAAAAATAAAATAGATAAAATGGTAAAAATTACACTGAACGAAAAGCAGACTTAAAAACTTTGAACCACGCACACCCATTACAATGTGTTAATGCGAAGAAATTAACCAGAAACGTAAAATGTAGAAAATAATAATTTAGTCGATCTAGGACCCGCCCGTTGCGGTGAACTTTCAAAAGAGAAAAAATGGACACGTTGCGACGGGTCTGTCAAATTTGAAAAAAATAGAGCAAAAAACGTTGAACCTCACATGCACGCTACGAGATGTTAACTTGCAAAATTTAGAACGAAACGTAAAACGAAAAACTTGCGAAAGATAAAAAGTATGAGGGACCAAAGTTGTAAATAATAAAGTGTTGTGTTAAATTATAAAGTGTTGTGTTAAATTATAAAAGATGAAAAACTTTAGGTTAAAAGTAAAAAAAAAAAAAAAAAAAAAAGAGGTCAAAATACAAAATATGAAAAAGTTTTGGATGAAAGTGAAAAATCAAAGTTTTTTTTTTTGAAAAATCCCCAAAGCTTGGGGTACAACACACAATGCAACCAAAAGTTGCTAATTTATACTATGGTAATTAATTCAATTGGTTCACTTCTTTGGCGCTTATAACTTCTAAAATATGACGTTTTATAAAATAATAAATATGTCTTTAAAACGAGAATATTTTTGTCTACATTTGGGTCTAAGTTTCATTAAAAATAGAGTAGGTTCAAAATACAATGTATTTTATAATTTAATTTATTATACGGTTCCTAGGCCCATCTAGGAACTTCATATTTCTTACGGTCAACCTACCCGTAAGTTACCTGTCTAATAATATAAGTTTTTATAGACTTTTATTTTATTAGAAAGGGTACTCATATACAAGCCAAATATTTCAACCAACTATAGAAAATAGTGTTTAAAACTATTTGGGTTGAATATTTATATATAAAAAAATAACTAGTTACTAGTGGTTAATAAATTTAACCAACCCTATAATTCTTATATAAAAATAGGAATGTTACACCAGATTGCACGTGTTCACCTTATAAGACCCAAACTTTGACGAGATTTTGAAAATTTAGAGGGTTCAAAACCTTATAATAAATCATCCTAGAACAGATGATTGGCTTTCAAAGCCGATTCGAAATTTGTGTTCTTATTGTGGTTGTCACCTAAGGATAAGTGACAATATTCTTTTAAAACTAAACACAAGATAACTTGTGTTAGGGTCCTAAGAAGGTTATAGTCTAGGTCAAAGCATTACTAATAACCTAATTCCCTATAACCATTGGCTTTGATACCAACTTTTCTTTCACACCCCGACCACGTAAAACAACAAAACGTGGCGGAAACGTCGGGGAGTGTTGTAACAGAATCATTGTTTCACAACCATGGATTAAATAATTTCGTTTTATTGAATTATTGAACTCATTGTTTTACTACAAATCAGATAAATACAAATATTATCTTTCAAGTTTTAAAGTCGCTAAGGCACGAGTCCATCCTCTGTATAGCATGCATCAACAATCATCACATAACAGCACCTGAAACATGTGTAAAAATAGGCACGTCAGCATAAAAATGCCTGTGAGATACATAGGTTTTATTATAATAGGTTTCATGACTTGTAAATTTAGAGAAAAATGTTTAATCAAAAATAGTCATGAACCTTAAAATATTTTCTTTTATAAATCATACTAAAATTTATAAGAAATCAGATAATATAACAGAATAATGCATAAATAAATAATTAAGTAAAATGAGTTTGTATAAAATATGTTTTGATAAAAAGGTTTGTAGTATACATAAAAATATACTTTGGTTTTAAGAAAGTCGAATAAGTAATATATTAAAATATATTTCAGTTCCAAAATAAATAAACAGATAATATATTAAATATACTTTAGTCGTCAAAATAATAGTTTTCAGTAGTATATCAAAAGTATACTTTGGTTTTATTAATAACATATTAAACTATGCTTTGGTTTTATAAATAACATATTAAACTATGTTTTGGTTTTATAAATAACATATTAAACTATGTTTTGGTTTTATAAAATAACATATTAAACTATGTTTTGGTTGTATAAATAACATATTAAACTATGTTTTGGTTTTATAAATAACATAATAAACTATGTTTTAGTAATTAACAAAATATATGTTGTTTTGTACAATATCACACATGAGAGCATATCAAACTATACCTTTGGGAGTATAACGAAATATACAATAAAAATGTGATTTGGAATTCATTCAAACCTTAGTGCATCAAACTACACCAATTGAGACTATAGAAATACCACAAAGGCAATCTCTATTTGGATAAAATATCGGTTTCTGACATTCCTTACAATAGGAATGGGGTGTCTAATCCTATAGCGCTATATCATACTACCAATCGGTTGGTGAACATAAAATAAGTACTATCCAACAATTAATTTTATAATCTTTGAAAAATCAGTGTTTAAACCATAAATAATCATTCATTTTGTCAAAAGATAAGTACTAATATGTATAATCAATTATACTTTGAAATCAAGAACATAACAATTAGGTACACATGTTTCACCCCAAAACATTGAAAACAGTAAAAGAGGGGACTATGTACTCACTTGAGGATGCTTAGAAGTCTTGAATAACGACCAAGCAAAGTTAGAGGGATCACGGAATCAAACGACACCTAATATAGGTAACTAAGTAAATAAACCGGACCTAAATCGGAAGATCGGATAGGATGAGGTTTCGTAAACCAAATAAGTGTGGAACTCATATGATATGGTTTAGCAAAGCCTACATACTAAATCGAAACCTAACCTAAGTGCTTACAACCCATTACGACCCGTTTAGGTAGCTTATGCTACTTTAACGCGTCGTTCGCGTAAAACGCGTTCGGAACGCCTAAATAGTCCTATGACAAGTATTATATGCCTAAACATGTTTAATTATGTTGCATAATCAGTTAAGTGACAAAAGTTTGGGTTACATATGCTTAAATATCAATTATGCATAAAAATGGCATTTTGGTCATTTTCCTAAGGCATATATGTAGGATCGTTGTGCGACCTGAATGAGTCGTTCAGAATAGTTGTTTATCTGAATCAAAGGCGGAATCAATGAAACGGACGCTCGATACAATTATAATGTCTCTTATATTGATTATAATAGTCTTACAGCACCTGGAGATAGTTCGGCAGCACTTCGTTACCGAATCACAAGACCTAATTCCGTATGAAATGACAAACCAAGCACCCCTATATATACTAGTGGTGATTCCGTTTGAAATGGCCAAAGGCACTTTCAACCGGAATTAACTAAGTTAATTTCATTTGAAATGGTCCTTGGCTGTTTCAAACGAAATTACCATTAAACTTACTAAAATCAGTATCTAGCAACCGTGTACTGGTTTATCCTATCCTATTACATGACTCGATACAAGATGAAGTCCACAGACATAGTGCACTAACAGACTCCCCCTTGGATGTTGATGAAGTCTTCAGTGTCGAGTCTTTATCATGACACATCTTCAGTCTTGATCAGTCTTCATGCTCTTTCCAAATTGTCTAACACTGTAAGCATTCATGAATATTTATCTTCTTTGATCAGCTTCTATCTTTGAATGTTGTACCAGGATCTATCTCTAGCTCTAACATTAACAGCTTCTTCAAGCTCCCCCTTTCGTCAAGCTTCCGTGCTTTAGGGATCGACACCTTGCTTTCCGGTTACAAGCTACCCCTTGCTTTGAGCTCTTCTTCAGACTCCCCCTTGCTTTGAGCTCGTCTTCGGACTCCCCCTTAGATTCTACTATCGGGATCGTAGTCTAGAATCTCATCTGCAATTCTCATATATTTATAAGTAACAACATTTTAAATTTCCAAATATCCAGAAATCATAATCTGTCTCTATGTAACATTCCTATTTTTATATAATAATTATAGGTTTGGTTAAATTTATTAACCACTAGTAACTAGTTTATTTTTAATATAAATATTCAACCCAAATAGTTTTAAACACTATTTTATATATAGTTGGTTGAAATATTATACTAATTAATTGGCCCTAATATGGGTGACCTTTCTAAATAAAATTAAAGTCTATAAAAACTTATATTATTAGACAGGTATATTACTGGTAAGTCGACTGTTAGAAATATGAAGTACCTAGACGGGCCTAGGAACTGTATAATAATTAAATTATAAAAATACATTACATTTGAACCTACTCCGTTTTTCATGAAACCTGGTTCAAAATGTAGATATAAATATTCTTGTTCTAATGACATATTTATTATTTTATAAAAACGTCATATTTTAGAAGCTATACACGCCAAATAAGTGAAGCAGTTAAATTAATTGTAAGAATAAAATAATAAAATTAAAATAACTAAAAATTTAAATATAGTTAGTGGTACGTGTTATTTAATAAATAATGTTATATTAAAACCAAATGTAAAGAATTAGGAAGTGCACGTGTAGTGCCCAAGTTCAAAGCAAAAACAATTTGTGTAGGTGGCCTTACCTGCGTGAAATGTAAGCCAACTTCTCAAATATAAATAGAAGTAGGTATTCTCCAAACATCTCTCACAACTTTCCTTCTTTCAGTATCTCGCTATCTCTCTCAAATATATGTATTTTCTTTTATTATTTACCCCATAATAAATAATAAAGCCATGCCCCGTTTTAAGTATTTTAACTCCCGATCACCGCTACCCTTTCCAATTGATCTGAGCCTTATAACATATGTCAGGGCTCTGCCCGACTAAGTTGTTGGGATTCGGTCTCGGGACATCGGGATAAGGTTGAATGAGGGGTACTATACTTAACACGAGTGCATTATATATTTTTTTTATAGTCCAGGAGATATACCCAAAATTTATACCAGGAGGCTTTCTAATTGAACCCTAAAGTTACAAAGTGGGTCCATTCTCTTTTCTCACCGTTTTATTCCCTTTTATCCCAAACCACAACAACTCTCACCAAAACTATTATTTATTATTATATTTTGTTCACTAGGAAACTTTAGTTAAGACCCCTAAGTAATCCTGCACAAACCCTAAAATTTTCAGAACAATCAGAATTAGGATCAGGGCCCCTAAAACTGGGGGGGGGGGGGGTATTTCCTAGTTAGTATTATCTACACAATTTGTTGTCGAAATTGAATTTTAACGAACGGTCGACTCAGCTAGGCTACCAAGACACGTGGCAACCCTATGATAAAATGTGACCCGTCGCGCCACGCGACGCAACCACATGGACCCCTCGCGCCACGCGAGGGGGTCAAATCTTCAGTATAAATAGAGGGGTGTGGGACTTGCATTTTGGCGTTCGAACGACGATAAAACTCAATTCGTATACTGAGTTATAGTCTGATTACTACCAAACACACACATAAGCCCGAATTCTGCCGCAAAGCAGGGTAATAACTCGATCGCTGCTACGATTCAACATCCGGTCAATTGAAACTATCCGACCGGATGTTTAAGTGCTATCCTTTGTCATTAGTCGTGATTCCGACAGGATGTTTGAGTACCACCCGAACCCGGGGAATACTCTGTCATTCGTTGTGAATCCGATGAATGTTTAAGTGATTACACTTTGTCATTTTTCGTGAGGGTTTTAATCTCGTGAGTTATCGTAAATGCTGTATTAGTTACTTACCGAATTCGTGTGCACTAGGTTACAAGACTAATCAATAGGCTAAACTCTGCCTGTATAAATCTGCAATATCAAGGCTAACCAGTAGGCTAAACTCTGCCCGTATAAATCTGCATGCTTATAATGTGAGTCATTCTCTTTTTATCAAATTTGTTTATAAAACCATATTTATTTTCCAAGTTATAATTACAGTGATTAAGTTTATGTAATCACCAAATTACAGCCGGTATGTGGGGTTTTGTATACATTACTGCTGTTTTTATCACTTTAGGTGGGTGAGCCTAATTAGTGATATACATCGCTATTGGGTGACAAGACCCAATAGTGGTATGACCACAGTCACAGAAACGAGTCGAGTGACAAATACTGTGGGTAGTTGGTTGATATCTGGAAACATTGTAATCTCTCTTAATACTGTAAATTATAACAAACGTGTCATTTTAGTAAATAGAATGATTCACCAGTATTTCCTGCTGACAAAACCTTTTTAAAACGCGTTTCAGGTAATTACAGTAGATTGAAGTGAGAGATGGATACGGCACTGAAAGGCTTCAAGAAGTGGCTTATTTTATTAATTAAATCAAATTAAGAAATATTGTTTTATGTAATTGGGTTTATCCCTTATTAAAGCTACCTTTGTAAAACATGGGTTTATCCCATCTATTTAATAAATAAAATCCGGTGTTTTCTAAACTCTGATATTTTTCCTAACTCACTGTCCTGATGAAATTTCCGCTGCAATATTTTTTTCAAAATAATCACCGGTACCACTTGGCTGTTCGCGGCTCCCGAATCCGTCCAGGGTGGGTCGGGGGTCGTGACAGAAGGTGGTATCAGAGCCACGGATTCAAGCCAATAGGTGTTGTAATAATAATACCTAAAGAGTTAGGAAATTACTATTAACTGGTAGCACACAGGATAGTATCTAGACTTGAACTTAAGAAAAGATGCCTTAGTATATTCTTCAAGATAAGCTAGTTACTTATATAAATAAAGTATGATAGGTTTTGGTATGCCATAAGAATGGTAATTAGAATATTGCAAGATATGATAAATAAGCAATAACACTTAATTACTATTAATTCTTGCTTATTAATATTACTTGAATAAGATATGTTATGGAAATACAAATTTCCTTGATTCAGGATGAAAGCCTTAATAAAAGAAGCACTTTTAAAAATACTATTTATGGAAAATATAAATTTCTTCTCCGACAAGACTGGGTATGGTGTAGCAGACTCTCCAGCTTGTCCGGATATACTGGGGTTACCTCTCCGGCGAGAACCGGATAAGACGGGGTATATAATATGTCAAACAAGTGACAAGATTTCCCTAAATAGTATCATGATCTGATATCTGACTTGTTTTTGGAAATAAGAATCTGTTAAATACATTTACCTTATGAAGGGTATGTATATTACAGCATGTGAAATATATGATTATATAGATATGTATATCTATAAGGAATTCCAAAAGTCAATTAAGAATAAAGCCCAAACATATGTGTCAATAATAAATCTAGATTTCTTTATCAGGAATCTCTTGCATATGTCTATAATTCTGATATCAGACATTATTTCGTTTAATCATCTACCTCGTAACTCGAGCGACAATAATAACAATAGAAACCCATTAAGTTGGGATACCATCAAAAGTGTAAAAATTTTTTTTTCCCAAATACGTTACCATAAACTATTAACGCAAGTAAGAAGCATGTAAAGATGTGCTAGTGCACAAGAAAACACATGAAACTTAAATTATACGTCCACAGACGTTAAAGTATATCACACATAACTTTCAAGGCAAGACCTTTGGAAAATATGATTGGGCATGACAACAACAATACTAATCCCGGCAGTGGGAGAACTACTGATAACTTACATAAGTAATTACCTAATTTACAATATAGTATTACTATATAAAAAAAAATCTTGATAAACCATTGAGGTGAAGAATTTATATTTTTATATATATGTATAAAATTATGTTTGAGGTATACTCTCATTTAAGTTTATGTATTAGTTATTTATTATTGGTAATTAATATTAGTTTTATTATTAGTAATAATATATTAATACTAATAGTGTTAGTATTATTTTTAAATACTAGGGTTATTGTCAGGAGTAGGTATTGGATAGCCTAGCCTTAGTTAGGCATGGACTGATCACCCATGCTTAAACAAGGCAGCACTAACCAATATCCAACCATGATAATAACTAGTTAATGTTTATAAAAATATATATACTTTGTATTGTAAGAAGAAGACATATTTTCATAAAAAATACAAGAATTAGAGGGATGAATAAAATTATCTAAATAACTGTCTAAGTAGTCATGGACAAGACATTTTATACTTATAAGTAATTATTCATCTTGTTTAATAATTCACAACTATTAAATACTTATAGAAATATTATAACCGAGAAAATATATATATATATATATATATATATTTTAATATATTAAAATATCAAATGTTATTTACTTAAGCCAATTAAGTAATGTTATTTGCTTAAACCAATATTTAAGTATGTTTGATATTAAAATAAACATTTATTATTTTACTTTTATATCTTATTTTTGTAAAATCTTATAATTAAACATACTTGATTTTAAAAATGATAATCGTGAGTTCTAGGAAATTTGGATAAACATATTAATAAAACATATATCATTATTTTGTCGAAAATTACCACGGGTTTTGATATGTTAAAACTATCTATATTTATTATTTTACTTTTATGATAACATAAAAGGAAAAGGTATTTAATAAATTAAAATATCACCTATCTTTGATCAAACATTTTATTGCTTGATTAAAATCGTCTTAATACAATTATGTATTAAGACAATAATACACTAACTCTATTGTCTTTTCGTGTATCCTTGCAATTCACTCATCTCAGCACATTGATTTTTCTCATGTCATAATTTAATATTTGACAAATCATTTTCATTAATTTTATTTCATTTGGAACATGTCAATTCTAAGTCTTCCTCAGTTGCCAATCAAAGTAAGCTTTCTTTTGACAAAGAATTTTTTTAATTCTAAAAGTCCTTCACATTCTATCTATTGAGCATATATATTTTGGCTTGAACCTAGTCACCTTGGAAATTATATCATTTCATCTCATTCGTTTGTCATCGATTTCTTGAACTAATTCAGTTGAACCATTGAATCCTACTTATTGTACAACTCGTATTCACAAAATTTGATATTTTAATTCTGTGTCATCTACCTTAATATTGTTTTTATTGACTAAAATATGACATAAGTCTAAATGAAATATAGTAACCCAAATCTCGAGGACGAGATTTAAAACAAGGTGGGGAGGATGTAACATTCCTATTTTTATATAATAATTATAGGTTTGGTTAAATTTATTAACCACTAGTAACTAGTAACTAGTTTATTTTTAATATAAATATTCAACCCAAATAGTTTTAAACACTATTTTATATATAGTTGGTTGAAATATTATACTAATTAATTGGCCCTAATATGGATGACCTTTCTAAATAAAATAAAAGTCTATAAAAACTTATATTTATTAGACAGGTATATTACGGGTAAGTCGACTGTTAGAAATATGAAGTACCTAGATGGGCCTAGGAACCGTATAATAATTAAATTATAAAAATACATTACATTTGAACCTACTCCGTTTTTAATGAAACCTGGTTCAAAATGTAGATATAAATATTCTTGTTCTAATGGCATATTTATTATTATATAAAAACGTCATATTTTAGAAGCTATACACGCCAAATAAGTGAAGCAGTTAAATTAATTATAAGAATAAAATAATAAAATAAAAATAACTAAAAATTTAAATATAGTTAGTGGTACGTGTTATTTAATAAATAATGTTATATTAAAACCAAATGTAAAGAATTAGGAAGTGCACGTGTAGTGCCCAAGTTCAAAGCAAAAACAATTTGTGTAGGTGGCCTTACCTGCGTGAAATGTAAGCCAACTTCTCAAATATAAATAGAAGTAGGTATTCTCCAAACATCTCTCACAACTTTCCTTCTTTCAGTATCTCGCTATCTCTCTCAAATATATGTATTTTCTTTTATTATTTACCCCATAATAAATAATAAAGCCATGCCCCGTTTTAAGTATTTTAACTCCCGATCACCGCTACCCTTTCCGATTGATCTGAGCCTCATAACGTATGTCAGGGCCCTGCCCGACTAAGTTGTTGGGATTCGGTCTCGGGACATCGGGATAAGGTTGAATGAGGGGTACTATACTTAACACGAGTGCATTATATATTTTTTTATAGTCCAGGAGTTATACCCAAAATTTATACCAGGAGGCTTTCTAATTGAACCCTAAAGTTACAAAGTGGGTCTATTCTCTTTTCTCACCGTTTTATTCCCTTTTATCCCAAACCACAACAACTCTCACCAAAACTATTATTTATTATTATATTTTGTTCACTAGGAAACCTTAGTTAAGACCCCTAAGTAATCCTTTACAAACCCTAAAATTTTCAGAACAATCAGAATTAGGATCAGGGCCCCTAAAACTCACGGGGGGGTATTTCCTAGTTAGTATTATCTACACAGTTTGTTGTCGAAATTGAATTTTAACGAACGGTCGACTCAGCTAGGCTACCAAGACACGTGGCAACCCTATGATAAAATGTGACCCGTCGCGCCACGCGACGCAACCACAAGGACCCCTCGCGCCACGCGAGGGGGTCAAATCTTCAGTATTAATAGAGGGGTGTGGGACTTGCATTTTGGCGTTGGAACAACGATAAAACTCAATTCGTATACTGAGTTATAGTCTGATTACTACCAAACACACACATAAGCCCGAATTCAGCCGCAAAGCAGGGTAATAACTCGATCGCTGCTACGATTCAATATCCGATCAATTGAAACTATCCGACCGAATGTTTAAGTGCTATCCTTTGTCATTAGTCGTGATTTCGATAGGATGTTTGAGTACCACCCGAACCCGGGGAATACTCTGTCATTCGTTGTGAATCCGATGAATGTTTAAGTGATTACACTTTGTCATTTGTCGTGAGGGTTTTAATCTCGTGAGTTATCGTAAATGCTGTATTAGTTACTTACCGAATTCGTGTGCACTAGGTTACAAGACTAATCAATAGGCTAAACTCTGCCTGTATAAATCTGCAATATCACGGCTAACCAGTAGGCTAAACTCTGCCCGTATAAATCTGCATGCTTATAATGTGAGTCATTCTCTTTTTATCAAATTTGTTTATAAAAGCATATTTATTTTCCAAGTTATAATTACAGTGATTAAGTTTATGTAATCACCAAATTACAGCCAGTATGTGAGGTTTTGTATACATTACTACTGTTTTTATCACTTTAGGTGGGCGAGCCTAATTAGTGATATACGTCGCTATTGGGTGACAGGACCCAATAGTGGTATGACCACAGTCACAGAAACGAGTCGAGTGACAAATAGTGTGGGTAGTTGGTTGATATCTGGAAACATTGTAATCTCTCTTAATACTGTAAATTATAACAAACGTGTCATTTTAGTAAATAGAATGATTCACCAGTATTTCCTGCTGACAAAACCTTTTTAAAACGCGTTTCAGGTAATTACAGTAGATTGAAGTGAGAGATGGATACGACACTGAAAGGCTTCAAGAAGTGGCTTATTTTATTAATTAAATCAAATTAAGAAATATTGTTTTATGTAATTGGGTTTATCCCTTATTAAAGCTACCTTTGTAAAACATGGGTTTAGCCCATCTATTTAATAAATAAAATCCGGTGTTTTCTAAACTCGGATATTTTTCCTAACTCACGGTCCTGATGAAATTTCCGCTGCAATATTTTTTCAAAATAATCACCGGTACCACTTGGCTGTTCGCGGCTCCCGATTCCGTCCAGGGTGGGTCGGGGGTCGTGACACTCTATACAACTTTCTAAACCACTCCCCCTATCAACAATCTTTACAGATTTGGCAGCAGTAAGAATCCAATCATCGAACTCTTTTACATACTTTAACAATATAAGAATCCAAATCCTTCACGGTTAATCATCCAAGTCCAACTTAATGACCTTGGAGATATCACAAACTGTTTTTGATTTTTGATTTTTGATTTTAAAAATTCAAGTCTCAAATTAATGAACTTGTTTTATTTTCATAAACACAATCAGCATACTTAGATTTTGAAACTCAGCTTCTCAGACATCGGTTGTCGAAAATAAAGCAGAATCAAAAATCTTTTAGTATTTTTCTGAAACATAAAGCAGTAAAGAAATATTTACAAACATATTTACAGATAATATTTTTGTTTGAGTTTGCGTCAGAGGATCATATCAGATTCAGACAAGTCACAAGTACCGTTGAGCTTAGTTACACATTAAGTGCCTGTTTGGGTAAGCTTATTTTGGGCTACTTATTACTTATTTGCTTATTTAAAAAGCAAATAAGCAAAAAATGTGTTTGGGTAAACTAATAAGTGCTTTTAAAATGTCTTTTAGAAACAACAAATAAGTATGTTTTGAAAAGTCATAAGAGTGGGACTTTTCATTTCTCCTTATTACTTCTCTAGCCCAAATTACCCAAATACCCTAACCTATTATACACGCTTTTTCTTCTCCACAGGCACATAGGTCTTTCTTCTCCACATCCACAATCGCAAACCACACACATCGGTTCGCTTACGCCGTCGCAGCCGCCCCCTTACGCCGTCGCCCCCTCACTCCGGTTCGCTTACGCCGCCGCCCCCGTCACCAGGTAAGGTTCTATTTTTTCAATTTCTTGGTTGTTTGTTTGTTTGATTTGTTCAATATCATGATTGTTTTGATTGTTGGTCAGAAATTGTTGGTCACAAATTGTTTATTTATATTAGAATGTTGATTTGGTATGTTTTAGATTAGGTCAGAAATTGTTGGTCAGAATGTTGTTTGTTCAATATCATGATTGTTTTGATTGATGGTCAGATTTGTTGAACTAGTATGTTTTAGATTAGGAATGTTGAACTTGTATATGTATATTATAGATAATGGAAGAAAACCGCACAAATCTTGTTGAATGTGAAACGTCAACTAAAAAGAATAAACCAAGAACTGTGTGGGATAATGCTTCATTCAAGGAGTTTGTCGAAGCTTGCTTGCTTGAACGTAGAAAAGGAAATAAACCGTGTACTACCTTCAGTAAGCATGGGTGGGATAATATAGAAAAAACCATGAAGGAAAAAACCGGCAAAGTCTTTGACAAAAAACAACTTAGAAACAAATGGGACTTCATGAAAAAAGAATGGAAGCTTTACGACCGCTTAATAAGGCTTGAAACTGGGATCGGTGGAACGAGGAGCTTAATCGATGCATCGCCTGAGTGGTGGGATGAGAAAATAAAGGTAAGTTATACTTTTTTTTTAATCATTTGTGGTTATGAACTTATGAATGCAACTTGAAAACCCATTAATTAACCTTTTCAACTTGTAGGAAGATAAAAACTTTGCCAAATTTAGGGGAGCAAATTTGGAAATATTCGAGTCGGTTTATGCTGATTTATTTCGGGATTCTGTTGCCGTTGGGGATCAGACACAGACTCCGTTACAGTTGCGAAATATCATTGAACGGACTTTTGGAGTGTGGAAAGCTAGGTGGGCGTTATTGAGAGATATGCATGTTGGTTTCACGTACAACCACCAAGTGAGTATTGTGATAGCATCGATGGCGCTCCATAATTTTATTAGGAGGGCCGGTGGGTTTGATGACTTATTTGATATGGCACAACAAGAATCTTATAATCTCAGAGGAGGTGGTACTAGTGACGAAGTTCACGCAGAAGTTCAGGCTACAAGTCGTACACATGGTGATGAACTGCATATGGGAGCGATCCGAGATATCATTGCGCAAGATATAATGACATTGCGGGGATGAATGAACATGCAATCGTTTCTATTGTAGGGATGAATGTACTATAAGAACTATGGTGGTATTATGGTGCTTTTGGGTTTGTTTGTTTGTCGGGTTTTTTTTTTTTTTTTTTTTTGTGAAAGACATAATTTATCGTTTCTATTGTAGGGAACTATGGTGGTATTATTGTGCTTTTGGGTTTGTTTGTTTATTTATTATTATTATTATTTTTTTGTAAAAGACATAATTTTTATTTTGTAAGGTTTTATGTTAATGAACATTTTATTAGAAAGGGGAGAGAAACAAAAAAAGCTAAGCCAAACACTTTTTAAAATATAACTTATTCACTTATTAAAAGAATGTCCTTTTTGGTAATTTTACATAAATAAGCTAAGCCAAACACTTTTAACAAAACAACTTATTGACTTATTTATTTTTCCCACCCAATAAGCTTATCCAAACACTTTTTTAAAAACTTCTTCTCAAAAAGTAATAAGTAAATAAGTACTTTTCACAAAAAGTGCTTTTTGAGTTGAATAAGCTTAGCCAAACAGGCCCTAAGAATTAAACAATTCACTTAGATTGTCGATATACTGATCCACTTAAATTTTCACACAAATTTCAACTAATTCAGGATATGAATTAGTTGTATTAAGAACTTAAACTTATTCATGTGTCCCACCTCTTGAATATACTCCCGTATCCAGATCCCAATATTCAGTCTTACATGTGAGTATACCTAGATGATATCTGTAAGGGGTTAAATTGCGAAAACCGTGAGAGCTCAGGTCAGAACTTCCGTTCAGCAGAGAGATGACGGCTTCGACTTTTGGTGTGTCCCCTTTAGGGGATCTTTTCTTCAACAGCACATGATTAGCATTTTTCAATGTTTCATCATTTTTGTACTGAGGGCGACGCTATATTTCAAGCAAGCAGAAAGTATTATACGGGGACTAGGCCATTGCTTCCGCAAAATCAGAAGTCCCGGGATAATACCCCAGATAACACTGAGTATAAAGACCTAGTATCTCAGAAAAAGGGACCTTTCAAACAAGATTTCAGGGGTTACCTATATATCCAAGTAGCGTTCCCCACAAAATACGCAAGTTTGAATTTAAGTTTATATCCCGAAAAAGTTTACTAAATGTATAAAAACCTATCGGCATATCATCAGTGAGACCGTTTAACGCTATTAAACATTACATTTCTTTAGCATACTGTAACTGTCTACTGATGTACTATCATTTCCTCTTTTTGACACAAAAACTCAATTTTGAATTTTATCATGTTTTTGGCTTTTTCAAATTTTCTAATGTTTTTGGATTTTCTGACAATATTACTCCCCCTAAAATGCAAAATCATTTAAAGAAAATTTGACAAACCGACACTGATAGCTTTGTCTCGCCATCCATTTTCTGCTTAAAGTGCTCTGTTTTGCAGAAAATATAACATACCCCCATGATTTATAACACATTGATATTTTACAGCTTGAAAATTGTTTTTCAATCTTGTGAAAGTAATCATGTTTGTTCTGCCGTGAGGGTTTCGGCGTATTCAATCAACATATTTTTGAATTTTTTATGAATATTTGACAAAATTTAAAAACAAACATATTTTTGGTTTTTCAAAATTTTTCAATTTTTAGGGTTTTTGAAATATTGTTTATTTATGTACAAAAAACGAACAAACTCCCTGTTTCAACCAACACAGGGTTCTACAGCCTCCTCCTCGCATGCCAGGCTGCTTCGATTCTCTTTTGGTTGACATACATTTGACTTCAGAAGCACCTGCACATTCAAAATATTTAATCATTTGAACAATTTAGCCCAGGTCTGTTGGACCTTAGGCATTTCAACACAATATGTATCATCCAGTTTAGGAAAATCTTTGTCATCAAAGACTTTTTCAACTTTGACTTCAACTTTTTCATCTTTTACCGAAGTCATTTGTTTCTTAACATTCCATGTTTGACCTTTAGGAGTACCTCTTTTGTAAAAATTTGACTCTTTTTGAACATTTTGATTTTGAATAACAACTTTAGGTTTCCAAAACTCATTTGGTTTTGTCATATCAATAGTTGTTTTCCAACTTTGAGTTGTTCTAACTCTGGGTGTGTGATAATTCCAGGTCTGTCTTGAATCGAACCTATTCGGGTTTGATTTCCAAGTTTGATTCGAAGCAAACTTGTTTGTGTTGTAACTCCAAGTTTGTTTTGAGTCAAATCTGGTTGACCTTTGTTTCACATCCTCAGATTTCTGTTTCTCCACATTATCAGACTTCTTTTTGTCAACATCAACAGGTTTCAGATTTGGACATTTGCGTGCAAGATGTCCTATTTGATCACATTTGAAACATGTTCGTTTTGAAACATCTTTAACCTGTGGTTGTTGCTTTTTCTTTTGAAAATAGAACTCTTCATTAAACTATTGTCTAAATTGGAGTTTTTCCTCTTCTTCTAAACTTGTTCCTTGAACAAAATTCATTTTTGACTGATAATTTGGCATTTCATTTCGTTTCCAACCTTGTTTCTTCTTATAACCCAACCCAGCCTTCATGTTCTTCTTTTTGTAACCAGGTTTGTTATAAAAAGTTTTCTGACCTTTTCCTGCAAACTTTGGAATCTCAGACTTTTCAATCTCAACCATTTTGAAAACTTTATCAACCTTTTCTGAAATCACATTCTGAATCGGGAATACAATATCTAAGAATAATTTGTACGATCCAATCATGGTATAAACCAATCCTTTTGAATCATCATCCAGATTTTTCTTAGATTTTGAATATTTCAGATATCCATCATGAAAATTACCTTCATTTTCATATTGTGATTCAGATTTACCTGTTTCAACTGACTCTTCTTTCAACACACTTTCAACGACCTTACCTACCACCTCTGAATCACTAGAATCATCAGATTTGGAATAGGTTATGTCAATGTTATCTGGCAATTGATCTACCATGTTGAAAGCTTTTTCGACCTTTTCATCATCATAAAATGCAAACTTTTCCGGTGGTGGAACTTGATGAAACTCTGAGCCAATTCCTTTCTTGTTTTGCTCAGACTCACCATCCTCCGGTTTTATATTGAAAATACGTTCAAGCACATATGATGACACGTGATAACTTTTTAACTTGTTGTTATCCTGTTCTAAATCAGCAATCTGACGCTTTAGCTTTGCAACATCTTCAATATATAAATTTACAACATCTTGTTTAATTTCATACATTCGTTTTAGTTCCTTTGATGTTTCAGAACAGTAATTCAATCTTGATTGAACAAATTTCATTTCACCCTTCACCTTTTCATATGACTCTTTTGTAATGTGATATGCCAATTTTATTGAATCATATTCTTTCTTCATTTCTTGACAAAAATTTTCTTTTTGATCACATTCTTCTGTCATTTTCAAAACATTTGCTTTCAAAAATTCATTTTCTTTTTCTAATTTTGTACATTTTTCCTCATTATCTTTCAAAACCTTTTCATTTTCAAACATTTCTTTGTATTTATTTTTGAAAACTTCTTCTATTTTGGTAAATTCAAGATCTCTTGTTCTGAACCTTTCATCTTTTTCAGTACAAGCATTGCATGTTTCCATGCATTTTTTGCACTGTTCAACCATTTTGATTTCAGAATCAGAAATTACCTCAGTGATTGGCACTTTGGTGTTTGCTGCAACTTCTGTCTGATCAGCATGTTTCTGCTTTCCTTCAATACCAATCTCATCACCAGCATCACTAGCAACCTTCAAACTCTCATTCTTCACTTCAGCCAAACTTTTAATTTTCTTCTCATCTTCTACAACCTGCTGTTCTTCAGTAACAACTTTCTCAACCTCTTCATTCACCTCAACTATTTCTTCAATCTTTTCTTTCTCAGCAACCTTCAAATCTTCCTCTTTAACAACTTCGACTTTCTTCACAACCTCAACTTCAACAGCTTTAGCTTTAACCTCTTCAGCAGTTTTCTTCAGATTGTTTACCATTTCTTCAACATTCTTCGTCGTTCTCTCTTCATCCCTCTTTCTCAAACACGATGTCATGACATATCTTATTTCCTTTTCATGTCTTTTTGCATATGTGTCATCTTTTAATACATTTCTATAGTATTTGGCAGATCGAGGAATTATGAGAAGAACATCTTCAAAAATTATGTCTTTCTTCGGAACAACAGGTTCACCTTCTCTGTTGAAATAGCACTCTCTCTTCTTATCACATCTCTTATTGATGACAGCACTCTCATACTCTTCTTGCATTTCATCCATTCTGTTCAAAGCAATGTTTCTTTCTCGATAAGTTTTCTCACTCAGAATCTCTTATCTGGTTTTCTCTTTGATTACAGCTGTGTCTTTTTCTTCTTTGTTTTCCTTTTGAATTTCAGCGACAAAAACATAATGTTGATTTTTTGATGTTTTTCTGCCATGAGTTGTAACTATATTTTCCAAACGATCTTCTTCTGGAAGAATCTGGCTCCAATCAAATCCTTCATCATGATGGATTATAGCACAAGCTCTAGATTTCTCTCTGGGTTTATCTTCGATCATTTTCGGCCCTTCTTTGCTTCGGTGGTAGATTGCCTTTCGGTAATAATCATCATTGAACGGATGTTCATTTCCATCAACTTCAGAATTGTTGCATTCTCTCTTGAAATGACCTTTTTGTTTACATTTGAAGCAGGTCACTTTGGACTTATCAAATCCAAGTTTTGTTGATGGACCAGCGAGTGATTGTTTCCCAGTAATCTCCATATATCTCTGAGCTCTGCGGATGCAACTCGCTAAACACCAGCGGATGTCAATGAGTTCCATTTCCTCCGGATTAATATGGTCGTAGGCTTCTTTGGTTAACTCTGAGTTTCCAATTTTGCCAGCTACAAGACCTTCATACGATTCCAGAACAGATGCAAGGAAGCTCATTTGCTGCTTAGCTGCATTGATGCTCATAGCAGGAGAATTTTTCAACTTGAGAGCAATGTTGCACAGTATCTCCTCTGTTTCTTTAGAACTAGCTATTGAAGCAGATGAATGATAACCCGGATTATAGCTTGATGAGCTTGTCTGAGGTTCTTTTGTTCTTTCACCACTAAATGCTGTCTTTGGTGAACTATCAGCTTTCACCGAAGGTAGATTACCTTTGTAATACAAACCAACATTCTGTTGATGTAAAGAACTGCTCATCTTGCTTTGTTTCTACAATTCAAGCTCATGAGTTTCAATCTTTTCAATTAACACATCAAGAGAAATTGTTTCATACAAAACATCATTTTTCAAAATGAACACAAACATTTGCCACTGATCAGCTCGTGGTAACGCTTCTATGATTTTGTCTATTATTTCTTCTCTTGTTTTTTCAATCTTAAATCTTTCCAGTTCGATTTTTAGATGACAAAAATGTTCAATCATTTGTCGAACTGATTCACTGTTAAGACTATCAAACAAATCAAATTCTTTCTTTAATAAAGCAATTTTGTTTTTCTTGATTTGTTTACCCCTCTCTGCCTTAACCCGTAAAGCTTCCCAAATAGATTTTGAAGATCCATCATGTTGTAATAAAGTAAACATGTCATTTCTGATGGATGATTGAATTAAGGCAATCATTCTTTGTTCAGCTGCAAATTCGGATTTGTCTTCTTTGGATAATTTCTTGAGTGGAAGATCTTCTCCTTTATCATCTTTTGGTCTTTCATATCCAAACTCCATACAGAACCAGCTCTCGTGTGCATGCTTTTGCCCAGTTGATGAAACGCTCTTTCCACCATGTATAATCTTCAATACTTTCTAGAGTTGGTGGTTTTGAATGTGTTCCGTAGAAGTTATCATGTTTAATGTTCTCATCGATCGCTTTTGTAATGGTTTTTGGTGTGACAGTTGATATTTCGGAAGACTCTGATGTAAACGCGTTGTAAAACGTATTGTAGAACTCTTCAGCCATGATGTGAAATTCTTGAATTACCTGGAGACAAACAAACAAGCAAACACAATCAGTTTAAATATTAAACAATTTGAAACAGACTGACACTCAGTTGACGTGAAATGATCTTGGTGCAAAATGTCTTCTTTCAAACGGAATAGTGATTTCAAGCGGAATCACTTGTTCAAACGAAATCACTTGACTGACAACTTCAAACGAAATCAAGACTTGAAGCGAAATCATAACTTCAAACGGAATCACGACTTTCAAACGAAATCACTTGTTTCAAACGAAATCTTCAAGCGGAATTACACTTTGAAGCGGAATAGCTGAACCTTTCAAACGGAATTAACAAGCAATTTCAAACGGTATTACGATTTGAAGCGAAATCAGGTGGACTTTTCAAGCGGAATTACAATGCTCGTTCAAACGAAATTAGGTTTTTGGTCCATTTTAGTCACTTTTAAGCTGAATTTAGGTCTGATTCGCTCAAGGCTTTGTCAAAACACTATTTCGCATGTAATGTGTGAAATTCAATCCATTTTGTCCGTAAAATCTTGTTCAATTGTGAAAAGAAGGTGTAGAAGTCAGAAAACTGATGAAATTGAGTTAAACTCTTCTTCCTGAGCTCTGATACCACTTGTAGGATCGTTATGCGACCTGAATGAGTCGTTCAGAAGAGTTGTTTATCCGAATCAAAGGCGGAATCAATGAAACGGACGCTAGATACAATTATAATGTCTCTTGTATTGATTATAATAGTCTTACAGCACCTGGAGACAGTTCAGTAGCACTTCGTTACCGAATCAAAAGACCTAATTCCGTATGAAATGACAAACCAAGCACCCCTATATATACTAGTGGTGATTTCGTTTGAAATGGCCAAAGGCACTTTCAAGCGGAATTAACTAAGTTAATTTCGTTTGAAATGGTCCTTGGCTGTTTCAAACGAAATTACCATTAAACATACTAAAATTAGTTTCTAGCAACCGTGTACTGGTTTATCCTATCCTATTACATGACTCGATACAAGACGAAGTCCACAGACATAGTGCACTAACAATATAAACTACCTATCATACAACTACTTAAACGAAGTGACCATAAGGTATAACCTCGGAAGGTTATTCCCTATACAACTATGGTCACTAAACATGCTTGGTCGGATCCTAATGATCGACCAAACGGGTCTAGTTCGAAAGTCTAATCGGTTGTATAGACCGCTTGACTTACGACTCTAAACAAGACAAGACTAAAAGTGACGAGCTAAACATGTTAAAACATGTTTAGTTAAGTTAGAAAACAGGTTTTGATATCAAAACAAAGTGTTTTGATATCAAAACAAATTGTTTTGATATAAAAGCAAAGTGTTTTGATACCCAAGAGTAGTTTGGTTACAAAATACGCATGAACACGCATTTTGGTCGAAACTACGACTCGTTACTACACCTAATCAACGTGGTAATCAGTAGGTTTAGTCACACGGGACTATAACCATCATGATTACGCTCACGTTGCGAAGTTCAAACGAACTTCGTGTTGACCATTGACTGGTCAAAGCTGAAATTCAAACACTGTTTGACTTTCATGCTTAAAAACGCATAAAAGAACGAAAGAAGCTTACAAAGGGCCCACGCTAAGAAGATATGATCTATAAATTCTCAGGTATGAATCATGGCCTTCCATGTGGGCACATGGTTTTCAAAACCATGGGAATGTTAAAAAACATCAAATAACAGCCCATAGTATCCAAAATCAGCCATTAAAACCCATCAAAACTTTAAAAATGGACTAGATTCAATGAATCTGAACTGAGTTTCCAGAAATGTCAAAAATGGTCCCTGCATGTTTAAAAAGTCAGTTTTTTGGCACGTTTAAGCCCCGTTAACCCCATTTTAAGGCTCTAAAATGAAGTTAAAGTATAGGGAACTTGAAATGTGCTAAAAAATATCTCGGATGTCGGTTCGTTTGGTCGTACAGTTGCATTGTTCGGGTAATTACGACAAAAATCGTAACGGACGCAAAAACGATCCAAATTACGCGACGAATGGAATTTTATCATGCCAATCACTAAAATAAAATATTTTAATGATTACATAAATTTTTGGATGTCCGGATATATTCAGAACGTAAGATATGCACGAAAAGCAAACTTATGCACTTTTTGACGCTTTTAGTCCATATTAATCAAGAAAGTTTATTTTTGCGCACCAAACACCTCAAAGCCTATTTCTAAGCTATGTAAAGGATATTTAGGGCATATTTAACTTATGATCAAGTTACGGAATGCTCGTTACAGTACGAATCGGCATACTTTCGCAGTTTGTCGAAATTAGTCCATGTAAGCGAATAAACTTGATTTCGACACACCAAACCATCCAAAACTTATTTCTAAGTTATGTAAAGGTTATTTAAGGCATGTTAAGCCTATTTCACTGTTCCGGAGTGTTTGTTGCATTAAACTGATTATATTTATGCATCAGATAGCGTATAATCTTCCAGAAAGCGATTTAAAGCTCGAAATCGAACAAGAATTGATATGTGCAAACGATACACATATTTATACAAATACCAAGTATGAAATACAATATTTCATTAGTTTGGTATTCGTATAATGGTTGAAGTGACACAGGTGTCATAATAGCCCCTCACGGCGCCTCCACCCCACCCCGTCCTCTACCTCCCACGCCCCCACCTCCGCCCCTACCTCCTCTACCATATCAAATAAACCTTTTTGTTGTAAGAATTCTTAATTCATGAATTGTAGGGAGGGATTTATGTTACCACAAACAGAGACTAAAGCAAGTGTTGGATTCAAAGCTGGTGTTAAAGATTATAAATTGACTTATTATACTCCTGAATCTGAAACCAAGGATGTATGAAACCAAGGATATTGATATCTTGGCAAAATTTTGAGTAACTCCTCAACCTGGAGTTCCGCCTGAAGAAGTACGGGCCACAATAGCTGCCTAATCTTCTACTGTTACATGGACGGTATAGAGCGATGGACTTGCCAGCCTTGATCGTTACAAAGGTTGAAATGGGAATGGATAGTGTTTTTCTCTGTGGTTTGTTTTGATTGCTCAATTTGGGCGGCCACCCCCTTAGGACGCGGGTTTTCATCTGCACCTTTACACGAAATCATATATCCCACCTCCCCACTCACTCTTTCTAGAATCCAGATAATGGAGAGAGAACAGTCTGCTGGAGAGAGATCGTAACACTCGATATCTCTCTAGATTCAATGAAATCATATATCCCACCCCCTTAGGACGCGGGTTTTCATTTACACCTTTACACGAAATCATATATCCCACATCCCCACTCACTCTTTCCAGAATCCAGATAATGGAGAGAGAACAGTCTGCTGGAGAGAGATCGTAACACTCGATATCTCTCTAGATTCAACTTAAAACCGATATAATTTGGGTTGTGTGGGGAGAAAAGACAACATTGATGATGTTTCCACTGAAATCATGAACGGTGATGGTTGGCGATTCTTAGATTTGGAGATGGTGGTGGCGATGGTTGTGGTCATTTTTCATGTGGGGGTAGCGTTCAAACCATAGTGGTGGCCAGAGGGGTTTTTTTTGTGCATATTATCGGTTCCGGTTAATTGGTATGTAAAATTGAAATTCAAAATCTGACGATTGTGTAGATTTATACCTGAACTGAAAGGTGTGGAGGGCTTGAAACTTTGACGTTATTCGGTATGTGGAGGCCACGTCAGCGTGCGTCAGAAAAGTGGCGTGGTGGAAAAAAAAGGAGGTGTGGGAAGGGGCGTGGAAAGGTGGCGTTATCCGACACGTGACACACACTTTTTATTATTAATTTGTATTTAAAAATTATATAAAATCTATTAAATTTAAATAAAACCCAATTAATATAACTTAAAAAATTAACGATATTACATAACATTAAAAAATTAAAGTCACGCCCGTACACGTTATAGAACTCGACGAGAGCGACTTGGATGATGTCGACTTCGTTTAGCTCACCATCATCGTTTTCCACGCCGTTGAGAATCCCTTCAAATCTCGTACAATCAATATGAATCATCCGAAAACGTGAATAAAGTGCATCCTTAGATCGCATGGCCTCACCCCTACGTATATAAAATTCTTGATAAACTCGTTCCCAAAACGAAGACGTGCGTAACGGAGGCCCTTGGATGTTCACCACCGCGACCCACGATTCGCATAACATGTCCTCTTCTAAGATCCATGTGATACCGGCATTGTAATAAGATGAAAGTTGAGATTTTTGTGAGAGAGTATTGAGAGTTATATAAAAAAAGTTGAGATTTTTTTAGAGTGTAATAATGTATCTATCTACTATAATAAAAGAAACCAAGGTTTGGACACGTGCCATTCATTGAAGCCATCTATTTTTATAGATAATTAATATCAATTAAAAGATAATTATACAATTAAATTTAATATAAATTTAAACAAGATAATATATATAATATTTTAAAATAGAGTAAATTACAAAAATCGTTCTTTATGTATGTCACTTATTGCAAACTGTATCCTTTATCTTCAATAATTACAGAAAACATACTCGATGTTTGCAAACAGTTGCAAGTTATGTCCTTTAGCCCTAACTCAGTTAATTTAAATGATTTATTTATCTTATTAAACTAAAATAGTTAAGCGTAGAACCTATTTCAAAAATGTTTAAAAGGTGTTTATTGGTTCTATACTTGTATTTTTGTGTCCAATTCTCAACTCAAATACGGTAATCACTATGTTTACGTGACATTTATAAGAACAATCACCGCAATCACCGCATCTATCGTATATCGAGTATATCCGTTAGTTTTTTTAAGATATAAGTTTTTATTAGATTCATTCAACCCGTGTAATAAACGAGGTTTTTTAAAGATATAACATTTTTTTTTTACTATACAGAATTACATGTATGCAACTCGTGTAATACTCGGGGTTTTAAAAATATAACTTTTATTATTATGTAGTATATAAAATTAGATTTATTCAATACATATAATACATAGGATTTATAAAGATATAACTTTTTATTGTTTGCTATATAAAATTACATGTGTTCAACCCGTATAACACAACCTTCCGTTTTAGTCTCCCTAACGGTCGAACTTAGTCTCGCTCCTCAGCTCGACGAGGTTCTTAAAAATGTAACTTTTTTTATTATTTAATATATAAAATTAAATTTACTCAACCCGTACAATACACGGGGCTCTTAAAGATATAACTTTTTTATTATTTAATATATAAAATTACATTTATTCAACCAATGTAATAAACGAGATTTTTAAGTATATATTGTTTTATTATTGGTATATAAAATTACATTTATTCAACCCGTGTAACAAACGAGATTTTTAAAGATATGTTTTTTTTTATTATTTGGTATATAAAATTGTATTTATTCAACCCGTGTAATACACGAGGTTCTAACCTAGTTTATATATATATAAAGATTGAATTTTTTTTTGAAAATTTGTGTTTTTACTAGCCATTAGGTAAAAGATGACACATATGCACACTTATTAACTCAACGCCGGTGGAATTCTCCAAGCCCATTACTCAACGTCGTGGACAACGCTGGGTGCGGTGTGGTGTGTGCGGTGTGGAAAGGCATAAACGCCGTTGATCCACGCCCACACCCATGGCGTAGCTTTGTAGGGGCGGCCGACCGCCTGAACTTTTCGCTCGTTAATGGAGAGTATGTAGTTTTCGTATAGAAATTTTTGGGTATATACGTTTTTGACCCCCCCCCCCCCCCCCCCGTTTTATAGAAATTTTTGATATATGTGTTTTTGACCCCCGGTCGGAAATCTCAAGCTTCGCCACTGCCCACACCGTGTGGTCTAAGGAAAAAGCTCATGGGGTGGTGGTTCATTGGTAAAGGTAAAGTCTTTAAACATCTGGGTTTAAGAGGGAGAGGTCTTGGATTCAAGTCACACAGATGATAGAAATTAAATCTCAACCGGGTGTACAGACCTTAGATACAAAAAACGCAGGAACCTGAACCCCTAACACATCAAATCGGGTCGGGACCAACAATCCCATCCAGGTTTTGAACATGATCAAGAGGCGTAGCCACATGATCATAAAACCCACTCATGACATGTAATTTTTCTTATAGTATATCTACATTGTACACCATCAGATGTATTATATATTCATGTGGTTCATTGGTAAAGGTAAAATATTTAAACACTTTTACGTCCACAACCCGAACCCCTAACCGTCTGGGTAAGCAATAGAATTTTTGTAGCTTCTTAAAAAACCGAAGCAAGCACATCTCAACTTTTGAAAAGAGTTCCAGCATCTAAGGTTGGGGGTGTGGTGTAAGCAACAAATTTTTTATTTAATAAATGCATTTTGATTTATTTAAGGCATTTTTCAAACAATGCATTTTGTTGCCCTTCCTAAAAATTATTAAAAGAAGTTGCTATTTGCTGCAATTTTCAACTTCTGCCATATATTTGTTTTACTACACGTTTTACATGAGACATAGCTCTTCTGCCATATATTTGTTTTACTACACGTTTTACATGAGACATAGCTCAATGTGAAACAGGACAAACGGGTCAAGCCGGTTCTAAGGCTACTCGGTATGGTTGATGGAGGATGGCCCTCCACGTCAGCGTCATGTAGGATGGGTGTGAGAATGGGATAAAAAGGATGGACCTAAGAAAATGGGAGATTGGCCTAAAATATATATGTATATGTTGTATGTATATGTGTGTGAGAAGAAGAGGCACAAAATTTTGTCCTTATGCACCCGTCCTCAACGTCCCACCCTTAGCGTTCACGACGCCGACGCCACCCGGAATGGTGTTTGGGGGCGTCGCCGGGCTTGGACGACCCCCACACCGAATGGCCTAATAATCGTTGGTTATGTAAACTGGTTGCTTTCTAATTCTATTACCTTTTCTTGCTTTGGTTAAGAAGGATGTGGTGAACAATTTTGATTTGTCGTCGTTGAAGAAGACCGGGTTGGGTGTTGCGCCTTTGGCCGGAAGGAGTTGATGGAGCTATTATAGCGTACTAGATCCAACTCAGAAACAGTTTAACCGAGTGTATTGGGCAGTTCAACCGGGTGTAACAGACGGTTTAACCAGATTTTAAACGTTGGGTGTAGCATTACTTTTTAGATGTTTTGAACTAAGCCTCAAATGTTTTTTTTTTTTTTTTCGCTACATCATGTTATGTTGTCAAACCGAAAACAAATTGGTTTAGCGCGCCGCATACGAGCGGGTGTAAAACTAGTTAGATATGAGTAACAAGCTTATAAAATCAACAAACAGCTATTGATCTTAGATCAAAACTTATTCAACCAACACCAATTTAAAAAAAAAAAAAAAAGAAACAAAACACTATTTGAAATTTGAATCCGAGTATACTATAGAAATGAAAATACCACCAAACAACAGCCATAATCAATCATCATCGCTCACCAAATGATCATCGTCATCATCCTCATCTTCATAATCATCATCATCATCCTCATCAGAAACCTCGTACTCAATCTCATCGTCATCTAACTCATCATCAATGCTCTCATCATCAACGTTCCTCTTTGCCGTCGCAAACGTCCGTCGTCCACTAGCAGCCTCCTCCAACACCGACTTTCCGGCGACACTACGACCAAATCCGTAACCAAGGTTCACCGGTTGCGGAACAAAAGTGTTGGGGAGAAGATAGTGCCAGTTGTATGTATTACGATTAGCTACTGGTTCTGTTTTGATAGTTGTTGTAGTTACGGTGGGGAGGATGTGGCGGTTGATGAGTGTACGGACGGAGGAACCGCATGATCGGAAAATTGTTTTTGATGACATTTTGATGGATGGAGGTGACGGCGAGAGGCGGATTTAAGGAGGGGTTTTAGAGGCCGATTTAGGGTTTTGGAGATTAAAGATGTGGCCGGCGTAATATGGGGGGAGTTAACACGTGGCGTGATCTGAGATTAGGTAATCTGGGGGAGTTAACACGTGGCGTGATCTGAGATTAGGTAATTTGGCAACGATGGACATTTCTAGATTTTCCTAGGATTAATAAGAAGCTGGATTACGTACATGAGAAAGAATTCATACGAAGTAAGAGCACATTCTCATCCAATTCATCATCTTTAACCTTAAATTAACTAAAAATCATCACTTTTTAAAATTTATCTCACATTTTAAAAAACTTTCTACATCCAACACCTTGTATCTATCTCTGTATTCTTTTTTTATTATTATTTCTTCTTTTTCTTTTACTCACACTTTTAACTACTATCTATTTTGTCATATTATATATTTTTTTAATATTGATTCTAATAACTTTGTTTATAGAAATTATACTACTAATTATTATTTTTGGGTTTTTCAGGTTGGGTTACTTTAAATATTAATTATATCATCATAAACCAATAAAAAAAATTGCTTGGAAAACAATAATCACAATAAATACTAATTTTTTTTTGGGTTTTTCAGGTCGGTTGTCTCTTTTTCACTCTCGTTTATGATGAAATTTCCAACTTGATCAAACGGGTCAAGTGAAGAGACAAACCACTTACTGCATATTATAATATACATTCACTTGGAAAACAATAATGATCAAATCAAATATCATACCATCCATTTTCACTACTATCAGACTACAAACAACAGTTTAAGATACCGAATCATGCCAAGTTTGACCTATTTAATAGCCTACACAGTGGATTTACATGTAACACCAAAAACACATAAGTATGAGGTTAGACAAAGGTACAAAATATGTGTAGTAATACTTCCTTGTAACAACAAAATATAGATGGTAATATTTCCGTGTAGCACCCAAAAAACGCGCTAGTGTTCGGTTCAAAGCTGATTATCTCAGGCATGGTCCCGCTGCCTCATTACAATTTCCCTTTGAAGTTCTTCAAAATACAATCGTTGGATTTCTGTCATACCGCTGACATCCATCATCATAATCCGCTGGTCTGATTCCTTCTTTGCAAGTTTTGTTTTCTCAGCTTCAATTCTTAACTTTTCTGACAGTAACCTCAACCTTTCATCTTCTGCTTTCTTATTATACTCCATCTTCTCTGTCTTAAGGCGAAAATACTCTCTCTCTTGAGCCTGCGCCTCCTCTAAAAGTGTAAACTTCATCTTTATGAGTTGAATAATTTCCTCAGTTTGCTTACCTTCAGCCTTACGTTTTTTTAAAGAAGCTTTCTTACCTATTGGTCGATCCAATTCGACAACTTCATCTTCAATGACATTTCGCGTTGGGGACGGGGTTGTGGTTGCGGTCGGGGGTGGGGGTGGGACCATCGTCTTCCTTTGCTTTGCGGCATCCCGCAAAATCCACTTAGGTTGGTCCTTTAATAGGTTCCAACAATGCTCGAACAGAAAGTTGCACTTTTCTTCTGATTGGTACATAATTTTCGCCTTATCAAACTTGCATTTAAACAAATAAAATACATGTTAGAAGAACAAAATAAAGTATTATAAAATACTATTAAAACAAGTTGAGTGTGGATTATTTTACCTTATCCTGCTCAGTCATGCCGCTTTGATTTAATCGTTCAACTTGAGCTAGGCATGAACAAAAGCTATTAGTGGCCTTTTGAATACAAGACCATCGATTTGATAAGGACTTGATCGTTCGCTCAGTTGTGGTTTCTTTATGTTGCTGAAAGTACTCAAAGATTTTTTCCAATAACTGAGAGTATTTCTGATCTGTTCCTTGAATGGCATCAAGGCTATGATTAAGCCAGCCGGAGACAACTAGCTTGTCTTCTTCCGGGATAAAATTCACACCCCTTGTTGATTTCTTAACGCTGATTGGATTAGTGGGTAAGGGTGGAGAATCGTCAAGGCTTACAATAGAGTTTCCATGAAGAAGGTTGGTGTAGTACATACCTTGGTCTTGTGAATCCATACTCAAAGCTACAATAGGATACACATATCATTTATTTAACCGTCCTTCGCTTTTTAACGTTATTGAAAAAAAAAAGAGCACATTTACTTGCAAATCAATACCACTCACTCTGCAAATATTTAAAAAAAAACTAATGAAACTTTAATATGATAAAGACTTATTGCTGCTTGTTGATTTAGCAACAATAGCATCAACTACTTCATGATGTTCAGATCGTTTTTCACTATATAACATGGACATATTTAATATTTCTAAAAGAGTAAATTACAAGTTTTGTCCTTTATGTTTGTCCCAAATTGCAGGCGCTGTCCTTTGTCTTTAAAATTGATGAGTTTTGTCCTTAATGTTTGCAAATCTTGCACGTTATGTCCTTTAGGCCAAACCCAGTTAATTTTTTCAGTTAAATAAGAACATGTGCAGGGCACATGAGGGTAAATATGTCATTTTACCATATTGTTTAAAAACCCATTTTAAAGAAAGAAAAAAAATTATATATCAATATCAGTCATCTCTTTCTCTCTCTCTAAACAATCAAAAACTCTTCCTCTCTACTCCATCTCTCTCAACAATCACCACCAGTCCACCACCTTCTTCCACCGCCACCACCACCATGCTTCCTCTCTCTACCTCTCTCTACAGTATGCTTGCCCCATAACCGGATCTAGATCCGAATCTGGATCGGAGTAAAACGTCACTCTTCCTCTCTCTACCTCTCTCTTTCCACCATCTCTCGCTCTCTCTTTCTCTCTCCAGGATCCGGATCTGCGATGGTGGTTACAGATCTACTGGAAGTTGATGAAGGAGATCAAAAATGGGGTTTTCATGTGCGAAACGTGTTAGGTCAAATTGAGGGTTGGAGGTTGATGAAGGAGATGAGATCAAGATGCATAGGGTGAGCGACGATGGTTGATGAAGGATGGTGGCAGGTGGGGTTGATGCTGGCGGCTATTGATGGTGGCGATTGATGAAGGATGGTGGCAGGTGAGGCGGTGGTGGGCCACTTGTTGGTTCTTGTGTTTGCAGTTTGTGTGGGGCTTTTAGTGGCCAGGACCAATTGATGGCTTGATGGAGCCTCGGGTGCTTTTGTCTCAATTGCTGGCATTATCGCTTCTCTTGATTCCATGATGATTACCAAATTCTACACACTTTGTTAACAAATTAGGGGTGGTTTGAGGGTTTAGGGAAAGAATTTGGGGTCTGTTGTGCTATCGTTTGGTGGTGATGAACCAGTGGTGGTGGGTGGTGGCACTAGGTTGTGGCAGGTCTCATTTCAATTTGGGGGGAAATGTGAAGGAGGATGGTTTATACTGGGGAAAAGATAATGGATTAACAAATGACATATTTACCCTCATGTGCCCTGCACATGCCTTCATTTAACCAAAAAATCTAACTGGGTTTGGCCTAAAGGACATAACGTGCAAGATTTGCAAACATTAAGGACAAAACTCATCAATTTTAAAGACAAAGGATAGCGCCTGCAATTTGGGACGAACATAAAGGACAAAACTTGTAATTTACTCTTTCTAAAACTATGTCAATGACTCTTTTACCTAAGAGATCATTTCTCACAATTGGTGAGATCTGTATTTAATGTGTCGTAGATAAAGTCACATCGTATCAAATGGTAATGTGCGTTCGTCATATACCTGGACGTGCTAGTCCGAAGCACCCTCGTTGGGACCAGTTATCCGAATCTAGTGGTATAGACCTTCACCATCTACGTTAAGTGATCCGGACATGGTGGTACAAAGTGGTTATAGGTGGCCCGGTATAACTGTATTCTTTTCATATAAAAGAGAAAAAAAATGATGTAAAGATCCAGATAAAACATATATACAAACACTTCGTTTCAGACCAACTGATACACTAATACACATATTCTATATAAATTTTTAAAAAATTAGTGTCCCTAGGTGCTTGTCTAACTTTGAAAGCCTATATAAGATTCCGAAAATTTTCACGCTAGATCACTTCCGTTTCAGACCAACTGAGACATGTATAGTCAAATTGAAGTTGAATCAAATTAAACCATTGGCGTGTGATGTTAATAACTTGATCATAAACGTGTAGCATCTTATTAGCAAACTCAAATTAAAACATATCATCCTTTAACCTATGTACAGAGACTAAAATATTATTAATCAAGTTTCACTCATATCTCTATTTTCTAATGTTCTTTCTACTTTCTCGAAACACCGATTTGGTTCATATCACAAACCTCACGCAAACGTTCTTCCTCCTTTATTCCTACCCTGAACATAAACCTACTTTTGCCCAAAGGGAAACAAAAACAGAACCATTTAATGCATGATATATCCCCTACACCACACCATCTAACAAAAAACTCAAGATTCTAATTTCAATAACACATTAAAAGCATACAACAATCAAAATCTGCATACGAAACATAACCAAAACAGTAGCATATCAGAAGAACTTAAACAAACACAAATCCCCATTTCAGACATGAATTTTGTGAAGATAAGGCTTGTTACTGACAGGAAATCAACGATCAGCGGTTGATTACCCAAAAAAACTGTTGATTTATGCTTCGTGGAAGTAAAATTCAATCGAATACATGGGGTTTGCTTGCTTCAGTTCCTTGTAATTCTTCTGAACAAAAGCCCTAATGAATTTGGGGTTAGAGTTCGAATTAGGGCATGTAATCTGAGATGAAATTGTAAACCATACCTGGTGGAAAGAAAAAGAACGAGGGCAGGAGAAGATGAGATGGGCGGGAGAAGAGATGATATAGGCGGGAGCAGATGAGATGGTTGAAGATGGGGGACACAATAGCTTTTCATACATGAAAAGATTCTGTAGACTCTTTTTAGAATTTAGGGTTAGAAAAATGAAATAGGGGATAGGATGGAGTGAATATTTAGAAGATTTTTTTAAATTTTAGAGGTAGGGGTTATGATGGTGGATTGGATGTGAATGCTCTAACAAGGAGACACACGTTGGCTTGAAGGGTAATTAAGTCTTTTTTCACTCGAACAACTTAGTCCTTTGATATTCAAAATAGATATAACTTTTTTATATATTAATATTTAAAAAAATACACCATATTAATGAATATTTTATTCTCTTTAATTCGATCAACCGATTGCTATAATTTTCTTTAAAAAATTTACAGGATTTTGGATACCCGTTATTCCATTACGTGATTACGTGATTTTGAATACCTAGCATATAACTGCGTGATTTTGAATACCTATTACGTGATTACACATTCAACATAAACCATTACGTGATTACACATTCAATATGGATCCATTACCATGTGATTACTAATTTAATATGATTTGTTATAACTAATGTTATTATAATTATGCTTATTGTGTGATTACACATTCAATAAGAACTTAATTGCTTATGTTTTATTACGTGATTAAATCTCTAGTATACGACATTATGTTGTTATTATAAGTTGATTTGGATAATGTTTTGTATATAGTTTATCCTTAATACGTGATTAGACCTAAAATATTAGGTTATCCATATGAAATATTATGTATTACATGTTTTTGTTTTTACGTAATTACGTAAGTTTCACATAATATACTATAATGAAATCACGTAATCACGAAATGGTATTCAAAATCATGCAGTCATGTAATAATTGATGTGTGTAAAATGCAACATATAAATTACATCAAATAAGGCATAAAACTAACCCTTTTTAAGTACTAATGTTGGAAAAAGAGTGTTTTTGTCTTCCTTTTGTATTTTCAGGATTAAATGAGCTCAAATTCACAAAAGAAGCAAAAAGACAGCTAAACCTAACATAAATACAAGGAAAGGAACAAAAGTGGACTGCCCGACCCCTCAACGGCATCTTCCCAAGCAAAATAGAGAAGGCAGAAGGCTGAACACGCCCTGTGCTCAGCCAGCACGGGGCCGTGCCCAAGAAGCAGCAGAAAAGACAAACCTATAGAAGCTTCTATTGCCCACCACGGGGCCGTGCCCAGTGAACACGGGGGCGTGTCGAAAGTACAGCAGGCGCATTAATTGTAATTGCGAATTACAATTAATGAGGAGAGAGAGTGTCAGACAGGCACGGGGCCGTGCCCAGCGGACACGGGGCCGTGCCCAGCTCTCTGTTCAGCCTATAAATAGGAGTGCTTGGATTCATTTCAACTCATCCCTTGGCACACCACCTCTCTCACACTTCATCCACCACCCACCACCATCACAACACCATCATCCACCACCATCATCCATTGTCCATCGTAGAGTGTGTGAGTCGTCTCGGGATCCAAGATTGATCGTAAGAGTTCTTGACAATCAAGGCCATTTTGCCTAAGTCTCTTACATCACTTGGTGAAGACAAAGTGTCTAGTATAATACTTTTTATTTCTAATCTTTTGCACTTTTTATTTGGTTTTGTATTAATGACTTTAATAACTATTTACTTATGTTGAAGGTGATCTTTCCTTATCGTTTGTCCGTGGTGTCTTGGCATTATTTTACTGTCTATATAAAATAAAGGATTTTCACCATTCATATCTCCACGGTCTATATGGAGGTATGTTGGCTACCTGGTCGGGGGTTAAGGGAACGGTTTGGTAAAGGTCTTGCCATTGTTCAGCATTTAGAGGTCCTGCAATGGACCTGGGTCAAATTTACTAGGACCTCCTTCAATGCTTCACGGTATTGGATGGCGGGGGTCCAAACTCTTTGATCCCCTCATAAGTTAACTACTATTAATACTATAACCCGGCTATTTATGACTGTATCCCTGCTGACTCAGACTACTTAGCCGAGGGTAACGTCACCGCCAAAAGCGGGGCCTACCATAATACTGCATTAATAACTTAATTCATTATCTTCCAATAATCCACCCTTTTAGGATTGTATCCTTGCTGACTCAAACTACTGGGGTAAGGGTAACGTCACCTTCAAAAGAGGGGCCTACTACAATAACTAAGATAATCTCTTAATTATGTGCAAAAGTGCGGAAATAATCAAAGGTTATACTAGATACGAGTCGGAACCAAGTGATTCATCTTGTCTATCTGTTTTTCTTTTTATTTTTATTTTTAGCATTTTAGTTAGTTTTTATCTTTTCTTAGTTTAAAACATTTTTCTAAACTTTTTATTTTGATTAGACGTTGAGGATAAACCGGTACTAAAAGCTCTTGTGTCCCTGGATGACCTCGGTATCTTACCAACGCTATACTACGCTCACGATGGGTGCACTTGCCCATATGTGTGTTTAGTGTTAGTAAAATATCGTGTTTTATAAATTTAAAACTTGGCTAAAAATAAGTGTTAAAAGGGCTTAAAATATACACCTAATATAAGTAACACTTCACACGCATCAAGTTTTTGGCGCCGTTGCCGGGGACACAAGGATTTTAAGAAAGCTTAAAATCGACGGCCTAATCAGTTTTTCAAAACCTTTTTAAAAGCGCGCACATTTTTCTGCATTTTAGTTTAGTTTTGCATTTACAGTAACCTGTACACGGGGCCGTGTTCACTGAACACGGGGCCGTGCTGCACATTTTCATAAAAACACCCAGTAACAGAAGCTTGAACACGGGCCGTGCTCACTGAACACGCCCCGTGCTCAACGAAATCAGTAAATTTAATTAAAACGCCCAGATACAGATCCTGAACATGGGGCCGTGCTCACTGAACACGGGGCCGTGTCCAGCCTCTGTTCCCGTTTTTCTTTTTGTTTTCTGATCTCGAGACTTGGTTGTGGTCTGCTGAGTGATTCTTATGGATCAATACTCAGGAGGTTACAACTACACCTATGAGGAGGATGATTATAGGGGTAATTATTGCACTAATTGTCGTAATGCACGCTCGATTCAAAATAATCACTCATATCAACCATCCAATTCATACACCTACTATGAGGAGCCCAGGTACGAGCCATCAACTTCATACACATCCTATGAAGACCAAAGGTATGAACCTCCTCCCTCATACTCATACTTTGAGGAACCAAGATATGAGCCACCACCTTCATATGCTTACTATGAGGAACCTTGGCGTGAACAACCCACCTCATATGAGTATTATGGAGAACAAAATTACGAACCTTATCCATCATATGCTTACAATGAAGAACAATGGTGCGAACCATCGACTTCATATGAGTATTATGAGGAACAAAGGGTCGAACAACCGGATTCAAGCTTAGAAAATTCCGATTCTTTTTCTATAACCGAAGTGACCGATAGGATATTAGAACACATTAGAGTTATCGATCGATGTATAAAAGAAGCTCGCGCAAGGGAAGAGGAGTCCCGCGCAAGAGAAGAATTAAAAAAGGAAGAGATAACTGAAAATATAAAAATGGAAGAACAAATAAGTGAAAAACCGACACATGAGTTAAACAACGAAAAAGGTGAGTCCGACAACGTTAAAATTCAAGAAGAGCCTAATTTTGAAGAAATTAATCTCTTGTCACCTTCTTTCAAAAAAAATTGTTTAGTACCCACTCATGCTAAGTTTTTAAAAGAGTTAAACACTAACACTAAAATTGACGAAACGGTAAGTGTTAAGTTAACTAATGATCAAACTTCACTAATAAAAGAAGACCCGTTTGAAATTAACATCACACCGGTTCCATGTTTCTTTCAAAATTCGTTTATTAGTAATGTCACAATCGATAAAGATCTTTGTGTTAACATAATGCCTAACTACATTTTCGAAAAATTAAGTATTAGTGATTTTTCTCCACTTCAAATACCCATTTTTCTATCCAATCGGAAAGTAATAAAATCAATCGGTATAGTTGAAGATGTCTTGGTTCAAACAAATCAAATGGTAATCCCAACCGACTTTGTCATCCTCGATGACGCTCCTCTAGTGTTGGAAAGACCATTTGTAAAAACTCATGAAGCTTTGAAAAACCGGAAGTTCAACAATCTACCTCTTCAATTAGGGGCATTTAAAAGAAGTGTCGATCTCGAAAGATCAATGAAATATCCATTCGGCAATAATGACCCCCTAATTGAAGATGAAGATGAACCACCCGATACAAGTGAAGAGATTGACCACTTTGTTGAAGAAGAGGTCGCCATAGAACAAACTTTTAAAGTTCTTGATCGAAATGAGCAACCAAATAAGGAGTCTCCTAAAGACCCACCACTTGAGCTCAAAGAACTTCCAAAAGGTTTGGAATATGCTTTTCTAGACAAAGATGGTAATTTACCTGTAATTATTTCGTCTAAATTAGATAACTTAGAAAAAGAAAAATTAATTAATCTTTTGAAAAAACACAAAAACGCAATAGCTTGGAAACTTGTAGACATAAAAGGAATTAACCCTTCTATGTGCACACACAAAATTTTGATGAATGATGACTACAAATCGGTCATACAACCACAACGTCGAGTAAATCCAAATGTTCGAGAAGTGGTTAAAAATGAAGTCATCAAGTTACTTGATGCCGGACTTATCTATCCTATCTCCGATGGTCCTTGGGTAAGTCCCGTCCAAGTAGTTCCGAAGAAAGGAGGTATGACGGTAGTAACTAACGAAAAGAATGAACTAATACCAACGAGAACCGTCACAGGATGGAGAGTATGTATAGATTATAGACGATTAAATGAAGCAACAAGAAAGGATCACTTTCCTTTACCCTTCATTGATCAAATGTTAGAAAGATTATCCGGTCATAAATTTTACTGTTTCTTGGATGGTTTTTCAGGTTACTTTCAAATCCCGATAGCACCCGAAGACCAAGAAAAGACAACTTTCACATGTCCCTATGGAAATTTTGCTTATCGACGCATGCCGTTTGGTCTATGCAATGCCCCAGCAACATTCCAACGTTGCATGGTGGCCATTTTCCATGACATGATAGAAAAGACAATGGAAGTCTTCATGGACGACTTTTTTATCTTTGGGGATTCATATGACCAATGCCTCGATAATCTTGAACGAATGCTATCCCGATGTGAGGAAACTAACCTCGCCCTTAATTGGGAAAAATGCCATTTCATGGTAACGGAGGGAATAGTACTCGGTCACAAGATCTCAAGCGAAGGAATGGAGGTGGATCGAGCTAAAATAGATACCATTTCTAGATTACCACCTCCATCCTCCGTACGAGCTATCAGAAGTTTCCTAGGGCATGCCGGATTTTTTATAGACGATTTATCAAAGACTTTTCAAAAATCTCAAGGCCTCTAACGAAGTTACTTGAAAAAGATGCTCCATTCATCTTTGACAAGGATTGCAATCAAGCATTTCTAACCCTAAAGGAAATGTTAGTCAATGCACCTATCATGATAGCGCCTGATTGGAAATTTCCTTTCGAAATCATGTGTGATGCCAGTGACTTTGCAGTTGGAGCTGTCTTAGGACAGAGAAAAGAAAAGCATTTCCACCCAATCTATTATGATAGTAAAACACTTAATGATGCACAAGAAAATTACACAACAACTGAAAAAGAATTACTAGCAGTGGTATTTGCTTTTGATAAATTTCGTTCTTATCTTGTTCTTTCTAAAACTATAGTCTATACAGACCATGCAGCCATTCGATATCTCTTCAAGAAGCAAGACGCAAAACCACGTTTGATTAGGTGGATTCTACTCCTCCAAGAGTTCGACATTGAAATCAAGGACAAAAGAGGAGCAGAAAATACCGCAGCAGATCATCTTTCACGTTTAGAAGACCCAGCTTTAGAAGCAACCAGGGACGAGCAAATCAACGAAAAATTTCCAACCGAGTCCCTGGAAATGGTGGAATACAAGGAAGAACCATGGTACGCCGACTATGCTAACTACCTAGCTAGCGGTATAGTCGCAAAAGGATGGCCACATCATCAAAGAAAAAAATTCTTTGCCAATGTGAAACACTACTTTTGGGAAGATCCATATCTTTTCAAAATGTGTGCCGACCAACTCGTCAGACGATGCGTACATGGTAGTGAAGCACGAAGAATTCTCCGCCATTGTCATGAAGGTCCATACGGAGGACATCATGGTGCTGCTAGTACCGCACGAAAGGTATTCGATTCGGGATTTTATTGGCCAACCATTTACAAAGACGCTCAAAGTCTTGTAAAAACATGTGATGCTTGCCAAAGAACATGTAATATTTCTTCCAAAAACGAAATACCACAAAATGGCATTCTTGTTTGTGAAATTTTTGATGTGTGGGGACTCGACTTTATGGGACCTTTCCCACCATCGAAAGGAAACAAATATATACTTGTGGCAGTAGATTACTTGTCTAAATGGGCCGAGGCCGAGGCACTTCCAACAAATGATGGAAGAGTCGTGGTAAGATTTCTGAAAAAATTATTCTCTCGTTTTGGCACACCTAAAGCTTTAATAAGTGATAGAGGTACCCATTTTTGCAACCATCAACTTGAAATTTTTTTAACAAGATATGGGATCTATCACCGGGTTTCAACAGCGTATCACCCTCAAACAAACGGGCAAGCCGAAGTGACTAATAGAGGTTTAAAACGAATACTCGAAAAAACCGTAGGGTTAAATAAAAAGTAATGGGCTGATAAATTAGACGATGCTTTATGGGCTTTTCGAACTGCTTATAAAACAACAATAGGTACAACCCCGTATAAGCTAGTCTATGGAAAAAGTTGTCATTTGCCAGTAGAAATTGCACACAAAGCCTACTGGGCAATCAAAAATGTAAACTTGGATTTAGAATTTGCTGGTAAAAATCGATTTTGTCAATTAAATGAATTAGACGAGCTTACGAATTATGCATACTCAAACTCTGAAATTTATAAGGAAAGAATGAAAAATTTGCATGACAAACATATTAAACCTAATGAATTTCGGGTAGGGGATCTAGTTCTTTTGTTTAATTCACGACTTCGATTGTTTCCTGGCAAATTAAAGTCTAGGTGGTCAGGACCTTTTTCCATCACCCACATTTTTCCACACGGTGCAGTAAAAATTAAATCTCGAAATGGGCCGCCATTTAAGGTCAATGGCCAACGGCTGAAACTCTATCAAGGATTCATTGAGGATGAGGAAGAAGAGATCTCGCTTCAAACAGTGGAAGAATAAAAACATCATGCCTGGTAAGTTACGAACGATTGAGACGACAAAATAAAGCGGTAAGTTTTCTAACCATAGCTTATGGGAAAAAGGGGCACTCACACGCGCACTTAAAAAAAAAAATTTTTTTGCTCGACACGAGGCCGTGTCCGCTGGACACGGGGCCGTGTTCGCGCTGCAGACGGGATAAAACCCCTTTTTCAAAACAGTTTCTTCATTCCACACGCCCCGTTTCCCCACAAAAGCTCTGGTTCCAGGCGATTTTTCACAAAATTTTGACGTCTCCTATCGATCTAACAACGTCAAGGTATGATTCTATCACTCTTAGTAGTTAGATTAGTTACTTGCATGTAGTTAAAACACCAAAAATTTGGGGAAAAATCGGGTTCTTGAAGTTCATCCCGGATCAAACCTCAAATTTTTGTTTAGATCTGTTTGCATTTAGTTAGATTAGTGTTAAGGAAAATAAATACACTTGTATTGTTCATAGATTCACCCGATTTCTTACAAAAACCCCAAACCCTTGTTCTTGAACCGAAAAAGATAAAATTGATAGGGTAAACGGGTTATTTTGGGAAAAATGACACTTAGGGTTTCATTTTCGGAGGAAACCGCACCTTTTGGACCAAAAATTTTCAAGTTTTCGAAACCGGGTCGAAAAATGGGATTTTTGAGTAACAGACCTCTGGACACGGGGCCGTGTCCGCTGAACACGGGGTCGTGTCCAGGCGGCTGTTTGCAGTTTTGTCCGAAAATATTTCTGTTTCGTGCTAACTTTTGGTGTATTCTTGCAGATGGCCAGAAAGTTCACAAGATTCAACGCCAATGAGCTAGATGCAAGAGCTCGATATGAGCTTCTTCAAACAAGGCCGGAGGAATACCCGAGGCAAGCTTGCACAGAACTACTAACCATGGTGAATCAAATTGACCGTTTCAACAACATTGTCACGGGGTGTCATTCCGGTGTGGCGGAACGAGGTATTCGATGTCTATGGCACAATTTGGGTCGATTATCGGGTTGTATGCGGAAGAGGATGCGGGAAACGAAGAAAATACCAGGGGATTGAGAGAGATTGAAGACAATGAACGACAAGCCGCATGGGCTCAAATCGGTGAAGGAATCTACAACCCTAGTAGCACCAAGAGTACGAAGCTAAGGGATCCGCTCTATCGCTACATTCACAGGCTTCTCACCTACTCTCTAAACCAACGTCATGACAGTAGCGGCGTTGTAGGGTTGAAAGATTTGATTGTCCTTCACTGTATCCACAACCGGAAGCCTCTCGATGTTCCATATCTCCTGTTACGAAACATGCATCTCAACCGCCTTGCTCGCGCTCCAACGCCTATCTTCTTCGGAGGATGGGTGTACCGTCTTTTCAAGCATTACATGCGAATTCCAAGGTCCTTTGAAAGAAGCCCATGGTCGGGAAGAGTTGATTACCACATTTGTCGAGCCATGAACTTACTTTAGGAGGCGGAAGACGGGACGGTGAGTTTCCAAAGGACGCAAGGTTATGCATGGAACCCACAGGAGGCCCTAGTTCTTCACGCACCACCTCCCCACTACCAGTATCAACCCCATGGTGATCCGGGTCAATCCTCCTCACAAGGAGGCGGTTTTCCTAACTTTCAAAGCTTACATGATCTTATGCAGGAAAACCTCATGTGTACCAGGAACGCCTACAACCTCGCCAACAACACATACCACCGGGTCGGAGCTATTGAACGCAACATCAACGATATACAAGACGATATCGGCAGCATCCGGGAGTATATGGCGGGGCATGGGGATGGAGGTGATGATAGCGATGAGGATATGGAGTAGGGGGTTTGGAGGAGCAGGACCGGGTTGATGGCAAGCCCACAGGTTTAAGTCCCTTTATCTATCGAACAATTGGTGGCCTGCGTGCCAAATGTTGAACAATTTACTTTCCTTGATCACTTTTATTTTCCGTTTTATTTTTCTTTTACTTTATGCTTGGAACAATTAACAATGGTAATGTAGGATGTTTGTGTTGCTTGGTGTGGTATTAAGTGATGAAACAGGTATAAACCAAGGCTTGGGGTGCTAAGCCTCAGCACTTATAGGGCAAGGATGGAAAAACCGTAGGAAGAAACCTGTTTTTCAGGCTTTCAGACTGTCCACACGGGGACGTGTCCAGCCAACACGCCCCCGTGCTCACCTCCCAGACCTGCTGTTTGGCTACTGTCCTGCAGATTTTTGTCAGACACGTGGCGGTGTCCAGTGGACACGGGGCCGTGTTCACCTTCTGTAAGTTTTCGTTACTGCCAGTTCGCCACGGGGTCGTGTCCAGTGGACACGGGGCCGTGTCCAGACTACCAGTAACATAAATCTTTGCTTTTTACACAATTTTATACATCTAATCAACCTAAAAATTTATTTTTGGGACACATTGAGGACAATGTGTAATTTAAGTGTGGGGGGGGGGGGGGGGATGCTAAAACCTTGAATTTTGCAAGTCCTAAATACAAGCCTTACACAAAACTCTATTGGAACCGCTAATCACCCCAAATTTTTTTCAAAAATTTCATTTTTCTTACTTGTCTAGGTTTAACTCGGGAAATTCAAGTTCTCAAAAAGGTTATATTTTTACGAATTTACAACCGATAGCGTAGTGATAAAAAGAACCAACATAAGAAAATTATGAAAAGGCATGACAAACTTAGTTAAAATTTGATTATATATACTTGAACACATAAAAGTCCATTCCCACAAAAGTGAGTTTTGAGCCTTTATTGAGCATACAAATTTACATCTTTAGACTAAATGCTCATTTTTCGTTTCTTGTGTGAATAGCCGCTTGGTTCTTACAACTCTAGAACTTGCCATGACGATACATTCCCGGTCCTTATGAACTTAAACCCGAGTAAGTAAATGATGGAGGCATTAGGACTAACCCTTTTTATTTCTACACCATTATTTTTCTTTTTCTTTTACCACCTACCCAAAAATCCCCCTAGTTAGCCCCTTTGAGCCTAAACCTATTCATTTCATCACCCAAACCAAAAACCCTTTTACCCACCAAAACCTTTTTATTTTTAACCCTTTGTTTTAGTAACAAGCTCGGTTTTTCGTTTGATCGTTCAAAAAAAAAATGTGTTGATGATGAAGCAAAAAGAAAATAAACAAACAAGTTCATCAAAAATAACTTTGTTTGAATAAAAGCTTCATCAAAATAAAAAGTTACAAAAATAGAAAGTCTTACGAAAACCGACACTTGTTACGCTTTTCGCCCTTTTTCTACTAACCACTATCCCAACCACCTACCTTTAACCCAAGCCTAACCCTTAACCCACAAAGTCCTCTTGATATTTACAAAGGTATAAAAGTTAAAAAGGAGGAGGATTGATTGCTTGGCAAGCTTATGGTAGGAGTAAGTTCCATGCCGCTCTCGAGTGATTCACTAAAAATACACCTTCGGCCGAGTGTGAGTGATTTCTCCCGTGAGGTATGTGAACTTGTATATAAATAGAATTTTAAAAAGGCATGTTATGCCCAAATAAGTAATTTCTCCTATGAAACGTTCTAAATAAATCATTACGAATAGGATTGAAAATAAATAAAAATAAAACCCAAAAAAAGATCTTGGATTCCCAACACTCTACGACAAGCCAAAAACCTTCTCTTCTACCCATTCCATTTGGGAGTGTAAGCCACATATTAAAGAGTTTTGCTTGAGGACAAGCAAAAGTTCAAGTGTGGGGGTATTTGATGTGTGTAAAATGCAACATATAAATTACATCAAATAAGGCATAAAACTAACCATTTTTAAGTACTAATGTTGGAAAAAGAGTGTTTTTGTCTTCCTTTTGTATTTTCAGGATTAAATGAGCTCAAATTCACAAAAGAAGCAAAAAGACAGCTAAACCTAACATAAATACAAGGAAAGGAACAAAAGTGGACTGCCCGACCCCTCAACGACATCTTCCCAAGCAAAATAGAGAAGGCAGAAGGCTGAACACGCCCTGTGCTCAGCCAGCACGGGGCCGTGCCCAAGAAGCAGCAGAAAAGACAAACCTATAGAAGCTTCTATTGCCCACCACGGGGCCGTGCCCAGTGAACACGGGGGCGTGTCGAAAGTACAGCAGGCGCATTAATTGTAATTGCGAATTACAATTAATGAGGAGAGAGAGTGTCAGACAGGCACGGGGCCGTGCCCAGCTCTCTGTTCAGCCTATAAATAGGAGTGCTTGGATTCATTTCAACTCATCCCTTGGCACACCACCTCTCTCACACTTCATCCACCACCCACCACCATCACAACACCATCATCCACCACCATCATCCATTGTCCATCGTCCATCGTAGAGTGTGTGAGTCGTCTCGGGATCCAAGATTGATCGTAAGAGTTCTTGACAATCAAGGCCATGTTTGCCTAAGTCTCTTACATCACTTGGTGAAGACAAAGTGTCTAGTATAATACTTTTTATTTCTAAACTTTTGCACTTTTTATTTGGTTTTGTATTAATGACTTTAATAACTATTTACTTATGTTGAAGGTGATCTTTCCTTATCGTTTGTCCGTGGTGTCTTGGCATTATTTTACTGTCTATATAAAATAAAGGATTTTCACCATTCATATCTCCATGGTCTATATGGAGGTATGTTGGCTACCTGGTCGGGGGTTAAGGGAACGGTTTGGTAAAGGTCTTGCCATTGTTCAGCGTTTAGAGGTCCTGCAATGGACCTGGGTCAAATTTACTAGGACCTCCTTCAATGCTTCACGGTATTGGATGGCGGGGGTCCAAACTCTTTGATCCCCTCATAAGTTAACTACTATTAATACTATAACCCGGCTATTTATGACTGTATCCCTGCTGACTCAGACTACTTAGCCGAGGGTAACGTCACCGCCAAAAGCGGGGCCTACCATAATACTGCATTAATAACTTAATTCATTATCTTCCAATAATCCACCCTTTTAGGATTGTATCCTTGCTGACTCAAACTACTGGGGTGAGGGTAACGTCACCTTCAAAAGAGGGGCCTACTACAATAACTAAGATAATCTCTTAATTATGTGCAAAAGTGCGGAAATAATCAAAGGTTATACTAGATACGAGTCGGAACCAAGTGATTCATCTTGTCTATCTGTTTTTCTTTTTATTTTTATTTTTAGCATTTTACTTAGTTTTTATCTTTTCTTAGTTTAAAACATTTTTCTAAACTTTTTATTTTGATTAGACGTTGAGGATAAACCGGTACTAAAAGCTCTTGTGTCCTTGGACGACCTCGGTATCTTACCAACGCTATACTACGCTCACGATGGGTGCACTTGCCCATATGTGTGTTTAGTGTTAGTAAAATATCGTGTTTTATAAATTTAAAACTTGGCTAAAAATAAGTGTTAAAAGGGCTTAAAATATACACCTAATATAAGTAACACTTCACACGCATCAATAATACAAAGTCAACTACTGTTACGTAATCACTTAGTGGGATTTCAAATAAGATACTATAATGAAATCACTTAATGGGCATTCATAATCATGTATTCAAAATTACGTAATCACATCGTTATGTGTTGGGTATTCAAAATCACGTAATCACGTAATGGGTATTCAGAATCCTGTGAATTTTTAAGAATACTATAGCAGTAGGCTGCTCGAATTAAAGTAAATGAAATGCTCGTTAATACGGTGTAATTTTTTTATAATATTAATATATGAAAAAGTTATTTTCGTTTGAAAATTAAGGAGGAAACTAGTTAAGTGAGAAAAGAACAACTTAACCTTTCTCTATTTGTTATTTCAATTGTTTGAAACTGAAATTCATGCAACATGCAAGCCCCTATCTTGGACGTAGAACTCGCAAATGGATAGTTGCAGATGTTGCGTACCCTTCGTACAAAGAAACCGTCTCGTACGGTATCCGCCGTCTCAATAATTAAACACGTCATAACTATCATTTTCTACTACTTGACAATAACTATTTGTCCATTATATGGATTAAACACTCACCATTTAAAACATAAAATATTATCAAACATCTTGGTATCGACGTACCGCTAGGAAAAATCCCATTGGTAGGACATTGGATCTCGCATATGCCATATGGTGTACCCTAAACAACATCCGAGTGAACTCGTAAAGGTTGTATCAATATCAATATTACTTAATAAATAAGAATAACTAGATTTTTGCCATAGGCCGCGCGTTGCGACGGCAAAGACTTAGTTGTTTATAGCTAAGGACACGTTATTTGATGCGTTAATCATATGAAAACGTGTGTTTCGACGTATCCGATCTAACTTGGTGTAACCTGTTGGTGCATTCATCTGTCGTCTTCGTCTTATGTCGAGTCTCGGTTCGTTGCGAAGATGTTCAAGCATGATGACATGATGATATCATCAAAGTGACATCATCATGATATCACTACACAAAAGACAAAAAGGATTAGAATGTTAAAGTTAGATTTCGGTCAATATGTTTGTTTCTGATTCTGCTTTTGTGTCAAAGTTAATTCCGCTTATGTGTCAGTCTTAGGGTATCGCTTATATGTCATGTATGAAAGAGCGGAATCATATCAACTATAAATAGGTCACATAAGCGAAATCAGGTAGGAGTTAGAGGTGTGTTCTTCCGGTAAGCCACGAAGTGCTGCCGAAGTGTTGTCTGAACGTGTACTCGTATTATTGATCAATACAACAACAGTTTAAATTGAATTCTCGCTGAATTGTACTCGGTTTGTCTGTTTCCGCTGTTCAAACTGAGATAAACTCTTCTAAGCGACTCGTTTAGGTCCAATTCAGCTGATAATTCTGTTTCTACACTATTCTTTTCCGAAAATTAAAAATTTTTACGGTCAGAATCGGTTTAAATTCATACAGTGTGCTCGGAATCATGAAGTAACAAAGCCTTGAAAATTTCATAACTAAAATCGACCTAAAACTTTGGATTTTTGAGATTTCGTTCATACGGACTTGTGATATTGATGATGTCAGCAGCTATTTGGTCTTGATTCCGCTCTTTTGAACATCGTGATTCCGCTCTTTTGAACAATCAGATTCCGTTTTTGTGACAAGTGGATTTCGCTCTTGTGTCACTTGTGGTATCGCTTTTGTGACAATCTTGGGATTTCGCTTATAGTGACAACAATGGTTTCAATTTAGTGACACTTAGGAATTCACGTGATTGTTCATCGAGTATTGTGAAACATTAAACGAGGATGTCAGGTTGTGTCGGATAATCAAAATTGCATGTGTTATTTGCCGAGTTTACATGTGAACACATTTAAAGGATCACATGAATAAAGTTAGGTGACATTATCAAAGTTGTCAGCACTTGATATATTCACAAGGTTAAGTCAAAGCTTGGTTATGAAATTGATGAACTTGTTCGGTCCAATCAGATTCTTTTAAACAGTTAAAGTTGGTCGGCTTAGTGGTTTGTGAGTCACAAAAAGATTTGTGATATTTTAAAAAAAAGTGGTTGGCCATTTGAGATAAAGAATTTGTCTGATACTTTCATTTGAAGTCCAGTTCACGGCCTATTCATAAAAAGCATCTAAAAAGTGGGTTTTTGTAATCAGCCCATCATATATCTTCGGCTCACTAAAGTCAAATTTGTGAAATAGTAAAGGTGTCAACTCACTATTGTTGTCGATTTGTGTGGTATAAGTCCAGTAAATGTTAAGTGTATAAACAAGATCCTTGGCCCAAGTATCATCTTCATTAACGGCCCATTCACAATTCGGTTGTTTTAAAGTGTCTCGACCCAATCAACATTTAATATGAACAAGTGTCGAATTATATTGATCAGTCAAATAAATTGATTCAAGTGCAGTCCACGTGAATTGTTGAAGTTGTTCGGCTCAATCACAGTCAAGTGCAGTTCACTTTATACTCGGAACAAGTGAAAGTGTGTTTTTGTGAGAAATTTTGTCGGGATTATTAGAAAAATGGCAATGATCTTTGATGAACAAGAAAACAATGATCTTAAAAGGATAAATGACTGGTATCGAGGATATTTCAGTAGTTCTTATCAGAATTTGTCCAAGAATGTTTGGGTTAACCGGTTCGAATGTTTTCTGTGTAAAAAGGATGAGAAATTAGACGATTTGGAGAAGAGATTTGATTGTTTGATTGATTATTTGAAAGAAAATCAAATAGTAATATCAGAAGCTGAAATGGTATCAAAGTTTGCTAATGGATTACCAGCTGAATGGGATGATTTTTTGAAAAATCTGAGAGAAGATTCTAGTTTTTCAAAATTACCTCTGAATGAATTCTTCAGTAAACTTACAACACATATGAATGATAATGAAGAGAAAAAGAGAGGATTGTTGAATAGGATAGAAAATAATTTGAAAAAATTAAATTTGGATGTGGTTGTAGAACTGAACAAAAGAGTCTGTGTGTGTCTTAGTGCAAAAGATGTTATGAAATATGATATGAAGAGGGGTTGTTATATTGATGAGAATATGAATCCTCTTGACTTCGTTAAAATCTTTTGTGCAGGAACATACAAGATGGAGACAGAACAAGTTCAAAAGAATGAAGAATCTGTGAAGATTGAATCCTCAAGTTCTGACTCAGGTTGCTTTAAATGTGACAACTTTAAGATTGACAATGGCAAACTCTTGAAGGATGTGGAAAGTTTGAAATCGGAAGTCAAGAAGTTGAAAGATGAGAAGCAATTTGATGATAAACAGATTCTTGTTTTGCAGGAAAATTTTGAGAAGTCGAAATCTGAAAATGTCAAACTGTTGAGTGGTTTGGATAGTTTGACATTAGAAAACAAAATTTTGAAAGAAAAAGAAAAAGTTTTTGAAAATGAAAAATCGAAGATTGAAAAAGTTTTTCAAAGTCAAATAAAAATTTTAGAAGATGAGAGAGATATGTTTGGTAAAAACAATCTTGAAAAACAAATTGAAATCAATTCTCATCTTGAAAAGATTATTCGACTTGAGAAAGAGGCAGAATGTGCTCAACAGAAAATCAATGAATGGGAAGAAAAGTTGAAGGTTTTTGTGAATACTTCAACTATTCCTTGCCCAAAACCTTTAAATTCTGTTCCAATAAGTGACAATGTCACAAACTTTGACAAAGTCAAAGTTGAAGATTGTGATGAGAAATCTGATGATGAAAATAAAAAATTCGAAAAACAAAAATTGTTTTTGAAATTAAAAGAAAAGTTTCAAGAAACTGTTCCACAATCAACTGAAAAGGGAGAATGCTCTAAGCAAAAACCTTTGAAGAAGAAAGTGGAACAAAAACAAAAAGAGAAAATTTTGAAAAATGTTCAAAAAGATAATAAAAGCTCATCAGATCGATCATCCAATCGCAATGAAAAATTACAAAAATCGAAAAAATGAAAATTAAAAAATTGTTTGTAATAAGTGGTGCAGGTTTGACCACAGTGCTCAAAAGCCAAATCCAGCAAACAAGAGGAGCAAGGATTATCACCAAGCCAAACAGTGCTATGATCTGAATGTTTGGACTAAAAATGGTGATTGGTACGATAACAGAGTGTGTTACCGATGTGGTTATCAAGGACACATTGCTGTTAACTGCCAAGGTTTGAGTTATGAGACGAGGAGATGTTTTAACTGCAACATCAAAGGTCACATTGCCAGAAATTGCCCAAGGAGATCAAATGAAAGATTGAGGGTTAATTCTCAGAAGATGGCAAAGAAACCAGTCAATGTCAAGCCCAAAGAACAGAAGGTTCAAGAACCTAAAGTTCAAGAAACGAAAGTGAAACTTTCTCAGGGGCAAAAAGACAGACTGAGGAAGAAGAGAAAGAAGGCGAGAGAGTATCTCGAGAAGATCTTGTCCTCGGGTTCATCTGTTAAAAATAAGAGTTCTGATGAATCGACTCCCTCGATGGCAAAGTCAAGCAAGACGAATTCATCGGATACAAATCTGAGGACGAAAGAAGATAAGAAAAAGAAGAAAATGGTCGGCGATGAATCTGACGTGTCAAAGTCAGACAAGCCACCTTCAGGCGATGAATCTGACAGGTCAAAGTCAGACAAGCCATGTGCAGGCAATGATTCTGGTTCGTCAAAGCCAGAGGAGCCATTGGTTGAGGTAAAATTAGAGAATTCAGGTTTAACAATGGATGATGAAAATTTTCCACCTTTGTTGAACAAGAATTCAAAATCACCCAAGGACCGTCAGGCTTGGGTGAATCTGTTTAAATGAAAAACCTGACTTGCCGGAGATCCCAAGTTGGTAATCGTGGATCATGAATCGGCATCATTTTTATCATGTTTGTATAATGTGTTTTTGAGAAGGTTTGCAGGACTTGCCGGAACTCCCAGGTTTGTAAGCGAGGAGTAGGAATCGGCACCTTGAGAATTCAACCAAAAGATGGTAAATTGGTTGAAAAGCAGGTTTAAGTTGTATGGTTGTGATTTTTACAAGTGGTTCAGAAGTTGAATTGGAATGATCTTACAAGTGGTAAATCAGGGACATTAAGTTGTATCTGATTTCCTACATATGATTGGTAAAACAATGTGATGATTTGATCCCCAATTTTACAAGTGGTAAAATCAACAAAACTTATTTTCCGGAAAAACCATTTTGATTAAAACAAACTTAAGTGTTTTGAGATCACAATGGGAAAATAGTTTGTTGTGAGGGGGAGTTCTGATTGTTTATGCCAAGTGGATGGCGAATTGAAGTGATTCGATATCAGTTGTCATGTTACTTGTACAGTTTGTTTTCAAATTTCCTAAAATGTGTTTGCATTTTAGGGGGAGTAAATTTTTAGAAAATCCAAAAACATTTGAAATTTTGAAAAAGCCAAAAACATGATAAAAATGCAAAAATGAGTTTTGTTGTAAAAAAGAGGAAATGATAGTAGATCAGTTGGACTGTCACAGCACGCTAAAGAAATGGAAAGTTATAATGTGATAAACGGTCTCACTAAAGATGTGACGGTAGGCTCAGCTAGACTAGTAGATTTGCGAGAACGATACAAACTTAAATGAAAAAGCCTAGTTCTAGTAGGAAACATGGTCGAAAGCATAGTACTTAGTTTTGTCCTTCTTGACTGTGTACCTACTCAGTAATCGCTGATTGTCGAAAGACATAAAACTGGTTAAGTTTGTGAACTTTCACAACTTTGCCGAAAAGTCGCTGTGATTGTGTATTTTATTTTGCAAAGATTTAAACTTGTTTTATTTCTTTATTTTGTTTAAGCATCGGACATCCTCTGCGTATACGTGAGTATCGACCTGGATGTTGTTGCCTAAACGTTCTGCTTTATTTTCTTTGGTGTTTCGTTTAAGCTTTGGATCACCTCTGCGTATACGGGAGTATCGACCTGGTGGTTAAAGCCTAAACAACTTCAACTTGTTTTATTTTTCTTATTTTGTTTAAACATTGGACTTTCTCTGCGTATACGGAAGTATCGACCTGATTGTTAATGTTTAAACATTCTGCTTTGTTTTCGCACAATTCACAGTCGATAAAAGTTTAAAGGCATTGCTTGAGGTAGTGTATTGCATGATGAGGGGATATGCTGAGATCGTGGGGTCCATAAGAATTTAGTGCTATCTAAATATACTTTAAACGTATCGGTAAGCATGTCGAAAGTTTTTAGATTGAGTTTAAGTGGACAACAATATCGTCAATCAACGTGAATCGTTTAGAACTGAAAATGTTTAAAGCTTAACGGTGCTAGTGATTGGTCACATAAACTGATATGATCCTCTTTCGCAAACTCACAAAAATATGTTTGTACATATTTTATTTCTGCAGTTAATTTCTGTTATTGCATTCATGTTTCATTATTTTGAAAAGTCCAAAAAGATTTTCGACAACTGATGTTGATGAGCTGATTTTCAAAATTTCAAGTGTTGAACATGATGAACTGGTTTGGGAGTGTGTGTATTGAATTGAGAAATTTATTTTGAGAAAGAAAGTTAGTTTAGTTAATCAAGGTCATTAATTTGAACTTGATGTAACTATTTCCAGTAAGTTTTTCTTATTGTTTTTAAGTAAAAACTTATGTGGTAGTGAGAAAATGTGTGCATGAGTTGAGCTGAACAGAGATAAAGCCAGGAATTAATCTCAAGGTGATAGCTAATTCCAGACAGCGATCCCATCATGATGAGAGGGGGAGTCTGACGAGGTTAGAGCCAAAGATAAGATCCTGGTATATGCTAAGAAAGAAAAAAGACCGATAAAGATTGAAGATTGAGAATACTCGACACTTAAGACTCGTCAACATCTGAGGGGGAGTCTGTTGGTGCATTCATCTGTCGTCTTCGTCTTATGTCGAGTCTCGGTTCGTTGCGAAGATGTTCAAGCATGATGACATGATGATATCATCAAAGTGACATCATCATGATATCACTACACAAAAGACAAAAAGGATTAGAATGTTAAAGTTAGATTTCGGTCAATATGTTTGTTTCTGATTCCGCTTTTGTGTCAAAGTTAATTCCGCTTATGTGTCAGTCTTAGGGTATCGCTTATATGTCATGTATGAAAGAGCGGAATCATATCAACTATAAATAGGTCACATAAGCGAAATCAGGTAGGAGTTAGAGGTGTGTTCTTCCGGTAAGCCACGAAGTGCTGCCGAAGTGTTGTCTGAACGTGTACTCGTATTATTGATCAATACAACAACAGTTTAAATTGAATTCTCGCTGAATTGTACTCGGTTTGTCTGTTTCCGCCGTTCAAACTGAGATAAACTCTTCTAAGCGACTCGTTTAGGTCCGAATTCGATCCTACATAACCTATATAAGCATTGTAGTTACAAAAGAAACGGAACTGAACCCGGGGTGGTTCGTTTAGTGAGGGTTCCACATAACCACTACAGCATCCTTATATTTGAATCAAGACCTAACAACATCAACAATTAGTGGCTCGAATTTATATTGTTGAATGACCAGAGTCCAGACTCGTTTCCAAACATAATTTACGTAAAAACATAGACCAACCAAAATCGTATGCAAAAATAAGCATGAAAACGTATTATACTTAACCATAGTTGTTTCCAAAAAAAATTATGTCGAAACGTGAATTTATATTAATTGAAACATGAATTTATAGCCACCCATAAAAATAAACATGAAATGCATTATATTGACCCGACTTGTTTTCGAAAAAAATACTTGAGAAAAGTTACGTCGAAACGTGAACTTATAACGACGCATACTTAAAAATAACCATGTGAAAATATAGTTTTTTTTTTTTTAATTTTAAGCTAAATAATGAAAATACGGATTAGAAAGTGGATAGTCGTACACGAAAAACAAACATCTACATACAAACCTACATGTATTCATCTATATTCATTCATAGGTAGATATATAATAATATCTACATGTATACAGGAAAAGAAAAAATAAATAAACAAATGTATACAGGAAAAAGGAAAAATAAAGAAACAAAACGAAAATAAAGAAAATAGAAAAAAGGTTGAGAACACCTACTGAATAAAAAAATAATGGAATAGAAAAAGGAAAAAGTATTGATACTACAAATTGAAAAAAAAAATACCACAGAAAATGTAGGGGAAAGGAATCGTACCTAGGTCCGTGTGTTATAACAGCAAAGACTTAACCAATTCATCCAACTCTCATTTTATTACCAACTTTCAGGTTATGATGATATACATAAAAGAATTGATCGATGGCTTTGATGTGATAGTCACCGACCATTCTCTTGAAGATTATATGAAATTTGATGTCACATATCCCCTTCTTTGATTGAGAAATTATAGAGGAAACACATTGAAAAGTGTGAGGGTTTTTACATAGTAGTATCCTTAAATAAATAACTAATAACTAAACTAATTAGTAAATTAATTAATTAAATGCTCCAATTTGGATGTCAAAGTCATACTTTTTGAAATTCAAATTCCAGTTTTATTTAGATGTTACGTATTAAAGTTATGTTTCACGCTCCAATTTGTTTGCAAATAATTTCAATAAACCGACAAGCTTCAATTACGTTGTTGAAATTCAATCTTATCGACTCCATCAAACAATTTTTCAAACCATTCCATAGGTAAGACGCAAACATATGTTGATTGACTCCTACATCCACGCACCTTACTTCAAGTTCGTCTTTGTTGATTCACTCGTTAAGGTACACTTTCTTTTTACAGATGAAGGGGAAGCAATTGAGTATCCATTTATATGGAAGGATCGATGGCGTTATTGAAATCACCACATCATTGGCGAAGCCCCCCCCCCCCCAATTTTCGCAAAACCGGGGGGGGGGGGGGGGGGCAACATATATACCTATACGAAAGTACTATTCATAACACTATGTATCGAAAAGTTCGGGGGGTCGGGCGCCCCCCCGGACATAGCTTATCCTGCACCACATACTGTTGGTGCATACATCTGTCGTCTTCGTCTTATATCGAGTCTTGTTAGAATTGTTTAGTTTAAAGGGTTTAGTTTGAAGGGGTTTAGTTTGAAGGTGGCCTGTCACTTTCAAACTAGAGGGTTTAGTCATGACTGTTTGAAACTGGTCATGTCAGTTTCAAACTAGAGGGTGTCAGTTTCAAACAGGAGGGTCTTGTCCTATAAATGGGCTTCAAACTTTCACCATTTGTAACTTTCCGGCTAGAGCAACGAAGTGCTGCCGAAGTGTTGTCAGGTTGTAAAACGTCTACAAATCAATGATACAACAGTTTTAAGTGTATTGCTAGCTGAATTGAACTTAGTTTCTTTGTTTCCGCCTCTGAAACTAAGATAAACTCTTCTGAACGACTCATTCGGGTCCGAAAACGATCCTACAAGTGATAGCTGCAGTGAGGTTGGGAAGAGCGAGGAGAAAGAGGGATGATCCGGGTGAAGATGTGGACAGCGGCGGATCTAGAAATTCTTTATAGGGGCAACGTTTCATATAAAAGGGGTAACGAAATCGAAAAAATGCAAAATTTTTCAAAATTTACACTACCGTCGGTGTATCAACTGGATGTGGATGCAAAGTAACATGCTAGGTCCGCCCCTGGACGTGGATGCAAAGTGATGTAGAGTTAACTCGGCGTTGAACAATGCCAGTTGTTTTAAAGGAGATCATTTATTAAGAAAAAACAAATAAAAACAAAAACAAATTTTGATGTTAATTTCGTGTATAGTAATGAGATGTGGAAATCATAGCCACTTGCTTTTTTTTTTTATCTATTCCGTCAGTTAAAGCATGTACATCTTAATTTAGTTTGAGGTGTGTGCAAGTGACAGACATTGTATCTCAACAAGTTTCCAGGATTCCAAATAATTTTTCTTTCACTCATTTTATATCTTTTTTTTTTCTACCGTCTCATCGGTGAGATGATTGCTTATGCTCTAAAGTCGGTCTGTCAATAGATGAATATGGATTGGATCATGATCCGATCCATTAATGATCCAACTTAAATGGATCATCATCCGATCCATGATCCAACATAATGGATCGTGATGCGATCCATAACCAAATAATTTTAAATGGATGGATCACTATCCCGGATCGATCCATATTAAAAATATATAATAAAAAAATCACAAAAAATAAAAAAAAAATTGAAAAAAATCAAAAAATGTAAAAAAATACAAAAAATATTATAAAAAAATTCTAAAAATTCTAAAAATTCTAAAAATTCTAAAAAATGTAAAAAAATAAAAAAATGTATAAATTCTATAACCATGAATGAGATTCTATATGTAAAGTTTCTATATATACAATTGTATATCATACTAGAAACCATCAACTCCATAACAAAAATATAACTAAACAAAAATAAAAAGTAGATGAAATATTTCATGAAGTCAACACACATTGTTACGAACACTGCAACACTAACAGTAAACAAAGACACCACAAACATTAACACATTGTTACGCACAGTGTAAAAATTCAGTTACTTGTAATGTAAACTATAAAAGCGCATCCCTTCTTTTACATCCAACCATTGGTTGTGACCAATGCTTCAACAAGCTCCGGAAGCATGGAGGATCATGTTTTATCAATTATCCTTCCTCCCACACTAAAGGCTGACTCAGACGCAACTGTTGTTGCCGGGACTACTAACACATCTCTTGCCATTTTTGCCATGATTGGATAATTGGTAGCATTTATTTTCCACCATTTTAACATAGAAAAGTCGTTTGCTCGAGGTAAGAAGGGATCATCAAGATATGTATCCACCTCAGATTTTTGTTGCTCACCAACATTAGGATCTTCTTTCTCACATCACTTATCAAAATCATCATACTTATCATTTACCCGAACATTGCTATTATCCATCTCCCATTCATTAGTCTCACTATCAGTATTATTACTATATTTTAGATATAAACTCCCCAAAGCCTCACTTACCCTAGTAACATATGTTTTGCCTTCTTCCTCACCATACAGTTTCTTAATATTGTTTGATTCAAAGGTAGCCTCTTAATGGAATCATTAAGAGGTTACTAAACAACCTCTAAGTCTTCTAACCAAGTATGTAACAAAAAGTCCAAAACACAATGTGTTAAATAACTTGTGGTCTTTGCATATTCTATTTACTAGTTTAAGTACCCGTGAATTTCACGGGATGCAAAAAGGAAACATCTTTAAATTCACCGTTAACATAAATATTATAATTTCATACACGTTAAAACAAAAACAAATATATAAGATTTGAACCACAAATTGAAATACATGAATACGCAACAATCAAAAATCGTTGAAAATCTCTCTATACACGATATTAGTTGTTTTATTTCTAATGTTGTGTATGGATTACGAATAAATGAATTGATTGAAATAAAATTTATTAGGAAGAGTGTTTAAATATAAATACATGAATATTCAACAATCACAAATCATCAAATGTTAGTCGCTAATTAGAAACAATGCTATACATTTATCAATTACAATTCGTTAAATATCTCTTTATAAACAACATTACTTGTTTTATCTGTCGGTTTTCCATTGTTGTCAAGTATGAGTAGTTTGACCCCATCTCTTGTTTTCACCCTTGACAAAGCAACATACAATTGACCATGAGAGAAGACGGGTTGTTTCAGGTACAAACCAACTCTCGAAAGCGACTGGCCTTGACTTTTGTTTATTGTCATCGCAAAACATACGGAAAGTGGAAATTGCCTCCTTTGAAAAGCAAAAGGAATCTTTTTATCAGAAGGAATCAAATTAATTCGAGGTATATATGTAGAAGTACCAATATTTGCACCAGATATTATCTCGGCTTCTATTACACGGTTGTACAGCTTTTTTATTTGTAGCCTTGTACCGTTGCACAAACCATTCCGTTGGTCAATATTTCGTAATAACATTACTGGAACACCAACTTTTAGCACCAACCTATGATTTGGTAAGCCTGATATTTTAAGACCATTGAGCACATCCGGAGAGTATATTCTTTGTTGTGTAGCATTTACATCTTCCGTCGGACAAAGACTGTCAGAGCTAAGATACTCTCTTTCTTCACCAGGAAACATTGATAGCAACCTGTCATTAATCTCATGCACAACATCATTCTTCGGTGCAAGTATAGCGCGCTCACTGAAATAATTATGGTTGTTGATGTTTTGCAAGATTGATGGATAAACAAAATCAATTAAACTTGCAATTGGGTCAGCTTCATCAGTAATAAGAAGATCTTGTGGTATTTGAATAGTTGCTTCCCCATCATTTGGACCACCAACATTACCCTCACCCAAATCCAAAAGCCATTTGGCAAAACTGTTTATTTCTTCAATATCTACCGTCGACCTTCCAACGGTTAACCTCATGTTTTTTGTTAATCTTAGCAATTTACATTTACTCCACAAGTAAGACGAACATAAGGAGGCATTAACAATCTCTTGTCTTCCACCGTTTGGAACGACAGGTAATATTTGTCTAAAATCGCCACCAAAAACAATTACCTTACCTCCAAACCGTATGTCTGAATTGAGAGATTGGTCGATGTTGAAAACGTCATTCAGTGTTCTATCCAGTGCTTCGAATGCATGTTTGTGTACCATAGGTGCTTCATCCCAAATTATTAATTTCGTCTCATGCAGTAATTTAGACACGTCACTTTCTGGTTTTATATTACATACAGAGTCTTCAGTAAGATTCAAAGGTATGTGAAACCTGGAATGTGCAGTCCTGCCACCATCTAGCAACAACGATGCAATTCCACTTGAAGCCACATTTAAGACGATTTGACCTTTTGATCTAATTGCAGCGGACAATGTCTTCCATAGAAATGTTTTACCTGTTCCACCATAGCCGTAAAGGAAAAAAATCCCACCGTTATCACCGTTAACTGCTGCCATAATTTCTTCAAACACAGAGCGTTGTTCATCAGTTAACATTGTCAACTGACTATCGTAAAGATTTCCAAGATGTGTTATATCATAGGCCCGCTCCTCGTATATCAGACGACTATCTGAACTAACTGAAGACGACATATCTGGAAATGGCATTGTTTGAAATTTTCGCAAGGATGAATTATTTCGCAGTAAAAACTTCTCAATCTCGCACAAAGCATAGTTTTTCAGTTGGTGCTCCGGAATTGATAACGCTGTGCAATACAAAAAATATATCAAAGTCATCATAATAACATAACCAAGATTAAATAATATCTAAAACATCAAATAATGTATTTGATAATATAAATGCTAACATTTATTGTAAACAAAACTTACCTGTAACTCGATGGTATTTCTGAAGTCTATATAAAAAATCGTCTGTCATGTATTTCCATGAACTTTCCCAAACAACCTCAGGTCTAGAAAGACTACTGGATAACAACATGGTACAAAATAAATTACGAATATATGAAGCGCTTCCTGATAAACTTGCTTCCTTTATTGCCTCAACATACTCGGAGTCGTCATCCAAAAGACCGAGTGCATAGCAAGCATCTCTATATGTATCGTAAACATGACCATTAACTGTTTTAATGTCATCAAACGATGTTGGTCCTCTGACCTTGTTAAGCAGAATTCTCAAAAAATAAGCTTCACCTAGTGACGGAGGGACGGAATGAATCCTGCCAATTGCTGTTTTCCTTTGTCTAGGTTCCCAGACTCGCTTATCAAGCTTCCAAACATAAAAATTGGGGAACTGAACATATGTAAGTGTACGGGCCAACGTGTCATTTGGGTCTTTATTACGTTCCATCCATGAGAGAAACATTGAAGATTTAACAGATGGTTTGTTTAGAACATAGTTAATATCCTCGTCAGGTCCGAAAACAACAGGTTGTTGGCCAGGTAGATGGAACGGAAGTCTCATAACAGAAGGTCTTCTATAATGCACTTCATTGGCAAATATCCTCCAAGATGCTTCGCAAGCTGATATATACCGACAATCGTAATACTCTTTTATCTCGTCTTGTACTTGTTCTTCAGATTGTTTATCGCTTTGCACAACAGCTATAGTGGCTCTATCAGGCCCTTTATTAATGTATTTAAACATATACTTTATCGAAGCGGCCTGATTGCACCATTCAACATTTATATGAGCTTGATACCTTTTCAATAATTTTTTGTTGTACGGTACCACACTTCTGTTATCAAGGTGAATTTTATTTTTCACAACAAAAGCATCATTGTTTCTCCTTCTGTATAATGGAAACCCGTTTGAATCTAGTGTAGTATGATCTTGAAAGTCTTTGGGAAAGCCTTTTGAACACTTCCTATCAACCATACATGGAGAGCTCAACCTAGCATTACCACATGGACCGTGTATCATATATTCTTTCACAAGCATGAATAATTCTGGATCTTGATTTCTGTCTGGTATTTCTGCGCATATAAATGCATCAACATGGTCCACCGTAGGTAATTTAGATTCAGGCTCCATGAATAAGCATAAATGTGCATGAGGCAAACCACGTTTTTGAAACTCGATTGTGTAAACAACTACAAAAAACAATCAAATTGTTACATTTTAGGACATAATATTAATTTGAATAGTATTTTAAAAACTGTACCTGCTGAAGCTTTGCCAAATAGATGATTCTTTTTTAAATCTTTGCAAATTGAATCAAGCTTAATTTTGAACAATCTGGAAAGGATATCAGGCCTATCTTCTGGACTGAGATTGGTGTCTTTGAGAAAGCGTTGAACTTCTGGTCATTTGGGATTGCATGTTATGGTTATAAAAAAATCCGGATAACCAAAGCATTTACACAGAGCCATAGCGTCTAAATAGTTTTGCATCATATATCGTGCTCCACCAGTAAAGGAAGATGGCAAGAAGATACGTTTTCCAGCCTTAGATATATCATCTTGACCGTGTGTTTTTAATTTACGGAGGCTTTCATATGTGTCAGACCTAAGATCTTTCTGTTGATATCGTATATAGCTAAGTCTCTCGCTCTCTATCATAGTATAAGCATCAACCAAGAACTGCTGGAATAGCCTCTTAGAATTCAAGATTAACGAAAACTGATTTATCCGATCCTGCATACGATAAGCAAAGAACTCTCTCATAGTACAATTTGGACGTTTCTTATTAACAACATCAATGACACCTCTGTGAGGGATATCAATTCTGTAGCCATCGTCTCCGTACGGGAACAAAATCGGATACTGTAGTGCGAGATATGACGGGTGCAACTCACTAATTCTCTTCAGTGTACCAGTTTGAGTCTCAACAACAATATCTCTATTGTCAATTACATTTTCAATATCTCCAACAATGAGAGCAGCAATCTCACCCGACGTTGGTAAGTTATACGTCCGACCATCTTTTTCTCTAGTTCCGATTAGGCGAAGCTTCAAATTTACATGAGGGCTGTCTTGAAGAGAATCCCTAGCTCTTCTGTAAGTTTTGACCAACTCATTGTCGTTATCTAAAACATCTTTTATATGCTCTATTAACTTACGATCAAGAGTAGCAGAATAAGAAGACGATGCATCCTCTGAACGACTGTTAATAAAAGTTACCAAATATTATTAAGATTGACATATAATACAAAAGACTAATGTAAATAAATATACGAATGTTAATAATATTCAATGGAAATTACCTAAATATCGCTTGCCTGTTTGTAAGTTCGTTCTCTGTATCGTATATGTATAGTTGGCAAAATTTTGGTTGCGCTCCGTTGTTTGGCATAAGACTTCCAATTGTATGGTAATTTTCTCCACTAATTCTAAAGCAAAAAGGAGCATTGCCTCTATTAACCGTTGAGTCAACCTTACCACCCATTGAAGTAAATGCGAACATGGAATTGTAACGACGAATGTTTTTCAAAAAGTGCTTGCTTTCCTTATTTTTGTTACTAAATAGTATCTGATAACTTCCTCTGGCATCTTTGTAATTTGGAAGCTCTACTATGCCGTAAGAACAACATAAGAAATAACACATTTTCCCATCCTTTCTTCTTCCTCTTCCTTTTTCTGCATCCCATAACTTTGCGTTACATACTTCACAGGTAACGCATTGGTCACCATGATCCAAATAATCTGTTTTCAAAATTAATAAAAAGCAAATAAAATAGTGATTTAATAAGAAAAATACTATCTACTTGTAACATTTAATAGTTTACGGAGGTTATACTACAAATCATTAGACATGTACCTTTTGAAAGACCCTTGAACGGATCTTGATCTACGGTTTCCTCTGTATTGAAATCCATAATTGGTATTGGAGATGTAATTCGTGATGTGCTAATTAACTTTCGTTTTCCGGATGACAACCTTTCCAAAGATGAATTTCGAACCATACTGGAGGTGCCGGTGAATGATGTCAGGTTAAAAGAAATATGACCCGGAGTACAGTTTGTTGGTTGAGTGACATTGTTAGTAATACAACTAACATTACCTATTAAGATATACAAACAAAGTTTATAAAAAAACCTAAAGATATTAGTTTATATAAATAACATAAAAATATACAAAGGTTAATAAATCCTTACTTGTTGGCATCAATGGTGTGGTTGCTGTAACATTAGCGATGACATTTGGAGTTGACTCGGTTCGAGAAGAAGTCGGTAAATTTATATTGGTGTATGATATGATGTGTCTTGTGTCAGATCTTTTATTGTCCAAAATAACTTCCCTTAATCGGCTGTTATCTATGTATTCAAATACAATCGAATGTGGGAAATAAATAAAGCATGAAAATAAAACAAACGATTCAGTAAACAATAAATATAGATACCAATATTGTAAAATGCAAGTTTATTGTTATACGATACTTTAAAGGGGGGTATTAAAAATAAGCATAATAATCAACTTTCTGATAAAACCGATATGTGCTTTGTAACAATGCGCGTACCAGGAGTTGTTATCGAATCATTGGTTGTGGCATTATTAGTGTGAGATTCTGATGGACATCCATGTAAGTTACACCTCTTGTTATCCAATAATAATTTCCTTTTTTCCCGACTCTGTTTTGCCTGATCTTGACTAACAATGGGAATATTAGCTACAACACCAGCAACAGAGATCACAATTAATAATTTAACACACAATGCATAAGAGTGAAATATATCAAGGTTAATAAGTCCTTACTTCGTGGCCTGAATGGTCGGGTTGCTGTAACATTAGCGACGACATTTGGAGTTGACTTCGATGAATAAGAAGTCGGTAAATTTATATTGGTGTCTGATATGATGGGTGTCGTAAGAGATCTTTTATTATCCAAAATTATTTCCCTTAGTCGGCTGTTATCTATGTATTCAAATACAGTAGAAGGTGGGAAATAAAGAAAACATGAAAATAAAACATAAGATTCAGTTAAAATAAATACAGATATCAATATTGAAAATGCAAGTTTATTATTATATGTTAGTTTAAAGGCGGCTATTAAAAAGAAGCATAATAATTAACCTTCTGATAAAACCGATACGTCTTCTGTAACAATACGCGAAACAGACGGAATTATTATCGAATCATCGGTTGTGACATTAGTGTTGACAGAATCTGATGGACATCCATGTAAATTACACCTCTTGTTATCCAATAATAATTTCCTTATTTTCCGACTCTGTTTTGCCTCCTCTTGAGTAACAATGGGGATAACAGCTACAACAGCATCAACATAGATCACAATTAATAATTCAACACATAAATGCATAACAATGATGTTTTTTAAATAAAAAAGCATACATAAATTGCAAAATATACTTTTACAGAAACTTCAAATTAAAGATAAAAACACATCAAAGTAAAACATATCAAAAAATAGTACCGTTTGTAATGCTCGATAGTGGTCTTCTTCCTCGACGAACTGCGCGGGAATAAAAAGGATGTTAACTTTAGAAAAACGCATTACCTTTTAAGACATGGCTGATATTCATATTAGTAATTGTAGTATAATATAATAAATTAACTTTAATTCCTTTGGGCAATGGCAAAGCTAATTTATGTATTAAATACCAATATCTATAATTAAATAATAACTTATATTATTGCGAAGTTAGATTCGAACCGGATGTAATATTGGAGGATGGATTAGTAGGTACAAAAGCTGTAGCATCTGTAATTAAAATGATTATGTAAAAGTTAAACATGTTCATAAACAAATATTATAAAATATGAATGAAGTGTTAAATTTACGACATTACCGCTTGAACTGTTTTCCTTTCCGGTGTTATTAGATGAAGATGAAGAGTGGAAATTTTTTCTTTTAGACATTCCTGAAATTATGGTACGATGTAAGAATACGACAATCCAAAATTTAACTCCCTTTTAATTGAAACTAAGGATCAGATTGTCGAAATTAACTTAAGATACTAATTCATATGTACCTTATGTTATCCTAAATCCTAAAATACCATTATACAATGAAAGAATAGTAGCATAACAAAAATTTAAAATAATATCATTCCATAAGAACAAACTGAAATATAAGTTACTGAATACATTTATTATGCATACGGAAAACATGCAATACAATAAGAAGTTATTTTATTATTAAAGATAAAAAAACAAATAACATCACATACTTGAAACAAATAATAAAGTTCTATAACCAAAAGACAAAAAAGTATAAAATACAATCATAATTTAGATTCGATAGGAGAAACAGTGGTCTCTATAAATAAGGCTCCTTTCGGACCGTTGTAGTTGTCAACATGTTGGAGGTAGTTAAAAGCTTCATCGCACAAGTCAACTTCAACATAATCACCCCAAATACTTGTTATCTGCCACTTGTTGTCTTGAATTATATTTGTCCTTTGCTGCCTTGCTTGATAATCAAGTATGTGAGGCTTATCGAAAGAAAACACCTTGACCCAGTCATCATGTTCAAATTTGTACAAATCAGCGATTAGTTCATCAGCACGTCCAACGACAATCACATGCAGCTTGTTCGAAATGGTTAGAAAATGTCCTTGGCAAGGATTGACTTCCATACGCTCAGGAAAACAAAGTATGCTGAAAGATTCAGAAATAACATCAAAAGTAACTATGTTCCTCTCGCCAGGTGGAAACCAATAATTTGAAACAATGAAATATATGGTTTTGCCGGAATAAGTTGCAGGAGACCATGAATAAGACGATGAAGCAAATTTAGATTCGTTTATGAAATCTATTTTTCTCCATGAGTCAAGACGTCGTGAGTAAACACGGGCAGTAGCAACGTTACGGTAACACTTGATGTGAAGCACTTTGAGATCGTCGAACTGGTCAAAGTACATTCCACCGGTATCGGAGTTACGATCAAAACGATGATTAAAGTAGTCGTCCGATATAAATTTTAAGCGGCCCGTTGTTGGATTCCAAAGGATGAGCTCACATAAAATCCTTTCATTGCAAACTAACAACAGTCCGTTAAAAGACGATATAATACGTAAGAATGAAGGATGGATATCGTATGGGAAAGTTATTGTTTTGCTTGTATCGACTTCCAAATTCCCACCTACTATATCGTCAACGACTATCGACTCATGTTTCAAGGACAGTAGTTTCTTTTTTAGTGAATGTCCAGCCCGGCGACAATGCTTCAACTCAAAATTATGACTTGATAGTTCCTTACGAAAATATTTCGAAAGACTTTTGAAACGATCTACAGCTTTGGCAGGGAGCCTTGAGAAAATCTCGTCGACAACCATTTCCATGCCAATCTTTTCCATTTTAAGATCTACTGTGATAGAATAGAAAAACTAATAAAAGAAATACAATTGATGTATGTATATGTTTATAAAAAAAATAAGTATTACTAAATAAGAATATATTGAAAAAAAAAACAGTTGTGATATTTTAAAAAAATAAGATCACATAAGGTTGATAGCATACACATTCAGAGAAATTTAAAATGTTATACAGATTGAAATCAATTTAATATTACACAATTACTTAAAATTAACAGTATACATATATTTAAATTGTAACTTCATATTCAACAATAGGATGTAGCAATAATATTGTATATATATCTGAATGATATAGAACTATACAGTGAGTATTTGTTTATTTTATATTATATAAAATAAAAATTAACGATTTATTATTTTAAATAATGAAAAATTTATATTAATGTGTAACGATGTAAAAAGTAACATCTAAAATCTAACAACGTATAACGAATTTGAGTATAATAGATGAACATAAACTTAAATATATATATATATATATACATATATATATATATATTTTTTATATATAAAAGATGTTAGTGTTCGTATATTAAATTTAGAATAGGTGGCTAAGAGAATTCAGCATATCTACATCAAGATGTTGAAACAAAAAAAAGTGATGTTGAAATATATTTATTATTTTATATAAACTGATTACAACACTATCATTTAATTTAAATTCATATTAGCATTAAATAAGATTAACATATAACCATATGAAATAGCAAGTATGCAACAGCAAAGAATACAACTATGAACATTCAATACTCTAATATCAGTATAAACAATTTAATTTTTATTAAAACAAAAATGCAATAAGAATGATCAACAAAAACATTTTATATTACTTATACAATAGTTCTAATGATGCATTATAATAACATCCATAGTAACCATACCTCTGTGTGTGTATCGATGAAAGAAGCTAAGAAGGCTGGATGTGTATGAATTATAAGGTAGGAGGAGGGTATTTATAATAGATGAGGCTATGTAAGTTTGGAAATAATATACCTAAATATAATTTTAAAATCGTAGTTCAAAAAAATATATAGATATACGAAAGTAATTGAATGTGATTGAGACATCTCCATATATCTCCATATCTCCATCTCCATAAGAAATATAAATTGTAAAGATAGAAAGTTTACAAAATGAGCTACTTAATTGTATTATTAAATTAGACATTAATTTAAATAAATAAATAATTGTAACTAATTCGATGTGATTGTGCAATTTCCATATAAACTATATATTTTAAATTAAGAAAGATTGCATAAATTTAAACATATAAATACAAAGTCTTATCTTCTATAATGTGTTTGAAAATAGTTTGTTCCATTTAAGATGTTATATTAAAAAAGGGGAAAAAAATTAATGATTCGATATACCTTATTAATCGTTACTCATTTTAAGATAGTCAATTCATCGAAAATTTGGTTTTCTTTCAAATTTATGTCAAAAGCACCAAAATTAACCGTTATTCTCTTCAGAAAATAAAGTCTTTAAAAATTTGGTAGTATATGATTTTAATATCAAAAGTAACTAACAATAATATATACGTTATTAATAGTTGCTCTATTTACAAATTAAATTACTGGAACATATATATTTCTAGATTTAAAACATTTACATTTACAAAATTTAATAAGCTAAAATAGTTGAACTTAGTTATAATATTTTTTTGAAATTGTTTGTTTTACTAATTATAGAGATTTGATATTCTCTCAGTTTGCATATACATTTTGAAATCTATTTTTTTTAGATTTAACATGTCCATACGTATAGTAAATGTATTAGATTAATTTACAAAAACATCACAAGATAATATGTTATTCTAGATTAAATGAATTAGTAATATGCGTTTAATTTAATGTTTATTTTGATAAATAACATAATGCATGAAATTAAATAGCACACAAATGTCTATATAATACTTGACACTTAATTTTATCTTTGGTCACAAAGTCAACTGCAATTTTATGACTGATATTTTTAGTTGTAGTAATAAACATATACATTCACGATATACACAAAAGTTAAGTACCATACAAAAGTCTATTATCAAAAAAGTCGATAAACGTACATGTTCAAAAGATAGTTAACAAAAGAAATACCAAACAGTTGTTCAAAAGACAGCTTATAAAAGATAGGTGCACTTTGGATTAGACGTAGCGGACATTTTTTAAGATGACGGTTTTTTTTGAAGTCACATAAGTGAAATCAAGCATGACGCCATCATTCAAATTATTTTCCGCCATAAAAATAGGCCAGTTTATGACTGAATAGCGTGATGCACTCCCATTTTTTTCTGGTTTGACTTCATAAATACTAACCTGCCCCTGCAGGTTTTCAAACTTCACTGTATGAAGCTTCTTTGTAAACCCTGCGCGTTTTGATACCAGGGCCGGAAGACGCTGCATGTAACAACGTGAATTAAAAACCATTAATTTTAGACATCAAATAATAAAGACAAACAATGTAAATCTAAGGAATGATTAAGCAAAAAAAAAATATACCAGCCTGTATTCCCCTCTACGTGTAAAGTTAAAAAACTCCGGAACTTCAGGTATATTGTGTTTTCCAGATTTGTTTCCAGGTAAATGCTTCTTAGACTTGGAAGTACCAACAGAGCTTACATTTTTCTTTACCTTTATGATGGAAAAAGATGTTGTTTAAAAAAAAGATACCATATTATTGTTAACAATTGAAGATTAATTGTAAAAATTCTTAAAGTTACAGCTTTTCTCACAGATGGGGATCCTTCAGCTATAACTCCCTTGGAAGTGAAATAAACGTCATGTTGTTTAACATTACTTGGCTCTCCAACTCCCTCCTTTATGTTGATAGAATTTTGTTCTTGCATGCAAATATCCTGATTCAATAACACATTTTACATTAACATTCTTAAGTTAAATAATTAGGTATGATTTTTTAAATTAATATGAAGATTACCTCGTCTAGTTTGTGAATGAACTCATCACGAGATACTTCAACAACGTCATCATCGGAATTGTCTCCCATTATGAATACAACCAGCAATTGAACTAAAACAACTGTTAAATGAAAGTGAGCAATATCAATGTTCTTAAATATCAATATATATTCATCATATAAAAAAATGAAATGAATAACTAAGGTTAAAAATGCAGTTTTTTGGAACCAACATATTACAATAATAAAAACACTTTTTATACTAAATAAGATTCAAACAATACAATCCGAATATCATAAAATAATATATCATTAATTCAAAAAAATAATATTAAATATATTGAAGAAACTATAGATTATTATATCCATATAGGACTACAAAAATAATCTAACACTGAATAAACACAGTAAATTCTGAAAACACTCATCAAACATCTAACATCTAACATTTAAAATAAAAACAAAATTATTTCCCAAAGGATAGTAAGAATGAGATTAAAATTGCAGTTTAAAGGTATATCCCCAAATTTCCACTAACGGTTAACCACATTTAAACATCTACTTTATGCAAGTTATACCATACAAACTTAAAAATACTTTCGTTAATAACCATAACTGGAAACAAACAACAACATCTGCAAATGAAACAATAATTTCAGATTAATAGTGATAATTCATATTAGATATGTTCAACGAACTACAACTTTGCATCCATACAGACATAAAAAAAACTAATCTGAAACTGATTAAATAAATTATAATGTTAAAAACTAAATATATACCAGTTTTTATGAAAATAGTAACTAAAAAGACATTTATAACAAAGAATTTTAAAATCAAATAACATGCATATCTGTTTATGTAAAACAAATTCAAAAAATGTTGATTAGCATTCTGATTGAAGAATTTATTACAAACTACCCGATGAATCGTAACAAAATAAACGTATAATCAGAAAGTAAGTGTGGTAAAGTTACCGATTAGGATATGATGCAACAAAGGTATGATCTCCAGGAACTTGATATTTGGTAGACAACAATGGGTTTCCTCAAGAACTAAACAAATCTTTTTATTATAAATATAAAAATAAAGAAGTGAAATAGATGTTTGAGATGATGGGTGAGAGGTAATGATGAATTTAGGTTACCAATGTCTGATTTTTTGTTTCCAATTAATTTTATAATATTTCAATTTGGAAGAAATTATGATTACCATATTTCATTTTGACGAAAATTGTGTTCAATAAAATTTGATTAATCTATAATTGCATTAGAAGGAAATTATCATTACCATATTTTTAAAGGAAACTACAATCACTTTGTAAACGTTAAATATAGTCAAAATTATAACATCTTTTTGTTTATAAGGTTGTTAAACTTTTTAAATTTAATTTAAAATAACATATGTTTCCTACCTACCTAACATAAGTTTTAAAATTACGGTACGTTATAATTATTATTAATAAAATCACGGTTAATTGTTACATCTTACATTTAATATATTACATTTATAAATAAAATTTTGTACATGTTATTTGGTACCAATCATGTATTCTAGCAATAAGGGTTTGTGACCACGCATGAGATATAAATATTGAGAACAACAAATATAAAAAACAATTCCGATATAACAAATTCATCACATTGTATTAAGATAATGAAAGAAAACAAAACACCGAACATTGTGCAAACTTAAACAAACTAAATAAGTACGATTAATATCCATAAATATAAATAACAGATATTTATTCCAAAAGAAGAGGACGACAAAATCAATGGAGGCCAACTCATATTATCAAATGAGATACGGATCCGGATAAATGCCTTCTTCAAGAAGTTCTTCCTGATACAAAAATGGGAAAGATTTTGACAATTACTATAAGTAGTGTTAAATATAAATATAAATATAAATATAAATATAAATATGAATTTAAATTCATTCTATTTGGTATATGACAAAAAGATATTACCAATCTATTACTAACGCGGCTCGAATGCTTCATTAGAAATTCATAACTTGTTAGTGCTTCATACCAATCTTTACATACAGTTCTGAACCGACCAACTGATTTGAGAGGGAGCCTAAAAAATATTTCCATGAGCAACAAATCAAACGGGATATTCTCCATGATACGAACAAACCTAGCAAAAAATACCCACATATAATAATCAAATTAAATTAGTTATTTCTCATTAATCAAAAGACAGTGGGTATTAAAAAATCTATTTTCATAATACCTTCTTGAAGAAACACAAAAACAGTAAATAATTTGATATGTATTGTAGGGAAATGTTGTTGTTACTTATAGGAAAAAAAAAATTAAAAATGGAATGATATATATAATTGAGTAGAAGATATTAACAAATATGTATGACATATACTTGGGATTGATATATGAAAGGCATATGTGATAACAAATGGAAATGATAATTGCTTTTAGAAAGCCATATCCGATTTTTTCTTTCCATTAAGATTACCATATTTTTTTTACATATAGCTACCATTACTAAATTAAATTTATATAGCCGATCATAATATTTGTTTATAGATTTTATCTAGTATGATATACAAAATAAAAATTTTGGAAATATCATAATTATTGTTAATGAATGTGTGACCATATAATATTAATAAATATAACAAATAATATTTTTGAAAGATAATTTTTTTTTTTGGATGGATCGAGCAAAAACCTTAAATTGAAAAAAGCTACAAAAAATTATATATTATATAATGTTTAGTAATTAAATGTAATATAAAAGGTTATTGCTGGAAATCAGATCAAAAAAAATTACGGATTCGGTAACCTTTATATATTATTGATGGAACATTTTGTGGCGTAATATAACGTATCACTCAAAATTCGTAATTTAATTAAATGTTTTCTAAATTTAATTTTAAAAAAACAGCAACACAAATATAACAAATATAGCAAGCTATATCATTATGAATTAACTGTAACCCATTATTAATTTTAAACTTCTAATTAACTCGAGAATTTACTCGGTAATCATTATCGACTTAATTAAAGAATGGATGTTCTCTAAGTTTAATACGTTATTTATTGATTGATATAAACATAGGTTATAATATTACAATACTTACAATATGATACTAAGTTTGACAACCTATCAATTACAAAACAGTTATCATTCATACCATCATGAATGAAATATACAAATTAGTAACGCTAAAAGATTTACAAAATATGATCAACAAAGTTGCTTAACGGAAATATTAAAACATGTACATAACATGCAAACCTTAGTAAGCTAACATATCGTTACTGAAACTAAAGTAGCGGACCAACAAAAAACAGTAATTGGTACTAAAATAACAACCACCCAAAAGATAATTCCACTGTTTCTAACCACCAAACATAAAGATCATTATACTGTTTTTAACCACCAACACATCCCATCAACCTTGACCGCCTCAATGGTAAATCAACATACCTTTACTTTTGACATAAACCATATGAAACTCTGAATCCCTTGCCAACTGTTTGTCTCGAACAAAATGATTCATACCAGTCACGTTGTAGCGCGGAAATCCTTGAGAGTGCTCGACACCAATGGAGACGTCCCAAGTCAAACCAGTGGAGTCCTTGATAATCAAATCCATCTTACGATCCAAACCATGCAATTGTGCCCACTTCTTTTTCAGGCGCTACGAATACAAATAAAACAATTTAATAAATAAAGTGCTTAAACAGGGGTCATCCAATTATAATGAATACAAAAGACAACATACATTAGTATTATGAAAAGGTAAAAATTACAAACTTACATAATGATTGCCTACGCGAAATACAACCGGTACTTCGTCATCAGGATTTCCGTCAACACCAACTACAGGAATCGGATTAGGCAAGTCATCATCAGAAACTTCAATCACCTCATCTGTAGGTTCTTTTTTGATAGCATGTAGTTCCGGTGGTAAAGTTAACAGGGCAGGTTTCCAACAGAAAACACTCATCTCATATGTCCTCAAATCAACCATTTCAAATACTACCAAATGATGATCAGTAATAGACATCTCAGTTTTGATTCGACTCCAACCAGTTGTAATATAGAGATCATCGTCAAAAACTTCCATACGGACGAACCATTTACGATTACCGGAAGACCGTATCACAGCAGGATATATCGGAAAAGTATTTAACATCTTGTGATGAACAAACATCCTACTCACATACTACACGTGATATGCAAACATATATCAGTACAGTTTAAACATATATAAATTCAAATGTAAAACAGATATAACTTATAATGGATAAGTACCATGCAATTATCTCGGTCCTTTGATCCTCCAGGTAGGTAGTAGAAATACTCAGACGGCGCAAGAGATATGTCTTGATAAAAGTAGATAAGACGAAAAGAAGATAAAGCTTCTTCAAATTGGAAAACCAACCAGGAATTTGATGGTAACTTCAAAGAGGTGACCATATCAACCCACCCGTTATAAAGATAGTACTTGCCTGCAATGTTACTAATTTTTACTTTAAAAATCCTCCCATCGACAGTGCGGATTAAAGCATTCTTATCCGGGTAGTTGAATGTTTTAATCCACTCGTGATATAATGCCGGAAGTATCTATAAACAAACACAGTAGGTAATGTCAATAGTAAGTATAAGATGAATAATGACACAGAAATTATTAAAAAAAAATATTATTGTTGTCCATAATTGTTATAGGATTAATACTAACCAACGATTTTCTGTCGTTCGTAAGGACACGAGCAGCAAATCCATAAACCATTTCAGCTTTCTACGTATGCCTTGAACATGACACGAAAAGATTTATATTTAAACCATCAAAACATAAGAGTACAAATTTAGAAGTTCAAACAGGATCTTCAAATAAGCAATAAAAAATTCCATTACTAAAATCAAAATTTTTTGTCATACACAATAAAATTAACAGTCAACCTAATCAAAACAAAATGCATTACTAAAATCACAAAATCTTATTATAATTTTAGGACTTACCCAACAACATCACCGAAGTATATAAGATTTTTAAAAACAAAAGAGTCTTATCTACTCAGAAACAATCACAAACAATCTCGAGACTGGTTTCGTTATACGGTTTAATCAGAAAAAAAAAGCAAGAAAAACATAAGATCCTTGTATAACCATGAAGATATAGAAACAACAACGGAGACGGAATCGAACATTTCAAGTAAATTACATTGTTCAAAATACACAACAAACAGATATGCTATCAAAAAGATACAGATTACCGAAGCCGATTTTGATGAAGCTTGGATGAAGAATATGATGATGAAAAGGGTTTCTTGGTTTACGTGTAGAAGGAAAAGACACAACTGAGATTTTGTGTATATTGTTAAGAAAATAACAATTATATACGGTCCATTTTTTTTTATGGGCGGGTCGGGTTCTTCAATTTCGGATGCCGGGAACACTTCTTAAAAAAAGAGGAATTTTTTTAACATTACAATATTTTTTTTAAATATAGAAAGAATTATAATATTAATTTATTATATAGTCGATCATAATATTTGTTAATAGATTTTATTTTGTATGATATATTAAAAAAAAATTGGAAAGATAATTGGTAATAAAGAATGCAAGTTACCAACGCAAATCAATACAGAATTAAAAAAAACCGCTATAAATTACCATTATGAACTGAATAAATATTTAAATATTATATTTTAAAATTATTTGGAAATTGGAAATGCGACAATATAATAAACTGTTAATATCCATAGTAAATATAAATAATAAATGTAACATCAAATTATCAACTTATTAATACTAAATAGGTGAGACAATGGACTCTTCAAACGATGCTACATTGTATAGTCCTTTAAATGTCTCAGCGTCTCGTAAGTATTGAGAATCCTTCATTCCAATTTGTATCTCCATAATACCACACCGATCGATCTGAACAGACCAAGTGTCACCTTTGTTCTCAGCTAATTTGTTACGCCATGAATCAAATGAGTAAAAAAACTTTACGTTTGTAAAAGACGACACTTCTGACCATAGTTCATCTTCAAATTTATATAGCTTCACGATTGTTGCAGGGGTCTCTACAACAATAAACATATGGAGTGTGTTGCGGATTTTGAGAAAACTGGTTTGGCGACCAATAACATCAGTACATTGGGGTATGGAAACCTTCGAGAAAGTTTCAGATTCCACATCAAAACAAATCGTATAACTTTTAGCAGGCGTCCAATAGTGTGGAGATGGAAAATATAAAACATTATTGCATAAACTTCCGGAAGACAACCAATATAAACTTGAACCTAAATCGGGCCCTTTCATGAAAGTTAAAGTTTTCCATTCACATGTGTTCCGAGAATACACATGCGGTACAATATCATCCATACGACGTTGGAGAAGTAATATTTTAACATCGTTAGATGAATCAATATAAATCCCAACTGCATCTTTCTTAAAATCAAAAAAATGTTTCGGTTTCTTATCACACAAATTCTTAAATTGGTTAGTTGTTGGATTCCAAAGAATCAATTCGTTCGGTAACCAATAGATGGAGATCAACAAAAGACCATATTCAGAAGCAAGAATTGTTAGATTTGAAAGAGAGGTGTCAACGGGGAATGAAATAATCTTCCTTGAAGAAATGTCTACCTTTCCACTAATCAAGTTATGAAGATCAATTGATGAATTGGTCAGCGTGATCAGCTTACGATCTTCATATTTAGCCATACGGCGATAGTGAATAATCGCAAACAAATGTGACGACAATTCGTATCGCCATTGTTTCGAAACACATCTTAATCTACCAACACACTTTGTTGGTAGCCTTGTTAGGATTTCGTTAGCAAACATTTCAAATTCAAGACGTTGCATCCTACAAAATATTTGAAAAGAAACAACTGATAAGAATTATGTACTCGAATTTGTGAAGTATGCAACCGAGTTATACTACTAAGAGAATAATATATAATGACGATTTATAATAACATCCATAATACTCATACCTTTTAGTGTGTATCGATTAAAGAATGTAAGAAGGTTGGATGTGTATGACATAAAAGGTAGGAGAATGGTATTTATAATATATGTTGCCATCTAAGTTTGGCAATGCTGTACCTAATTAGAATTCCAATTTCGACATTAAAATCCATAAATTTCCATATTGTATGTGATAGAACAATTTCCATATTTACAAATATATATGTGGCCATCTAAGTTTGGCAATGATGTACCTAATTACAGTTCCAATTTCGACATTAAAATACATAAATTTCCATATTGTATGTGATTGACCAATTTCCATATTTATAAATTTATAAATATACTATATAATATAAAGTAAGAAACTTTGGTACATGATGTAAGTAATTATAATTTTAAATTTAACATTCATTAAAATTAAAATAAATAAATATGTTAATTCCATCTGTATATGTATAATCGATATTTTGTTAAATATATTTTTCTGAATTACTGATATCAATCTATATAAATCGATTATTTGATAAAGTTAAATTATAAAATTAACTAATTGTATCAATATATTACTCTCCTGAATTAATGATACCAAAATAAATAAATAAAGTCGACCTTGATTCAAATAAAAAAAAATCAATTTCACATATAAATATAACGTATAACCGTTTATACAAATCATTTTTAACTAATAGTAAGGTTTTGTGCAATTTCCATATAAAATGTATATTTTAAGATTGCTAATTTAGAGTATTGTCGATATAATTTAAAGAATATAGAATACCATTAAGCGTATGATTTACTTTTTATTTAGGAATAAAACATTATTAATGTTATATATATATATATTTATCACAATGCACTACAGATAATTTAAAAGAAAATATAAATGCAAAGGCTGCTTAATAAAACCATCTCTTATTCATAAAACGATAAAAAACCACACAAAAGACACACTGAATACTTATTCGGTACCCAAACATTGATTAAGACAGTTCAAACTTCATAATGATAATGAAAACATAAGGGGAAAATTAAATTGTTCAAACACATTGAGATGATTATTAGACTGACAGGCTACTTCTCGATCTTGGGCTTCAAAAGCCCATCAATCACATTCGCATCTTCCTCCATGTCGCAATCACACTTACGCGGTTTAGTAGAGGACTGAGAAGAACAAAAGTCAGCCTCATAAACCGCATCCAGATTGCGCTTAAGTTCCTTTTCTATCATCGAAACAGAACTACTCTTTACAGGAACAGAGGGGGTGGTAAACATGCTCTCATTCAACTTAGAAATCGGAGTCTCATCGTCACCCGTACGGGATAGCGAATCCTGTCAATAATATATAAAAAGGTTAGTAGATGAAATAAAAAAATACGCCACAAAATGTTCCAGCAATTATTAAATTAATGTAGGTCACAAACCTTAAGATGAACCTTCACAATTGGATTTGAATCAGTAGAAACAACGTTTAACGGTTCCTCGTCAACAGGCTGTTTTTAATAAATTATATAAGTAATAAGTTAACATATAAATATAACGTATAACAGTTTATACCAATACAGTTGAAAGGTAGAAATAACCTGCATAACATGAAAATGGTGATCAAGCTCGGACATTATTTCTGGATTTTCAGTCAACTTTGAAACAGAGTAGCCATCTGCTTTGTTTTTGAGGTTATAAGAACCTATGGCAATCTTGAAAGCAAACTTGCGATTTAGCAAAGCATTAAACTCTTTAGGAAAGTTTCCTTCGCCAGCCAACTGTTTGACAAATGTAAATAAGTTGATCTTGAACAACATTGATAGTATTTTTAACAAATTAAGAAACGAAATACGAAATGTATAACCCACGAGTAAATTTACCTCTATGTTGTTTTCTAAAAGCTGATTTGCAGAAACACTTAGCAGTTTGACAACTTCACGTTCAAACAAAGTCAAGGTGACAATGCCGGTACAATCCTGAACACGTATCGGAACTTTGATCCTGAAAATATTTGTTAACGTTTTAGTTAACAATGAAAACATAATATGAGGAAAAAAAAAGAATAAAGTGGTAAATTTACAGGGGAACAGAGGTGACAGTTTTTTGATTACAACGATCAGTCTGGCATTCCAACACTGTTACTTCATCAAAACCTTCGCTTCCATCTTCCTTCTCCTTGCAAATAGTTGTTGTAAAAACCTTTTTTGTGCAAGATTTACACGCATTGTAAAACCATGTGCTTTCTGATGCGAAGCTCTTGATTGTACCAAGTATAATAACAACCTTTTTCTGTGCACACCAAAGAATAGTTAAACATACTTTTAATTAATTATTACGATATAACTGTACTATTAAATAGCTACAAAGTGTACATCTTACCTCTGAGATTCCGCTTAAATCTCCAATTGTACTGAAGGTGAAATCTTTAAGATATTCGTCAAAAGGTGACTTTATAACAGAAGAAGTCAACCCAGAATAACCGGAAGACGTTGAAGCAGAAATCTGAGCAACAAAACTAATAACAAATAACAAAGTTAGTGACAGTAATTTTTAAGTTAACTATAATATAGAAAACTGTATTACGAATAGAAACCTTTTTTTAAAATCAACAATCTCGGGAATATAACTGTTGATGAACACTCGAGTTACAGTATACAAATTGGATACATTGACATGTCCTGTGTATTTAAAAAACATGTAACTAAATAGACAACTTAAATACATGTAAAAACATTGGTAAAAGATAATTGACATTGATCATATAGAATATACCTCCCCAAAACCGGTACTTCCCAAACTGAATAACGACCACAACATTCTTTTCCGCTGGATGGTTGCTCTCAAATGCTCGAATTTGATCAGCATAACCATCCCATAGTGTAACAAAAATCTGATGGTGCCTATATAAAAAATTTAATAGTTAACTTGTTATTTGCATATAAAGTCAAAAGGTAAAATTACTAATTACTAAAACAGATATAAATATATGTAAATGTATTCGTACTGCAAGTCTTCAAGAATAAAGGTAACTTTGTTTTCCTCTTTGCCGTTTTTACTATCACTCTTCACCTCAGCCGGAATGCTCTTCACCACAAACCCAATTACATCTAAAAATAAAAATAGTATAAACTAAATAAGATATATATCGAAATTCCAAACTTTTTTCATATCAGATTATATTTTTAAATAATTTACCAATTGGACTTTTGAAAGACTTGAAGTCCTCATCTGGGTCCTCCAGAATAGAATCAAATGGAGTAAAATCAAATCCCCACTCAGAACCAACAGGTTCGGTGTAAGCCTCAACAACAGTGTTCTCATTTAGATTGATCTTCAACGTACTGTGAACGTATTTAACTTTCTGGCGATTCTCACCCATGGATGGGTTACGTATAGTTAAACACTGATTTTCTTTCAAAAGGTGTTCATAAACGGTAGCGTTTCTTTGGAGTACAAATGCCTGCATTTTGGTGCCCTGCAACAGCACGGGTTACAATAATGTGTTAATTAAAAATAAGATATATATATAACATATATATAGATAAGTTATAAAAATGTATATAAACAAACCTCTTCGTCCATGAAGATCATGTCATAGCAGTAAATCTTTCGAGGATTGTTGAAGGCAGGTCTTGTCCATAATCGGACCACGCGGACTCTGATAGTGTAATCATCAACATTAAGATCGATATTGTTGAGAAGTGTAATAGCAGCCTGTTCCATTTCTGCAAATGAATAATAAATAAAACATTATGGTGTAATCATCAAAGCAAAATGTTAATCGACAATATAAAAATCTGCTGAATTAAAATGAAACAAAAATGATAAAGATACATTGATATGAGAGAAAGTCTGTGAGTAAGATGTGAATGAAAATGTAATATGTCAATAGTGTTATTTATAATAGGTGTTGGGAAGTTAATTTTGGAAAAGAAATTTCTTATTATAATACACAATTTGAATGAATTCTTTATTAAAAATAGAAAATTCAGTTACATCTATTTTTATATGATTGATAATTTCCATATAATCAATAACGATTGGAGAGGATAGAGAAAAAAAAAATTGCTAGTTCAAATCAAACACAAATGCACTGCAAATTAAAAAGTTAAAAAGTGGTAAAACAAATAGGCCAACTAAATATTGAACCTGAAAATATTAACATAATAATTTGGGTCTGATTCGTAAGTACAAAATAAAAATGAAATCTAATGGGTGCGTAATACCTTAATGGTAGCAAACAGGGCATTAGCCTTCCTTGGTATCCAACCTCGAACAATTTTTTTTAACAAAATTCATCACATCCGGAAAACGAACTCGGGACGAAACGATCAAATATAAGCTACAGTTCCATATAACGAAACTGCATGTATGGTAGGGTGTCTTTGCAAACATGATAATTAAAATTACCTTATGACCACATGACAAAGGGCTCAGAATAGGCATTGTGGTTATCAATGCTGCTTAACAGGTTGCAAGAACAAAACAGAGCACTCGCCATCCATGCTATGCAATATCAAACCAAGTTTTTTTTTTTTTTTACCAAAGTCATCACAGCCGGAAAATCAAACTCGGGACGCCAACATCAATATTATGAATACATTATGACATATTAACACAGGGATCAGAATAGGTATTGTGGTTCTCATGGCTGCATAACAGGTTGCAAGAAGAAAACAGCTGGCCATCCATGTTATGCATCATTTAACCAAGTTGTTTTTTTACAAAAGTCATCACAGCCGGAAATAAAAATCGGGACGCAACAAACGAATATAGAATTCAAATCAGAGCACAAATGCACTGCAAATGAAAAAATGGTAAAATAATTAGGCCAAATAAATGTTTAAACTGAAAATATTAACATAATAATTTGCGTCGGATCAATAAAAAGGAATTATAATGCCAACGTAATACATTAATGGTAGCAAACAGGGCAACAGCCTTCCCTTGATATCCAACTTTGAACACAGTTTTTTTTACAATAGCCATCACATCTCTAAACCGAACTCCGGACGGAACGATCAAATATAAGTTACAGTTTCATATACCGAAAATGCCAGTAGGCAGGGTGTCGTTGCCAACATGATTATTAAAAATACCTTATGACCAAATAACAAAGGGCTCAGAATAGGTATTGTGGTTCTCATGGTTGCATAACAGGTTGCAATATGAAAACAGCGCACTCGCCATCCATGCTATGCAACATCAAACCAAGTTTTTTTTACCAAAGTCATCACAGCCGGAAAATCAAAGTCGGGACGCCAACATCAATATTATGAAAACCTTATGACACATAATGACAGGGTTCAGAATACGTATTGTGGTTCTCATGGCTGCAAAACAGGTTGCAAGAAGAAAACAGGGCACTCGCCATCGATGGTATGCAACATCAAACCAACTTTAGATGATACAGTTTCACGTAACAAAAAGAATCCCTCTGTTGAAGAAGCAACCAGTGAGAGATTTTTGATGGAATTTTTTTGAGGGGTCGGTGACATTGCCGAGGAGTATAAGAAAATGCTATCAATAAGCATTTAATGACACTCCTCGACAACATCACCGACACATCCATCTTTCAGCAACAGTCTGTCACTGGTTGCTAATTCAACAGAGGGTTAATTCTTGTTAAATTGAATGTATCATCTAAACCGTATAAATTGTGCACGTATGGATTTCTTTTTTACCTCAATTACCCTATCTGCAAAATTAAAAAAAAAAAAGGATTATATCAAAAAATAAAAAATAAAAAGACAAATAAACATGACTACAGAAATATGTTAATTGATGGGAAGATATTCAAGATTTAACCTTTAGTGGATCCAGTTCAAGATCAACAAAATGCAACAACAGTTCTTTGGTATTCGTTAATTTAATAAGTTATCCAAGCTATTTGACATTTATATCAGAAATATCAGTTATTCAATAATGATGACCCATAAATCATCGAAGAACAAAAATTCCTTAACCCTAAGAACACAGAAATAGTTATCCACACATATACAAAACTTGAGGATTGCACATACTCGGTCTCAAAGTACGGGCATACTTCCACCATAAACATTCTGATCCCTGTTAATAATGCCATATCCGTCCAACATCATAAATCAAAAATCATGTGTATGTAACCCGGCTTCAATGAGTGGTACGATGATGCATATTTAGCCGATACAATATTGTAAAATCACTTGTCTTTCATGATAAGCTACAACTAAACTTTGTTTAAAAAAATCAACAACATCTTTCTTTTTGTGTATTTGCATACCAAAGTGTTAGACTTACCTATTATACACAGAGATCTACCAATTAAACAATAACTTTGACAAAAAAACATGAAAAAATGAGCAGATGGCAAGAAATACGTCCATTCAAAATAATGAACACAAAACCTCTACCAAAAACCATCTTCATAGATACCCATAACAACCAAATGTAAATCGCATACCCTAGAAGTCCGGGTTCAAATCCGGTTTCAAATCAAATCAACAAAAACCGGATTCAAATCAAATAAACCAAATACGGATTAGGGTTACAGTTCATTTTAGACCATGAAATTCAACATGTAAATAAACGCGATAAATCAAAACCGGATTCAAACAGCAAGGTATAGTTTTAAGACCTAATCTGGGACTACAACTTTATGAATGAAACATGAACTTCAAAAACTAACCATAATGAGATTAATCAGATCCGGATTCAAAGCGAAAGGATTGTGAAATTAAACATGTAAATAAACGCGATAAATCAAAACCAGATTCAAACACCAAGGTTTAGTTTTAAGCCCTAATCTGGGACTACAGATCTATGAATTAAACATGAACTTCAAAAACTTACCATAATGAGATTAATCAGATCCGGATTCAAAGCGAAAGGATTGTAGCGGTGGATGATTTGCAACGAAAGAGAATCTGCTCGTAGAAAATGGCGAAATTTGAAGTATGGTGTTCTCAAAATCGGTAGTGTCTTGAAATAAGGAGAAGAAAGATAATGAAGAGAGGGGGCAAATGACTTTGGCGCCCATGTACCAATTATCTCCTCAAAGAGAGATGCCACATCAATTAAAAATGGTTTAAGAATATGACATGTGGCATTAAGTGTATTCTTTTAGTATAATAGGTAGATCTGATCTCGTTATTTAGTAGGATATTACATTTTTGTAAAAGTTCCCATAACGGTTCTCATGATTGTAAAGTTAAGTGTTAAACTAGTTAAACATGTCAATTTAGACACGGCTTGTTTATTAAATACATTAGACTTGATTAGTTTTAAAAGTAATTTTGCATGATTTGTATGAATTTAGTTTTAAAACTAATCCTTTATTAGGGCTTGAGTTGTTTTTTCATGATTTGTAAATGGTTGTAGAGGTAACAACTCTTTTTTTTTTTTTTTTTTTTTTTCCATGAATCTTTTGCAATCTAGTGTGGGTAAAAGTTCAAGTATATATTTTCAGTCTGTCTGATATAAAAGTCAACAACATTTTTTTAAGTAAACGTCTTATATTTTTGTATACTTTTTTTAGAAACTTATGTCGCTATAACATACATCATAGGTATGTTTGGCAACGAGTTTTTAGGAGCTTCAAGCTTTTAAGAAAAAACTCCAGGCCCAATAAAAGCCTTGTTTGGTTGAAACAAGCTTAAGGCTTTTAGATTAGTTGAAAAGCTCTTTTTGAAACGCTGGTGGAATTAGCGTTTAAAACCCCTACAAGCTTTTAGGGTTAAAATTACTTTAATATCCTACAATCGATCCCAGAACTGGAAGAACGCATCATCCCAGAACTGGAAGAACGGTCCAATCGCAAGTAGCGCAAAGGTAATTCGTTTGATTACAAGTCAAAATTTTATGTGTATCTGCATAGCGTAATTCGTTTAATCCAATTGTATATGATCGATTGATTTTGTTTTACACTAGCGGTTCTTAATTGTTTATATGACGAGGGGCCCTTTTCTCTCTGTATCACCTTCATAGTTTGTGTTGTTTATAGTTACGTTGTCACCACCACAGTTTATGAACAGAGAATAAATCTCTGCGCTTCTTGAGTTCAATTGAAGTTTATTTGTTGTTTATTCATGTTTTTGAAGCATGCAATTCATTGATATCTGAGATACCTTAAATTTTCTGTATCCACTGTGATTTATGTTGATCCGAGTTAAGATTTTAACACAAATTTAATCCACTTTAGTGATCTTAAAATTTATTTGCTGTTTAATTCAAGTTCTTGAAGCATGCAATTCATTACCATTTGTTGTGTTTGATCTGACTCGCACATTCTAAAAGAGCTGAAACTGTTAGTTGAGATTCTAACACAATTAAAAGAGATGGTAAACAGTTTATACTTAATTTTCGACCACTTAAAGCCAGTTTGCATGTTTTTGAGCACATATCTTTACTATCTCATATGAGTGACTGTAGTTTGCATGTTTTTGAGCACATATCTTTTCTATCTCACTAGAGAACCAACTTATTTATACCTTTTTTATCTATAATTTAGTTCTTATTTTTTGAATAAATGATTTTAGTATTAACAACTTGAAACATGCGTGCGTAAAGTGGTAAAAAAGAAGCTCGCTTTGTTACATAAGTTGGAAAAAGTTTAAACATGTTTGTATTTATAACCAGCTTACAGCTTCCAGCTACTAGCTACAGCTACCAGCTTCCAGCTTTCAGCTAACAGCTATCAGCTTCCAGCCACCAGCTAGTTTTGCCAAACATACCCATAATCATAAGAAAAAAAAAGGAGAAAAACAATAACTTTCCAACACCAGAAAAAAGGGAGAAAAACAATAACTTTCTAACACCAGAAAAAAAGGGAGAAAACATTAACTTTCTAACAGCAGAATATGTCACAAATCATACCATTATTTTTATTTCACTTTTGAACTTTTTACAAGTTTGATATGATTTTAAGCTCAACACTTGATTAATTATGGAGTTTTCCATGATGTCGGGGAAACGGAATAGCATCTCTAACATCACTAAGACCGGTGGCAAAAAGAACCATAACATCAAACACAACATCAAACCCCGAATGTTTGACCGCTCCTTGTTTGCAAAGATCTAAATACCATTCGTATTCATCTTTTCGCAGCCCTGATTCCTCAATCCTGAAACATAGGCCAACACCGATATAAAATTAACACCAGAATATATGAATTTATTCGGGTTGATTAAATAGGTATGTTCTATTGTATCTTGTAATTAAAGGTTGCAGCCTATCAACCTGAAGATGAGCCAATTTGGGTATGCTTTATCCTTGTATCATCATTATCATCATACTTAGTACATCCCACCAATAGCAAAGCTAAGGTAAGATCTGAAGAGGGTAAGATGTAGACAGCCTTACCTCTACCCCGTAGGAATAGAGAGACTGTTTCCAGTGAGACCCCCGGCTTGATATGTTTTATCCTTATATATGTAATATATATGTAACTAAAAATATCAACAATATAATTCACTAGTTTTACCTTTTACTCAAATAATTTAGGCGTTCCTCCTTCTGGCTGCCCCTTACAATAACTCCAACCTGTAGAATTAAGTTATTTAAATTTTAAGAGTTCATGAGGCAGGATATCTTTTACTACAGGTAGTAATTTCAACCCATTTAGAATAGATTGGATCGGGTTATCTTTTGGCCCATTACCCAACCCACCCATTTTGTGAAAACTTACCTTTGGTACAATCACATCGAAGGCTGCAACAGTCTTCCCATCATCGTTTAATCTCACGTTGAAGGGTTTTAGTTCCTTAGGAAAATCAAAGATAATTACAGGCTTCTTATAGAACTCAACCAGATAACTGCATTAAGAAAATGTGTGAAACTTCATGATTACGAATATATACAAAAATGAGAAAGAGATTTGTTCATCTGGGTCAAACCTCTCGTGTTCATCCGATAGAGCAACACCCAATTCGATTTTGGTTTCAAAGGTCATATCAGTAACCTTGTTTAAAACTTCTACAGCTGTTGCATATGTGATCTTTTCAAACGGCGCTAACACCACTGAATTAAGCCGATCGATAATGGCTTTATCACCTCTTTTTGAAAGAAAATGAAGATCTTCCTGACAGTTTTTGGAAACCCAATTGGATACAAACTTGACAAAATCTTCGGCACACTTCATCGCGTCCTGAAACCACAACGAAAGTGATCTTAAACAATATACAAAACATAAAAAAGGAACCCTTTAGGCAAGAACTATGCAAGGTATAAACAAACCTCAAGTTCTGAGAATGCTATCGCTGTTTCGATCATCCAATTTTCGGCTAATTTTTTTTTCGATTTGGACTTATTCGCTTGAAATCGTGGCCCGAACGCATAGACATATCCAAACGCTGATGCAAAGCTTTCAAGATGAAGACTTCCAGAGGTAGTAAGAAAGGCTTGATTAGAAAAGAACAAATCTTCGGTATTTGACTTTGACTTTGATCTTGCTTCTAGTTCATCGGCCAATAAGTTTATTTTATGAAGATCTTGAAGAGCTGAATCGAGTGCTTCTTTATTGCTATCACTCCTTTTAAGTTCTTCAATCTTCTTGCTTTTTTCGTCAATTAAAAGCTTTATGGTTTCAAGACTAGCATTTTCAGTATCATCTGTTGAAGCTGGTTCGGGTTCTTTAGCAGAAAAATTTGAAGTTGAAACCTGGAAACTTTCAGAAGATCCTTTGGTGTTGGTGGCGGTTATTATCGGGGCGTCCACATGAACAAACCCGTGGTTTTGGAAAAAGGTGTGACTGGCTTGATTCAACCCGTTACGCACTTTCAAAACAGATGCCACCTACGAAACAGGAAAACCAACTTATACGTCTAATTAGCTAGCAATTACGGCACATTAAGTTATTAACGAGTTGATCCGGGTTAAGACCTCCAACAGGTCAAATGAGTAAAATAGTATAACAAAAACGGAAATGGGTCAAACGGGTTGAAAGTCGCCTAGCTTGCACTTTCAATTCATAAAACGCAATTTGAAAGATATTTACTTAAACAGTGGTATAGACAAGTTGCGGTTTTGGTCCCTACTTTCATTAATTACAACTTTAAGCCAATAGTTTGCAAAAGTACAATTAATGAAACTTAGGGACCAAAACCGCAATATGAACATACCACAGGGACCATCCATGTAATCTTTCTAATTTTTAAAATCATTTCATACATTGACCTTCTAGCCGTTACAGAAAAAAACATTTTTTTTTTCAAAAAAGTCTTACCCTTTTTACCTCTTACCCAACCAGCCGACCGCCCATCTATTTTAGAAAAATAAGCAAGTTTTTACGGTGGTTGTTCGCGGTCTAAAGTGAGCATGATCTCTCAATCCAGACAAAGCCAATTTCTTCTTTGACAAAGGATAACTCTCTTGATCAACTATCCCAATATGCAACATTTTTTCGGCTTTAAGCTCGATTTCATGTTTTCCCTGGATTGAAGACTTCTGTAATACACCTTCTGCTAGTATACACGTTCCTGTAGGCATCAGTTGACTTGCAGGCGCTATGGAAGAATCCACCACGATCTACAGTGCAAAATGTTGTCATTAAAAGTTTATGAATTTGAGACATTCTAAAGTCACTGGAATATACAAATTCTGGTCAATAGAATCAAAATGAAACATGGGTGGCCTGACTATACTTCTACTCGGACCAACTAGACGGACAAAAACAGGCACACGAAACAGGTAAACACGAACATGACACAAAAAGCAGGGCTGGCATATCGTGTCAAACACGACCTGTTAAGACACAAACACGATAAGACATGAACACGAAACAGGTAAACACGAACACTACTCGAAATCTTATCGTGTCAGTTTTTCCAAACACGAACCTGATACAGGTTACACGAACATGACCTGCTAAGACATGAAAAAATTTACAAACGTATCACAACTTGTTAAAAGAGACGAGCATGACCAGTTAAGACACGAACTCGCCCTGGAGAGGTGGTGTGGGCTGGCTTATCGTGTCAGACATGACTTGTTAAGACACGAACACTATAAGACACGAACACGACATGAAAACCAGCGGTCCGTCAGGGATCCAAATTTGCCGTTAAAAAAGAGCTAACGTTTTATTTATTCTAACAACATAACGTTTTACCTGAAGGCTGGTCACAGAAGAACCATCACTTATTTTCAACAATGTAATTGAAAGAGCCGGTTTTGATCCAACTTTCTCCTTGGTATGAGTAGTGTTTCCACCAAACACTTGTATAAAGGTTCGAAGAAAAGGAATTTTCGACCGAAAAACTTCAACACATTTCACTTCTGCATCCTCTTTGCGATCACCACTCATGGGTGGAGGATCTTTTCTCAATTCCCTTGAAGATTTAACCCATCCTCCAACCACAACCCTCTGATCAACCAACCCCAAACCACCGTCTTCACGGTCCAAAATCGTTTTCAAGATCACCCTTTTGGAATACTTTGAAAATTCCACCTGCGTTGGTGTTGGGTTTGGGTTTGGCATTTCATCAAACGGTTGGTGTGCAGAAGACATTTTTGGGAGATTAGATGAAATAATGAAAGGGTTTTGATGGGGTTTTGGAATTGAGGTTAGGGTGATAGAGAAAGATGGGGTTGTAGTTGGGTTTATGAAGGGTGAAAAGTGGTGTGATGATGAAGGTTTGATGCTTTTCTTGGGATGGATTTTGTCTCTGAAACCTGCCAATCGCCATTTTCAAGTGGAAGGAAACAGAGAAAACGAGATGTAGAGATAAAGGTTTGGTATTAATGGATTAATATTTTAATTGACAAAATCATACAAAACAACCTTTATATTCTCAAAATTACATGATATACCTTTTATTTTAAAAATCATCAAAATCAACCTTTAATTTGATATTTGAGTTAACTTTTGTTTTACTCCATGTGGTTTGTTCATTTTAACGGTTTTGCTCCAATAGTTTAAAAATAGCAATTTCCTCCCTGATCTTTCGTGTTTGTCGCCAGTTTGCTCCCTAATCTTTCGAGTTTGTCGCCAGTTTCCTCCCTGATGGAGTTAGTGGCGGGGAGCAAAATGACGATAAGTTAGAAAAATCAAGGAGGAAAATGACTATTTTTAAACTATTGGGGCAAAACCGTTAAAATACCAAATCACAGGGAGCAAAATGGAAGTTAACTCTTGATATTTTATTACGGTGATTAACCTTTAAAACTAACATCATTAGGTTTTTTTGGTTAAATTATCTCACATATTTTGCATTTAAAAGCTTTTTGATCATTTTACTTAGGTGTTATTTGTTTTTTCAGATTTAAAACGTTTGCAGTCTGTGGACCACATTTGTAGACATCTATAGCATAAGAGATGGACCAAACCTCTGTAGTCTGTAAAAAAAAGACTGTTTGTTTTTTTTTTAACTTCTACAAGTTTGCATCTTTAAAGCAATTTTAACAACCCAATAGCAAATTATTGTTCTTGAAGCAATTTAGGGTAATATCAGCTATAAACAAACAAAACCCACATAAAAAATTCAACAAAATTAACAAATTCCACCCAACAAAATGACACAATCTATTAACTTTCAGACCATTTAATATCGGTATTTTTTATAGATATATACAACATCTGAGTGATGTTGGAAACCCAAAAAATCAAAACCTAAAACCCAAAACAGGTTACCTGTAAGAAACCCAGAAGACAAACCACCGTTACTGATCAAAATTTAAGAAATTCAAACGGTAAACCCAAGAAAACTGAATCAACGGAACCACTGAAACCCCATAAGTGATTGAGAAATTGAGAAACAGTTTACCTGCGAGGAGGAAGGTGACGACGGACTGTGGAGGTGGGGGAGGTGACGGGGGGACTGTGGAGGTGGGGAGGTGACGACGGAGATGTGGAGGTGGCAAAGATGTGTTGGTGTCGGCTAGGAGGAGGAAGAGATGGAGGATAAGAGGAGATGCTAGGGTTGAGGATCTGTGTTTTAAAAATAGGGCAGAGGAGAAGAGGTTTGAAGAGATGAGTCCACATCTGCCCCAAGAAGAGGACTAGCAAACATTTTTTAATGAAACCACTTCGAGAAAACAAACATACTGCAGACTCAAACGTCTGCACGTGGTGTGCGTGAGGCAGACAAAAGAGGTCAAGAAGTGCTTTTCACAAAAAACAAACACCCCCTTAGGGTTCGTTTGGTTCACGGATAATTTTGTAAATAAATTGAAAATAGAATTAGAATTTGAATTGCATCCTTTCAAAATTAATAAGATGTTTAGTTGCTAAATTTTGTTAATTTAATTTGTAATAAAAAGGAAAGATAATTTTTTTTTTTTGGTAATCTCAAACATTCCAATGGAACGTTTAGAATTTCATCACTACTATAAAGGAATGTGATTTTCTTTCATTACTATTACTATATATTATATTATATTATATTATATATTTTATATAGAGTTAAATGCTTGGTTGGTCCCTGTGGTTTTCAAAAATTGCAGACTTGGTCCCAATGGTTTACTAATTACACGCGTGGTCCTTGTGGTTTTCAAAAATGCATTCGGTTGGTCCCTAGCCCTAACATCAGTTAAATTTCTTAGTTAACTATGTGTGAAATGACTATATTACCCCTGAACAATCACCATCAGTAAAAACCCACCACCCACCTTTATATTTGCAGATCCTGGTACACAGTTTGTGAAAAGCGGAAATGGGGGGCGGGTGAGAAGCCATTTGAACCATTCTAGCCATACACATTGCTGCAGCAGCCTGCACCCCCTTTACTCTGATCATTCAAAGCTTCAAATAAAGGCTTCAGAAACAACACCACCACACTCTCAACCCCCTCCCCTTTCAAATACAAGGAAGAAAGCTCACCAATTGCCTCTCTGCACGCATCTTTAACCCCTGAATCATAATCTCTAACCCTTTTCACAATGTGGGCTATGATTTTTCCCCAATGATGGCTACCAATGTGGGTGGTACAGAAGAAGCACAACAGCCGGATTGCTTCTTTCTTGACGGCCGGTTTGTGGGTGTCTCCGGGGGTTAGGCTTTTGATGATGTTTTCGAGGTCTTCGGCGGCAATCTGGTGGGTGTCTCTGTCGGAGAGTTTGGAGAGTGATGTTAAGATTCTTTGTTTCAGTTCGATCATGGCGAGATGGGAAGATGATGATGATGGTGGGGGTTTCTTGGATTTCAAGATTTTGGTCGGCATTGTTGCTGTCCGCTCTTCCAATAACGATGGTGCTGGATGGATGGATATTTGAACATCTTGGGATGGGAAAGTAAATCAAACGCAACCCACTGCCGCACCGCCAATTGAATCTGGATTCGATCGATTAGAGGCGGTGGGTCGAAGGTGACGACGGTGAGGGTGCTTGTGACAGTGGTTGTGGTGGGTTTAAGGTGGTGGTTTTACGGTGAAGGTGGAGGCGGTGGGTTGAAGGTGACGGCGGAGGTGGTGGGTTGAAGGTGTCGGCGGTGGTGGTGGTGGTGGGTTTATGGTGGAGATGGAGGCGGTGGGTTGAAGGTGTCGATGGAGGTGGCTGGTGGGTTTTAAAGAGAGGGGGAAGAACAGGGTATGGAGGTTGAAGAAGATCTGGTAGGTTTTGTTAATAAGCAAGGGTATTTGGGTCATTTAACATGGACTTAACTGAGAAATTTAACTGATGTTAGGGCTAGGGATCAACCGAGTGCATTTTTGAAAACCACAGGGACCACGCGTGTAATTAGTAAACCATTGGGACCAAGTCTGCAATTTTTGAAAACCACAGGGACCAACCAAGCATTTAACTCTTTTATATATTAATAAACGAAGTGAAATAAATAGTAATTTTAATATTATAATAATATATAGTTTTTTTTAATACTTTTACCATTTTAATATTATAATAATAGTTATTTTTTTTACTTTTTAACTTTAATCCTTTTTTTAATATCGGGGGTTGGGATAAGTTTGGTGTCAACCGGTATCGAACCAGTACTAGTATCGAAAATAACGGGACGGTCCTGTTCTGTATCAGTAAATGAAGGTAAAAAACGATACTAATACAGAAAACGCCAAAAGTTGGTGCCGAATTGATATTGGAAACCTTTTGGTTTGGGAAATTCTGTGCTGCTATCCGGTACCATTTGCTCATCTCTGATCACGGTTACCGTACGAACAATGGTATCGTACAACTTTTTTTTGTTGATTTTCTTCAACTTTTAATTTTTTCTTTTTTTAGCTTCAGGGGTAGGGATGAGCTCGGTGCCAACAGATACAGAATCGATACTGATACCGAAAATACCGGTTACGGTACCGGTATATGAAGGTAAAAAACGGTAGTGAACCGGTACCAGGAACGCCAAAAGTCGGTACCGAATTGGTACTTAAGATCTTTCGATTCGGCAAATTTGGTAGTAACCAGAACAAACAATTTGCTCATCTCTGACCACGGGTTTCATACGAACAACATCGTTACCATACAGCTTTTTTATTGATTTTCTTTCGGTTATCTTTTAGTGTTTTTTCTACATTTTTTTTATTCTTGTCAGCAGTTCCATTCGCAACACGCTCGTAGTGATTTCAAAATACATGTAAACAGAGATTAGATAACAAAAAAAAAAAATTCGCCGCAACGCGACGGACTTCTTTAAACCTAGTTCCATTGATTATAGAAACTTTCTAAACGCAATTCCTTTAATTAACCTACCAAACACATTTTTTGATGAAATTAATTTCAATTCTAATTTCATTTCCATCTAATTATGTGAACCAAACGGACTATTCTTTTAATATTAGTTTTTTGTAGAGTAAATTGCCAAAATCGTTTCTAAGGTTTAGATATGTTTGACAGTTTCGTTCAAAACGACTTTTTGTGTCATATTTTCCTTCCCTTTTGGTTTTTTTTTCCATTATTATCTAAACGTCTAAACTGGTTAAAAAATGTCATGGGAGTTTTTGTTTTTTTAATTTCACATTCTTAAATAAGGGTATTTATGTCTTTCGGTTTTACATATTTTGAAAAAAAGGGTAAATTACACTTTTCGTCCTTTATGTTTGTACCGGATTGCAACGGATAGCCTTTAACTTCAATAATTACAATCACAATCCTTTATTTGCAAAACTCGTTACACTCTACGTCCTTTAGTACTAATTAGGTTAAAACTTTCAGTTAAGTTTATTAACTTAAGGGTATTTTGGTCAATTCATGTTTTTATTTAAATGTTTAATAGATAAAACAAAAAAAATTGCATATACATGTCATCTTCTCCAATTTACTAACCCTAAAATCCTAACCACCACATCTTGTCACCATCACCTCATCCTGCCGCCACCACCACTCCGGCCACACACACCGCCCCTAACCCCTCCACCATAAAACAAATCAATAACAATACAACAACCTGAAACGGTATCAAATCAACCTAGTATTATATACCTTTAACAGTTGCCGACTTTCAACGTATTTAAGAGCAAACGGGGTGGTCTGTTATACCACCCCCATCACGAGTGATAGCACATAGAACACCGCCGCCTCCACTTCCATAACGAGTGATAGGGTATAACTCGTTATATATATAACGCGTTGAACTTGAGGAGTGATAGGGTATGACTTGTACATTGTGTATTAATACTTGTACATTGGAATCCTATCACTAGTGATACCACCCCACTACAATTCTATCACTAGTGATAGAATATTGGGTGATGACATGGCATGATTTAATTGGATATTGGGAGTGATAGAAATCTATCACTAGTGACCACCCCTAATAATAATGAGTCGGCATTGAAGATAACTTTAGAATCAATATTATTTTGATTCTGCAAATCGTTTTATTCATATAGTCATTGCTAATTGAACGTCTACCAAAATTAAAGTCGATTTATATACGATGAGTTTTCATATTTGAATAGTTTTCTTTACATGCTGCTAACGAACGCCATGTGACAAGTGGCGTCAAACAGGGTGGCATTCCGACGCTGCTTGACTGCTCCGTTATCAATATGACATTGTACGGTATAAATAAATCGATTTTTTCTTCAGCATTGGTAGAGCAGCACAAGAAGGGTTAGGGGCGGTGGGTGTGACCGGAATGGTGGCGGTAGGATGTGGTGGTGGTGGCGGCAGGATGAGGTGGTGGGGACAAGATGTGGTGGTTGGTTTTAGGGTCAGAAAATTGGGGGAGGTGAATCGTATATGCAATTTTTTGGTTTTATTTATTAAGCATTCAAATAAAAACATGAATTGACTAAAATACCCTTAAGCGAATAAATTTAACTGAAAATTTTAATCTGGTTAGTACTAAAGGACGTAGAGTGTAACGGATTTTGCAAATAAATGATTGTAACTGTAATTATTGAAGTTAAAAGTTATCCGTTGCAATCTGCTACAAACATAAATGACGAAAAAATGTAATTTACCCAAAAAAAAAAAAAAAAAACATACATCTTGTTCAATAACCGCCGCCTCCACCATCACCCCACGTCTACCACCACTGCCCAACAACAACCAGCACCCCACCTGCACCACCACTGCCCAACAACCACCGCATCCACCATCACCCCACCTGCACCACTACTACCCAACCCAATCCACTATCACATCTCTCTTTCTCTCACTCTAAACATCTGTATCTCCGGTGAATCAGCAGAGCACCAAACTCCGACCAATGTATCTACGGTGGATTTACAATGGTGCATTTATCGCTACTCTCTGGTGGTTTCAATCATAGCAGAGCACGAAGCTCACTCGACACACTCTTCCCGGCGGTGGATTTATCGTCGTTGCCACTGTGAGCTCCGGCTAAGGCCGCTGACATTCATCATTCAAGGTAATGTTTCCATCTTTCTACTCGTCTAGATAGGCAGACCGAAAGCCCTATGGTTTGTTTTGTTTATGACTGATTATGAAACACGATTTTTTTGTCTGAATCATATTCATAGGGGCAGATTCTAGGGTTCGTTTTTGAGGCAGAAGATGAACAACCTGCTTTTATACAAAATATTAAACGATATTAAAGGACACTTTTTAACCCCGTTTGGATGAAAATAGCAAAAAAAATTCAAATGTCAAAAGTGGCAAGTGAAGGGCAATATTGATACCAAAAAGTCGTTTTTGGATGAAACTAGTGAACGGGCCCAAACCCCAGGGACAATTTTGGCAATTTACTCTTATTTTTAAGGGTGCTATTTTCTACACCCCCTATTTACTTTTTTCACCCCCTCCTCTCACATACTTACAGGTGGGGCCTGCGTGGGACCGACAGTTTTCCTCTCACAAGGGGGTATAATCAGGAAGGGGGGGGGGGGTGCGTATAGAATGAGCCATTTTTAAATGGGTGTACCTATTGGCACACCAATGTACTATATTCACACCAAAAAGTGTTTTTTTTCCTATATGCACACCCTGCAGTGTCGAGCTGTGGCCAAAGCGCGGCGTTTTGGTCCGGTCAACCAGACAAAGACTGACGGGTGTCTGACGGGTTTGTTGACCGGATCAAAACGCCGAGCTTTGGCCGCGTTTTGGTCCTGTGGGTGTCTGGTTGACAGGATCAAAACGCGGCCAAAGCTCGGTGTTTTGGTTTGGTCAACACACCCGTCAAACACCCGTCAGTCTTTGTCTGGTTGACCGGACCAAAACGCTGCGCTTTGGCCACAGCTCGACACTGCAGGACAAAAAAAACATTTTTTTAGGGTGGCTATTGTAGATAGTTTACTACAACCACCAACAAGTGCTGGCTGACCCAGGGTTAAATTTTCTTGAAATATAAATTTATGATTATCTTCAGGTATCGATTTATGCCTTCAACATTGGTAAATATTTGGAGTTGTTAGATTATATGCTTCGAATTCATCTAAGGTTTTATCATATTGTTTTGGGGAAGCAGACCAAAATTAGAGAATTTGTTTGTCAGAGTAATAATCACTTATTTTGTTGATTGTTTGCAAATTCAGAGTATTTATGGATGTAACTGATAAACACAACAACATCCACACTTTAATTATCCAAACACCCCTTTAGCATTGATATCATCGTTGGTTTTACATGAATTGAAAGTGCCTCAAAATGACTAAAAACCATACATACATTAAGTGATAGATTACTCATTGTTAGTTATTGTGTTATATGTATCCTTTCATACGCAACATGCCTTTGAAATCGCTTTGGAAACATAAACCGACCACCAAAACGTTGCTGCAAGAAAATGATTGCTGCAAACACTAAGCCTCCACAAACAATGACGATATCCCAAGAAGGCGAGTAAAAGTTTGATATCGGATTTGCATAAATATATAACCTATCTAACTGATGACTCATATACTTTTCACCCGTGTAAAGATCATATGCATGATGTAGTAACCGGATGAATGTGGTTCCTACATAAAACGAATAACTCGAAGCATTTCCTTTTGAATTCTGGAAAATATTGAGTATTAATTGTGGGAACAGGAAGCCATCAATAGTTAATCCAGCATAAGACCTCAAATCAACCCAGATGGAACGGGTGCCATCATTGATCTTCATATGCATTACTAACATTACTGACCCACCAATAATGTACATCGGTAAATAGATGAAAAGTGTTCGTATCTCATGAATCCATTGGTTCTTTTTTGCAATCCATGTTAATTGAAGAAGACAGAATTGCAAAATGAAAGCCACCATTGTCACTATCCACACAATCTCCTCGTTCGATTCAAGCAACATATCACCCCTAACTGGTATATTTCGCTCATTGCTAGTGTTTAAGAATATCACCTCAAACTTGAGTACTAGAGGAACTATGTGCCCGAGAGTAAGAATGAACATCATCAAAAGCGAAACAAAATTAACCATTTCAGCCCTCTTCTTCAAATGAAGTAACTGCCGTCTTGTAAACACACACATCAGTGTATACGAGATCAAGACCATGACAACTTCTAAATCAACTCTCCATATTGATTCTCTTGCTTCAGTTCCGCTGATTGCGAAGGAAATAATATCGAGATTCTCAAAGTACAAAACATCGTTTTTTTCACGTAGGCTCTCAATGTTGCCCCTTATTAACCTTTCCTTGCTTTGTGGGAATTGAAATTTCACCAGAATCTCACAGTCAAAAGAAGCAATTTTCAAGCTTCTACAGCCAACCATACAAAGTTGTCCCGTTTCATCATCATAAACCCCTTCTGCTGATATATCCACTCTATCATCATCAGTAGAGAATAGACTTAGTGACGAAATCTTGCTTCTTGAAATGGAACTAATGTTCAACATGAAACTGATTTCAAAGCTTCTACGGTAGGTCATCGTTGAAATATTTGTTGTCGGGGGTACTGCCTCTTGCCATGGACTGAAGTTTGGATTCACGACTAAATAATCATTGAGCCCCCGACTTCCCATAAAGACTGAGGCTGCCCTACCACTCGAAACCATGTTATTATGTTTGACAATCATGCCAAAGCTACAATACCCTAATCTATACTTGTCCCCTACATGCTTCTTTTTCGGGCAAACCCGTCTTACTTTCTCCATTTGTGTATATTTATACTTCGCCCCATAGCTCTCCTCGCTATGATCAAAGCTTTGAAAATTTGCCATTCTAAACGACCCCAAATCATCTGTCAGTTTGGTAGTCCATATTTGACCCTCTGTGGTATGTGTTTTCATGATTGAGCGAACCGCCGGGAACCACAAAGTCAACCCAATCGAGCAATCCCCGACACGAGCACCACCCAAAGGATCACTTTGGTTCAAGATACGACAAGCAACAATGCACAACTCATCTTTTCTCTCATTCCAAGTCCCTTCTCCGATTAATGATATGCCAGGTCGAAAAGACTGATCATATGAAGTAAACCTTCTATCTTGAAATTCGACAAGAAAGCGGAGTTTATTGTCTTCCCGAGAACACTGAATCGCGTACAATGACATGAAAGAAGGCAAGTTACCATGGTCTTGACCAAATAAAGAACAATTCTTGCAATTATTTGGATACTTCAATTTGTACGTTATGAATACTTGCGTGAAAATAGAACATATATCTAGAGATTTCATGCTAGTTACCGAATCTTGCACGGGTTTAGTTTTAGATATAGCTACATTACACTCTTCATTAGATACCAATGTATACTTGTATTTTAACGGATCCACTATAGGGAATCCCAACATTGAAATCGGGTCAAAGTAACCGAAATCATTAGGAGAAGCTAAGCTCTCCAAGATTCCACTTACTAAACTGTTATTCAAATTTATGAAGTGAGCAAATTTAAGCTTAAGAACAGCTTTTAGGGTAAGTGGATTACCTTGTGTTGTCAACCAATGAGCCGATCCAACCATACAAAGCTTACTTGTAGACGCTGACCAGAACCCATCTAAATTAAACTCCAACAAATGGCGCGAATAGTTTGACATGATATTATTGAAGTTGGAGGGGGGATCATATGTATATGATGAATAGAATCTTAATTGGGCCTGGATTTTGTACGTGTCAACAACATTTGTCCTGAAGAGGTAACCGCTGGTTCGAAAGAGGATGGACCATTGTAATGGTGGATCTTGATCAAGAATGTTTTGACCGCCAGTGTAATGGCTAGTTGCAGGCTCAAGAAGCGAGAAGCTGGTGAACATTGTATCAGTAGGAATGGCTTCAGGAACATAAGAGTTACATTGATCAGAGTAGGAGATTGGTAATTGTGTGGGTGAGGAAAAACAGGCTTTTGAAGTAAAGACGGTAAAGATGATGAAGAAATGGAACAAGTATAAGAGTAAAGGATTCATGGCTGCAATGAAAGATTTTTTGATGGATATCATGTGATGTTTGCAAAGCTTTGGTTTTGCTAATATAAGTCAATTTGTAATAGATAATCATTTACAAATATTATTGCTTGACTAAAATATTATTCTTGAAATGTTTATCCTAAGTTGGAAAGACAGATATATAGCATGATATACAATTAATTTTTTTTTTTAAATTTGAACCATTGATAGAAAAAAATAAATTATTTAGATTTGTTCTTTTTTATCTGATAGCAATTTAGGATTATGTAATGATCTTCATCTGTTGATGCAACAAATAATAGACCAAGGATAGTAGCTGGGCTGGTTAGGCAAAAGGGTTGAAGGGTTCAACTTTGCCTAACGCAGGTCGTGGGGTACCCCCACGTTTGCAAGACGTGAAGAGAGGTTCACTAGTTTGCTTTTGTTGTTTGCTCGAGATCCTCCACTGAGATGTGTTCAGTTTCGGATCTTAGAACAAAGAGAATGTGTGTGTTGAATGTGTAAGAAAGTGACTTGCATGTAGCAAGTACTCGAGAACAATGACCAGAGATTCTCCAAGAATCAGAGCTGATCGGAATGTCTTGCACACTTAATGAAGTGTCTAATTTATAGGAAAAGACATCACTCAAAGAGGAAGCTGTTTGACTAGTGAACGTGCTTGCAGTGGGGGTTTTACCCTTTTTGGGGGTTGAAGCCTTTGACCTGCGGATAAAAGGCTGTGCTCTATGGACTTGTGCTGCTTTTGCGGCTGGGGAGTTTGGTGAAGCAATCAGAGATGTGACTCTATACTGTTCACGTGCTGCTTTATCTCAACTCCCGGCTTTTCAACCTTCGAACATTTTAACCTTTTAGGCTTTAATGTGTCTAAGTCATTTTATTTAGTCTTGGGCTACCCCCGTCATCAGCTCCCCAAGTCAGAGGTTTTTAGGAGTGAGCTCAAAGACTTCTGACTTTTACACATTTGCTTTTATTGCTTTAAGGCTTGAAAGCTTGAAGGCTTGGAGGCAGTTGAGAATTTTGAATTTTTAAAAAACTGACAACTGATTTGATTGATGTGTGGCAGTTTATAGGTCGGCGGTTTTTTGCAGGGAGTGGTTTAATGACCATTGTTTAATTATAACTTTTATTTAGGCATTATCTTCTTTTATTATTGAAGACAAACAACAATTTTTCATTTTCTCTTCAAGTTTTCTCTGCATTTCCTTTCCATCCTTCAGGTTAGTTCTGGTTTCTTCTGTTTCCTTGTTTTCTTCTTGTTTTCTACAAAATGAGTGCTCGTAAGGATTTGGCAAAATCCTTTTCTCGATTAACCCAAGAAGAGGTAGAACTGTTTTGCATGGACTATGGTATTGGGACCAAGTTTAAAACAACTGCTCCTGCTTGTGATGTTCCGATTGACAAATGTCCGGCCGGTTCGATTGCTCTTTATTGTCGTCATTTTGAGTTTTCGAACCTCCGTCATCCATTTTCCCTCTTTGTTTTAAATCTGTTGGAGTATTACCGAGTCTCCTTTGGTCAAATTCATCCGAAGGGCATGGGTAGGGTTTTACATTTCAAAGTTTTATGCCGTGCCCTTGGTTATGATCCTTCACTGTTGCTTTTTCGTCGGTTTTTCCGTTTGGCCAAAAATGGTGATTGGTTCACCTTTGAAACATCCAAGGTTGATGCCTGTCTTATTTCTTCCATGGTCACCACTCTTGGTACTTGGAAAGATCGTTTTTTCTGGGTCTCTGATTCTATTGTCCCCTTCAAGATGGTGTGGAGGCACCGGATGCTGTTCTCAATGAACCGGAACCCTCTGAATCCGATTTGAATGACGCTTTTCTTAAAGCCATCCGGGAGTGCCCTTTCCTGAACATTTGCTAGTTCGGTTAGGGGTTAGTAAATTGTGGGAAAAGGCTAATCGGGATCCGGTTCTAATGAGGAATGGCACGGGTAAGTATTTTTCTTTTTTGCTCCTTTTGTGTTTTCTTAATTTATGTCTTATGTGCTTTTTGTTTTGTGGTTATTTGCAGTTATGTCTGCACTTGATTTCATCAAAAGTGACGATACTTCTGATGTTGCGTTTGAGGATGTCCCAGTTGTTCCTGATGAAAATGTTGTAGTTAAAGGTGCTGAGCAAAGGTTTGAGGGTACTGGGTATGTCAATGTCTCTAATGTTAAGGGTTTTTCTAAACCTGTTGCTCCCAAGGCTTCAACCCGTCGATCTACTCGCCGTTTACTCAAGGGTGCTCCACAATCCACTTCTACTGAACCAGTGGAGTTGAGTGATGATATTGAGGCTTCTGAAGATCAAGGTGTTGAAGTGGGTGCTGAGAAGGAAAAGAAGTTGGTTGTTCATGGGAAGAAGAAGACCCCGGCCAAGAAGGTTATGGCTACTCCTGTTCAAGGTTCTTCGAGCAGGGACGTTGAAGGGTTTGATCCAGATGAGGTTTATGTGCCTGGTTGGTCGGTGAAGGTTGATGATAGTTTTAAGGATGCTGCTGTTTGTGAAGATGTGTTTAGCCATATTGCTCCTCCTTCGGTTCATGAAACCATTGCTGAGATGGATGATGACATGATGTTGTCTTGCATGATTTTGAGTACTTGCAACCTTGCTGCCATGCTTCATCAGGGGGTTGCTCGTTTTCGTAAAAGGATGCATGAGTATGAAGAATTTTCTAGGAAGAAAGAGAAAATGAAATCTTCAATGGCTGCAATGAAGAAAGAGATAGGTGGGTTTGCTGAGAAGGAAGAGGCCTGGGTTAAAAAGGTTGGTGAGTTGACCAGAATGCATGAGATTGAGCTGGGTGATCTTAAGAAAAGCTTTGAGGCCGATCGGTTGAAGCTAAAGGCTGATAGGGAGGCTTTGTCTGTTCAGCAGAAAGCCTTTGATGAAGAGAAGGAAGGCTTAAAAGCTTTGGTTGCTCAAGCTACCAGTGATAACCAATGGTTAATTGAGCTAGGTTTCCAGCAAGTTGTTACTTACCTACTTCACTCCAATGAGTTCAATTCCGCTCTTGGTGAGGTTTACACTAAATTGCTCAACTTGGGGAAGCATCAAGGTCTCATCGCTGGTTACAAGCTTCATGAATCCTGGCATCCTTTGGAAAAGTCTCCCCTATTTCGTCCTGAAGCTTCTGAGGTCTTCAAGAGTTCTGTTGAACAGATGGAGAGGCTGACTTACCCGTATGTCAACCAAGTTTCTACTTGTTTTGGTAAGCCTCTTACTGTCTTGCAGGAGCTAAAACCGGAGGGCCTTAATGAAAAAGTCTATGCTGAAGTCCTGGGTTCCCTTTCAAGAAAGCGATCTTACTCGGGAGATAGTGATGACACCCTTTCAGGAGGTCCTGATGCTTCGAAGGATGCAAGCTTGGAGGCTTCAGCAGTAGGTGGTGATGGTGGTGTGAAAGCTAAGAAGTCAAAGAAAGCAAAGAAGGTTAAAGGTGGGAGTTCCGGGGCTTCCAAGCCTCTTACTGATGCTTAATGGACATTCGTAGCTTTCTTAGCACCTTGAAAAACAATTTGTGGTTTGTAACACTAATTTAAACAATTCTAGGTTTCACAGGAACCCTTAAGGTTCTTGTTATGTGGTTATGGTTAGGCCTTTATGGCCGTTTGAACAATTTCTCAGCTTGCAAGTCGCTAGGGCTTGCTTTTAACTTAGTTTGGATATTTGGAAGTCTGTCAAGACTTTCTTTGCTATGCTATTATGTTTAAGTGTTTGCTTTGTGTTGTGTTTTTTTATACTTGTGCCTATTTTGTTAAGGCAGCTTGGTTGGCTTCAAGCCTTCAAGCTTTCTGGCTATCCCCTATGTAGGTTGAAGCCTTTAAGGCTTCTGGTTGTCACATATATAGCTTGAAGCCTTTAAGGCTTCTTAGTTTTGTGACTTGGCTTGGTTTGTATCTTTGAGTTTTATAACTTTTCATTCAAGTTGTTGCATTATTCCTTAGGTTATTTCTTTTTCTTGTAGCTTTGTCTTTGTCGAGTTTGTGTTGTCTTTATGTTTTTTTATACCTTAAAGGGTTCAGTGATGCAGTCACTTAGCCTTGGTATTTTTAACAAGAAGACATAGCACCTATCCTATTTTTTTTCATTTGATTTCGTAAGCCTGTTTGTTGATTATTTTTCTAAGGCTTAAGGAACATTTGGTGTAGGATGTTCAAACCCGTCTATGAGACAACTTTGTTTTCAATAATGAGTCTCATGGGGTTGTATTGATTTAGGAACTCACCCCTTATATAGGTTCATTCAACCTTTGAACCTATTGACCGATGTGGCCTGGGAGCTCATCCCCTTACATGTGACAACTGTCACTCTTCCGTACATTCCGTACACTAATTGAACAGTAATTTGTGCTTTAAATAACTGTGCATGATCTAGTTTACAAGACGAATGAAATTCTGAATACTGTTATATACATACAATGGCATTTCATGTTGCAAGACTTACTACATGCAACACGATATAGTTCTAATAATGCACAGAACAGAATTGGCACCATTATCAGACAAACTAAAAAGCTGACGACGTTCAGTACATAGACAGACAATATTTTGAGGCCCAGTATGAGCCAGAGATGACGTATTACACTAGTATAGTGTGTAGGGAAGTAAGGACCACAAAACTGCTTTTCTAGGTGATAGATAAAGTGCCGGAAAGTGCCTAAAAATCACATAAAGTGCAGAATTCTGCATAAATCAGCAAAAATTCATCATTTTAACAAGTTTATTATATGCAAAAATATGGCAAAATGGTCCTGTATGCTTTCCTAAGTGTCGGGAATTAAAAATGTCACAAAGGGTACTTAAAGAACACTAAACGAAATAACTTGACACTTTAACGAACCGTTTCTAACCGAACAACCGGACATTACCCGGAACACCAACATATTGCTAGAAGCATTGTTTTATTATCTTTGAGCTAGTTATGATCCCCGAAGACCCTAACACACTATATAACACATGTTACACATAAACACTAAACATTATACTTAACATTTAACTAGATGGTTGGAATTTGCACTTAGACCCCCCCCCCCCCATATATAAGTGGACGGTCACTTATGTGACCCCACCTCCCAAATTTTGCAAGATCTCACTATATCTCATTTGATCTTCTCAATCTTAGTAGGATCTTATGTAATCTCTAAATGATCTTGCTTGGATTTTCTATGATTTCCTAGGATCTTGTCATATAAACTTGGATATAAGAACACATGAAGGATCACATTTCTCACACAACACCACTCATCTCTCTCCTTCTCCCCCTCTTCTCGGCCGTAAGAAGCCACCACCATCACTTCCACTTTGCTTCCATATATTCAAAGCTTATCACAAGGTGTAAAGTGCAAGATTAGAAGGCTTGGTGCTTGAAGAACTTGAAGGACCTCCATCATTAGCTTTTATCCACCACTTTTGTCCTCATCATCAACTAGTGTTCTTCCCTAGCTTAGAGCTAGTAGTAAGATCCTTGTAACCTTTGTTACTTATATTCTTGTTGGTTAAAAGATGTATTTTGATGTTAATCACAAGAACACTAAAAGACATGAACATGAATCATGAACATAAAGCTTACATATGATGAAATAGTGATGAAACTATGTTGTTTAGTGTATGTATGATGTTTGCTTGTTATTTACTAGAGATTGTGATGTTGATCACCATAAGGAGCTTGCTAGATTATGATTAAACACATGATCTAGCAATTTAGAGGATGATTATGTGATAAAATAAAATAATCATCTTCTTGTGTAAACATGAACTTGATGAATAAAATGATTTCTTGAAAAATAATAAACAAAGTGAGTTGGTAGTCTTATGGATCCAAGATCTACAAATGATTTTCCAAGAGAACCAAGTTCAAAATATGATTTTTAATAGAACTTGATTCTTACTTAAACCTACACTATTTTTAGTGGAAAAACAAGTGTATAAACACTTATGAAACAAGAATATCTAATAAATAAACATTTTTGTAAAATATGTTTACAAGTTGTAAACACCTAGTTTCTTTAAGAAGGAGATTTTTAGAGGAATAAACACACTTTAAAGGGTAACTAAACCCACTAAACACTTTACCAAGTTACTACAAGTTTTTATGAAAGATCAAGTTCATGTTATTATGTAAATTGAATAGTTTTTGCACTTGGTAAGTGTAAGATGTCTAAGGTTTGATTGTGATTGATATGATGATTTTTGAAAAGAAAATGATATGCTTTATTAGCATGGACACCTCCATTTTCAAAGGAAACTATGGCGAAATTTTCTAAAAATACAAAGACTTAGAAAAATATTTTCTAAACAAATATTTACAAGTGTGCTTTAACTTTGGTTTTCCATATAAACTTTACCATTGATTTTGTTACAAAAATACAAATATTGGAGGTTGGGTTTTGTAAACAAAAATGGGTGAATATGTATTTAGAATATATATTTACATCAATAACACATTGTGTGTGATTATTGGCATACTTGGTGTAATAGTTATGTTATTTTAAGATTTAAAGTAATATAACTTAACAAAATACCATGAAGTTTACTATCCAAATTAATACCAAAAATCACAAGGAATAAATATATAAGTTACACACTCAGTATTGTGAAATCAAACGCAAGAACGTAACTTACAAAATATTCTGGAAAATACCGTTATAAATATGTTTTTGGTAAATATTATTTTGAAAACGAAAGAAGTGAAAATATGATTTTTGTACTTATTACCAAGTTAAGTCATATTTTCAACAAAAAGAAAATATATTATTTTGAGAATACGAATACGAGAATACGAAAAATACATGTATGAAATACTCCCATCCTTGGGAAGGAAATACGAAAATAAATACTTGAGAAGTATTATAACTTTGGATAATGTTAAAGACATAAAGGAAACATAGCTCAAAACATGAATACTAAGGCAAGGCACGACCCGCTCGTCTAATAGACCCTAGCACATTGTAGGTAGTCGTGTTTGCTGACGAGATTTGAGTTACGAGTACTGAAGACGCAAAACAGTGAGTTCATGCTCCCCCTTTTCTCTTAACTGTTTTCGGTTTTATAACTCTGGGGGGTGAAATACATGTTACGAATGCTTAAACGATATGAAATGCCTATGAAATGCTAGATCATGTGAGCATAGACTAAATATTGAAATGCCATTAATACTTAATTAGGGACGAGGGTTAGATCTAACGGGTACGACCGAGCCCCACTCATGGTCACAACTAGTTCCAAGCAGTGCTTCGGTGTCCCAATCGAGGGAAATCGACATAGTCAAGGGAAATTGACATAGTCAAGGTAAATTGACATAGTCGAAGGGAAATTCGACATAGTCGAGGGAAATCGACATAGTCGAGGGAAAATCGACAAGGGTATATGCCTACTCATTACGAGTGCTCCCTATGTCCTCACATGCCTTAAAGTCCTTGTAAAACAATTATGTTCATACACGCTTTTCATACCTGTTTATAGAGGAGTCTCTCAAAGATTTACAAGATTACAGTACTCACACAAAACGCATGAACTCGCTCAACTTTTGTTGATGTTTTCCAAAATTACATGTATTTCAGGTAACATGATGGATCTTGGGCGCGGGTGTTGTTTCTAGAAGTAGACTTCAAGTTTAGATGTCATCCACTTTTGTTGGTTTGTAACCTAGTCGAAGGTTGTGTTTAAAACTTAAATAACCAGTGTTTGTAATACTCAAATTTTATGAATGGATGAACATCGTTTTTGGATCATGTAGTTGTTTATTATGATTGAATACAATGATATTAAACCAGTCACACATCATACGCTTCCGCAAAAGTCAGGGTGTGACATTACATGGCCCTTGCCATGGAGTTTTTTTGCTAGGTTCTCAACCTAATCTTAGGATAGAAAGACAAATTTGATAAAACAACTTCATTCCTTCAAGAGATATTGTTTTTACAAAAGGTATTCATAGTGTTACTCTTGAAATACAACTTGTGAAATACAAACCAATCTTTCCCATTTAGACATGGAACCTTTTCAAGGTTTTTCCATTCCAGTGCCTTGGAAGCCTTTTACCCTCTAAGTCTGCTAGCTTGTAAGATCCACCCTTATGTGCTTCAAGGATGGTATATGGGCCCTCCCATTTTGGGCCAAGCTTTCCTTGGTTCTCTTTTTTTGCTAGCTTCATTGTTTCTGAGCACCAGGTCTCCTGGCTTGAAGCGTTCATTCTTGACTCTTTTGTTATAGTAGGCTTCCATTCATTGTTTGTACTTGGTCTCTTGAATTGCAGCTTGGTCTCGTGCTTCCTCTAGGAGTTGTAAGTTCAACATGGTCTCTTTTTGGTTTGCTTCGGGATCCATGTTGACAATTCGTTGTGTTACAACTCCTATTTCAGCTGGAATCACGGCTTCAGACCCAAATACCAAGCTATAGGGTGTTCTTTTGTGGCTTGTTTTTTCGGTTGTTCTTATGGCCCATAGAACACTTGGCAATTCTTCAAGCCAATTGCTTTCATACCTTCCCAATCTGGTTTTGATTCCTTCCACTATGCTTCGATTCGTCCTCTCAACTTGACCGTTTGATTGTGGGTATGCCACTGAGCTGAAAACCTGATTGATTCTGAATTCTTTGCACCAAACGCTGAAATGCTTTTCAGCAAATTGCTTTCCATTATCAGTGACAAGCACTCCTGGCAGCCCATAACGGCAAATAATGTTTTCCCAAACGAAGTCAATGATCTGTTTGCCCGTGATTTTTGCAAGTGGTTTAACCTCAGGCCACTTGGTGAAATAATCTATGGCCACCAACAAGAATTTTACTCCACCTTTGCTTGGGGGGAATGAACCGACAATGTCCATCCCCCATTTATAGAATGGCCATGCTGAGGTTATTGGGACAAGATCATGCTTGGGATTTTTCGGGACTGGTGCATGAATTTGGCAGGCATCACACTTCCTTAGTTGCTCAGTGGTGTCTCGGTGCATTGAGGGCCAAAAATACCCAAGGTTCATAAGTTTAGCAACCACCGATCTAGCTACAAAAAGAGCTCCGCATATACCTTCATGAATCTCTTTGACCAAATACTGACTTTGATCGTGACCAACACATCTTAGCAAGGGTGCAAGGTAACCCTTTTTGTAGAGGATTTCACCTTGTAGTACATACTGCCTTGCCTTGATCTTAACCCTTTCAGCCTCTGTTTGATCACCAGGCAATTCACCATTTTTAAGGAATTTCTTGATTGGAGTCATCCAATTTGGATCTTCTTCGGTGATTACATCTTGAACTTCCAACTCATCGATTGACGGAGCTTTTAACACTTCTACCAATACCTTCTTGGTAAGGTGGGCAAAAGTGAGAGATGCGAGTTTACTCAAGGCATCTGCTTTCTTGTTTTGAGACCTGGGAATTTGCTTGATGGTACATGTTTGGAAGGTGTTCATCAATTCTTTTGATTTTTCTTTGTACCTTTTCATGTTGGGCTCCTTTGCAATGTAGCTATCATTCACTTGGCTTGATACCAGCAACGAGTCTGTGAACACTTCAAGCTTTTGGACCTTCATTTCTTTAGCCAGTCTTAAGCCAGCAATCAGTGCTTCGTATTCAGCTTCGTTGTTGGTGGTCTGAAAATCAAAGCGGAGAGCATATGTGAATTCTAACCCTTCTGGGTTGATCAGAATGGGCCCAGCCCCTGACCCTTCAACGCTTGAAGCCCCATCGATAAAAAGCTTCCAGGCTTCAAGGTTTGAGGGTTCAGTGGCAGCTGTGTTCACTTCAGTGATTGTTTGCTTTGGGACTTCTACAATGAAATCAGCCAGGACTTGGGCTTTGATGGCTTTTCTTGGGACGTAGGTGATATTATGTTCACCTAGTTCCACTGCCCATTTGGCTAATCGTCCCGAGTTTTCTGGTTTTTCAAGCACACTCTTAATAGGTTGGTCGGTGACCACTTGTATAGGGTGTGCTTGGAAATACCTTCGAAGCCTTCTAGCTATTTGAACTAGGGCAAGTTTTTCCAGGGGATGATATTTGATTTCAGCCAATTTTAGTGTTTTTGCTGAAGAAATAAACGGGTACCTGAACCTTGTCTCGTTCAATGGTGAGGACCGCACTTATTGCTTCTTCAGCAACTGAAAGGTATACTGAGATTAATTCTCCCATTTCTGGGGCTGCAATGTCAGGCAGGGAAGCCAGGTGTTGCTTCATCTGGTTGAAGGCTTCTTCGGCCTCCTCAGTCCATTTGAAGTCCTTCTTGTCGGAGCAACCCTTGAGCGTTTTGAAAATGGGTAAAGACCTTTCAGCCAATTTTGAGGTAAAACGCTTCAAGGCTGCAAGCTTCCCGTTTAAGCTTTCAACCTCCTTCTTGCTTCATGGTGGTTTGGTTTCAAGAACAACTTTCACCTTGTTTGGATTGGCCTTAATGCTTTGTTTTCCCACAATATGCCCAAGGAACTTTCCTTCCTCAAACCTAAATGAGCATTTCTCGGGGTTGAGTTTCATGTTGACCTTCCTTAGGTTCTTGAAGGTTTCTTGGATGTCATCGAGCATTTGGTATTCCGTTTTGCTTTTGATCACCAATTCGTAGACATATGCCTCCATGTTTATACCAATTTGACTTGCAAAGGCCTTGTCAACTAGGCGTTGGTAGGTTACTCCAGCGTTTTTGAGGCCAAAAGGCATCTTTTGGTAACAAAAGATCTCTTTGTCTGTGTGGAATGCGGTCTTCTCTTCATCTTCTTCCTTCATGAGGATTTGATGGTAACCCTTGTAAGCATCAAGAAAACACTTGAAAGGGTAACCGGTGAGGGAGTCAACCTTGAGATCAATTTCTGGTAACGGGTAGCAATCTTTGGGACACGCCTTGTTAAGATCCTTGAAGTCTATGCACATTCTCCAAGAATTGTCTGGCTTTCGAGACATGACCGGGTTTGCAACCCAGGATTGATACTTGACTTCTTGGAGAATGCCGGCTGACACAAGCTTTTCAACCTCTTGGCATGCAGCCAAGCTTCTTTCAGGGGCTAGACTTCGTTTCTTTTGGACAACAGGCTTGACATCAGGTGGTATTCTCAACTCATGTTCAGCAATGCTTCGAGGGATGCCTGTCATATCTTCCGGGCACCAAGCAAAGACATCACTGTAATGTGTTAACAACTTTTCTAGATATGAGAGGGTTTCTTGTGAAAGGCTTGGATTGACCCTTATCTTCTGCTCGGGGTACTTAGGATTTATGATTAGCCTTTGCTTGTCTTCTTCACTTTTGGAACTTTCACCTTCAACCATGTAGGCCTCCTGAGAAGGTTGGAGGGTTGCTATTCCCCTCTCGGTGGGAAATTTGACAGTGCAATGGCCAACAGACACAGCCATATAGAATGCACACTGCCCCGGCCTTCCAATGATCACATCATAGTTTGAAGGTATATTGATAACCACAAAGGTGAGTGGTTGGACTCTCTCCTTCTGACCTTCGCTGAAACGAACATCAAGTGTCAGTTGCCCTAAAGGCTTAAGGGTATATCGGCAATACCTTTTATGGAGGTCCCGGAGGGTTGAAGCTTTGAACGTTCTTCGTTTCTCAGACGGTTAAAGAACTTCTCAAACATGATTTCGGTGGCAGCACCAGTGTCTATGTATGCTTTGCTTGTTTGTAATGTTCCCACAGTAGCCTCAACCACAAGAGGGTTTGAAAGAGGGTCCTTCTCCGTTGGTGGGAAGCAAACATACTGAAGCTCCCAAGCTTCCAACCGCTGTCTTTTGTGTGGAACCCTTCCATCAAAATCCACCATATTGACTTCCTTGCCCTTTCCTTCAGCCATTTTGTCCCTTACTCCCTTCACCAAGTGAGCAAGTTCTTTGGATTTAACAGCTTCTTCAATCCTTTTCTTAAGTTGGAAGCAATCATTGGTGTGGTGCCCCTTTTCTTCATGAAATTCACAGTATTGTGTGGAATTTTCATTTTTTCTGCTTTTGGGGAGAGGCATGGGAGGCCGAAAGTTTTGCTTGACTTCTTCTGTTACGAGGATTTCTTGAGGAGTCTTGGTGAGGGGTGTGAAACTTATGCCTTTCTCCCTGCTGGAAGGGTTCCGGCCTTCAGACCTTCGATGGTGTGCACCCTTTTGGCGTATGTCGTAGGGGTTAAAATTCCCCCTTTTTCTAGCTGGGCTGTTGCCTTGCCAGCTGGATCCTCTTTTCCTTTGCTCTTTAATGTCTACTGCCTCCTCTCCCCGGATGTGGGCTTCAGCCCTTTCGAGAGCTTCTTCCAAGGTCTTGGGCAGGGATTTGTTGAAATCTCTTGTGAGATATTTGGATGTAATGGCGTTCATAAAACCGGCCACCCTCATCTTTTCGTCTGCCCCCACATATGTTAGACCTTCCTTCTTGTATCTTTCTATGAACTCTCGAAGGCTTTCATCATCTCTTTGTTTGATCTGAAAGATTACTGTAGCATCTTTAACATACCGCCTCTGTTGGGAGAAATTGGCTAGGAACCCCTTGCTGAGGTCATCGAAGCTTCGAACGCTTCGAGCAGGTAAATCATTGAACCAGATTCTGGCTGATCCGACAAGGGTTTGCATGAACATTAAACAACATTCAGCATTTGACCATTTCTCAATTCTTGCACCGCTAGTAAAGATCTGAAGATGATCTTCAGGATCTACAGTCCCATCATATGTTTTGATGTAGGATGGCATCTTAATCTTCGCTTGAAAATCATAATCGCCTATTTGCTGTGAAAATCATGAGAGGTTACTCGGCTTATAAGGCTTGGCCAAATCTTCTTCAACCCTTGCACCCGCGTTGTTGTTGTTGTTCCCTTGAGTGGCCCGCACCTGATTAATAAAGTGCTGCCACGGGAAGCTGGCCATCATCTGGGCCATCATCTGGGGCATAAGGTTGAAGCCTTGAAGGCTTCCGGGTGCCACTGGGCAATTAACTCCCAAGGGAGTGCTCATAACAGCGCTCCGTGCCAAGGGGAGCACGGACAAGGCCTGTTCCCATGAAGTTGTTGTCGAGGGTGGAAGACTCGTCACTGGGGACTGTAGAAGCTGGTCAAGGGTCAGCTCATGGCCCAAAGGAGCACCATTTGTAGCTGGTTGGGATGAAAAGAGAGGATATGCTGTAGGATTCGGCCTTGCGGACAAATATGGGTTAGGGTTTGGAGGAGGATTAGTGGGACCAGCCTCATCCCTAGACACCAAAGGTTGTGAGTTTGCAAAAGGAGGGATGGGGGGCCCATGAGATAGTGTTGGCTCCGGCTCATCAAAGTCTAAACGAATCCTCACTCCCTTGTCCCTTTCCCTACTCACATATTGGTTGAGGAAAGACCTCTACTCAAGGAAATTGTTGGCGACCCCCTAAGAGGTAAGCTCGACATGTGATGGGGTGCCAGAGACACCAACATTAGGGTAAGGGACCCCGAATCTGGATGGAGTTGGAGTGTTGAAAGTGAGAAACTCGGGAGTGCTTCCCGGAGTCCAGAAAGAAGTTGGTATAGCCACATGAGTTTGGCTAGTACCTGGGGTAGAGGTGTTTGGAACCTGATTCACTTCTCCCGGGGATCCACTTTCTGACATGGTAGTTTCAAGAGAATGGAGCTACACTACTAGGTCTTTTGAGGAAAAATAGTGGCGCAGCCCCACGGTGGGCGCCAACTTGTTGATGCAACAAATAATTGATCAAGGATAGTAGCTGGGCTGGTTAGGCAAAATGGTTGAAGGGTTCAACTTTGCCTAACACAGGTCGTGTGGTCCCCCCACGTTTGCAAGACGTGGAGAGAGGTTCACTAGTTTGTTTTTGTTGTTTGCTCGAGATCCTCCACTGAGATGTGTTCAGTTTCGGATGTTAGAACAAAGAGAATGTGTGTGTTGAATGTGTAAGAAAGTGACTTGCATGTAGCAAGTACTCGAGAACAATGACCAGAGATTCTCCAAGAATCAGAGCTGATCGGAATGTCTTGCACACTTAATGAAGTGTCTAATTTATAGGAAAAGACATCGCTCAAAGAGGAAGCTGTTTGACTAGTGAACGTGCTTGCAGTGGGGGTTTTACCCTTTTTGGGGGTTGAAGCCTTTGACCTGCGGATAAAAGGCTGTGCTCTGTGGACTTGTGCTGCTTTTGCGGCTGGGGAGTTTGGTGAAACAATCAGAGATGTGACTCTCTACTGTTCACGTGCTGCTTTATATCAACTCCAGGCATTTCAACCTTCGAACCTTTTAACCTTTTAGGCTTTAATGTGTCTAAGTCATTTTATTTAGTCTTGGGCTACCTCAGTCATCATCATCCAAAATATATTTTTTAGAAAGATAAAAAAAAGAAATAAAAATAAAAGAACACTCCAACCTTATACTTAGTAATGTTTTGATGAAAAGTTGTAAGATTCTAAATTTTAGTTTCTGTCTTAGAAGTGAAAAATAAAAATAAAATAGGTAAAATGAAATTAGTTTTTTTTTTTGAACGGCAAGGTGTCACAATTTTTTGGGTGCGAGACACCCCACACCCCCCCTCATTGGGGAGGCCCGTCGCCCCACTCCGGCCAGACGTGAGTGTCTTAACCGTGCCCCAGCTGGCATCAGAGTGTGACCGGCGTCCAAAGGAAAAACCCCACAGGTGCCTCGCCCATCGTAGGGCTTGACGAGTTGAAAGCCGCCACAGAGGGGAATAAACCGCCTCAAGTGGGGATCGAACCCGGGCATCATGGGTAAAACCCTGGTGCCTCACATATGATGGAAACGGGGATCGAACCGGCGCCTCTTGCGAGGCAAACCAGCTACCCACCGCTCCACCACATGATCATTGGCTAAAATGAAATTAGTTAAATAAAAAGAAGTTGAATGATGGTTTGACTTAGTTTTGATATCATGTGATGTTTATAACGGGTTTCATTTGTGTGCAACTTGTCACCTTCCAAAAGAATAGGGTGTTCATCGAATCGAATAACGAATTTTTGAATTATTCGAATCGAATTGTTCGAATAATTTTTATTTTTCCTTGAATTCGTATTCGATTCGAATTCGATTAAAACCAATCGAATTCGATTCGAATTCGTATTCGAATAAAAAAACCCAATTCGTATTCGATTAAAGTTTCGAATTCGAATCGAATTCGAATAAACTCGATTTAATTCAGATTCTTTAAAACATGTAAAAAACTATCAAAATGAAACATAAATTTTAAAGCAGTCATAAAGCACAATATCACATTAAAAAGTTTCAAATAAAGTACCACAAGTCTAAAATTCAAAACGAGAAGTCGGGAATAATCACTCCACATTACAAGTTAATATTTTTATGGTTAGAAATCTATTGATAGATACTTAGGTTTTACTTATGGGTCATGTAGTGGGTTTGGTAATGGGTAATTTTAATACATTGGAAAAATTTTTGAAAATAATTTATAGTATAGCTAAATAAAAGTTATATATGTATTATATATAAAAATAATAAATAAAAATGTATAATTTTTATTTGAATTTCGAATCGAATCGAATTTGAAATTATAAATTCGTATTCGATTCGTATTCGATTTACTTGACTCGAATTGAATCGAATTTGAATTCGAATTCTTATAATCGAAACGAACTCTTGATAATCGAATCGAATTTAAACGAATTTCGAATTTTTCGAATTCGAAACGAATCCTGAACACCCCTACAAGAGAATACAATGATTCGAATCAAGTGGGGTGGTTATATTCGTCAAATGATTCATCTTAACATAATTTCCATTAAGAATGTCCGGCATAGCTTTGAATTAATCAAATTGTACTTGGATAAACATTTAGGAGATGTTTGACTTTTTTTTTTAATTTGTAAAATAAATATCCAAACTACTTCTTTTGTTTTAAAAACAGTTGGTTTTATGTGTCGAGGACACACAACTACTTATTTGATGATTTATTGCATTGTAGATGTCTAAGAATTTACAGAAGTCTTGTATATAACATGGAGAAGTCTTGTATATAACATGGAGGACCGGGGATATTTCATTACCAAAAGCCTAGCAAGACGCTAACAAACAAACAACAACCAATAGCCAACCGGCCCAGCAACACTAAACTAAACACCATCGAAAGCAAAACGATACCACCGAGACTTTTAAATTTTAATCCATAAGCACCCTAAAACATTGACTTCCTGAATAATGTTGCTAACCACCACCTTCTTATGGTTGAACATCAAATCGTTTCTCGCCTTCCAAATAGCCCAACAGGCCAAAAGCATAACTGATTGCATCATCCTTGTCGTTGTTTTCGAAGCCCATTTTGAACATGTGCAAGCTGAGGATATCTCAGGTTCATAAAACAAAGATGGGAGGCATGTGGCACCAAGACGCACTCCCAGACCAGACTTCATGATAGGGGTTAAGGTTAGAAGGGGCCGGGGCGCCTGACCCCCCGAACTTTTCGCTCAGTAGTGTTATGTATGTAGCTTTCGTATAGAAATTTTTGGATATATACGTTTTCGGACCCCTCTCGGTTGGAAATCTCAAACTTTGCCACTGCTTCATGAGACATTGAACATGAAGTAAAGATATGGTTGTGAGGCGCTCGAAATAAGGAGCATGAGAGAGAATGCTCAATTTACATGAACTGCCACGTTCACAGTTTTTTATAAAGTTTACACGGCTAAGATTTAATATTAGCAAGATCCAATGGCTGATATTGATTTTAAAGTCGGTTAGAGTGCTTGGCGTCAATAGAATGTATGATTAATAAGATTTTTTATTTTGATAACACATTTTCATACAGTCATGAATCATGATTATTGAATATGGGGTGTTTCATCGACCTTCATGTGCCTATGGAGATCCATAAACAGACTCACATGTTCTTTTCTAAACGGTTTGTTTTCACTATTTGATGATTTTCAGGCGTTGAATTCTTTTGAAGACACTAAATCCCGACGATGTAAATAATCTTTCAGTTTTATACATTCTGGTAGATTTTTTCTTGTATACATTCAGCGTTCTTTGTTTCACCCTATCAAGATGTTATGTTATTTTGTCGTGTTGGCTTATGCACCCCAACTGTTTGTGAAAATGCCATTTGAGCGCATCTGGGGCTCATCTTTGAGTGATTTTGTAGTGTGAGAGTGGGTATAATGCACAACTTACACTGTGATTAATAATAGAATTTCAAACTGATTATTTGACCCCTATATGCATGATCCTTTAATCGATTATCAAATAACTCGTTTCAAAATGCACATCTGAACACCCCTTATAAATTTTGAATTATATAATCATTAGCCTCAACTGTTATTTCTCAAGATGTCTTGTTTTACATGAAAAAACAAATAACTTAGAAAGACTGTAAAAAACCTTACATACATTTAGGAATAGATTACTCAATGCTTGTATCACTTCATACTCAACATTCCCCTGGAATCGCTTTGGAAACATAAACCGACCGCCAACACGTTGCTGCAAGGAAACGATCTATTAGAGATATATATTTCAGTTTGTATTGTATTGTTGAGTTAGTTAGAGAGAAGTTAGTTATGTTTGTTAGCCTCTATATATAGAGGAGTTTGTTGTATTTGTAACTACCTTCTCATTTCAGTTGAATATGAGTTTGATACATTTCTTCATGGTATCAGAGCTCAGTCTCTGGAGTCTTCCTTTCTGTTGATCTCTGTTTCTCTTTTCCGATCATTTTCCGGTCTCTTTCCGTTTTTTTCTTCTCCGATCTCTTTTCTCTTGATCTGTTTCTTCATTGATCTTCTGTTTTGTGTTCATAATGTCCATAAACATCTCTCAAACTCAATCTTCTACAACAGCTACACCTAATCCTTTTCATAATGTTATGAATCTGATGCCAATTAAGCTTGATGAAACGAACTACTTGAATTGGAAGCATCAAACAACATTGATTTTGAAAACGCTAGGGCTTCTTCAACATCTTAATATCAACTGCAATCCACCAGAATCTGAGGAAGCTAGAACTGCTTGGGACAAATCAGATGCATATGTATCAGCCTTTATCTCTGCAAATTTGTCTTCATCACTGATTCATTTGGCTCGAGATGCTTCTAGATCTGCAGAGTTATGGCAGAAACTTGAAGAATTGTTTACACAACAGGTATTTGCTAATCAGAATTACATTCGAACACAATTTCACTGTTTAAAACAAGAAGATAAGTCAGTAATTCAGTTCTGTGATGAAGCAAAGAATTTGTTCGATCAATTGATTGCCCTAGGGGATCCTATTACAGAGCATAGTCTAATATTGCAGATCCTAAATGGTTTACACTCTGACTATCGAATGTTTGTTACAAACATTGAAAATTCTGATTCAAAACCCACTTTCTCCCAACTCAGAGCTAAGTTGTTAACCTTTGAATCTCGATTAAAACAAAACCAAAGCTCATACTCTGTTCCAATAGCCGCTATGGCAGCCATGACTGTACGACCACCTCCACACACTGATTCAACTTCTCAAACATCAGTTGTGTGTCAAATTTGTGATAAACCTGGACATCGTGCTAATACCTGTTATCATCGGTTTAGTTCCAATTCTGGTGGACGTGGTGGTCGTTGGAGACCACGCGGTGGTCGTAGTGGTGGTAGATATGGTAGTCAACGAGGAGGTTTCAATCACTCTATGAATCGATGGTCGAATGAAGGAGGTAGAGGTTATAGTGCAAACGTTGCAGACTATTATGGATCCAGGGCTTCTAATTTTGGAGCTAGGGCTCCTAATTTTGGGGGAAATTTTTCTGGTCATGTTGATGGAAGCATTGATTCACGAATACTTGGTGAAAACGGGTTTGGATCTTCACCAGGTTATAATGTTGGATATCCTCCAAACAGTAACGTGCAAATAAATGCTAATGCTGGTGTTCTTGGTCCAGGTCCTAGTGGGATTAATGGTTTACAAAGTCCTGATGGTAATGTTGGATCAGGCTTCGGCCCAAATCATTTTGCAAATTGGGCTCATTCAGTTAATGGATTTTCTGGATCTAATGTTGCGAATTCTGGACCAGCAAGCACTAATACATCTAATGGACCTACTTGACATTTTGGGCTTGTTGCTGATTTGTCATCCGCATGTGATTTGGTTGACTCATGGATTCCGGATTCAGGAGCCTCTACACATATGACTGGTGCGTTATCACTTGTTTTTAATTATGTTCCTTATACCGGTACTGAGCGGGTTGTTATTGGCGATGGTACATCTCTTGCCATATCTCACATTGGCTTTGCTCACTTGCATTTATCTAGTAGTACCATCGTACTTAGACATGTTTTAGTAGTTCCTGGCCTAGCCAAGAACTTACTATCTATTACTCAGCTTGTGATTGATCATCCACTTACCATTACTTTTTCTCATGTTGGTTTGATTATTCAGAGCCTCACGGGACAGCTCCTCCACCACACGCGTGGTAGTCCTCATCAGCTGTATTCGTTGACTGCTGTTGCAGCTGTTTCTCGAGAGACGTGGCACTCTCGTTTAGGACATCCATCTGACGGAGTTATGGCTCGTTTTCCATTTTTACGTACTTTAGATAAATCCATGTGTTCTCATTGTGTTGCTTGTAGTACATCAAAATCTACACGATTACCATTTGATTCGGTTGTATCGCATTCTATAGTTCCATTACATGTGATTCATTGTGATATTTGGGGACCTTCTCCTATTTTGTCTCGTGATGGTTATCGATATTTCATTACGTTTATTGATGATTTCAGTAGATTCACATGGATTTATCCTCTTACACATCGTTCTCAAGCGGTTGATTCGTTTCGACACTTTAAACCGCTTGTCGAGAACCTTTTCTCATGCACCATCAAACACCTTCAGTGTGATGGTGCTCCCGAGCTTATTCATGGACCTATGGCTCGATTGCTTTCCGAGTCTGGTATTACTTACCGTATCTCATGTCCCTACACACCCCCACAAAATGGGGTAGCCGAGCGTAAAAATCGTCACCTTTCTGAGGTTGCTCGTGCTTTGTTGTTTCATTCTCATCTACCAAAGAAATTTTGGTATGATGCTTATGCCACCGCTGCTTATCTCATTAACCGGTTGCCTTCACCGGTTATTCACTATTCCTCACCTTTTGAGACATTGTTCGGTTCTTCACCCGATTATTCCTTTCTTCGCACATTTGGGTGTTTATGTTATCCATTTCTTGGTGATACTCGAATGGATAAACTTTCACCTAAATCCATTCCTTGCATCTTTGTTGGATATGCTCCATCTCATCTTGGATATCTTTGTTATGATCCTCACACGTCTCGCACATATACGTCTCGACATGTTCGATTCTTTGAGACGATCTTTGAGATTCCTCATACTTCATCTGTTTCTTCTTCTTCTCCATCTCATATTTCTTCTGATTCTTTTCCATTTTTTATTCCTCCTCCTTTGTCTTTTCCTTCTTCTCATCCATCTCCTTCTTCTTCCTCTCCTTTGACTTCTGTTTCTGATTCATCGTCATCATCTTTATCTTCTCCTCCTCCACCACCTCCTCCTCCTCCTATGCATCCCATGGTTACACGTTCTCGTGACCATACTCGTCAGCCTAGACAGTTTCCTGATCATGTGGTTTTTCATGCTACTACTACTCCCACCACAGAGCCTACTTCCTTTCGTCAGGCTCAGCAGTGGTCTGTTTGGTGGGATGCAATGCGTACTGAGATGGATGCTTTGTATGCCAACCAGACGTGGCGTTTGGTTTCGGCTCCCACCGGTGACAACATTGTTGGTTGCAAGTGGGTCTACAGGATTAAGAGAAATCCTGATGGTTCTGTGAGTCGCTACAAGGCTCGGCTTGTAGCGAAGGGTTTTCATCAGACTGAGGGTATTGACTATACTCAGACATTTAGTCCAGTAGTCAAACCCACCACTATTCGGATTGTTCTCTCTATTGCTTTCTCTCGTGGATGGTCTATTCGGCAGGTTGATGTCAACAATGCCTTTCTTCATGTTTACTTATCTGAGACTATATATATGTCACAGCCTCAGGGCTTTGTTGATACTTCTAGACCACATCATGTTTGTCTTCTGCAGAAGGCTCTTTATGGCCTGAAGCAGGCTCCCAGAGCTTGGTTTTCCAAGCTCTCTTCTGCTCTTATTGTTGATGGTTTCTGTCAGTGTGTTTCTGATACATCTCTATTTGTCTATAGTAGAGATTCAGTGATGTGTTATGTCTTGGTTTATGTTGATGATATCATCATCACTGGGAGTTCTTTGGATTTTGTTACTAGCTTGATTGAGCGCTTACATTCTCGGTTTGCGCTCAAAGATCTTGGTCAGCTTTCTTACTTTCTGGGAGTTCAGGCTACTTTTTCTGATGATGTTCTTCATCTTTCACAGCAGCGTTATTTACTTGATCTTCTTCAGCGCACTGGTCTTGCTCAGTGTCGTCCTTTGTCTGCCCCTGTTGCTTCTGGCAGACAGATTTCTCGGCACACGGGCATACCTTTATCTGATGCCACGTTGTATCGTAGTACTGTTGGTGCTCTTCAGTATTTGGTCTTGACTCGTCCTGAGATTGCATATGCTGTTAGTAAGGTGTCTCAGTTTCTTCAGACTCCTATTGACAGACATTGGGAGGCGGTCAAGTGGATTTTACGGTACCTTAAAGGTACCTTGACTTGTGGATTGAGTATTAGACGATCTTCTAGTATGTATATTCATGCTTATTCAGATGCAGACTGGGCTGGATGCCCTGATGACCGACGATCTACTACTGGTTATTGTGTTTTTCTTGGTTCCAACTTAGTTAGTTGGAGTTCCAAGAAACAACACACTGTTGCCCGGTCGAGTACTGAGGCTGAGTATCGGGCTCTTGCACATACCGCTGCTGAGTTGAGGTGGATTATGTCTATATTACAGGAGTTACATGTTGTTTTGAGTTGTTCACCGACAGTTTGGTGTAACAACATTGGGGCTACTTATCTTGCTGCAAATCCGGTGTTTCATCAACGGACTAAACACCTTGAGATTGATTTGCACTTTGTTAGAGATATGGTTTTGTCTCAGATGTTACGGATTTGTTATGTGCCCACGGTTTTACAGATTGCAGACGTCTTGACTAAGGGTCTTTCAGCAGATCGATTTAGTTCTCTTCGGTCCAAGCTTCACGTGGATTCTCCCCGTTTAGCTTGAGGGGGCATATTAGAGATATATATTTCAGTTTGTATTGTATTGTTGAGTTAGTTAGAGAGAAGTTAGTTATGTTTGTTAGCCTCTATATATAGAGGAGTTTGTTGTATTTGTAACTACCTTCTCATTTCAGTTGAATATGAGTTTGATACATTTCTTCACGATCACTGCAAATAACAGGCCTCCACAAAGAATGACAATATCCCAAGAAGGTGAGTAAAAGTTTGATCTCGGATTTGCATAAATATATAACCTATCTAACTGATGGCTTATATACTTTTGACCCCTGTAAAAATCATATGCATGAGGCAGTAAGCGAATGAATGTAGTTCCTATATAAAAGGAATGACTCAAAGCATTTTCTTTTGAAGCCTCGAAAATATTGAGTATCAACTGTGGGAATAGAAAGCCATCAATAGTTAATCCAACATAAGACCTCAAGTCAACCCAGATGGAACGCTGACTTTGACTTGAAATAGTGCCATTATTGTTATTCCAGTTCAGAAGAAACATTGTTGACCCACCGATAATATACATCGGTAAACAAATCGAAAGTGTCCGTATTTCATGAATCCACCTATTCTTTTTTGCAATCCATGTTAACTGAAGAAGACGGAATTGCAAAATGAAAGCCACCATTGCCACTAACCTCACAATCCCCTCGTTTGCTTCAAGCAATCCATCACTCCTAATTGGTACATTTCACTGATTGCTAGTGTTTGAGAATATCGCCTCAAAGTTTAGCACTAGCGGAACCATGTGCCCGAGAGTAAGAATTAACATCGTCGAAACCGAAATGAAATTAACCATGTCAGCCCTCTTCTTTAGATGAAGTAACTGTCGTCTTGTAAACACACATATAAGTGTGTCCGATATCAAGACCATGATGATCTCTAAGTCCATTCTCCATATTGATTCTCTTGCTTCAGTTTCGTCGAATATATGTGAAATGATATTGAGATTCTCAAAGTACAAAGCATCGTTTTTTTTCACGTAGGCTCTCGATATTTCCCTTTATGGAATTTTCCTTACCTCGCGGGAATTGGAATTTCAAAAGACTCAGCATTTTTCAAGTTTCTACCACCAACCATACAAAGTTGTCCCGTTTTATCATCATAAACCCCTTCTGCTGATATCTCCACTCTATTATCATCAGTAGAGGATAAATTTAGTGACGAAATCCCGCTTCTTCCAATGGAACTAATGTTCAGCATAAAACTGACCTCATAGTTGACATTCACTGGACCGTTGTAGGCGGTTGTTGAAATCTCTGTTGCAGGGGGTACCGCCTCCTGCCATGGATTGAAGTTTGTGTTCTTGATAATGTAATCGTTGAACGTCCAACTTTCCACAATGATCGGGACTGCAAATCCCCTCGAAACCATGTTCTTATGTTTGATAGACATGCCAAATCCGTAACACCCTAATTGATGGTCCCCTAGATACTTTTCGTCTACACGCTTCTTTTTCTGGCAAATCTGCCTTACTTTCTCCATTTGTGTATATTCATACTTCACCGCATAATTCTCCTGACTATGATCGAAGCTTTGAAACTTAGCCATTCTAAACGACCCCAAGTCATCTGTTAACTTGGTAGTCCAAATTTGTCCCTCTGTGATATGCGTTTTCGTGATTGACCGAACAGCGGGGAACCACAAAGTCAACCCAATCGAGCAATCTCCAACATGGGCACTGCTCAGAGGATCACTCTGGTTCAAGATATGACAGGCAACGATGGACAACTCATATTTTCTCCCATTCCAAGTTCCTTTTCCGATTAATGAAATGTCAGGCCAGAAAGACTGACCATATGGAGCAAACCTTCTATCTTGAAATTCGACTAGAACACGAATTTTATTGTCTTCACGAGAACACTGAATTCCGTACAATGACATAGATGCAGGCAATTTACCATGGTCTTCACCAAATAGAGAACAATTCTTGCAATTACTTGGATACTCCAACTTGTAAGTTATGAATCTTTGCGTGAAAATCGAACATATATCTAGATATTTTATTCTAGTTACCGAATCTTGGACGAAATTACTTTTAGATGTAGTTACATTACACTCTTCATTCGATGCCAATGTATAGTTGTATTTTAATGGATCCACTTGTGGGAATGCCAAGATTGAAATCGGATCAAAGTAATCAAAATCATTAGGAGAAGCTAAACTCTCCAAGATACCACTTACTAAACTGTTTTTTCATATTTATGAATCTAGCAAATTTAAGCTTAAGAACAGCCTTTAGTGTAAGTGGATTACCTTGTTTTGTAAACCGAGTTGAACCAACCATACAAAGCTTACTTGTTGACACTGACCAGAACCCATCTAAATAAAACTCCAACGATTGGTGATGTCCCCGTGAATAATTCGACATGATTTTAGTGAATTTGGAGGTGGGATCATATATATATGATCGGTAGAATCTTAACCGGGCCTGGATTCTGTACGTGTCAACAACGTTTGTCCTGAATAGGTAACCGTTGGGTAGAAAGTTGATGGACCATGGTGATGAGGGATCTTGATCAAGAATGTCTTGACCCCCGCTGTAATGGGTATTTACAGGGTCGAGCTGCGAGAATCTGGTGAACATATTATCAGTAGGAATGGCTTCAGGAACATAAGAATTGCAGTGATCAGAGTAGGAGATTGGTAATTGTGTGGGTAAGGACGCTTTTGAAGTAAAGAGGGTGAAGAACATGAAGAAGAAATGGAACATGTTCTGGAGTGAAGGATTCATGGCTGGAATGAAAGTTTTTTTATGGATATCATTTGATGTTTATATATAATGGTTGCATTTCATGAAGTGTGGTTATTAAAATAGTTAATTTATTTTAGAAACTCTGGCAAAGCTTTGATTTGTTAATTTAACTTTAAGTCAACTTATAATCAAATAATCATTTACATGTATGATTATATTACTTAACTAAAACTAAAATAATATATCTGAAATAGAAAAATATGAAAACACCCCGAAAGACATTTTTTCAATTATCACATCATATTTTCATTCGAGATTTAAATACATTCATTTCATCTAGATCATCGATTTTTTATATTTTGTTTCTCATAACTAAATTACCTTTTTATTTCCATGTTAATTTGAAATAATTAAACAATAAAAAAATACATCAAAGTGTGTTGTGATATTATAAAACTGAGGAAAGTTCTGAAAATTTAATTAGAAAATTAATATTTCGTAAATTGAAATTTTTAAAAATTAAACTAGATTTGAAGGTCATATACATAGTGGTCATTTTGTCATTGGTTAGAGTACCATATGTGCAACTTGCCACCTTACATTAGACTAAGATGATTCCATTTAAGGGGTTATTTAACTTAAAAAAATTATTTGTATAACATAATTCTGTTAGTAAGTCTGTCATAGATTTATTTTGCGAATATAAATCAAATTGTAATTAAATAATCATTTAGGAGATGTTTGACTATTCGCATTAACCAGCTTCTTTACCTATTTTTTTTTATTAAATTCGTATAATAAATATCCCAAATGCTTCCTTTTCTTTTAGAAACTGTTGGTTTATGTGTTGAAGAGACATAAAAGAATATAACTAATTATTTGATCTTAAATAATAAGATTATTCTTTTATGGATTACAAACTGATTGTCAAATAACTATTTTCAGAATATAGATCCAACCACAACTTAATCTCATTGTGAACAAGTAGTGCACTATTAATTGATGTCATAATTGTCGCAGAGTGTAACGAGCCTGATTTTCATAACCAAGTTCTTAGTTGTCATTTCCTGAAAAAAAAAACAAGCTTAAGATGTCAACTAAACAAGTTGAGTGAGTTCGCAGGTCTTAAGATACAAAATGTTAACAGATAAATCAATCCGCGCTTATAAATGAATTACCTTGAGCAACATAACCAAACCTAGTGACTATCTTGTCGCGCCAATGTTCTACCACGACATTGAATGTAAATGGAAAATATACAATAGCTTTGATCACAACCGATGTTAGCGTGACTAACCACAAAAGAGGGTGTCAACCCAAATAGTACTATCTATATAAATCTTTGGCTTTACTAAAAGCTAATGGTTATGTTTAATTGTATGGACTTTGTGTATGATAGTGAATGGATCAACTCATGAAATTATCTAATACTATATTATAATGTATGAGGCAAGAGCATTTTAAGATACTCAAAAAATAAGAACTCCCCCCTCCCTTTATATATAGAAAGACCCCTAAAATGAGGGTATTTTGGTCTTTTAAACACTATTTATTTTTTAGCCCCTAAACTTATTACACTTAAATCCCTAAGGTTTTAACAAAATTATAGATAATTAGTTACAATTCACTTCTCCATAACAAACTTATAATTTTTTTACTTATTCTTTACATATTTTATAAACTATAATGTTTAAAAAAAATCCAAAGATAGCATGACGACCTACACATTTTTGTCGACGTTTCGGTATTTGTCTTGTTCAATATCGACGCACAGATTAAAATGTACAAGTAGTTAATGCTTTAATGTACAAGTGATTTAAGAAAATAATAACAAATAATTTTTTTGGTACATAATGTGTAGATAGAAATAGCCACCCGTTTGTCAATTTTCTTACTTTCTACTCTATTAGTCCCCAAAGATGTAAAAGATGTAATGTTAGACTCAGCACATGGTTCAATTAAAAATGTTGGACACTGATCGAATGTCTAAAAATGTGCTTAATTGAGTACAGAATACACAAAACATGTGGAACACAATCAAATTTACAAATTCGAAGTAATGATTCCTGTAGAGCAAAAGTTATAGTACATCAACAACGGTGTTACAACCTAAAGTCCGAGCGACGGATATTGCTTCCAAGCATGTTCCAGCATCAACTTAGCCAGTAGTTCCGCAGATACGCCATTCAACACTGTACAAAAAACATGTGGAACACAATCAACTTTACAAATTCGAAGTAATGATTCCTGTAGAGCAAAAGTTACAGTACATCAACAACGGTGTTACAACCTAAAGTCCGAGCGAGGGATATTGCTTCCAAGCATGTTCCGGCATCAACTTAGCTGGTAGTTCCGCCGATACGCCTTTCAACACTGTGTGTAAAGTTTTCATTAAGGTCATGAGTGCGTTTCAGCAATAAAAACTGACAAAAATAACATATGTAAAATATAAAACTGACATATTGAGTGATTATTTTAACATAAATGAAAAACCGTTTTTACCCGTTACACTATAGCGCGCTACATAACGACGTGCATTTGAGATCCTATTCACAAGCTCTAATCCCAGCCCATCACTCTCCTTGAAACTCTTAAGCCCAACTACCAAAACTTGAACTCCTGGGCCCATCTAGCCCATGCGTTTAACCCAACTCACATACAAATAGAACAATTTTATGAGAACAATAAAAAAATAACATATGTAAAATATAAAACTGACATATTGAGTGATTATTTTAACACAAATAAAAAACCGTTTTTACCCATTACAGTATAGCGCGCTACATAACGACTGGCATAAATAACATATGTAAAATATAAAACTGACATATTGAGTGATTATCTATACTATATTATAATGTATGAGGCAAGGGCATTTTAAGATACCCAAAAAATAAGAACTCCCCCCCTCCTATTTATAGAAAGACCCCTAAAATAAGGGTATTTTGGTCTTTTAAACTCTATTTATTTTTTAGCCCTAAACATATTACACTTAAATCCCTAAGGTTTTAACAAAATTATAGATAATTAGTTACAATTCACCCCCCATAACAAACTTATAGTTTTTTACTTATTCTTGACATATCTTATAAACTTTAATGTTTAAAAAAAAAATCCAAAGATAGCATGACGACCTACACATTTTTGTCGACGTTTCAGTAGTTGTCTTGTTCAATATCGACACACGGATTAAAAGGTATAAGTAGTTAATGCTTTAATGTACAAGTGATTTAAGAAAATAACAACAAACAATCTTTTTCGTACATAATGTGTAGATAGAAATAGCCACCCGTTTGTCAATTTTCTTACTTTCTACTCTATGAGTCCCCAAAGATGTAAAAGATGTAATGTTAGACTCAGCACATGGTTCAATTAAAAATGTTGGACACTGATCGAATGTCTAAAAATGTGCTTAATTGAGTACAGAATACACAAAACATGTGAACACTATCAAATTTACAAATTCGAAGTAATGATTCCTGTAGAGCAAAAGTTATAGTACATCAACAACGGTGTTACAACCTAAAGTCCGAGCGAGGGATATTGCTTCCAAGCATGTTCCAGCATCAACTTAGCCAGTAGTTCCGCGGATACGCCTTTCAACATTGTACAAAAAACATGTGGAACACAATCAACTTTACAAATTCGAAAGTAATGATTCTGGTAGAGCAAAAGTTACAGTACATCAACAATGGTGTTACAACCTAAAGTCCGAGCGAGGGATATTGCTTCCAAGCATGTTCCGGCATCAACTTAGCCGGTAGTTCCGCCGATACGCCTTTCAACACTGTGTGTAAAGTTTTCATTAAGATCACGAGTGTGTTTCAGTAATAAAAAGTGACAAAAATAACATATGTAAAATATAAAACTGACATATTGAGTGATTATTTTAACATAAATGAAAAACCGTTTTTACCCGTTACACTATAGCGCGCTACATAACGACGTGCATATGAGATCCTGTTCACAAGCTCTAATCCCAGCCCATCACTCTCCTTGAAACTCTTAAGCCCAGCTACCAAAACTTGAACTCCTGAGCCTATCTAGCCCATGCGTTTAGCCCAACTCACATACAAATAGAACAATTTTATGAGAACAATAAAAAATAACATATGTAAAATATAAAACTGACATATTGAGTGATTATTTTAACACAAATAAAAAACTGTTTTTACCCGTTACACTATAGCGCGCTACATAACGACTGGCATAAATAACATATGTAAAATATAAAACTGACATATTGAGTAATTATTTTAACATAAATGAAAAACCGTTTTTATCCGTTACACTACAGCGCGCTACATAACGACGTGCATATGAGATCCTGTTCACAAGCTCCAATCCCAGCCCATCACTCTCCTTGAAACTCTTAAGCCCAACTACCAAAACTTGAACTCCTAAGCCCATCTAGCCCATGCGTTTAGCCCAACTCACATACAAATAGAACAATTTTATGAGAACAATAAAAAATAACATATGTAAAATATAAAACTGACATATTGAGTGGTTATTTTAACATAAATGAAGATATCATGCGTCACATTTTAAATTATTAATATATCTTATAAAAACTAAAAAATAACCACAACAAACTTCCAAAATAAAGGGGTGACAAATCTAAAATTAGACCCTAATGCTTACTACTATAAATACATAGCAGATTACCCCTATATCAATTACTAAACAAGTTCAGAAATGGATCAGTTCAGAAATGGATCAGTTCAGAAATGGATCCAGTTCTGAATTAAAATGTTGTGAAAACCAAGCATGCAAGATTGAAAATTCTAAGATTAGTTTTTTTATATCGCAGTTGTGAATAATTGTTTTCTTTTATTTACGTTTATGTGAATGTTTAACTTATTTGGATCAGAATCAGTTGCAAGTCGAACAAGTTTCTAAGGTATTGATTTTGCTGGTTTTTAACTATTATTTTTGCATATATCTTTCATATTAATATGTCCGTTATATTATTTTATGTGTGTTTTATTGCAGGATCATGGTGATAAAAGTGTCAAAATAATTTCTCATGATGCAATGTTTAATCCTTACAAGTCTAATCTTCAACGTGAATTTAGTGAAGAGGTATTTTTAAGATTTATTTGATTTATTTTTAACTTTTGTATTCAATTTTTTGTCCTTTTTAAGGATCGAAAGTATGAGTCTCAAAGGAAGAGATCCAAGAGACTCTCTGAATGGAAATGGAGTAAGGTTATCAATTTAGATGATTCTAGGGAAGATGACAAAGAAGAGGAACTAGAAGACACAACCGATTCAAGTACAAAGAAGAAAACCGAATTAAAAATTCCTCAAATGTCAATTCAGAAGCGAAACAGATTTCATTCAGCATAATATGAAATCTTTCAAGTGTTTTTTTTTTTCATTTTCAGTTATGTTTGATCTAGACAATTTCATTTTCAGTTGTTTAGTTTTCATTTTCAGTTGTCATTTTCAGTGTTTTTAGATTTAATGCAGTCTAATAAAGTTTATTTTATATTTTTAATTTTAGTTTTGGTGTTAATATAATGCACTATTGACCATATTAATAAAGATATAAACTCTTAACATCCTATTTTTTTTATAAAAATAGTTCTGAAATTTTATAAATATATAAATTTTTTTATATCTGTAAAAAAAACGAAATTTAAGAATTTAAGTTAAAGTTCTAGAACATACTTACAAGTCAATGAAAATTTTATACTTAAAGTTTATTGGATGAGTACTATATGGATATTTAAAAAAAGTAATGAACTTTAAAGAAAAGATTATACTTTATAACTTAACCAATAAAATAAACATACTTTGCAATTATAACAACTTACCTTTTACTTTTTGTCTTTGGATTATTAATTTTTATAAAAAAACAAAACTTTATTTCTTAAAAGAAAAGATTTTAAAAAAAAAAAGTTTGTAACAAGTAAAATAAATAATACTTTACGATCTTTACTATATAAATACTAAATTTTGTTGCAAGGTTTTAGGGATTATAAGTTAACTATGTTCTTATAGATTATATTAGTCAATTTCAAAAAAACTCTTATATGTTGACTAGATACATCTTTTATGGATTCTAAGTTATAACTAGATTGTGTGTACATTTTTTCAGGGATTATTAGTTAAAATTAAACTCATATAGATAAGATTGGTTAGTTGAAACAAACTACAGGTTATTAAGAATTCGTTGGTTTAAAAGTGCTATATATACAACTCATTTTCATTAGTTTTTTTTACTTCAAAAAATCTTGTTCTTCAGAATTCGTTGGTTTAGCAGGTAATCTTTATTTAAGTTTTTCTACAACACTGACCTTTATTTAAGTTTCTATACATCAATGACTTTTGTAAAAAAAATAATAATTTAAAAGTTCATTCTTTCAGTGGTTTTGGTTGATCGGTACATCCATTCAAATCTTACATAGGTATGGATTCTTCCAAAACATGAATATGATTTTGTTTTTGTTTTTGTTTTCATAATATTATGTTTTTAATATCATCTTTCTGTGTTCTGATAAAAATGTATGATGTTTATATTGTCTTACTTATGTTTAGTCTAACATATATTGTAGCAAAGGAATCCTAGCTAATCTACAGGTTTAACACATAAGTGAACTCAATTAAATATTTATTAAAATTAATGAAATGATTATAACCTCAAAATTAAACAGCAGTGGAGCTTTGTAAAACAAATTATGCAATCAAATAAGTAACAATCCTATCTAATCCACATAAATAAACACAAAACTGAACTCAAACAATGATTCTATAAACCCAACAAAAAATGAGACAAATTGATATAAACATGGAAGAAATAAACCCATTTTCTTTACTTACATGAGCCGTAGGAACAGATGCAAATTCTCCTTTTAAGAAAGAAGATGATGAGCTTGAACTAAATGGGAGGCCTTTGAAATCCCCAATCAAATTGAAACTAACAGCTGTCGCCATAATTCTGCAAAACAAATGTTGTTTTAAGATTCAATTACTGGTAGATTAGGTTAGGGTTAGGGTTTGGTGTTCTTACTGGGCGAGAATGAAGAAAAGTTATTCGGACAAAAACCTAAAAACTTTCGCCGTCTGAATCGAAGAAAAAGATGAAACCCTAGATTTTGTCGTGTGAAGCGAAGAAAAGATGAAACCCTAACATTATTCAGACAAAAGCCTAAAAACTCTGCCTTTATATGTGTGAGCATGTGAAACCCATTTGTGTTAATAACAATTCGATGTGCAACATAAAAAAACAAAGTTGGGTAGCTGAACTAATTAGGTCCTCCAAGTTAATCATTTGGATCAATGGCAAAACGTCAGGCGATAGAGGCAGTCGATCGAACATTGCAAGACATTATAGGTGTTAGTCTCCCATTTGGTGGAAAGATAATGGTTATGGGGGGAGATTTTAGACAAGTGTTTCCGGTTATTAAACGCGAAACTAGAGCACAGATTGTAGACTCCAGCCTGCGGATGTTGCCTCTTTGGCATTTGACTAAAAAGATGCGATTGGCGATACACATGAGAGCGCTAAATGATCCATGGTATTCTGATTTTCTTTTAAGAGTCGGTGATGGGTCTGAAGAATCGATCGAAGGAAGCTATATCCGCATACCAGACGACATGATAATTCATTTCAGTAATCCAGAAAACTCTATAATAAGAATTGATCAATGCAGTCTTTCCGTCAATTCAAAGTAATGTATATTCTTCTGATTATATAATCTCTAGAGCAATATTGTCCACTGAAAATGACAGTGTTGACGAGATCAATGATCAAATGATTGACATGTTTCAAGGGGATGAAAAGGTTTACTATAGTTTCGATGAAGTCGAAGACGATCGCCATAACTTCTATCCGGTCGAGTTCTAAAACTCACTAACTGTTAGTGGTTTGCCGCCTCATAGACTTCGTTTAAAAATCGGTTGCCTTATAATATTGTTGCGGAATATCGATCCATCACATGGATTGTGTAATGGCACAAGATTGATATGTAAAGGCTTCCAGCGCAATGTTATTGATGCAGAGATAGCTGTCGGGCAACATGCCGGAAAAAGAGTATTTTTGCCAAGAATCCCTTTGTGTCTTTCTGAAGACGACATGTTCCCGTTCAAGCTAAAAAGAAAACAATTGCCCATTCGACTTAGTTTTTCCGTGACAATCAACAAAGCTCAAGGTCAAACAATTCCGCATGTTGGTGTTTCTCTTCCGGATTCAGTATTTTCGCATGGACAACTTTATGTCGCTTTATCATGAGGGATATCACGTGCTAATACAAAGGTATTAGTACATCCTGCCAAAGACTTCAGACAAGACGGGGTATACACCTCAAATGTTGTCTATCGAGAGGTGTTATGTGATGAATGAAATACTTGTGAGTGAGAATGTGATGATTTTTTATGCATTTAGTGGTTTACGCAATTACATTCTAAATATAGTATAGATGATGTTATTATTTTACACACTTTGGTCTCTTTTACTCACTTATTTATTTTTCTCTTGCAGATTGATTAAGAATTTGTTATGGATAAGACAGAGAGCAAAATGGAAGATGTGTCAGGTATCTACCTATCTATCATATCTTATAACTAACAATTACATGATAAAACATATGTAACTAAAATACTTAACATTTCTTTCAGTTCCCCAAACTGCTCCAGCAGCTACAACTGATGTATCAGTAAAAGAGGAGAACAAAGAAGCAACTCATCCTCCAAAAGATTTAACAATCAAACAGGAAGAGATACAAGAAATTCCAGAGGACATTGATCTTGATGATGAGAAATGGTGGCGTGACAATATAGATGAGATCCTTGAGATGTTTAAGCCATATGATTACTAACTTTTTAACCCCGTGATGCAAGTACTTGACATTTGAGCTTTTAGTTTTCAACATTTATGTTTAAGACTTATCTTTCTTTATTTGTGTGCTACTTTATATAACTTTTAATTATGTTTAAGATTATTTTTTCTTATTCGTGTGTTACTTTATTACACCAATGGTTTCTTGAATTACTTGATAATTAAAATTCTAGACATGTGTAACACTTATGACATATATCCACCACAATAATAATAAAAGTACCAGAAATGAGTGCCACAATGCAAAGTGTCGCCCCCGCCGCATAGCGCGGGCACCCTACTAGTATCATATGATGTGGAAGGTACGTATCAAAAAAGTTTTAGCATGCTTTGCCACCAAATGTATAAGTCAAGTAAAACAGAGGCCACAAGACTCACGTACAATACGATGTAAGAAGCAAAGTCTGTGCAAGTAAAACACGACCTACTTGTGCCCTTGATGTGTGCTAAACAGACTATAAAAATTAACAAAATTAGACTCTCTAAGCTAGACACTAAAAAGCTTTAATTCTAGACTCGACCTAAAACCACACAATCGGCAAGTGTACCGATCAATGTAGTATAACCCTAGGAAGTCCGGATATCGAACCACGAGACTCTATGTATCACGTAAACTAGACTCTAACAGACTCTGACAGACGCGACTTAAACTTGTTTAATTGTTTTAAGGGGGGGTTACGGAAAATATAAGAAATCTATTTAAACTAAAAAAATAAACTAGATCTAAACTAAATACGAAAGAAAACAAAGACGATTCTTATATGAGAAACGAGACCACCTAGACTAGAATCCTGGATTGATTTTAAGAATTACCGATTAAGTTAAGTGCATGAATTATGGAACCGGGATCTTAAAGTACTAAACCTATTAAACACCAACTAAGCCCCTCAACCCTTCTCGAGGTGAAACTTATGGCGTTACCTAGGTCGTTAATCCTACCGGTTATTAGACGTCTTTCCAGTTGTCTAATTATTGTGTAAGTACCCTAATGTTGATCTACTCTTTTCCAATCATAGATCTAGGGTAGTTTGAATTATTTAACTTGACTCGATAGACTAATAAACCGATGGGGAAACTAATTTTCCAAGGACTGTCTAAAGCAATTCGTCGGGTAAGACCTATCAATAGCCCCTCACTTTCCGGGTATTAGGACGAGCAGAACACTAAAACCTAGCAAATTACTAACAATTACTTCTAGGGGTTATCGACCGATTCTCCCTAAAGAGTTAAGATTTCTTACGTGATATAGACACTCACCAAAATCTAAAACCCTAGTATGACCCTATGTTGTGATAAAGACCGTCACTAAGAATCATACGAAGCAAATGACAATAATAAACCAAATTAAAGTACGCATGTGCATCAAATCAATAAAACAAACTCTTTACTAAACACAATCAATCCATACTATTCATTCAAATAACGAAAATGGTAAAAACTTTATATCAATCCATTCATCAAGTCTAGGTGGCTTAAATGTTTAGCCGAGCATGTTAATAAACGAAAACAAATCAAAGATGTCTAACAAAGAATTCATGATAACAAGTTTCAAGAAAGAAATCGACAAAACAAGGGATTGGAAAACCTGAGAAAGTCTTCGATTCTTCTTCCCGAACTCGTACCACTGATTCGTATGCTTCAAGATCTTCAAATCGGCTCCAAGAATGCTCCAAGATCGCCCAAGTTGCTCTCCAATTCGTAATTCGGGTTAATGAATGATTTTCTTGGGGTTTTTATAACAAACCCTAATTAGCAGCGAATTTTGACCGTCAACTACCCCTGTCGCGTCGCACGAGGGGGTTCTCCTTTCAGCGTCGCGTAGCGGACGATTTAAATATTCCGAAATTCATTTGTTTATTGTAGCGTTACGCGACGGGACTCCAGTTTAGCCATGGCGCGATGCCACGACACTTTTTTCACAGCCTGTTACTTAATTTTTCCAGCATAAGCTCTCCAAAAACTTCACAAATAATTATAACTCTTTTGAACTCGTTCCGGGACTTGGAGTTTCAGCATTTTGACTCGTTTCCACTCAATTTTCAGCAACTTTAAGTACCAAGACCTGGAAAACACAATTTTATCAATAGTATGCACTTTCTAACTAAAAAGGAACTAAAAAGTACGAGAAATTATACAAACTATACACGAATAAAGGATGTATTTTGCAATACATAATATATCCCCACACTTACTCTTTTTTCGTACTCGAAAAAGAATTATGCAACGGAATCGTAGATAAATAATTACTCGGGTCAAAAGCATATGTATATTTTATTTAAAACCAAAACTTGCGTTAGCCGCGATTGCAAATATACTCGTCCCTTTAAACCCAAGTCCGGTCCTAAGCCCTTATCATGTGAATTTAATTTAAGTGCGGTCAATCTACCTAGGGGCTCACACCAGAATCTACAGTCCACATACTCCCGCCTCAAGCTTATAGAACTAAAGGAACGATCACTAGACCAATTCCCAACCGTCTTATATCAAAACCAAGAGAGTTTACATTCCATTTTTTTCTTTTCTTTTTCCATTTTTTTCATTGCTTTTTTTTTTTTTTTTCTAATGACCGTAGACGTTGCTTTCCCTAACCAAGAGGCAATCTGGCTGTAGAGTCTCTATCCCCAACTCGGATTACTTAAGCTTTGGTACTTTTTTTCTTTTCTTTGCAATGTCGATTTCACACACCCTAGCGGTAATCCGGTTGTAAAGTCACTATCCCCAACCCAGACTACATAGAAATGCGCTACTTTCATTCAGTTTCTAGCTCATTATTTTCTATTTTTTTTCGCATGATCACAAACTCTAACGGTTTTAACTTATAACGGTGTCCCTTATACTATTATTGGCAGTTTCATTTTCCCATATTTCCGAGGCGAAAACCCACTAGCAGACCGACAATTAAGGTATATTAACTCAAAGGGACTTAAAACCAAACCTGGGCCTATCCACATATCCCTAACTAGACGCAAGCTCTATTTATTTAATCTCTTATTATTATTATTCGAACCCGAGCAAAAATTCACCGTTTCTATCATTTTCCGTGTAAATTTGCAAACTTCTTTTTTATTCGAAAGACATTTTCTGCTTTTTCAATTTTTTTTGGATTTTTAAAATTTTCTAATTTTTTTTTTGTATTTTTTCAATTTTTAATTTTTTTGTGTTTTTCATATTTTAGACTCGATTATTTACATGTATCACATCCCCACACTTAGAGATTGCATTGTCCCTAATGCAAGAACGAAAATATGACTCAACTACTACCTAAAAATAAAGACTGCAAACGAAATAGATAAATAAATACAACAACAAAAAGGGAAACGACTTAGCTGAGTATGGGAGACTGTCAAAGTGCCAGTCGTTTCCACATAAGCCCTCCAATTCGATACGCGCTTAGCAAACAACTCCTAACCTCGGACACGCGAACGAAAGCGGCTAAACAATCAACCTATCAATCATCAACACAAACTACCAAAACATAATAATATATATATCATCAAAAGATCATCAGTTTCAACATCAACCAACCCAACCTCCCTAACCAACATGTTCACAGTATATCAGTATAAGTACAGGCCAACTAATGAGGATCAAAAACAGCATAAAAGAAAAATAACCAAACAAAAGATATAGTAAGTTGCTGCTCCTGCATCCTCATACCATCCCCACACTAGTCCTCGTCATGATCACTGCCAGTCTCATGATTGCTCTCCTCTCGCCCCCTGCACCTGAACTGCCCTATCCAAATACACAAATTGGGGGAATCAGATCAAACCTCTCAGCAGTACCAGCCGAGTTACCCTGCTGTCTCGGCTGGAAGAAGTCTGGAATCCCCATGATGTGCCTACTCATAATATATCGGAGAGCATCCTCCTGCCTATCCTGACCTGTAAAATTAAGGTGCTCCAGCCTGTCGAACCTCTGCTCCACATACACAGAGAATGACTCCAAGGTAAGATGTATAGGTGGTGGCTGCCTGTGAGGGTACTGGTGTGCTGGCAACTCGTGTCACTGTGGTGGCCACTGTCGGTGTGTAGGATCAACCTGAAGCATCACATCCTCCACTGGTTGTCCCTCTGGCGGCTGCACCTGCGGGCCCTGCCTGATCGGCTCCCAGCCGATGGGCTCAGTCCAAGACACTATGCCTGCCTGCTGCAGCTCTCTAATCCCAAATGTCACTGTCTTGGGCCCCTCGTGTAGAAATTCGGGGACATACTTGGTAAACACCCCCAAATTTCATGCAATCCGAGTAATATAGGGGCCCATATCCAAACCAACCCGAGGACCACCTCGACGTCCTCTACTAAAAGAATCTGCTAAGACTGTAGCCAGATTCATCTCCCTATTCTCCACACGGCACATCAAGATAAACAACTCTATCCAATTCGCTTTGTTTTCCTCCGACTTCCGACCCACCAGTGTAGTAGACAAAATTTTCAGCACATACCTGTAAACCGGGTTACGAACCGAAGTGATAAGGTTCGTAGTAGTGAACGGGTGGTCGAAAATCGTATTCCAAAAGTTCCGCAGCTCAGTCGCACCAACACCATAATCCCTAGGCGTAGAATAAGCACCCCCTCAAAATATTAACAAACTCCGGCCGCTTCACTTCCTCCTCAATATAGAACCCCGACACTATGGCAAACCTCGCCATATTCATCTCATAAACCTGCCTACCTAAGCTGAACGACACAGCTGTGTCGTTATCAAACTTCCCCTCCTTATGCATCCAAGTGCTATGAAACTCTAGCACCAGCTCCTCATACTGCGGCTGTATACACTCCAACGCGTCTGTCAACTTCGGACCCAAAAGGTCCAACACCTCCTGCTTCGATCCTATTTCCCTCAACCACAACCAATCTATCACCCTGTGCTGAAGCAAATCGGTTTTCTTCAGTTTATCATATTTATTCCATTCTGCTGTACGTGGTTCAAACTTCAATATTGGGTGATCAGCTCTATGAGTTTTCCTATCCGGAATAAAATTATAAGACCATTGATACTCGATTTTTCTCAACTTAGGATCATCGGCAGCTATTTGAATGATCGGAGTCTCCTGCGGAACCGGGTCTTGTTGGGGTGGATCCTGTTGCGGTGCCGACTGACCCGCACCTGTCTTTCTCAACCTTCCTCGGTGCGAACTGCTTGCCATGTCTGCAAACTATTTTTGGTATTTTTAATTTTTTAATTTTTTGAATTTTTTTGAAATTTTTATAGTTTTTTGGATTTTTATAAAATTTTTCGAAAAAGAATGAATAGCCGTATAGCATTTCATTCGCGGCTAAATCTGAAATAAACGGGTTACCTTTTACAATTGCTAAGTGATAGTTAAACTAACCCGAATGGAGATTGAGTACGGGCGAGCTTAAATCACTTGTACGTGCAAGTAAACCCAAACACAACTAACTACAACTCAAACTAGACTAAAACTAACTAAAAACGACATAAAGACTCTAACTTGGACTCAATGTACACTACCCCCCTCGGCACTTTAATTGTCCGCAATTAAAACGAGTGCCTAAACAAAACATTGAAGGCCAGGCTTGCTTAAAAATCAGCGATTTATTAGTTTGAAAAACAAATTTAGCATTGAAAAATTCTTCCTAGTTAAAGGAGGTTTTGATCTTTGCAAAATTTCCGTTTCAATGCGCAAGCTTGGAACTTTATGCGTCAATATCCCCAAACCATTCAATCATCAAGCAAATTCGGTTCATAACCAACCCGTGCCAGCCGCAACCCGCAAATACGCAAATGCCCAAACCAATCCCATACCACAACCTACATTAATACTAGCATATCTATACTAGGCGCGAACTAAATCGGCGCAACATTAGACTACAAAAACGACTTTGAGCAAAACTCGACACAACTAACCACTAACGACTCAAACAAGACTGACCTAACATGCCAAATCACAAGACCAACTTGGCTCGACAAGACTTCAACTGGACCAACTAATATTGACTCGACTGACCCGACACATCAAACCACAAAATTACTTGAAGAAAATAAGACACAACTGATTCGACACGCCTAAGGAACTGACTCAACAAGGACTCACCATCGACTCGACTGAAGGGGTCAAATAACCGACTCAACATAAACCGACAAAAGACGACTCGATTGACCCGACTAACATCATCAACAACAGACTCGACTTATATCCTAAGGCCCCCAAAAACAAAGTGTAAAAGATAATAATGAAGAAACCGTACCTGAATCACTTGAAGTTTGCAAGAAAACTTGAAATTTTCGCTAATGGTGGGTAGTCGAATCAGAGAGGTGTAGCGGATGCATGGTGAAAATTATTAGGGGGTTTTGTTCTGTGTTGAAAACCAGTCGCAGGGGTGTAAAGAAGGGTGAAAATGGTGGCTTAACGGAGGAGCTATGGTGGTAAAGGTGGTGTTCGGCGGTGAAGAGTATAAGAGAAGGGTTAGGTTGTTTTGGGGAAAACTGATGGGTTAAGAGGTTTTAAACGAAATTTAATGTCGTCGCGTGCCGCCACCTGAAAGTGGAACAGCCGTGGTGTAGCGCCACGGCACAGTTCAACTATGGGGGTTCAAGTTCATGGCGGTTCAGAGTTGTTTTGTTGACCCTAAGGGTCGCGCTGCGCCACCCTAGAAGTGAGTTTGTGGTGGCGCGACGCGACGGCGCTTTTTTCACAGAAGGCTGCGTAAAATTTAGCATTTTGTGCCTTAGAAAAAATTCTAACTCTTACCAATCCTTCCCAAAACCATCCCAAATTTTTTTCTAAGTGTTGGGACTTACCTAGAACGTCGTTTTCTTCGCAAATTCAGCTCTTCAATGGTACGTTTCCTGCAAAATTACTCAAACACACAAAACACAAACACGAAAAACTACGAAATAGAACGAAATTACAAATGGTACATACTCTACACTTGGGATTTCATCCCAAAACACTAATTGGCGGCTTTAGATGAGATTTCGAGAGGAGTTTCCTCCATCTCGTCCTTGTTTATCGCTCCTCCAATGTAATGCTTCAAACGGTGGCCATTCACCTTCCAACTTCGGCCATCCAACTCATCCATGATCTCAACCGCTCCATACGGAAACACATAGTGAACCATATAAGGTCCCGACCACTTTGATTTCAATTTACCCTCAAATAGCTTCAACCTTGAGTTGTAAAAAAGCACTTTATCCCCCTTACTAAACTCCTTTACCTTCCTTAGCTTCCTATCGTGTAGAACCTTCATTTTCTCCTTGATTCCCAACGATCTAGCATAGGCCGCATCCCTAAGCTCCTCTAGCTCATGGATTTGAAAGAACCGCTTCCTAGCGGCTTCGGTCATATCAACATTCACGGTTTTCAATGCCCAAAGCGCTCTATGCTCTAGCTCTATGGGAAGGTGACAAGCTTTTCCATAGACGATCATAAATGGTGTGGTTCCTAAAGGTGTCTTGTAGGCGGTTCTAAATGCCCACAATGCATCGTCTAGCTTGTCGGACCAATCCTTCCTATTTTTACCCACTGTTTTCTCTAAGATTCATTTAATACCACGATTTGCATTCTCCACTTGTCCACTTGTTTGTGGATGATATGCGATAGACAAACGATGAGTGACTCCGTAGCGTGCAAACAATTTTTCCATCAATGCGTTGCAAAAGTGAGTACCACGGTCACTAATTAAGGCTTTAGGAGTCCCGAATCGGGAAAAGAACTTCTTGAGGAATTTCAAAACTACTCGGGCTTCATTTGTGGGAAGAGCTTGAGCCTCAACCCATTTAGACACATAGTCGATCGCCACGAGTATGTAATGGTTTCCTTTGGAGTTTGGGAAGGGTCCCATGAAATCGATGCCCCAAACGTCAAAAACCTCTACTACTTGTATGGGGTTTTGAGGCATCTCATCTTTGGCGGAAATATTGCCGGTTCGTTGACACGCATCACATGTCTTCATGAACTCAACGGCATCTCTAAGTACGGTAGGCCAATAAAAACCACAATCAAATACCTTTTGAGCGGTGGCATGTGCTCCATGGTGTCCTCCCGTGAGGCCCTCATGCACATGTTTAATGATGTTCCACCCCTCCTCTCTTGACACACAACGTCTAAGAATCCTATCTCCCCATATCCTAAAGAGAAAAGGATCGTCCCAAACATACTTTCTCGACTTACTAATGAATTTCCAACTTTGTTATGTAGTCATTCCTCTCACAATGTTGCCACTAGAAAGATAGTTTGCTAAGTCACAAAACCATGGAAATCCCTCTTTTTCGGCCTCAATAACTCAATGGACTCGTGAGGGAACGTGTCTCCAATCTCCTCCTCACGAATCTCTTCTCTCTTGGGGTCCTCTAGACGTGATAGATGATCGGCCGCAACGTTTTCGGCCCCTCTCTTGTCTCTAATCTCAATATCAAACTCACTAAGTAATAGAATCCACCAAATGAGTCGGGGTTTAGCATCTTTCTTTTGAAAAAGAAAACGTATCGCGGAATGGTCGGTGAAGACTATGGTCTTGGATAACACGAGGTACGAGCGGAATTTGTCAAAAGCAAATACTATGGCTAAGGGTTCTTTTTCCGTGGTGGGATAGTTCTCTTGAGCATCATTTAATGTTTTGCTCGCGTAGTATATGGGATGGAAGTGCTTATCCTTTCTTTGTCCTAATACCGCTCCAACGGCATAGTCACTCGCATCACACATGAGCTCAAACAGTAAGCTCCAGTAGGGCGAGATAAGAATAGGTGCACTAACAAGCTGTTTCTTCAAGAAGTTGAAGGCTTTAAGACATTCTTCGTCAAATACGAATGGAACATCTTTCTCTAGCAAACGGGTCATGGGGCGAGTAATTTTTTAGAAATCCCTAATAAAGCGTCTATAGAAGCCCGCATGCCCTAGAAAGCTCCTAATCGACTTAACACTCGTGGGTGGAGGTAACCTACTAATGGTATCTAGTTTCGCACGATCTACCTCAATACCCTCCCTAGAGATCTTATACCCTAACACAATACCTTCCATCACCATGAAGTGACACTTCTCCCAATTTAGCATAAGCTTCGTTTCCACGTACCGCTTCAACATCCTCTCTAGGTTCTTCAAACACGCATCAAAGGATTCACCATAAACTGAAAAATCGTCCATGAAAACCTCCATGGAACTCTCTATCATGTCTTGAAATATGGCGACCATGCACCGCTGAAAAGTAGCTGGGGCGTCGCACAACCCAAATGGCATGCATCGGTACGCATAGGTGCCATAGGGGCATGTGAAGGTGATCTTATCCTGATCCTCCAGTGCTATGGGGATCTGGAAGTAACCGGAAAAGTCGTCTAGAAAACAATAGAATTGTTGACCGGCCAGACGCTCCAACATTTGATCGATGAAGGGCAATGGGAAATGGTCTTTTCGGGTGACATCATTCAACTTTCGGTAGTCGATGCACACGCGCCACCCCGTGACCGTACGAGAAGGGATAAGCTCATTCTTTTCGTTCATGACAACGGTCATCCCTCCCTTCTTAGGGACAACCTGAGTGGGACTAACCCAAGGTGAATCGGAAATGGGATATATCATCCCGACATCTAGGAGTTTAAGAACCTCCTTCTTCACAACATCTTGCATGTTGGGGTTAAGCCTCTTTTGGGGTTGCACCACTGGTTTATAATCATCCTCCATGAGTATCTGGTGGGTGCAATAAAAAGGGCTAATGCCCTTGATGTCGGACAACCTCCATGCAATGGCCTCTTTGTTGCCCCTCAACACCTCTAACAACCTCACTTTCACACCTTCCTCCAACTTTGATGAGATGATGACGGGTAGCTCGGAACCCTCCCCTAAGAAAGCATACTCTAAATGCGATGGAAGTACCTTAAGCTCTAAGGGTGGGGGTTGGGTGGTGTCCTCACTAAAGGCTAAGACTTCGGGAATTAAAGGAATTCCCTCAACTTCAACTTCCTCTACCCTCTTCAAATCCTCTTCTACCTTCTCTCCTACCACTAAGTCCGCACCACTAATATACTCTAAGCAATGATCGACACATGAGATAAACGAATTCAAGAAGTAGATGGAATGGCAAGGACCACTATAGTCATCCGAACCACTCGGGTGGTTCATGGAACGCTCAATCTCAAAGGTGACTCTCTCCTCACCGACCCTAAGGGTGATCTTACCATCATGAACGTCTATTAGTGCTTTCGCGGTACGTAAGAAAGGACGACCAAGTATAATGGGGACTCTCTCATCCGCTTCCATATCAAGAATTACGAAATCGGCGGGAAACACAAATTTGTCTACCTTAACTAACAAATTCTCAACTATGCCCCTAGGGTATTTAACGGACCGATCGGCTAAGGATAATGTCATTCGGGTAGGTGCAAGCTCTCCTAGGTCTAGCTTCTCATAAAGAGAAAAGGGCATCAAATTGATGCTAGCACCTAAGTCGGCTAAAGCTCTAGTGTTAGTATTACTACCGAATAGACAAGGAATAGTGAAAATACCGGGATCGGTAAGCTTTTCGGGAAGCTTATTTAACACCACTGCTGAACACCCTCCATTCAACGACACATTGGACAACTCCCCTAGCTTCTCTTTATTCCTAAGAAGATCTTTCAAGAATTTTGCATACTTAGGCATCGACTGAAGTGCCTCGATGAAAGGAAGATTTATCTTCAATTGCTTGAAGATGTCTAAAATTTGTCCATATTCCCTTGAATATTTTTGGTTCCTAAGACGTGAAGGGAACGGGACTCTCGAATGGTCAACTAGGGGTGAAGGTCTAACATCTACGGGCGTTTTCTCAACTTGAGACTCACCGGGCTGTGCGGTACTTGCTGGGCTTAGCCTTGTTTGCACTTTTTCGGGAGCCTCCATCTCTATCTCCTCGTCTACAATATCCCCATCCTCATCAACTACTCTCTCCTCAACTATAGGGTTCTCTAAGGTTTTACCACTACGAGTGGTAATAGCTTTTGCATGAGCATTAGGGTTTTGTAAGGTGTTACCCGCAAACTGACCGGGTAATCTCTTCTAGCTTCCTAGACATATCACCTACGACCCTTTGGAGATCTTGAAAAGAGGCTTGATGGTTCTTAAGCATAAGGTCATGTTCACTAAGTGTCTTTTGGGTGGTTTGGTCCCTAACAACTAGTTGGCTCATCATAGCCTCCATTCTCTCTAAACTACCCCCTAGATCATAACTTGGACCTTGACCTGGTTGAACCTGATTAGTTGACCCCCCTTCTTTGACCTGCCCATTGAACCCTTTGTTGAACTGCCCATTTGAACCCCCACCAAAAAGTGAACCTTGACCCCTATTTGGATTTTGAGCTATTTGAAAACCAGGGGGTCCATTTGAGCGAAAATTGTTATTATTAAAGTTATTAAAGTTATTATTATTATTATTATTATTATTATTATTATTATTATTATTATTATTATTATTATTATTATTATTATTATTATTTCGCTAACCCGAACCAAAATTGTTATTATTACCAAACCCGCTAGGTTGACCTCTACCGAAACCTCCTCCTACGAAATCAACTTGTTCCGCACCGACTAGCAATGGACACGCACTCGTATCGTGACTCCCTCGGCAAAACTCACACTTATCTACCTTAGCCTTAATCTCCTTAAGTTCCCTAGTCACGTTTTCCAAAACAGTGGCTAGACTAGGATCCATGGTGACATGGTTCACCCCTCGGGCGGGTGCACTAGTAGTGGTATTAGAATTACCACTTTGATACCGTTGATCGGCTCGCGATTGAGACTGAGACTGGGAAAATGCCTCAAAACGCTCTAAACACTTAGCAACATTAAGAATACCCATCATATGCCCCCCCCCGCGCGCGCGCATTAGTATCAAACCTATCACGAGTCTCTTGGGTGAGACCGTTATAGAATTTCTCACATAGGGCCCAATCGGAAAGACCATGCTCGGAGCAACGAGCACAAAGATTTTGGAAACGCTCCCAAGCAAGGTAATAAGGCTCGTCGGGCTGCATGCGGAAAGCGTGAATCTGATCACGAAGACGTGAGGCCTTCGCGGGTGGAAAGTACTTGTTTAGAAAAGCTTGACGGAGGCCAACCCATGTGGTAAAGGTACCGGTTGGTTGAGAGTCCAACCAAGTAGCCGCACGGCCGGCTAATGAAAATGGGAAGAATTGCAAGTAAGTAGCATCATTAGGGGCACCGTGAAGGCTAAAAGTAGCTAGGATACGGGAGAAACAGTTTATGTGGGCTAGGGCATCCTCGTCCTCGCGGCCATGGAACTGGATGCTATTGGTAATGGCCTGCATGACATAAGATGGAATCTGCCAAGAGTTCTCACTAACTATGGGGGGAACGGTGATAGGTGAAGCAAGACCGGTGAAATTCTGAGTGGCTTGCTGATGGACGGTTTGCCTAGCGTTGGCCATGTGTTCTAAGTTTTCTGGGATGCTAGAAGTGCTAGAAGTAGGGCTATCGGGTGGGGAAACCTTAGGTGAAGTTTTAGGTGAATAGTTTGGTGAAGGTGGTGGGCTTGGAGGTGGGGTGGGTAACGGAGTAGAATCGAAATTAGGAAATTGAGAAGAGGATGAAGAACTAACTTGTGGGCCTTGGCCCAATCGAGACGATGACTCGGTGACTGGCGGCTTTGGCGGTCCGTGCGAGCGCAGATGTGCCATCCACTACAAGCAAAAACCTGAATGTGAGAAAAGCAAACACTAGTCACTAAGACTCAAACTAAAAATAAAAGACAAAGACTCGAAAACAAAACAAGCAGATAGTACGTATATGTCAAACAAGTCTATCAAAGCTAATGAACGCGATTGCCAAGAGTCCCCGGTAACGGCGCCAAAAACTTGATGTGTGCTAAACAGACTATAAAAATTAACTAAATTAGACTCTCTAAGCTAGACACTAAAAAGCTTTAATTCTAGACTCGACCTAAAACCACACAATCGTCAAGTGTACCGATCAATGTAGTATAACCATAGGAAGTCCGGATATTGAACCACGAGACTCTATGTATCACGTAAACTAGACTCTAACAGACTCTGACAGACGCGACTTAAACTTGTTTAATTGTTTTAAGGGGGGGGGGGGTTACGGAAAATATAAGAAATCTATTTAAACTAAAAAAATAAACTAGATCTAAACTAAACACGAAAGAAAACAAAGACGATTCTTATATGAGAAACGAGACCACCTAGACTAGAATCCTGGATTGATTTTAAGAATTACCGATTACGTTAAGTGCATGAATTATGGAACCGGGATCTTAAAGTACTAAACCTATTAAACACCAACTAAGCCCCTCAACCCTTCTCGAGGTGAAACTTATGGCGTTACCTAGGCCGTTAATCCTACCGGTTATTAGACGTCTTTCCAGTTGTCTAATTATTGTGTAAATACCCTAATGTTGACCTACTCTTTTCCAATCATAGATCTAGGGTAGTTTGAATTATTTAACTTGACTAGATATACTAATAAACCGACGGGGAAACTAATTTTCCAAGGACTATCTAAAGCAATTCGTCGGGTAAGACCTATCAATAGCCCCTCACTTTCCATGTATTAGGACTAGCAGAACACTAAAACCTAGCAAATTACTAACAATTACTTCTAGGGGTTATCGGCCGATTCTCCCTAAAGAGTTAAGATTTCTTACGTGATATAGACACTCACCAAAATCTAAAACCCTAGTATGACCCTATGTTGTGATAAAGACCGTCACTAAGAATCATACGAAGCAAATGACAATAATAAACCAAATTAAAGTACGCATGTGCATCAAATCAATAAAACAAACTCTTTACTAAACACAATCAATCCATAATATTCATGCAAATAACGAAAACGGTAAAAACTTTATATCAATCCATTCATCAAGTCTAGGTGGCTTATATGTTTAGCCGAGCATGTTAATAAATGAAAACAAATCAAAGATGTCTAACAAAGAATTCATGATAACAAGTTTCAAGAAAGAAATCGACAAAACAAGGGATTGGAAAACCCGAGAAAGTCTTCGATTCTTCTTCCCGAATTCGTACCACTGATTCGTATGCTTCAAGATCTTCAAATCGGCTCCAAGAATGCTCCAAGATCGCCCAAGTTGCTCTCCAATTCGTAATTCGGGTTAATGAATGATTTTCTTGGGTTTTTATAACAAACCCTAATTAGCAGCCAATTTTGACCGTCGACTACCCCCGTCGCGTCGCGGACGGGGATTTCCTTTCAGCGTCGCGTGGCGCGACGATTTAAATATTCCGAAATTCATTTGTTTATTGTAGCGTTACGCGAAGGGACTCCAGTTTAGCCGTGGCGCGACGCCACGACACTTTTTTCACAGCCTGTTGCTCAATTTTTCCAGAATAAGCTCTCCAAAAACTTCACAAATAATTCTAACTCTTTTGAACTCGTTTCGGGACTTGGTGTTTCAGCATTTTGACTCGTTTCCACTCAATTTTCAGCAACCTGGAAAACACAATTTTATCAATAGTATGCACTTTCTAACTAAAACGAAACTAAAAAGTATGAGAAATTATACAAACTATACACGAATAAAGGTTGTATTTTGCAATACATCAGCGCTAAAGTATAGTTAAGACACTATGAGATCTATGTTATGTGTCTAGCATACACGTTGGTGTGTATCACCCATTAACTAGATGTTATACTTGTTAACTTTGATGATGTAACTTTGAATCATGACGAACCGTTGGTGATTCGTATAAGTTTATAGAAAATATATTTATAAAATAAATATATATTTATTGTGGGTGTAAATGAAACTCATCATTGTATTCCAACCTTGGAATCCATGTCCGGGATTGTAAAATGGCAACTTATTCTTACCCGAAAACCGACATGATTGTAATGTGTGTATATATATATATAGGGAGGAGTTCATGCGAGAACCACCCTTATTGCGAGAACCAATGTGAAGACAACCTAAAATAGCTAAAAAAACCTTAAAAAAAACCTAAAAAAACCTAACCCCCCCCCCCCCCCAAGCTAAATGCTAAAAACTAAAACCCCAAAAAAACCTAACCCCCCTCCCCCAAAAACCTAAACCCCCTCCCCCACCCCCCAAAAACCTAAACCCCCCCCCCCCCCCCAAGCTAAAATGCTAAAAACTAAACCCCAAAAAAACCTTAAAAAATCTAAAAAAAATCTAAAATTTTTTGTTTTTTTTTAATATTTTTTATGCTCAAATCGCTACTTTTAGTGGCAAAAAAAAATTTTAAATTTTTTTTTTTGCTTCGAAAAGTAGCGATTTTTATATAAAAAATATTAAAAAAAAATTTGAGTGATTTTTAGCTATTTTTAGGCATTTTTGGTTGTGTTCACATTGGTTCTCGCAATAAGAGGTGGTTCTCGCATGATCTTCTCCCTATATATATATATATAAATATATATATATATATATATATATATATATATATATATATATATATATATATATATATATATATATGTGTGTGTGTGTGTTAGTAAATAATCCCGTGAGTTTTATCGTGTCTGTGTCTTTGTTTTGAAAACCGAAAGTGGTTTTTGTGACAACCGTCACCAAATTGGAAGCATCGGGGATGATTTGGGACAATTCTTATCAAGGACAGACGATTAGAGCTGCCAGGATCGATTAGAATTGTTTATTCGGTTTGTTTTGATCTTTTGTTTTAAAGAATTAAACAATGTTAGACGTGATTCTTTTCTTTATTTTTCTGGGTTCATTGGATTTAATGAGTTGCTAAAATTCTAAAGCTACATAGGTTAGGATGATTGTTAATTGAATTGATTGTTCTTAGGTTTGATTATGCGTATGTTTGATTACTATTCAAAGATCTTGTCTTTTATGCTTGCTTAATGGTGATGCGTTCTAATAGCTTGATTTTATCTTTCTTGATTCCTGCGAATTTGTTGATCTGAGTGAGTTGTAAATCATTTAGGTTAATGTTGATTCATGCTAGATTTTATTACCGTGTGTGGTAGAGTTTAGACGGTTGGGATAGGAATAGCGGCGGAGGGATTGAGTTTGATAATTGACAAAGACTAGAATTCTACCTAGTCTTGAGACCGGGAGGTAATAGATTAATTGGACTCCCCCTGTTCTATTGGATCCCCCCCCGTTCCATTGGTTGTTAGGTTTCGATAGTCGGAAATTACGTTTCTCCTTTCACTCGTGGTTTAGTGTTTCTAGGTTAGTAATTGGTTTAGACAATGTTGACTCGTGTTCTGGGGTTATAGGTCCCAATCTTTCACAAGACTATAGTTGGTAGATTCAAAAGATGAACCTTCTTTAGAGTACTTTAGTGATCTGTATTGTGGTGAGACCGGAAGGAGATCCACATTATATTCTTGTGAGCTTTATTAGCCTTTAGGATCCGTTTGAGAGTTAAGTGAGACCAGGAGGTGATCCAGATTTTCCTTAGTCATGAGGGTGTGATCATTAGAGCCAACTTCATACGTTAGTCATTCCTAAAAGCGGTTTTGTCAGTTGATAGGATTTTGAGCCTTGGTAGTCATCTTACACATATATGATATCTTTCGTGTCCAATCGTGTTTAGTTTGTGTAACACCTCGAAAATTCACGTCCTATAATGTGTTGGCACGTGTCATAAAGTTTGAACGTGTGAAAGAATGTTATAAAAGGACTAAAGTTGACAAACATGGAAAGTATGTGATTTTACGGGTTCTAAATGTCAATAGTGAATAAATATACTTCAAAATAACCCTACATGATGTTTATAACATCAAACGAATAAATCATGGATCATACGAAGCAAAAAGTGAGTGATTACAAACTACAGGGGCTAAATGTGTCAACATGTTTAAATTATACCTCTGAGTGACCTTTTGACAAACCCGAAGCTTTGTAAATGTTAATTATGCTCACTAGAATGCATGATATACATTTCATAAAGTTTCGTTATCGTATGAGAAAGTTATGATCAAATTCGTGTGCGAGGGGTTAAAGTGCAAACATTGAAAGATAAGACTTTTTCGGGTTAACCGGAAGTGTTCAGGGACTTGGCAAAGTGGGTATAAGTCCTAAAGCCCTTGTGGGTAAATATAAGGGGGTCAAAATGCAAGAAATAACCCTAGTTGCCCCTTCGTGAAGCCAAAGGTCAAATTGCAAAACAAAAAGAAAATGTAAAATCTGAAGTTAAGGCCCAGGCGGCCCGCGTGGTGTTCGGCTAATCATGAGGCGGGCCGCGTCAGCCTCCCAGAACCGAGAAACAAGGCTGTTGTCTGCCATGAGCTTTGTGCGAGACCTTTACCCGATTTTTCACATCTCCTGGCCCCTAAAACACCCCCTAAGCATCTAGGACACATGTTGGGAGGTTGTGGTCAGCTCTAGACTTAGTTGTCAACCAATTGTGGTGCCTAAATCCACTATATAAGACCATTAGTTGCAACAATCATTCTTCACACTTCATCTGCATTTGTGGATCATTCTGGAGCTCAAGCCTGCTTCCAAGTGATCATATCTCGTGCATAGGACTCTTGTAAGTCTGCTAGTCCTTCTTTAATTGAGTTTAGCTTGTTTAATTAGCTAAAAGTCAAACCATCGTAATTACGGTTTGACTTCGAGATTAGTCAATAATGGCTCATTCATATCTCGAATTAAAAGTAGTTATATGTTGGTATTTATGTGGGTAATAAAACCTCAAAAGGGTTTCCCCTGATCACCACTTTAACCAGGTCAAAAGTCGGGTCAAACTTATATTTAAAAAGTCAACAGGAAGCTTAAAATGCCATTTATGCATAATTAGCAATGTAGATCATATACAACCTGTTGGATCATTGTTATAATTTAGTAATAAGTGTAAGAACATGTCTAAACATGTTCAACCCGACAAATTCCTGTAATTACCCGGTTCGGAACCGAAAGTCACATAGTTTGACTTTCACTTTGACTTTCAGTTCTGACCCATTTAGGCATGTTTTATAAATGCCTCAGAGCTTTAATTGGACTAGGTTACATGTTAGAATAACCCTCTGTGATGTTACACCTTGGCTCATTAGTTATCCAATTAATATGCATGTTTCCGTTAATTGTTCATATGTTGACCGTTATGCCCTTATTACCTTAAAACGTGATTTATGAAAATGTAAAAGTGTAGAAACCTTAATTACTGATATATAAACTTGTATGAAAAGTTTTACATCAGTTTGACTTGTAGATTAAGAGTTATGCTCATTATCGCAAATTTAAAGCTTTATGTTAATAAAACGGCGTAATTAGCGTATAGCCTAGTTAAGCCTACTTTTTGGTATCAAACTTAATACCCACTGATGTAATATATTATTTTGGGATTTTTAAAGATTTTTAATTGATTTTAGGCTGAGCATAACTAGTAGTCGTAGGCTTAATCCGGTAATTGTCGGTTTTGCCCTTACGGGCCATAAAATGAGTTTTACATATCTAAACGACTCCAAACCTTTTGCTACTGATCACATATGATAAATAAAGTATTTTAAGCCTTCTAGAAATATAAAAATATCAGATTTAAGTATCGAACCTGGAAATGGCCTTTAATCGCCTTATTAAGCGCTTTTAACGCATAGTATGTATTAAAATTATATTGAGCATACCCGGGTTGATACCTACTGATATATGAGGAAAATTATAATATTTTAACAGTAAGCAAAGTTTGATAAACTCAGACTCCAGTTTTGAGCTTTTCGGCTTATGTGAAATTACCAAAATACCCCTACGGGGCATAGTTTGGTTAAAAAATGATAAGTCTCACATATATGCTTTATCTTACTGTTATAACTCATTAACTTGAGTATATTTACTGATTTCATCAGACCTGTAACTCGGTTAATCACTTAAACGCTTTTATAAACTTTTAAATGACCAAACTACCCCTACGGGGCCTAGTTTGGGTTTAAACACGTTTCGGGCATAATGAAAGACATCTTACTGATGTCACAACATATTTGAGGCATAATTAACTTAGGTAACCTGTATATAGCTCTCATGATTACCCGTCACGATCATTACGCGTACGGTTCAGTTTATGTAACAAGTTTACATAAATTAGCCGAAACGGGTCAAACCTTAACGGTTTTATCTCAAAATCCAGAATGTGAATAATAAACCCATATTAAACAAGCCTTCAAACTTGTCGGGTCTAAATCACATTCTATTCGATCTTCGCTTAATCGTGCGTACGAACCGTATCTTGAAACTAGCCGGTCTAAGCTTGAGCTTAATAAAAGGCCGTTAGAATTCTAATAGGTTATTATAAACCTTCGTTCCAGATTAGGAGGACCAGTAAAAGCTACGTGCATTTTGCTTATTGTGATTAATACTTGCTCAGGTAAATACTTTTGACTTATTTTCCCTATACGGGCTTGGGTTACGGTATATAGCATACCGCTTGATCGGGCATCAAATCTCCACCGTTAAAGTGGGTAGTTGAATAATTTGATCGGCTCGTTTAAACAGTCTTGTTACTTAAAGCCTTTGGGGGGTTAATGACCATGTCCCGGATATCCTTGGCATCATTTTATGAAATGGCCACGACTTAAGCGCGGGGTGTAGGCGTACACCCGTCAGTGCACAAAAGAATATGGTGGTGTGTCTATTGATCTTTAACCCGGACAAGATCCGGGCTACTGAACGCACAAGTAACATGTAATTCGTTCACAAGATTATAATATTAAATAATTCTCCCAAGTTATAAAAATGTTTATGCCATGTGCATCCAAACCAATTTTAAATCATTTTCCAAAATGAGTCAGTTGATTGTATTTACCAGTGTAAACTGACGTATTTTCCCAAAAAGACTGAATGCAGGTACTAAACGAAATTGGCTGGATTGTCTCCTTAGCATCAATAAAAAGTCTCGCAAGCTTAGGATGCCTGAAGTCTGTTGAACTATTGTTTCATATTTTATTTCGATCCATTCTGTGGATAAACATCCGAACGTTGTGATACTTGATATTACAATAATTTATTCGGTTGTATCATATTTTAAATTGCTTCCGTTGTGCATATTTTTATATTGTGTTGTTTGACTATAACGTTACCAACCATGACGTCACGATACTCCCCACCGGGCCCACCGGTGACACGTGGAAATCGGGGTGTGACAGGTTGGTATCAGAGCCAACACTGAGTGAATTAAACACTAGCCTTTTGTGTTTAATCTCAGTTACACAATTGCACATATCTAAACTTTCGAGTCTAGACATATAACATAGGACAAATTCCACTTTGTTTGGTTTTGTGTTGTCCTTTATTTTATTTATTTCTTGTCGTTATCTTATGCTATTTTGACAGGATTAACGAAATGCCTCCAAGATTTTTCCGTAGAAGGGGACGAGGAAAGGGGCCGATCACCGCCCCCAATGACAATGAGGCGGGACCTTCAAATGTTCGAGCTCCGTCTACCACGGAGAGTGACGATCCACGCCAAAACAGAAGAAACCTATTTGAGCCGGCTAGACGGTCGGTTTCTCATAGCTCGACACCTCCGGTCCAAAACCCTTATGGACCACAGCCAGATTATGAGCCCAACAATCCGCAGCCCTCCTACATACCACTTCAGCGATCTTTATTGCATCATTCGTTTGGTGACCCCACACCCATCTTCCGAGGCCAATTTAATCTGGCCAATTACCTATCAGAACCCATGGGTTTTAACCCACTGGGGCCAGACGATCACTTCTCCGGTGATAATGCGGATGACATGGACGAGGATACGGACCCCGTCGCACCTGCAAGTGGTACCCCAAACCATCCGATCGAAATCTCCGACGGATCTCCATTCCACGGATCACCTTATGTTGGTCCGGATAGCTTCCAGGCAATGTTCACCAGGCACGAGTGGTACTATACACCCCCTCACCATTCGTCGCCTCATGAGCAGCAGCAGCCGCAGCAGCAGCAGCGTCATCAAGATTCCTCTGAGGATCACCGATTTGTGGCAGTTACGCCACCACCTCCACCGCCACCAGTACAGCCGGCACCTCCTCAACCGCCAAGGCGTAGGAGAACTGGTGCCCGAATGTCGTCACGAGCAAGGGACTTCCATTTCAGTTCCCCACGTCAGTCCAGTGCCAGTCACTATCCGCCACACCAGGAGGACCCACAAATGGGTGGACCTTCCCAACCAGCTGTTCCACAGCCACAGCCGATGGGTTTTGACAACCCAATACCAGCATATACGGGTTCCATGGCATACAACCCGTTTGAACCGCCAAATCACCACAATTATGGTTACACGGAGGCCGACCCTTACATGGTCGCGGCAAACTACAACACCCAAGGACCCTATGGAGATCCATGGGGAGTAGGGTACCCAACACATGGGTACCAGATACCTCCTAGGCCTATTATTCGGACTCATTCGCAGCCGCCTAGGTTCTCTCCACCTGAGCATGAAGAACTCCTTCAGAGGTTGAATCAAGTTGAACGGGTAGTTCACGAGGACCGCAGGGAGAGACAGACTTTCTTCCAAGGATTAGTAGGATTGATCAAAGGGAAGAACAAGAAGGATCATTGAATCCTTCCATTTTCTGTATAAGCCCCTGCGTGGGTGTATTTGGTTGTTAAGCCCCTATGTGGGTATGTATGTGTGATGATTTGACCCCTGCGTGGGTCTGTTTTCCGTTAGCCCCTGCGTGGGCAAGTACTTGTTTAAAACCCCTGCGTGGGTAAGTTGTTATTTGAAAAGACCCGTTTAGGGCAGCGTGTAATATTATGTATAATTAATGGAATGTTGGTTTTTTAAATTTCATGTTTGCCTTATGTGCATAAATAATTTATATATGAAATAAATAAATCAAAATCATTCCTTTTGAAAATAATCTGCCTATGTAAATTTTTAAAATAAGAATCTTAAAGTGTGAAACCTAGTCTGAGTGTCCTTATAAAGACCTGACCATGATGGTAAGACCTGTGTAAAAGATTCAAATCCCTGTTAACATCTGAAAACATGTTAACGCTCCCGGCAGATGTGATGCATTTAAAATCACACGCATTATTATTATGTAAGGATCTTTCTAAAGATTCCAAACCCAACTTAATGATCTCTGAATCATGGGTTAAATCATCACTTAAGATGATCATATCTTACCATATGTGGTATTATGATGCCTACGGGCCCAGCTCACTTCCATATGAGCCAAGAGACAGTGGTAGCTATGACTCCCTGTCTGATAAGGGTAATGAACTAGGTTCAAACCTTAAAAGTCTTGATTCTCTGAAATCATAGCTTATAATTTAAATTGTCCATGTGACTAAGCCTTATGTGCTAATATATATTGTTATTGTTTATAATTAGGATAAATTTAATTGAAATCCTAAATTAATACGATTTATAAATTAACCAAATATAGTCTCGGTACCATGGTTAATGAATTGCCATAAAAGACAATTCCATAAACTCCCAAATAAACTATTGTCCTTGTTTTCTGCAACAGTTCAATTTTAAATGGCTAACTCAGACGAGGTTAATAGCCATCCAGTGGAGGTTAATAATGAAGCCCGAATTAATCTAACGGGTGCTGAATTAAAAGCGATCATAGACGGCGCTGTTACACAGGCTTTGGAAAGGCAGTATGAAGAGTACAGTGGGACTCGTAGTAGGACCCAATCTACACAGCCTTCAAAGCCACCGTCCAAGAAGGACGACCCGAAGAAAAACGATGATCGACGCTCCTCGAACCAGAGTGCTCCATCTCAGCAGGTTATACGTAATCAAGGGCCCCGTGACAAGGGTTGCTCGTATAAATATTTTGTTTCTTGCATGCCCCGGGATTTCACTGGGGAGAAGGGAGCCATTGACTGTATGACATGGCTGGATGAGATGGATACGGTTGTAGACATCAGCGGATGTGCTGAGAGAGACGTGGTCAAGTTTGTGTCGCAGTCTTTTAAGGGTGAAGCGTTAGCATGGTGGAGATCTCTGATTGAGGCCACCGGAAAAATCCCATTGTATAATATGTCATGGGATCAATTTGTTGCCCTTATCAAGGAAAATTTATGCCCTCAGCATGAGGTGGAGAAGATAGAGTCTGATTTTCTATCCTTGGTGATGACAAACCTCGACTGTCAAGCTTACCTAACGAGCTTCAACACTATGTCTCGGTTGGTTCCATACCTGGTAACCCCGGAACCAAAACGGATAGCTCGTTTTATAGGTGGTTTAGCCCCCGAGATCAAGGCAAGCGTAAAGGCTTCTCGGCCAGCTACTTTTAGATCAGTAGCTGACATTTCCTTATCCCTCACTCTGGATGCGGTCAGGCAGAGATCGCTGAGGAATAAGGAGGCTGAGAAGAGAAAGCGTGAAGATGATGGTTCACGAAGGTCGAGCAAGAAACACCGTGGGAACGGTGACAACAAGAAAGGATCTGACTCAAGGAAAGAGGGGCATAATTCTGGTGAGAAGCCCAGGTGCAAAATTTGCAAGAAGCAGCACTATGGAAAGTGCAGACTTGAGTCAAACTCACAGACTCAGTCAAAATCTTATGCGTGTGGTATTTGCAAGTCCACGGATCACAAAACCTTGGATTGCAAGAAGATAAAAGACGCAACGTGCTACCATTGCAATGAAAAGGGCCACATTAAAACCAACTGCCCTAAGTACAACAAGAAGCCTGAAGAGGCTAAGAAGACTAATGCTAGAGTCTTCAGAATGGATGCCAAAGAAGCTGTGCAAGACGATAATGTCATAACATGTACCTTCCTTGTAAATGACGTCTATGCTAGAGTACTATTTGATTCAGGCGCTGATAAGTCTTTCGTAGATCATAAATTTTGTGAATTGCTGAAATTACCTGTCAAAGCCTTAAAAGTGAATTATGAGGTAGAGTTAGCGGATGGAACCATAGAAACCGTTTCAACCGTGTTAGATGGATGTGTTATATCCATTAAGAACCATTCTTTTCCTCTGTCTCTACTTCCATTTAAGTTGGCCGGTTTTGACATAGTTCTGGGTATGGACTGGTTATCTCATAACCAGGCCCAAATTGTCTGTAACATGAAGCAAGTAGTGATAAAGACTCCGTCTGGTGAATCGCTTACCATTCGGGGAGATACCCAGTATGGGCTACCTGAGCAAGCGACTATGCTCAAGGCTTCAAAATGTTTAAAGAGGGGTTGTGTCATCTACATGGCACAAGTGATTATTGATGAGCCCAAACCAAAGATAGAAGACATCCCTGTCATCTCTGAATTCCCAGAAGTTTTTCTGGAAGAACTACCTGGTTTGCCACCAGATAGGCAAGTGGAATTCAGGATTGATATCATCCCCGGAGCAGCACCAGTTACCAGAGCACCCTATAGGTTGGCTCCAACGGAGATGAAAGAATTGAGGACACAGCTAGATGAACTGCTAGCTAAAGGTTTCATTAAACCTAGTTCGTCTACTTGGGGAGCGCCAGTCCTGTTTGTAAAGAAGAAGGATGGATCGATGCGTCTGTGCATCGACTATCGTGAGCTTAATAAGGTCACGATCAAGAATAGGTATCCTTTGCCTAGGATCGACGATCTGTTCGATCAGTTACAAGGGGCCAGTTATTTCTCGAAGATTGATTTGAGGTCAGGCTACCATCAACTGAAGGTCAGAGATGAAGACGTTCACAAGACTACATTTAGGACTCGTTACGGTCACTACGAGTTCCTGGTAATGCCTTTTGGGCTCACTAATGCACCAGCCGCTTTCATGGATCTCATGAATCGCGTCTGCAAGCCTTACTTAGATAAATTCGTCATCGTTTTCATCGACGACATTCTTATCTACTCAAAGAATCAAGCTGACCATGAGAAACACCTTCGATGTATTCTCAAACTCCTGCAACAGGAGAAGCTCTATGCCAAATTCTCCAAGTGTGAATTTTGGCTACGAGAGGTCCAATTTCTTGGACATGTGGTTAGCGAGCGTGGTATCCAAGTGGATCCCGCTAAGGTTGAAGCAGTTATGAACTGGCAAGAGCCTAAGATGCCTACAGAGATTCGTAGCTTCCTGGGATTGGCAGGATATTACAGGCGTTTCATCGAAAATTTTTCAAGGATTGCTGCACCCCTAACTTCCTTGACTAAGAAGAAAGTAAAGTTCATTTGGGGCCCTAAGCAGCAAGAGTCCTTTGATATTCTGAAGCAAAAGTTGAGCAACGCCCCAGTACTGACATTGCCAGATGGAATAGAAGAATTTGTGGTTTATTGTGATGCTTCACACACTGGCATGGGGTGTGTGCTTATGCAGAAAGGTAAAGTTATTGCCTACGCTTCACGACAATTGAAAGTGCATGAAAAGAATTACACCACCCATGATTTGGAGCTGGGTGCCGTTGTATTCGCACTGAAGCTTTGGAGGCATTATCTTTATGGAATTAAGTGTGTGATTTATTCTGATCACAAGAGCCTCCAACACCTGTTTAATCAGAAAGAGCTAAACATGAGGCAACGCCGTTGGATGGAGACCTTGAATGACTATGATTGTGAAATCAAGTACCATCCCGGCAAGGCGAATGTAGTCGCTGATGCCTTAAGTCGAAAGGAGAGGGTAAAACCCATCCGGATCAATGCCAAGTGCATGGAGATAAAGAATAATTTGATTGAAAGAGTATTGGCTGCACAGAAGGAAGCTGTGTTGGAAGCTAACTATCCTAATGAAAAGTTAGGAGTAACTGAGGAGCAGTTAACTCTTAGCAAGGACGGAATTCTACGATTAAATGGACGAATATGGGTTCCAATTTATGGGGGACTTCGAGATGTCATCCTCCAGGAAGCCCATAGTTCCAAATACTCCGTTCATCCTGGAGCTGATAAGATGTACCAGGATCTAAAGGCAAATTATTGGTGGATAGGCTTGAAAAAGTCTGTGGCCACCCATGTAGCTAAATGCTTGACATGTGCGCAAGTCAAAGCCGAGCATAAAAAACCGTCAGGTTTGCTACAACAGCCTGAACTTCCTACGTGGAAGTGGGAAATGGTGACGATGGATTTTATCACCAAGTTGCCAAAGACAAGGAAAGGAAATGACACAATATGGGTTATAGTTGATAGACTGACTAAGTCAGCACATTTCTTATCCATCAAGGAGACTTATAGCTCCGATATGTTAGCCCAGTTATACGTTGATAAGATTGTAGCCTTGCACGGCATACCTGTAGCTATTATCTCTGATAGAGATACTAGATACACGTCACATTTTTGGAAGAGCTTCCAGCAATCTTTGGGCACACGTTTGAACTTTAGTACGGCTTACCATCCTCAGACAGACGGTCAGAGTGAGCGTACTATTCAAACGTTGGAAGACATGCTGCGTGCATGTGCGATCGATTTGGGTGGTAGTTGGGATAAGAACCTACCGTTAATCGAATTCTCCTACAACAATAGCTACCACACCAGCATCAAAGCTGCGCCTTTTGAGGCATTATACGGTAGAAAGTGTAGATCGCCCGTCTGTTGGGCGGAAGTTGGAGATGTCCAGTTATCAGGACCAGAGATCGTGTTCAAAACGACGGACAAGATTGTCCAGATTCGTGACCGACTCAAAGCTGCCCGGGATAGGCAGAAGAGTTACGCTGATCCTAAGCGTAAAGATTTTCACTTCGAAGTAGGTGACAAAGTCCTACTTAAAGTATCACCCTGGAAAGGAGTGATGCGGTTTGGTAAGAAAGGCAAGCTAAGCCCGAGATACATAGGACCTTTCGAGGTTATCGAACGTGTCGGGTCAGTTGCCTATAAGTTAAACTTACCAGAAGAGCTCAGTGGAATTCACAATGTGTTCCACATTTGCAATCTGAAAAAGTGTTTCGCTGACGAATCACTGGTTATGCCACATACAGATGTGCATATAGACAAGAGCTTGAAATTTTTTGAAAAACCTATGTCGATTGAAGATCGACAGGTTAAGAAGCTTCGAAGGAAGCATGTACCTATTGTAAAGGTCAAATGGGATGCCCGTAGAGGTCCCGAATACACGTGGGAGGTTGAATCCAGGATGAAAGAAAAGTACCCTTACTTATTTCAGTAAATCTCGGGTCGAGATTTATTTTAAGGGGGTGAGGATGTAACACCTCGAAAATTCACGTCCTATAATGTGTTGACACGTGTCATAAATTTTGAACGTGTGAAAGAATGTTATAAAAGGACTAAAGTTGACAAACATGGAAAGTATGTGATTTTACGGGTTCTAAATGTCAACAGTGAATAAATATACTTCAAAATAACCCTACATGATGTTTATAACATCAAACGAATAAATCATGGATCATACGAAGCAAAAAGTGAGTGATTACAAACTACAGGGGCTAAATGTGTCAACATGTTTAAATTATACCTCTGAGTAACCTTTTGACAAACCCGAAGCTTTGTAAATGTTAATTATGCTCACTAGAATGCACGATATAAATTTCATAAAGTTTCGTTATCGTATGAGAAAGTTATGATCAAATTCGTGTGCGAGGGGTTAAAGTGCAAACATTGAAAGATAAGACTTTTTCGGGTTAACCGGAAGTGTTCAGGGACTTGGCAAAGTGGGTATAAGTCCTAAAGCCCTTGTGGGTAAATATAAGGGGGTCAAAATGCAAGAAATAACCCTAGTTGCCCCTTCGTGAAGCCAAAGGTTAAATTGCAAAACAAAAAGAAAATGTAAAATCTGAAGTTAAGGCCCAGGCGGCCCGCGTGGTGTTCGGCTAATCGTGAGGCGGGCCGCGTCAGCCTCCCAGAACCGAGAAACAAGGCTGTTGTCTGCCATGAGCTTTGTGCGCGACCTTTACCAGATTTTTCACATCTCCTGGCCCCTAAAACACCCCCTAAGCATCTAGGACACATGTTGGGAGGTTGTGGTCAGCTCTAGACTTAGTTGTCAACCAATTGTGGTGCCTAAATCCACTATATAAGACCATTAGTTGCAACAATCATTCTTCACACTTCATCTGCATTTGTGGATCATTCTGGAGCTCAAGCCTGCTTCCAAGTGATCATATCTCGTGCATAGGACTCTTGTAAGTCTGCTAGTCCTTCTTTAATTGAGTTTAGCTTGTTTAATTAGCTAAAAGTCAAACCGTCGTAATTACGGTTTGACTTCGAGATTAGTCAATAATGGCTCAGTCATATCTCGAATTAAAAGTAGTTATATGTTGGTATTTATGTGGGTAATAAAACCTCAAAAGGGTTTCCCCTGATCACCACTTTAACCAGGTCAAAAGTCGGGTCAAACTTATATTTAAAAAGTCAACAGGAAGCTTAAAATGCCATTTATGCATAATTAGCAATGTAGATCATATACAACCTGTTGGATCATTGTTATAATTTAGTAATAAGTGTAAGAACATGTCTAAACATGTTCAACCCGACAAATTCCTGTAATTACCCGGTTCAGAACCGAAAGTCACATAGTTTGACTTTCACTTTGACTTTCAGTTCTGACCCGTTTAGGCATGTTTTAGAAATGCCTCAGAGCTTTAATTGGACTAGGTTACATGTTAGAATAACCCTCTGTGATGTTACACCTTGGCTCATTAGTTATCCAATTAATATGCATGTTTCCGTTAATTGTTCATATGTTGACCGTTATGCCCTTATTACCTTAAAACGTGATTTATGAAAATGTAAAAGTGTAGAAACCTTAATTACTGATATATAAACTTGTATGCAAAGTTTGACATCAGTTTGACTTGTAGATTAAGAGTTATGCTCATTATCGCAAATTTAAAGCTTTATGTTAATAAAACGGCGTAATTAGCGTATAGCCTAGTTAAGCCTACTTTTTGGTATCAAACTTAATACCCACTGATGTAATATATTATTTTGGGATTTTTAAAGATTTTTAATTGATTTTAGGCTGAGCATAACTAGTAGTCGTAGGCTTAATCCGGTAATTGTCGGTTTTGCCCTTACGGGCCATAAAATGAGTTTTACATATCTAAACGACTCCAAACCTTTTGCTACTGATCACATATGATAAATAAAGTATTTTAAGCCTTCTGGAAATATAAAAATATCAGATTTAAGTATCGAACCCGGAAATGGCCTTTAATCGCCTTATTAAGCGCTTTTAACGCATAGTATGTATTAAAATTATATTGAGCATACCCGGGTTGATACCTACTGATATATGAGGCAAATTATAATATTTTAATAGTAAGCAAAGGTTGATAAACTCAGACTCCAGTTTTGAGCTTTTCGGCTTATGTGAAATTACCAAAATACCCCTACGGGGCATAGTTTGGTTAAAAAATGATAAGTCTCACATATATGCTTTATCTTACTGTTATAACTCATTAACTTGAGTATATTTACTGATTTCATCAGACCTGTAACTCGGTTAAACACTTAAACGCTTTTATAAACTTTTAAATGACCAAACTACCCCTACGGGGCCTAGTTTGGGTTTAAACACGTTTCGGGCATAATGAAAGACATCTTACTGATGTCACAACATATTTGAGGCATAATTAACTTAGGGAACCTGTATATAGCTCTCATGATTACCCGTCACGATCATTACGCGTACGGTTCAGTTTATGTAACAAGTTTACATAAATTAGCCGAAACGGGTCAAACCTTAACGGTTTTATCTCAAAATCCAGAATGTGAATAATAAACCCATATTAAACAAGCCTTCAAACTTGTCGGGTCTAAATCACATTCTATCCGGTCTTCTCTTAATCGTGCGTACGAACCGTATCTTGAAACTAGCCGGTCTAAGCTTGAGCTTAATAAAAGGCCGTTAAAATTCTAATAGGTTATTATAAACCTTCGTTCCAGATTAGGAGGACCAGTAAAAGCTACGTGCATTTTGCTTATTGTGATTAATACTTGCTCAGGTAAATACTTTTGACTTATTTTCCCTATACGGGCTTGGGTTACGGTATATAGCATACCGCTTGATCGGGCATCAAATCTCCACTGTTAAAGTGGGTAGTTGAATAATTTGATCGGCTCGTTTAAACAGTCTTGTTACTTAAAGCCTTTGGGGGGTTAATGACCATGTCCCGGATATCCTTGGCATCATTTTACGAAATGGCCACGACTTAAGCGCGGGGTGTAGGCGTACACCCGTCAGTGCACAAAAGAATATGGTGGTGTGTCTATTGATCTTTAACCCGGACAAGATCCGGGCTACTGAACGCACAAGTAACATGTAATTCGTTCACAAGATTATAATATTAAATAATTCTCCCAAGTTATAAAAATGTTTATGCCATGTGCATCCAAACCAATTTTAAATCATTTTCCAAAATGAGTCAGTTGATTTTATTTACCAGTGTAAACTGACGTATTTTACCAAAAAGACTGAATGCAGGTACTAAACGAAATTGGCTGGATTGTCTCCTTAGCATCAATAAAAAGTCTCGCAAGCTTAGGATGCCTGAAGTCTGTTGAACTATTGTTTCATATTTTATTTCGATCCGTTCTGTGGATAAACATCCGAACGTTGTGATACTTGATATTACAATAATTTATTCGGTTGTATCATATTTTAAATTGCTTCCGCTGTGCATATTTTTATATTGTGTTGTTTGACTATAACGTTACCAACCATGACGTCACGATACTCCCCACCGGGCCCACCGGTGACACGTGGAAATCGGGGTGTGACAGTTTGCTTGCTTGTCTTCGTATTTACTGCTTTCTTAACTAGTTAACCCCCCCCCCCCCCCCCCATGCCAACAAATCAATTAAAAAAGTTTGTTAGTTAGTAGTCAGAGTCTAGTTAGGTTTGTAGAGTACTTTTGGCCTTGTAGGGTAATTATCAAAATTACACTACCCCCCCCCCCCCCACCCCCAACCCCCAACCCCCCAAAAACCTAAATAAACCTAACCCCACCCAAACTAAAAGCTAAAAACTAAATCATAAAGCTAAACCGTATAACTAAATGCTAACAAAATTACTCTACAAGATCAAAATTACTCTACAGGATCATTTTACAAATTTACTCTATAAAAGATCAAAATTACTCTATAAGATCATTTTACAAAATTACTCTACAAGATCAAAATTACTCTACAGGATCATCTATAAAGTAATTTTGAATTGTATGTTTTTTTTGATAAACTTGCAGTGTAATTTTGATTCACTTGTAAAAGTAATTTTGATGCAGAGTAATTTTACAAAATTACTCTACAAAAGATCAAAATTACTCTACAAGAGTAATTTTGATAGTTACTCATAATTACAAAAATGACACCGTGTTTTTTTTATCTTTTCCTTCAGTTCATATGTTTAGTACGATAAGTTTATTTGTATTTGTATTTAATCTTTATCCTAAATATAAAAGCTGCAAAGTTACATACAAATATATTTTAAAGATATGGGTATCCTATTGGGTATGAAAAAAACATTTATCGGGTATAGGCTATAACGGGTTCCGGGTATTTTTGGTATAAATCGGGTACGGTTTTTGGTACATGTATTAAGCTTAAAATTTATATCTTCTCTATACCCTACGGGTAGGATCGGATTCAGTTACAGATATAAAATACCCTGATACAAAAATAATCGGTTTTGGTTTTTTTTTCTTAAGTCCATTCTGGGTATGGGTTTTTTTGTGCACCTCTTAAAAAGGTATGCTATTGATGGGCCTGTTTCAATGAACTTCATGGGCCTATGGGAATCAAGAAACCGATTCACATATTCTTCCCCAAACGGGGTTTCGTTTTTGGCTATTTTCGTTGAATTCTTACGAAGATCTAACTTCAGTCAACAACTACTGAAGTGATCTTTGAGTATCAAATTCTGTTTATTTATGGAAGTAATTGATAACACAACAACAACGGCACTTTGATTAACTTGTAATTTAACTAATTGTTTGACCCCTAAACAGTAAGATATTATTAACACTTAACCACTTACAAACTGATTATTAGACAAATGTTTACATAATACACTTAACTAGTGCGCACACAAAGCAGGAATATACAAATTTAGGCTTTCGTATCATCATCGTTGGTTAATCTGGCTGCGTCTTTGTTCGGCTCATCTGGATTACTCACAGGTACCATTTCATACTCAACATGCTCCTGGAATCTCTTTGGTAACATAAACCGACCGCCAAAAAGTTGTTGCAAGAAAACGATCACTGCAAACACTTGTCCTCCACAAACAATGACAATATCCCATAAAGGTGAGTAAAAGTCTGATCTCGGATTTGCGTAAACATATAACCCATCTAACTGATGGCTCATGTACATTTGACCCCTGTAAAGATCATATGCATGAGGCATTAGTCGGACGAATGTGGTTCCTATATAAAACCAATGGCTCAAAACATTTCCTTTTGAAATCTGGAAAATGTTGAGTATTAGTTGTGGGAATAGGAAGCCATCAATAGTTAATCCAGCATAAGACCTCAAATCACCCCAGATGGAAAGCTGACTTAGAATATCGTCATCGCTGTTCTTCCAGTTCACTAACAACATTACTGACCCGCCGCTAATATACATAGGTAAACATATGACTAGTGTCCGTATCTCATGAATCCAATGATTCTTTTTTGCAATCCATGTTAATTGAAGAAGGCGGAATTGCAAAATGAAAGCCACCATTGTCACTATCCTCACGATCACCTCATTCACTTCAAGCAATCTGTTAATCCTAACCGGTACATTTTGCTGGTTCCTAGCGTTTGAGAATATCGCCTCAAAGTTTAGCACTAGAGGAACCATGTGCCCAAGAGTAAGAACCAGCATCATCAACAGCGAGATAGAATTAACCATTTCAGCCCTCTTCTACAAATGGAATAACTGTCGTCCAGTAAACACACACATAAGTGTGTTCGAGATCAGGACCATTACAGTTTCTAAATCCATTCTCCGTATTGCTTCATTTATGCTGAATGAGCGTGAAACGATGTCGAGTTTCTCAAAGTAGAGAGGATCGTTTTTTTCACGTAGGCTCTCGATGTTTCCCTTTATTAAACTTTCCCTACCTCGTGGGGATTGGAATTTCACTAGAATCTCACAGTCAAAAGAAGCGTTTTTCAAGTTTCTGCAACCAACCATACAAACTTGTTTAGTTTCATAATCATAAATCCCTTCTGCTGATATCTCCACTCTATCTTTATCAGTAGACGATAGATTTAGTGATGAAATCCCGCTTCCGGAATCAGAATCCATTCTGAGCATAAAACTGATCTCAAAGCTGATGTTCACTGGGCTGCTGTCGGTGGTCGTTGAAATATCTACCTCCTGCCATGGACTGAAGTTTGGATTCCTGATTGCATAATCGTTCAACGCCCGAATTCCCCTGAAAACCGGGACTGCGAAACCACTCATGACCATGTTCTTGTGTTTAACAGACAAATCAAAGCCATAAAACCATGACAGATATTCGTGCGCTAGATACTTGTTCCCTGCTTTCTTCTTTTTGGGGCAAATCCGTCTTACTTTCTCCATTTGTGTATATTCATACTTCGACCCGTAACTCTGCTCGCTATGATCAAAGCTTTGAAACTTGGCTGTTCGAAACGACCCCAAGTCATCTGTAAATTTGGTAGTCCAAATTTGACCCTCGGTGGTATGCGTTTTTGTGATTGACCGAACCGCAGGGAACCACAAAGTCAACCCAATCGAGCAATCCCCAACACGGGCACTACCCAGAGGATCGCTCTGGTTCAAGACACGACAGGCGGTGACGCACAACTCATCTTTTCCCCCATTCCATGTTCCTTCTCCGATTAGTGATATTTCTGGTTGGAAAGACTGATCATATGGAGTAAATCTTCTATCTTGAAATTCGATTAGAAAACGAAGTTTATAGTCTTCTCGAGAACACTGAATCAGGTACAGTGACATGAAAGCAGGCAAGTTACCATGGTCTTGACCAAATAAAGAACAATTTTTGCAACTACTTGGATACTCCAACTTGTAAGTTGTGAATCTTCGTCTGAAAATCGAACATATATCGAGAGACTTCATACTGGCTACTGAATCTTGAACGGTTTTGGTTTTAGTTACATTACACTCTTTATTCGATTCCAATGTGTACTTGTATTTTAATGGATCCACTCGTGGGAATCCCAACATTGAAATTGGGTGAAAGTAATCAAGATCTTTAGGAGAAGCTAAACTCTCCAAAATTCCACTTACTAAACTGTTGTTCATATTTATGAATCTAGCGATTTTAAGCTTAAGAACAGCGTTTAGCGCAAGTGGATTACCTTGTTTTGTAAACCAATGAGCCGAACCAACCATACAAAGCTTACTTGTAGACACTGACCAGAACCCATCCAAATTAAACACCAACGCACGGCGATATCTCCCCCCAACCCGTGAATAGTTAGACATGATATCACTGAATTTGTCTGGACGATAATATATAACTGATGGAAAGAAACTTAATTGGGCCTGGATTTTGTATGTGTCAACGGCGTTTGTCTTGAATAGGTTACGGGTGGCTTCAAAGAGGATGGATTGTTGTGGCAGGGGATCTTGATCAAGAATGTATTGACCACCCGTGTAATGGCTAGTTACAGGACCGAAAACGGGGAATCTGGTGAACATTGTATCAGTAGGAATGGCTTCAGGAACATAAGAGTTACAGTGATCAAAGTAGGAGATTGGTAATTGTGTGGGTGAGGAAAAACAGGCTTTTGAAGTAAAGAGAGTGAAGAAGAAATGAAACAAGTATAAGAGTGAAGGATTCATGGCTGCAATGAAATATTTTGATGGATATTATGTGATGTTTATAATGGGATTCATTGCCACCTTCCAAGAAAATAAGATAGCTCCTGTAAAGTGTGAAGTGGGGTTACTAAAATAGTTCAGTAAGAAAGTGTAAATATTATTATTACTCAACCAAAATAATACAAGTGAAATGTTTATCTTTAAGTTAGCTGTGAAGATAAATACTGACTGGCTTGTAATGAATATATTAGTATTTTTGTCTGATATATAAACATTTTGTCATTGATGGACTATATATGTTGCCATTGATCTTTGAGATAAAATTGCAAGGAAAGTGCAAGTATCATACTATTAATTCCACAAAGACTATGCGACAAAAGGCTTCAGTCACTTGAATGATACCATCCAAGTCGATTAGGCCATTCTTTTCCACAAACTCGATAATGGATACTTGCTATTTTCCAAGTCAACATTTTAAAAAGAGACTCAGTCGTCCATACTACCATCTTCATCATTGAAGATTTCAAACGTTAATAAACACGTTAGTACGTTACATCACTTCTCACTAGACCTGGCAAACGGGTCGGGTTGGGTCGGGTCGGGTCAAAACGGGTCAATTAAAAAAGGGGTTGTTTTGGTTCGGGTCGGAACGGGTTCGGGTCAGAACGGGTTTCGGGTCGGAACGAGTTTCGGGTCGGGTTGGTTAAAAATATTTTTTTTAAAGAGATTGTACATCAAGGGGCAATTTTGTTCGGTTCGAAACGGTTCGCGTCGAAACGGTTCGCGTCGAAACGGTACAGGTCAAAACGGTTCGATTCGAAACGGTAATTGTGTGAGAGGTAAGAATAAGCAACATAATCTTGAATAGGGTTTTAAGTTTGGTGTCCAGGTTCCTTGCAAAGAGTAATATGTATATCAGGATATGATGCACCAAATGGATCATAGACGTGTGTATCGAATGCATGGGTGGTGTCTTCTATGGGTGTTTTAGGGATGGTGTTTGGTAAAATATATTTATAAAATAAATATATATTTATTGTGGGTGTAAATGAAACTCATCATTGTATTCCAACCTTGGAATCCATGTCCGGGATTGTAAAATGGCAACTTATTCTTACCCGAAAACCGACATGATTGTCTTGTATATATATATATATATATATATATATAGTGTGAGGTTCATTGGGGAACACTAAAAAAGTGGGGAACCGGGGAACACTCTTAAAAATTTAACTTAACATGTTAAAAATTATTTTTTTAAACATCTTTTTCGGCGCTTCTCCTTATATATATATTTGTAGAAGCATTTTTAATAAAAAAATCAAAAACTAAAAATATTAAAAAAGGCTAAAAAAAAAATTTTTTAGAAAAAATATTTTTTACTCGACTAGATTCTCCTCCTTTTTATAAAGAAAAGCGTTGGAAAAAATTTTAAAAAAAATTATTTTTAACATGTTAAGTTAATTCTATAAGATATAACTGTTTTTTAAACATTTTTTTTATATTTTTAGTTTTTGATTTTTTTTATCAAAAATGTTTCTACGTGTATTTATAAGAAAAAGCGCCGAAAAAAAATTAGAAAAATATTTTTTTTAACATGTTAAGTATAATTTTTAAAAGTGTTCCCCTGTTCCCCACTTTTTTAGTGTTCCCCAATGAACCCTCCCCTATATATATATATATATATATACACACACACACACACACATTTATGTTTAGGTAAATAATCCCGTGAGTTTTATCGTGTCTGTGTCTTTGTTTTGAAAACCGAAAGTGGTTTTTGTGACAACCGTCACCAAATTGGAAGCATCGGGGATGATTTGGGACAATTCTTATCAAGGACAGACGATTAGAGCTGCCAGGATCGATTAGAATTGTTTATTCAGTTTGTTTTGATATTTTGTTTTAAAGAATTAAACAATGTTAGACGTGATTCTTTTCTTTATTTTTCTGGGTTCATTGGATTTAATGAGTAGCTAAACTTCTAAAGCTACATAGGTTAGGATGATTGTTAACTGAATTGATTGTTCTTAGGTTTGATTATGCGTATGTTTGATTACTATATTTGATTACCGTGTGTGGTAGAGTTTAGACGGTTGGGATAGGAATAGCGGCGGAGGGATTGAGTTTGATAATTGACAAAGACTAGAATTCTACCTAGTCTTGAGACCGGGAGGTAATAGATTAATTGGACTCCCCCTGTTCTATTGGATTCCCCCCCCCCCCCCCTGTTCCATTGGTTGTTAGGTTTAGATAGTCAGAAATTACGTTTATCCTTTCACTCGTGGTTTAGTGTTTCTAAGTTAGTAATTGGTTTAGACGATGTTGACTCATGTTCTGGGTTATAGGTCCCAATCTTTCACAAGACTATAGTTGATAGATTCAAAAGATGAACCTTCTTTAGAGTACTTTAGTGATCCGTATTGTGGTGAGACCGGAAGGAGATCCACTTTATATTCTTGTGAGCTTTATTAGCCTTTAGGATCCGTTTGAGAGTTAAATGAGACCAGGAGGTGATCAAGATTTTCCTTAGTCATGAGGGTGTTATCATTAGAGCCGACTTCATACGTTAGTCATTCCTAAAAGCGGTTTTGTCAGTTGATAGAATTTTGAGCCTTGGTAGTCATCTTACACATATATGATATCTTTCGTGTCCAATCGTGTTTAGTTTGCTTGCTTGCTTGTCTTCGTATTTACTGCTTTCTTAATTAGTTAACCCCCCCCCCCCCCCCCCATGCCAACAAATCAATTAAAAAAGTTTGTTAGTTAGTAGTCAGAGTCTAGTTAGGTGACACTAGTGTTTCGTAGAGTACTTTTGGTCTTGTAGGGTAATTATCAAAATTACACTAACCCCCCTCCCCCCAACCCCCCAAAAACCTAAAAAAACCTAACCCCCCCCCCCCCCCACACCCAAACTAAAAGCTAAAAACTAAACCATAAAGCTAAACCCTATAACTAAATGCTAACAAAATTACTCTACAAGATCAAAATTACTCTACAGGATCATTTTACAAAATTACTCTATAAAAGATCAAAATTACTCTACAAGATCATTTTACAAAATTACTCTACAAGATCAAAATTACTCTACAGGATCATCTATAAAGTAATTTTGAATTGTATGTTTTTTTGATAAACTTGCAGGGTAATTTTGATTCACTTGTAAAAGCAATTTTGATGCAGAGTAATTTTACAAAATTACTCTACAAAAGATCAAAATTACTCTACAAGAGTAATTTTGATAGTTACTCATAATTACAAAAATGACACCGTGTTTTTTTTATCTTTTTCTTCAGTTTGTATGTTTAGTACGTTAAGTTTATTCGTATTTTTATTTGATCTTTATCCTAAATATAAAAGCTGCAAAGTTACATACAAATATATATTTTAAAGATATGGGTATCCTATTGGGTATGAAAAAAACATTTATCGGGTATAGGCTATAACGGGTTCCGGGTATTTTTGGTATAAATTGGGTACGGTTTTGGGTACATGTATTAAGCTTAAAATTTATACCCTCTCTATTAGGATCGGATTCAGTTACAGATATAAAATACCCTGATACAAAAATAATCGGTTTTGGTTTTTTTTTCTTAAGTCCATTCTGAGTATGGGTTTTTTTTGTGCACCTCTTAAAAAGGTATGCTATTGATGGGCCTGTTTCAATGATCTTCATGGGCCTATGGGAATCAAGAAACCGATTCACATATTCTTCCCCAAACGGGGTTTCGTTTTTGGCTATTTTCGTTGAATTCTTACGAAGATCTAACTTCAGTCAACAAAAACTACTGAAGTGATCTTTGAGTATCAAATTCTGTTTATTTATGGAAGTAACTGATAACACAACAACGGCACTTTGATTAACTTGTAATTTACCTAATTGTTTGACCCCTAAACAGTAAGATATTATTAACACTTAACCACTTACAAACTGATTATTAGACAAATGTTTACATAATACACTTAACTAGTGCGCACACAAAGCAGGAACATACAAAGTAAATTTAGGCTTTCGTATCATCATCGTTGGTTAATCTGGCTGCGTCTTTGTTCGGCTCATCTGGATTACTCACAGATACCATTTCATACTCAACATGCTCCTGGAATCTCTTTGGTAACATAAACCGACCGCCAAAAAGTTGTTGCAAGAAAACGATCACTGCAAACACTAGTCCTCCACAAACAATGACAATATCCCATAAAGGTGAGTAAAAGTCTGATCTCGGATTTGCATAAACATATAACCCATCTAACTGATGGCTCATATACATTTGACCCCTGTAAAGATCGTATGCATGAGGCATTAATCGGACGAATGTGGTTCCTATATAAAACCAATGGCTCAAAACATTTCCTTTTGAAATCTGGAAAATGTTGAGTATTAGTTGTGGGAATAGGAAGCCATCAATAGTTAATCCAGCATAAGACCTCAAATCACCCCAGATGGAAAGTTGACTTAGAATATCGTCATCATCGCCGTTCTTCCAGTTCACTAACAACATTACTGACCCGCCGATAATATACATAGGTAAACATATGACAAGTGTCCGTATCTCATGAATCCAATGATTCTTTTTTGCAATCCATGTTAATTGAAGAAGGCGGAATTGCAAAATGAAAGCCACCATTGTCACTATCCTCACGAGCACCTCATTCACTTCAAGCAATCCGTTAATCCTAACCGGTACATTTTGCTGGTTCCTAGTGTTTGAGAATATCGCCTCAAAGTTTAGCACTAGAGGAACCATGTGCCCAAGAGTAAGAACCAGCATCATCAACAGCGAGATAGAATTAACCATTTCAGCCCTCTTCTTCAAATGGAATAACTGTCGTCCAGTAAACACACACATAAGTGTGTTCGAGATCAGGACCATTACAGTTTCTAAATCCATTCTCTGTAACCATTCTCTTGCTTCATTTCTGCTGAATGAGCGTGAAACGATGTCGAGTTTCTCAAAGTAGAGAGGATCGTTTTTTTCACGTAGGCTCTCGATGTTTCCCTTTATTAAAATTTCCCTACCTCGTGGGGATTGGAATTTCACTAGAATCTCACAGTCAAAAGAAGCGTTTTTCAAGTTTCTACAACCAACCATACAAACTTGTTGAGTTTCATAATCATAAATCCCTTCTGCTGATATCTCCACTCTATCTTTATCAGTAGAGGATAGTTTTAGTGATGAAATCCCGCTTCCGGAATCAGAATCCATGCTGAGCATAAAACTGATCTCAAAGCTGATGTTCGCTGGGCCGCTGTTGGTGGTGGTCGTTGAAATATCTACCTCCTGCCATGGACTGAAGTTTGGATTTCTGATTGCGTAATCATTCAACGCCCGAGTTCCCCTGAAAACCGGGACTGCAAAACCACTCATGGCCTTGTTCTTGTGTTTAACAGACAAGTCAAAGCCATAAAACCATGACAGATACTCGTCCGCTAGATACTTGTTCCCTGCTTTCTTCTTTTTCGGGCAAATCCGTCTTACTTTCTCCATTTGTGTATATTCATACTTCGACCCGTAACTCTGCTCGCTATGATCAAAGCTTTGAAACTTGGCTGTTCGAAACGACCCCAAGTCATCTGTAAATTTGGTAGTCCAAATTTGACCCTCGGTGGTATGCGTTTTTGTGATTGACCGAACCGCAGGGAACCACAAAGTCAACCCAATCAAGCAATCCCCAACACGGGTACTACCCAGAGGATCGCTCTGGTTCAAGACACGACAGGCGGTGACGCACAACTCATCTTTTCCCCCATTCCATGTTCCTTCTCCGATTAGTGATATTTCTGGTTGGAAAGACTGATCATATGGAGTAATTCTTCTATCTTGAAATTCGATTAGAAAACGAAGTTTGTAGTCTTCATCAGAACACTGAATCGCGTACAGTGACATGAAAGCAGGCAAGTTACCATGGTCTTGACCAAGTAAAGAACAATTTTTGCAATTACTTGGATACTCCAACTTGTAAGTTGTGAATATTCGTCCGAAAATCGAACATATATCGAGAGACTTCATACTGGCTACTGAATCTTGCACGGTTTTGGTTTTAGCTACATTACACTCTTTATTCGATTCCAATGTATACTTGTATTTTAACGGATCCACTTGCGGGAATCCCAACATTGAAATCGGGTCAAAGTAATCAAGATCATTAGGAGAAGCTAAACTCTCCAAAATTCCACTTACTAAACTGTTGTTCATATTTATGAATCTAGCGATTTTAAGCTTAAGAACAGCGTTTAGCGTAAGTGGATTACCTTGTTTTGTAAACCAAAGAGCCGAACCAACCATACAAAGCTTACTTGTAGACACTGACCAGAACCCATCCAAATTAAACACCAACGCACGGGGATATCTCCCCCCAACCCGTGAATAGTTAGACATGGTATCACTGAAGTTGGTCGGGCGATAATATATATCTGATGAAAAGAAACTTAACTGGGCCTGGATTTTGTATGTGTCAACGACATTTGTTTTGAATAGGTTACGGGTGGCTTCAAAGAGGACGGACTGTTGCGATTGCCGATCTTGATCAAGAAGGTTTTGACCACCCGTGTAATGGCTAGTTACAGGATTGAAAACTGGGAATCTGGTGAACATTGTATCAGTAGGAATGGCTTCAGGAACATAAGAGTTACAGTGATCAGAGTAGGAGGTTGGTAATTGTGTGGGTGAGGAAAAACAGGCTTTTGAACTAAAGAGAGTGACGAAGATGAAGAAGAAATGGAACAAGTTTTGGAGTGAAGGATTCATGGCTGCAATTAAAGATTTTTTATGGATAACATGTGATGTTTATAATGGTTGCATTTCATGAAGTGTGGTTATTAAAATAGTTAATTTAGAAACTCTGGCAAAGCTTTGATTTGTTAATTTAAGTCAACTTATAATCAAATAATCATTTATATGTATGATTATATTACCTAACTAAAACTAAAATAATATACCTGAAATAGATAAAAATTAGCATATATTTACAATGATTAATACGATATAGACTTTAGGCAATAATATATAGAGAGAGGGGTTGAAGAAACCTTTTTATTCCCTAGTGAGTTAAATGATTTCGGATTACAAAATTACTATCGTGTAAAAGTTTTTTTTTCTCAAGTTCATTGCATCCAAGCATCGCAATGCAAAAATATGAAAACACCCTGAAAGATTTTTTTTTCAATTATCACATCATATTTTCATTCGAGATTAAAATATATTCATTTCATCTAGATCATTTTTGTTTCTCATAACTAAATTACTTTTTTAATTTCCATGTTAATTTGAAATAATTAAACAATAAAAAAATACATCAAAGTGTGTTGTGATATTATAAAACTGAGGAAAGTTCTGAAAATTTAATTAGAAAATTAATATTACGTAAATTGAAATTTTTAAAAATTAAACTAGATTTGAAGGTCATATGCATAGTGGTTATTTTGTCATTGGTCAGAGTACCTACCATATGTGCAACTTGCCACCTTAGGGTATCCGGGGCACTCCCCTAAGAGGGGAGTCCCCTCTCTTACGCACCACCAATCAGCATATGCCACGTCAACTCCCCTCTTAAACTCACCTAACACCCCAATTTGATGGCGGCACTCCCCTCTTAGGTGAATTGTTTTTTTATTCAAAAAAAAAAAAAAAGTTTTGATTGGTTGAAAATGAGGCTGGCCCCACCATCTCATCTCTCCCTCTTCGGTGACTTCACCCCGATTACCTTCACCGATTCGGGTCCCCGCATGGATGGCGGCGGTGTTCCCGATCGGTGGATGTGGTCACCGAACCACTCCCCGCTTTACGCCCCGGATACCCTTACATTAGACTAAGATGATTCCAATTAAGGGGTTATTTAACTTAAAAAATTTATTTATATTAACATAATTCTGTTAATAAGTCTGTCATAGATTTATTTTGCGAATATAAATCAAATTGTAATTAAATAATCAGTTAGGAGATGTTTGACTATTCGCATTAACCAGCTTCTTTACCTAATTTTTTTTAAACTCGTATAATAAATATCCCAATTGCTTCCTTTTCTTTTAGAAACTGTTGGTAGAAGAGACATAAAAGAATATAACTAATTATTTGATCTTAAATAATAAGACATTAGGGTGTCCGGATTGGTGCGGCAAAGGGGAATGGCAAAAGGTTTTGCCGCGCGGCAACATCGCCGCCAACCCCTTTGCCGATCGGTTTCGTTAATCACGCGGTAAAGGGATGCCGCTCGGGAATCATGAGAGAGAGAGGGTAGTGAGAGAGAGAGGGTAGTGTGGGGTGGGGTTCATTCCAATCTCAACCAATCACACCTTTTTTTTTAAATAGTTTACCACTTCACCAAGTGTCTAACCATTGCCAACACTTTTGAGCATAGTTTACCACTTTGACATGTCAAACTCTCATTGGTTGATTTTTTAGTTTGTTACTCTCAAGTGTCTAACCACTCCTTACTCTTTTAGGCTCAAACTATCTACACACTTGGTGTGTAGATAGCCACTCAAAAAAATGTTTTTTTGTCCTATATGCACACCCTGCAGTGTCGAGCTGTAGCCAAAACGCGGCGTTTTGGTCCGGTCAACCAGACAAAGACTGACGGGTGTCTGACGGGTCTGTTGACCGGACCAAAACGCCGAGCTTTGGCCGCGTTTTGGTCCAGTCAACCAGACACCCGGTCAGTCTTTTGTCTGGTTGACAGGACCAAAACGCGGCCAAAGCTCGGCGTTTTGGTCCGGTCAACAGACCCGTCAGACACCCGTCAGTCTTGGTCTGGTTGACCGGACCAAAACGCCGCGTTTTGGCCACAGCTCGACACTGCAGGGTATGCATATAGGACAAAAAAACACTTTTTGGTATGCACATAGGCACATTGATGTTCCAATAGGTACACCCCTCTTTTATGGATTACAAACTGATTGTCAAATAACTATTTTCAGAATGGAGATCCAAACACAACTTAATCTCATTGTGAACAAGTAGTGCACTATTAATTGATGTCATAATTGTCGCACCCAGCTAACGTGGAAACACAGAGTGTAACGAACCTGATTTTCATAATCATTGTTTACGCGAACAATTTAAATGTAAATTCTTCCAATTATTGTTTTAAAATCTAACTACATGATTTTTGTCTTAGTACCAAAACTAAGATTCATGAATAAAACATCAAAGGCTATGCTACAGAATCTTCAAAATGTACTCCTATCATGCATGCATTCCCCAAAAGTCGTAAGCCAAGTGCTTAGTTGTCATTTCCTGAAAAAAAAAACAAGCTTAAGATGTCAACTAAACAAGTTGAGTGAGTTCGCAGGTCTTAAGATACAAAATGTTAACCGATAAATCAATCCGCGCTTATAAATGAATTACCATGAGCAACATAACCAAACCTAGTGACTATCTTGCCGCGCCAATGTTCTACCACGACATTGAATGTAAATGGAAAATATACAATCGCTTTGATCGCAACCGATGTTAGCGTGACTACCCATGAAAGAGGGTGTCAACCCAAATAATACTATCTATATTAATATTTGGCTTTACTAAAAGCTAATGGTTACGTTTAGTTGTATGGAAGACTTTGTGTATGATAGTGAATGCATCTAACTCATGAAATATCATATGATGTGGAAGGTATGTATCAAAATAGTTTTAGCATGTTTTGCCACCAAATGTATAAGTCAAGTAAAACAGAGGCCACAAGACTCACGTACAATACGATGTAAGAAGCAAAGTCTGTGCAAGTAAAACACGACATACTTGTGCCCTAAAGTATAGTTATGACACTATGAGGTCTATGTGTCTAGCATACACGTTGGTATGTATCACCCATTAGCTAGATGTTATACTTGTTAACTTTGATGATGTAACTTTGAAGCATGACGAACCGTTGGTGATTCGTATACGTTTCTAGAAAATATATTTATAAAATAAATATATATTTATTGTGGGTGTAAATGAAACTCATCATTGTATTCCAACCTTGGAATCCATGTCCGGGATTGTAAAATGGCAACTTATTCTTACCCGAAAACCAACATGATTGTCTTGTAAAATATATATATACATTTATGTTTAGGTAAATAATCCCATGAGTTTTATCATGTCTGTGTCTTTGTTTTGAAAACTGAAAGTGGTTTTTGTGACAACTGTCACCAAATTGGAAGCATTAGGGACGATTTGGGACAATTCTTATCAAGGAGAGACGATTAGAGCTGCCAGGATCGATTAGAATTGTTTATTCGGTTTGTTTTGATCTTTTGTTTTAAAGAATTAAACAATGTTAGACGGGATTCTTTTCTTTATTTTTTTGGGTTCATTGGATTTAATGAGTACCTAAACTTCCAAAGCTACCTAGGTGTCACACCCCGACTTTCCACGTATGACCAGTGGGCCCGGTGGGGAGTATCGTGACGTAGTTGATATCATCATAGTCAAACAACACAATATATAAATGCACAGCGGATGCAAAAGATAAATATATTACAATCCGAATAAAAAGTAATATCAAAGTATTACAACGGAAAGTAAAGGATCCACAGGAGGATCAAATAAAAGAAAAACTGTTCAACAGACTTCAGGCATCTAGAACTTGCAAGATTCCTTATTAACGCCCTGAGCTTCCAGCCAATTACGTTCAGTACCTGTCACTTAACCTTTTTGGAAAATACGTCAGTTTACACTGGTAAATACAATTAACTGACTCATTTTGGAAAAGAGTTTAAAAATTGATTTGAATGCACGAGGCACAAATATCTTTTATAACTTGGGACAATCTTATTAATAAAAATCTTGTATCCGATTTACATGTTTGTCCAACATTTAGGGCCGGTGATTATACAATACAAGCCGGTCAAGATTAATCGACACACCATAAATATAACTCACAAGAAGACACCTTACGAGTGAGTATATCTTTTACATACGCAACAGGAGGTGTTATGCCTACACCTTGTGCTTAAGTTATGGCCATTCACTTTTTAAATGAGCCAAGGATATCCAGGACACGGTCATTAACCCCTAATGTTATTTGTTATCAATCAATACAGATTAAAGCGGGATTATGCAATTTAATCATCTCCGATTAAAAGGTTTATACACCCAACCAAGCGGTATTTTTATAATACCGTATCCCAAGCCCATATAAGGGAAAATAAGTTAAAAGTATTTACCTGAGCTAGCTCCTGTCTTAAATAGCAAGAATTATAATAACTCAGCCGTATTCACTTAAGTAAGCGTAGGTACAATTTACCGGAAGGCTCTCTGGAATGATGGTATAAATAACCAATTAGAATACTAATGGGTCTTTAATTAAGCCTAAACTTAGACCGGTTAGTTTTAAGGAAATATACGGTTCAAACGCATGATTAAGCGAAGACCGGAATAGAATGTGTTTTAGACCCGACAAGTTTGAAGACTTGTATAATATGGGTAATCTAAACACCTTCTGGATTTCGAGATAAAAAGATAAGGTTTGACCCGTTTCGGCTAACTTATGCAAACTAGTTACATAAACCGAACCGAACGCGCAAGAGGCGTGACGGGTAACCATAAGAGTCATATACAGGTTTCCTAAGTTAATATGCTTTAAACATGTTGTGATATCAGTAGGATATCTTCCATTATGCCCAAAACGAGTTTAATCTCTAATTAAGCCCCGTAGGGGTATTTTGGTCATTTTAAAGATTATAAAAGAGATTAATTACACTTCTGTGATTCGGGTCTGAATTATTCAGAAAAATAACTTATTTTAACAGGTCATATTAGTTGGTGTTAAGTCCTTTTTGACAAAATGGTTTTAAACCCTTACTATGCGTTTAATACGCTTATAAAGTCGTTTTTAAGCGATTTACGGTTTAAAATAAGAATCTGAGTTTCCAGGTCAGTTCATAAGGTTCAAAACACTTCATTTATTATTTAAAATCAGTAGCAATTGGATTGGTGTCAAAAGGATTTGTAAAACTCATTTTATGGCCTAAAAGGGTATATTCGGTATTTACCGAATCAAGGCTATAATCCTAGTTTATGATCAGTTAAAAATCTTCAAAAATCTCAAAATATTATATTACATCAGTGGGTAAAAGGTTTGGTGTCAAAAATTGGGTTTAGATAGGCTTTACGCTAATGACGCCGTTTAATTACTAAGAAGCGTTCTAATTACGTCATTAAGCATAACTCCTAATCTAGACCTCCAACTGATGTGAAAATTTAGGGACATGTTTAATAATCAGTAACAAAGATTATTGTACTTTCATATTTCCAAAATTCTCGTTTTATGGTCATAAGGGCATTATGGTCAACATTAAGCATTTAACGGAAACGTGCAAACGAATCGGACAATCAATGAACCAATCACAGAGGGTTATACCATCATGTAATCAGGTCCTAATGGGACTTTAAGGCATGTCTAAACCCACCTAAATCGGGTCAGAACTGAAGTCAAAGCAAAAGTCAAAGTTTTGCGACTTTTGGTTCCGAACCGAGTCTATACTTAGAATTGTCGGGTTGAATCATGCTTAGGCATGTTCAACTAATATTTACCAAGTTATTAAAGTGGGAAAACTGATCTTTATGAAATAGTTATGGATTTTATTTAAAAAAAACCCGTTTGACTTTTATTTGATCCGACAATTAAACTAAGTAAACGTGGTAATTAGGAGGTGCCCTTTTGAGGGTTAAACACCTACCTAATTACGGTCACGTAGCCACGTTCGCTATGAGCAATGGCTCAACCGTTTAAAAGTCAAAGCGTTTATCGAAAACGCTTGACTTTTCGGTTTAAAACGCTAAACGATAAAAACTAAGCATGAAAGGATACTTACAAGAGTCCAAAGGACTTAGGGAGGTTCTCAAAAGAGCTCAAGATCCTCCAACAATGAGAGAGCAATCAGAAATGGAATGAGGTGTGGGTGAAAGTGAAAAACCCACCTCCTTATATACTTTTCGGGACCTCGAAGGATCGCGACAATTGTCGGGGATCTATATTCAGATCATGACAAGTGTTAAGTGGTTTTTAACATACCATGTGCAACCCCTAATATCGAGTTGGTGGTATTGGAAACCAGCTAGAACAAACGCCAGCAAGAAACAGGCTGTTACCAGCTATTTCTGCATCAGACCAGCCCACGCGGCCCGCGTAGGGAACTCAGCAGGCTTACGCGGCCCGCCTGCATGTCCACACCAGCAAAACAAGTTTCAGAATGTGCAATATCAGTCCCTGCACTTGTAAAAAGGCTTTTCTGATACGTATAAGGCCCGTTAATCTCATTTCAAGGCTCCACTATGATGTCCACACATAGGGGATATGAAACATGCTCAAAAACATGTTGGATGTCGGTTCGTTTGGCCGTACGGTCACGTTGTGCGTCTAATTACGACGGAACACGAACGGACGCTAAAAATGAACCAAACGACGCGACGAAAGGAATTTTATCAAGCCGAACACTAAAATAAAATATTTTAGTGCTTACATAAATTTTTGGGTGTCCGGAGATATTCAGAATGTGAGATATGCGCGTAAATGCAAACTTGTGCACTTTTCGACACTTTTAGTCCCTGCATGACTTAAAAGTATATTTTTGCGCGCGAAACACCTCTAAGACTATATCTAAGCTATATAAAGATAAAATAGGGTATGTTTAACTTATGGTCATATTCCGGAAGGTCCGATATCCTACGAATCGGCATACTTTTGCCGTTTGACGCAAATAGTCCTTTAATTGCGCAAAGTAGCGCGAAATGTTGTTTAATGATAGAAAAGCCTTCCATGGCCCATACTGATCATTCCCAAGCATATACATACATGTTACTACGCTCCCGTTCGCTTAAATGGTCACTGAAGGGCGTAGATTCAAAAGTTGATGCTTTAGGTCCCTCTATTGTGCAAACTTGCGCATCCCATCATCTAATAGCATTGAAGCCTCATCTAACCCATATTGGGCATTCTTGAAAGTATTATTAATCATCATGATGCTTCGGGTTTGCTAAAAGGTCATTCAGAGGTGTAATTAAACATATTGACACTTTTAGCCCCTCTAACTTGCAAAGTTGCGCGTAACTTCACTTAAAGGCATAAAAACCTTAAACAGCCAATAATTGGCATTCCCAAGAGTATAATAAAATATCATGAAGCTCCCGGTTTGTTAAAAGGTCACTCAGAAGTAAGAATTAACATGTTGACGCTTTTAACCCTTCATTGCGCAAACTTTCAATTAATTATGCAAACGGCTACACTTGATCAACAAGTGGCTCATTTGTGAATACAAATCCATAGCAGGTTATTTAGAAACTTATTTCAGGTATGTTAATACTTCCTGTTCTATTATAATTAATGTTTTCGATTTTTCGAAAAATTAGTCCCTAAATTCCAACGTTTGACTTCATCAGGGCTCATTACACGTGTCAATACATCATTGGTCGTGATTTTTACGAGGTGTTACATCCTCACCCACGTAAAAGAAATCTCGACCTCGAGATTTGCTAAAATGCTGGAAGTTCTTATTGTCGTATAACGGACTTAACTGCTATAGCATATCTGGATTCTCTCAAAGCTCTTAAGCGGACCTCTAAAATAGGTACATGTATCCTTTTTGGAGCTTCTTAACCTGTCGACCCTAAATCGTTATGGGTTTCTCATCATATCAAAAATCTGCATATCATTACGTGATATTGCCTCTTGGTTTATTGGTGGAGTACATCCTTAAATCAATAATGTGTAATGCATTGCGAGTTCCGCCAAGTTCTTTAAATAGGTTTTAGCATATAAGCTATTTGATCTTGATACATTCGATTCCTTCGAATGATTCTATATATTCAGAGCTTAACTAGCCTGATTATTTAACAAATTGGCACACCCTTCCTGGGTGATATCTTTTGTTGAGCCTCATTCTTTAACAAGATCTTAGGAGGTTTGCTACTTTCATTAATTCTTGATTTTCTGCCGAATACTGGCAACTTACAGCTGATTAGGGATTGGTATGAATCTTATTCGTTGTTTCCAATTCAACCTTCCGATTCTTATAAGTGGACTTCCCAAAGTCTCGTCCATCCAACGGATGTTTTGATATTTCATTTATACAAGGTCTCCAAAGGAGCCACCTTGATACTTATATATCAACTATTATGGAAAAGCTTATCTTAAGGTGAGATGGTTATTCCAACCATTGCTCAAAACTAATCTTAAGGAGTAGCTAATCCTTACAGTTAGTCGAACAAATCGATGATCCTGGGCAGCTGATGGCGATTCTCAATCGTTGCCTAATTAGGGTTGCGGTAATTAATACATAAGCAATATGAACCGTCTTTCATAATTAACTATACCGAATTCTCAGGATATTGAGTTAGGCTATATGAATCTATATCTTAAACTTACTTAACCAGGGTTTTCGATTCTCCCAATGATGGTGCTAGCTGTCTTGGAGACTTCATAATAATACAGCCCTAAATGGGATGTAAATCTTAACTCTACTTGTCTCTTGGGAGGTAAACATGGTAATCTTAGGAGAAGATAATCAAGGTACAAGGAGGTTACAGAGATTTTTCCAATCTCAGATCCAAGTTCATCCATCCTTGCTTGTGTCAAATGAGTGACACATTTATGCTATGAGTCCACAGATTTCTTAATCCGAGACACTTACTGAGACAATTCCATCTTGGATATCATCTTTGAACACCATTAGTTGACTTTAATACCGTATGACCATTGGAATATTTTTGTGGTTCCATGCATTAAACCTCCATACTGATCAGGCATGGAAGCAATCTATGGAACATATTAAGATACACCAATCCTCATATGGCGCTTTTGTCATACCATCTGGTATTCGTAATCGATGGAGATCAAAGAGATATCAATTTCATATGATTATATACCTCATCTGGAGAGAGGGTACACTAAAATTTCACGACTGAAGATTTCTGACAGGAACAGAAGAAACGGTTCCTATGATTTTTCGTCTGTAAGTTTTACCTTACATTTAATAACTATGGTTTTTATGATAGATTTTAAAGGTTCGCTATACTTATAGTTTATGAAGGATTTGGAGCAAGTAGTATTCGGCTCTTTGAACTTTTTTCACGATCTCCTTCACAGTTTTTCCAACAGTTGCGTCTTATCATAGTTTGAAGAACACCTTTGGAAATTCTAGGGTTCACAATTGTAGCATCATTGGCATGCGTCGCATCATTCATAACACAATCAACGGCTGTCTTATCTGAGTTTGTCATACTCGATATTGATTCCTAACACCAATAAAACAACTTCTTAGTTGCAATCCAACAACTGATATTCTTCATCCTGATGGCCTTAGCATATACTAACCATGGTATCAATAGACCATACAGGCTAATATAGTACTAACATTCTTAATGAATGTCACTTAGTATATATATCCATTATATTTAGCCTAGGTCACAAAAGACCATCAATGGCAGTTAAGGTTTGGACCTAATCCATTATCTTTTTTACAGGGGATCAAAATGTCACATCTGTCTTTATTATATTGATGAATTTGGATCGCTTGAAAGCTTGCCATAAGGATATCAGAAAAGAGTGATTCCTAATAGATATAAGATATCGATCTAAGGTTTGTTGGAGTATTCTCTAAAGTATCATCGGTTAATTTCTATCTCGCATTAAATGACCGGAGTCCCAATAAGGCGGAGGCAACAGTTCTCAACATTTATCATTCATTATAGAGTCATATGTGCCAGTATCAAATAAATTTATGAATAAACTTCTTGATAAGGAAGGTACCTGTTATATCATCATCATTCTGCATCATCTCCTGGTTGTTCCTCTGGAAGTCTCATGCATTTGTGTAACACCCCGAAAATTTACGTCCTATAATGTGTTGACACGTGTCATAGGTTTGAACGTGTGAAAGAATGTTCTTGAAGGACTAAAGTTGATGAACAGTGAAACTGTGTAAATAGAAGGGTTCAAAGTGTCAACAATGAATAAATATACTCTACAATAACCCTACATAATGTTTATAACCTTAAACGAATGGATCATGGATCATACGAAGCGAATTGTGAAAGAAAGTGAGAGATTACAAACTACAGGGGTTAAATGTGTCAACATGTTTAAGTTATACCTCTGAGTGACCTTTTGACAAACCCGAAGCTTTGTAACGATTAATTATGCTCACTAGAATGTACCACAAAAATTTCATGAAGTTTCGTTATCGTATGAGCAAGTTGTGATAAAATTTGTGTGTGAGGGTTAGAATCGTCAACATTGAAATTAGGGCTTTTCGGGTGATCACAAAGTTACCCGAGGACTTAACAAAGTGGGTATAAGTCTTAAAGCCCCATATGTTAAATAACAAAGCTTCATATGCAAGTAGGATGGTGAAAACGACCTTTCGAGGGACCAAGGACCAAAATGCAATAAAGAAAACATGTGTGACCTGACCAGAAGGGCCACGCGGCCCGCCTCACACATAACAGAAGGCCACGCGGGCCGCCTACGACCTGCAGATGCAGAAAAAACAGGCAGCTGCCTGTTGATGCTTGTAACCGACTCAAATGCCATTGTTTCGATACTTTGGGCTGCCTAAAATGGTTTTTAGCTAGTAGGGGACTTGTGGATGATAATGCAACACTCCTAGACTTAGTTGTCAATGATCTAAGAATGTTTGAAGTTGTTTATAAGACCCACATTATGCAACATTGATCATTCATCACTCCTGAGCATTTCCAGAGCATACAAGCAGATCACAAGCATTCCACATCATCCATTAGTTGTGTGTAAGTATGTTTAACCTTTCCTAATTCATTTATACTTAGTTAAAAGCCTAGAAATCAAACCGTCGTAACTACGGTTTGACTTTGTGATAAATCACAATCGGTCCAGAGATTTGTCGAATCGAAAGTTGTTATAAGTTGGTATTTATATGGTTAATAAACCCCTAAAAGGGCACTCACTGATTCGAATCCTAACTAGGTCGTTTGTCGAGTCAAAGGTTGTCCGAAAAAGTCAACAGAAACATTAATCGCATATTTAACGATACGGAAGGCGTGTAACCTATTTTATCAGTCACACAACTTGAAAATAAGTATAATAACTTGTCTAAACTTGTTTGATTCGACAACTTTATGTTTTGAACCGATTCAGAACCGAGAGACGCAAAAGTTTGACTTTTGCTTTGACCTCAGTTCTGACCCGATTTATATAGGTTTAGACATGCCTTAAAGTTCCATTAGGACCTATTTGCATGTGTGTATAAGCCTCTGCGTTTATACCACTCGAATCCCTAATCGTCCGATGTTTCCGTTAAACGCCTAAATATTGACCGTAATGCCCTTATGACCATAAAACGAGATTTTTGGAAATGTGAAAGTGCCATAATCTTAGTTACTGATTTTTAGACTTGTACCTAAAATTTCACATCAGTTGGAGGTCTAGATAAGGAGTTATGCTTAATGACGAAATTTGAGTGCTTTTAAGTAATTAAACGGCGTCATTAGCGTAAAGCCTATCTAAACCAAATTTTGGACACCAAACTTTTACCTAATGATGTGATATAATATTTTGGGATTTTTAAAGATTTTTAATTATTTTTAAACTGATCATAAGCTAGGTTTATCGCCTCGATTCGGTTAATACCAAAAATGCCCTTTTCGGCCATAAAATGAGTTTTACAAATGCTTTTAACGCCAATCCAATTGCTACTGATTTTAAATAATAAATGGAGTATTTTGAGCCTGTTTATTTGGTCAGAAAACTCAGAATCGTATTTTAACCCGTACATCGCTTAAAACGACTTTATACGCGTATTTAACGCATAGTTTGAGTTTAAAACCATTTTAGTATATAAGACTTATTACCAAAGGTTATAACCTGTTAAAATAAACTATTTTACTGATCAACTCAGACCCGGATCACAGGTGTCTAATTAAACCCTTTTATAATCTCTAAAATGACCAAAATGCCCCTACGGGGCTTATAAAGAGATTAAACTCGTTTTGGGCATCATGGGTGATATCCTACTGATATCACAACTTATTTAAGGCGTGTTAACTTAGGAAACCTGTTTAGGACTCTTACGGATACCCGTTACGCTTCATGCGCGTTCGGTTCGGTTTATGTAACTAGTTTACATAAATTAGCCGAAACGGGTCAAACCTTATCGGTTTTATCTCAAAATCCAGAATGTGTATCATATACCCATATTAAGCAAGTCTTCAAACTTGTCGGGTCTAAATCACATTCTATCCGGTCTTCGCTTAATCGTGCGTACGAACCGTATCTTTAAAACTAACCGGTCTAAGCGTAAGCTTAACTAAAGACCCGTTAGGATTCTAATAGGTTATTATAAACCTTCGTTCCAGATTAGGAGAACCAGTAAAAGATACTTGCACTCGCTGATTTTGAACTATACTTACTCAGGTAAATACTTTTAACTTATTTTCCCTATACGGGCTTGGGGTACGGTATATAAAATACCGCTTGGTCGGGGCGTTGAATCTTTGATTGAATAGATGATAATTAAAGTATTGAGACGTCTCGTTTAATATTGTTTTGTTTGCTTAAAGCCTTTGGGGGGTTAATGACCGTGTCCCGGATATCCCTGGCATCATTTTACGAAATGGCCACGACCTTAGCACTCAGGTGTAGGCGTACACCTGTCAGTGTCTCATAAATAAAGTGGTGTGTTTATTGATCTTTAACCCGGCTCGATCCGGGCTACTGAACGCATAAGGAACATGTAAATCCCTACAAGTATTATATTTAAATAATTATCCCAAGTTATAAAATATTATTTGTGCCTTGTGCCTTAAATGCATTTTCTTAAACTCTTTTCAAAATGAGTCGGTTGATTGTATTTACCAGTGTAAACTGACGTATTTTCTTAAAAAGGTTAAGTGCAGGTACTACGCGAAATAGGCTGGCTTGTCTCCTAGCATCCACATTAAGTCTCGCCAGCTTGGATGTCATAAACTGTTGAACATTTGTTTCCTTTTATTTGGATCTACCTGTGGATTTATATTCGACTATTTGTGATACTTAATATTACAATATCGTTTGGTTGAATTAAATCTATACTTTGCTTCCGCTGTGCATTTAAATATTGTGTTGTTTGACTAATATGTTGCCAACCACGTCACGATACTCCCCTACCGGGCCCACCGGTGACACGTGGAAATTCGGGGTGTGACAGGTTGGTATCAGAGCCAACACTGAGTGAATTAAACACTAACCTTTTGTGTTTAATCTCAGTTACACAATTGCACATTCCTAAATCTTCGAGTCTAGACAAAGAACTTAGGAAAAATCCAAATTGTTCAAATTTTTATTTATTTAAATTTTGTCCTTTATTTTTCCTTGTTATTACCTTGTGTATTTCAACAGGTACAATAATGCCGCCAAGAACCGTTGCTTGTCCCAAGCAACCCATTCAAAAACTATTTCAAAACCAAAGCGATCAAACATGCAAACCAAGCTAAATGTGTCATCCTTTTACTAACTTCCAATCATACCACAAGACATACCCCTCACAAAAATCTCTCGGTAACAAAAATTATTAGCATAATGCTAAACCACTCAATGCGTGTGTGTGTTTGTGCGACAATAAGCCTGTATACAAATCAAGTTTCCTCCTAACAAATATCTAACATGCTTTAGAATCAAAGGGACTTGCGGGTTGCAACGGGGCTAGGTGTAAAGGTAGGAAAATGGTGGAATACATATGAAAGAGCTAATTGATTTGACCCGGTTTTTATTTCTACCACTAAACAAAGCAACCATCAAATATATACACAACTTCTTCAACATTCTCAACTACTATTGCAACTAAAAACTTTTTTTTTTCATATTTTTCTTTTTCTCTTTCTCTTTTTTTTTCTTTTTTTTTTTTCATCATTTTTTTTTCATTTTTTTTTTCATAACACATCAAACTCAACAATATATACAAGAACATCAATACTACAAACTAAATCTCCTAAACCGGGTCGTCTCAATAGGTAAAATTTTGTAGGAAGTAGGTTTGGGTCACAATCGAACGGTCTAAGGCTCAACATGGCTTTCTAAGGACCAAGCCCCCACCCCTCACAATACCAAGCTCATATATGTAAAGTATGAGGTCCAACCCACCAATCCCGCACTCTCACACATCTAGACGAGGCTTCCTAAAAGTCCCCCTATCATTTTCAAAAGCATGTTAACTCTAGGATCTAACAAGAATTCGTACACAAGTTCTATTAACACAATAAACACACCGCCACTCAAAACAAAGAAAGTATCATTAATAATCATAAGTGGCTCAAATCCTCACCAAGAAAAGACTAGGAATGGGTGTTGGTGTGTCAAATGGCACAATATCAAGTTTTCAAATTTTAACAATTTTCGCTTGGGTTTACAAAATTTTTAAAACTCTCAAAAATTTCCCCCATCCCCACACTTGGGATACATTGTCCCAATGTATGGTTTTGAGGAAAAGATCGCTTTAACCAAGAACATCAACAATTGCTTACACTCTCAAACCCCAAATTTCTTTTTTCTTTTTTTTTTATTTTAATTATTAAAAACACCACCAATTCCTTCACAACCCATAAACTAAACACATCAAAACACCACCCAACCGCCCAACCAAAAACTTAAACATGAATATATACAAAGGGGCACAAGATGAGAACGAGACACGACCTGATTAGTAAATCAGCAGTGTTGGTAGTGATGCAGCTGCGGTGATCGAACCGGTTCAAAAACATCTCTTAGATTCGCCGATATCTCAACAGGGATGTTGCCAAACATCCCCACACTTGAATCATTGCATCCGCGAGTGTTGAAACGTAATAACCTGCCAACACACAAACACAACACCAAAACAAAACCAAACAGAGCAAAACAAAACACAAATACAGTACTCTACATCCTCGGGCTGCCTCCCGAGAGCGCTAAGTTTAAAGGTCTTCAGCCAGACCATACCTGATATGCGTTATGGTGGTCTTAATGCACACTTACCCGCAACATTTCCAACAAATGCCCGGAAATTTACATGCCATCTCCATAGATTTGTCAGTCTATTTGGCATGTTAAAGATGCTCTTGCGGGCTTTGCTAGTCCACTTCATGACATATACCTTAATGTCTGGTAGTTTCACCCTTCTCATCTTGTTTCTCGAACCCTCTTCCCCACACTTGTGAATTTGAATCATTGATATGGGAAGAGGTTCGGTACACATATCCATCCCATCAGCCTGCTCTACCTCATAATCTGCACACATCATCTGATCTACAAGTGACTCTTCATCAGATAAAGGACTCATTGGTGTGGTATTATCCTCCACAACCTCCTCCTTCATGTGAGAATAATCTCTAATATCGTCAGGTAATGGTGAGAGGCGTTCTTCTATCTCTATCTTCAATTTTAAAGTATGACACTTAGAAACTAAGCAGCTGATTCGGTCTTCATCGGACAGGTTGGGTGTTGCTAAATATTGCTCGAGTTTGGACAAAGTTACTTCCAATACAGCAAGCTCTTTTTCCTCCTCGGTCTCATAAACATAAACACCCTCGGGCTCAGAATATTCTTCGGGATGATATTGTCGATATCCCTGATACGGTCTATAGATGCGCGCTTCCATCATCTTTTTATTCCAATACTTCGGGTTTTCCGAATACACCGGGCACACATCATAATCATAAGTGTGATCGCGACCGCAACAAAAACATAGACTATCCATCCTTTCCTCATAATAAACTTCCTCGTCCCGATCGTATCCATATGAATAATAGTCATCCTCCATTTCTGATTCATAATCGTCAACGTATGATGGAGGTGGAAGCTGTGAAACATAAGACACCGGTTTTCCATGTGCCCTCTTGTAGTGAGCCTCGTGGCAACCAATACATGGATGTCGTGGACCCCCGCACAATCTACACGTAAATAAGCTGAAATTTGTGTAATGCCCTGTCATCCTGCACAACACAACTCAACTACCAAGTGTAAATCATGAACATAAAAGAAATCTTTTTGGTTTTTTTTTTTTTAATTTTTTTTTTCTTTTAATTTTTTTTCAAACTAATACACAAGATAACACACGTTGCGCACTACTCCCCGGCAACGGCGCCAAAATTTGACGTGATTGTCGTGGGTCACGCAAATTTAATCCCAATAACAACTATATAGATAGCGGTAAGTGGGTATCGAACACAGGGAGTTTGTGGAATATGTGTTATCTCAATATATGTCTAACTAACTAGATTAATCTAAATTGCAAGAAATGTAAATTTCAATGTTTGGGTTGATTGGTTTTAATTAACTAACTTAAACTAAATTAGATTACAAATCAAGGTTAAGTTTTGTAACAAGATAAGAGGGTAGTGATCATCCCGAGTTTTAGGTTTTAAGTGACAACTAACGTTCATGTTCAACTGGAAAGAACCACATAGACATGGCTCATGTAAGATCAATTGTTTGTGATGAAAGGGAACTAAGTACTCGGATTCCTAGAACGCGAGGTTGTTACCCGATGACCAATCAACACATATCCAACCCTAATCCCTCCCATGATATCTCGATTGCCAACGACACCAAGAACGTATGGTATAGAACTATGATCAAACATACATCAACAATTTACAAACAACCAATCAAACACCATAATAAACTAACAACACATGCACAGTCTAATATTCCAGAAATTAAAGAACAAGCATAATTGTCACAAATAAAACCTTACATCTGAGACGATCACCAAGCAAACCTAACCGCTCATAGTGTTATGAACCATCATCACAATCGAACCTTTGTCAATTGGAATCAAAAACAAAGTCCTCATGTTTTGATCACTCAAGAACATAAAAGGAGAGCCAAAAATCGCCCCTAGGATGCTCCCCTAACCGACCAATGATCAGTTCAATTGAAAAGACATAATAATACTGACTTTAATGATGGCAGTTATGATTTGTACGTCGCCTCCACCGTAAATTACGGTCATACCGTAATTTACGGTACACTTCAGAATGTTACGGTGCAAGTCTTCTGATTTACGGCAGCCTCCAATGTTACCAATCTTGATTTAAGGGCTCCAAAGTGATGATGATGATAATTAAATGAAATCGTTGTTGTTGACTTGTTCACATGTGCCGCCTCTTCTAATAAGTTTCGGCCCAATGAAAACAAAAGCCCAGCCACCACTTGTCTGCGTGTAATATGATGATGTTTTTTTTTCACTTTGCTCATATATGCGGCCCAATAAAAAACTCCAAGTCAAGATGGTGGCCCAATGAATAAAGTCCACATGTGTTATGTTGCCCATGTGCCGTGAATTGTGAGAATGTGATTTCATGTTTTTGTTTTCTCCTCTTCGTTGACTTTTTCTTGTTTTGATGTGCCGCCAAAAACCAAACACACACCTAGGATGAGTGATGATGATGTATTTCCTCAAAAGCCCACATGTATCCAATCAAATTCAAGCCCCCTTCACGTGTTGGCTGCCCTCATGTGATCTTGTGTGCGTGAATGTATATGTGATCACGTGATGTTGATGATGATGATTGTTGACATAAAAACTCTAGTGCACATGATGTTCTGCCAATGTGAGAATTCCAATACCCAAAAGTCCACCTTCACATGATTGGTGATGATGATGTTTCACAACAATTCATATATGTTGCCACATTATTCCGCCGTAGGCTACGGATTCCAATTTAACCGAATTAAGCGATTTACCTGCAAAACACACGAACACTCGTAGTTACTAAGTTCAAGCAAATAACCAAGTAAAGCATGGAATTTTAATCTTTTTAAACCACTTAAGGGTTGTCCTACGGACCACCCGTCACATCCCCACACTTAACCGTTGCTTGTCCCAAGCAACCCATTCAAAAACTATTTCAAAACCAAAGCGATCAAACATGCAAACCAAGCTAAATGTGTCATCCTTTTACTAACTTCCAATCATACCACAAGACACACCCCTCACAAAAATCTCTCGGTAACAAAAATTATTAGCATAATGCTAAACCACTCAATGCGTGTGTGTGTGTTTGTGCGACAATAAGCTTGTATACAAATCAAGTTTCCTCCTAACAAATATCTAACATGCTTTAGAATCAAAGGGACTTGCGGGTTGCAACGGGGCTAGGTGTAAAGGTAGGAAAATGGTGGAATACATATGAAAGAGCTAATTGATTTGACCCGGTTTTTATTTCTACCACTAAACAAAGCAACCATCAAATATATACACAACTTCTTCAACATTCTCAACTACTATTGCAACTAAAAACTTTTTTTTTTCATATTTTTCTTTTTCTTTTTCTCTTTCTCTTTTTTTTTCTTTTTTTTTTCATCATTTTTTTTTCATTTTTTTTTCATAACACATCAAACTCAACAATATATACAAGAACATCAATACTACAAACTAAATCTCCTAAACCGGGTCGTCTCAATAGGTAAAATTTTGTAGGAAGTAGGTTTGGGTCACAATCGAATGGTCTAAGGCTCAACATGGCTTTCTAAGGACCAAACCCCCACCCCTCACAATACCAAGCTCATATATGTAAAGTATGAGGTCCAACCCACCAATCCCGCACTCTCACACATCTAGACGAGGCTTCCTAAAAGTCCCCCTATCATTTTCAAAAGCATGTTAACTCTAGGATCTAACAAGAATTCGTACACAAGTTCTATTAACACAATAAACACACCGCCACTCAAAACAAAGAAAGTATCATTAATAATCATAAGTGGCTCAAATCCTCACCAAGAAAAGACTAGGAATGGGTGTCGGTGTGTCAAATGGCACAATATCAAGTTTTCAAATTTTAACAATTTTCGCTTGGGTTTACAAAATTTTTAAAATTTGAAAACTTGATATTGTGCCATTTGACACACCGACACCCATTCCTAGTCTTTTCTTGGTGAGGATTTGAGCCACTTATGATTATTAATGAAACTTTCTTTGTTTTGAGTGGCGGTGTGTTTATTGTGTTAATAGAACTTGTGTACGAATTCTTGTTAGATCCTAGAGTTAACATGCTTTTGAAAATGATAGGGGGACTTTTAGGAAGCCTCGTCTAGATGTGTGAGAGTGCGGGATTGGTGGGTTGGACCTCATACTTTACATATATGAGCTTGGTATTGTGAGGGGTGGGGGTTTGGTCCTTAGAAAGCCATGTTGAGCCTTAGACCGTTCGATTGTGACCCAAACCTACTTCCTACAAAATTTTACCTATTGAGACGACCCGGTTTAGGAGATTTAGTTTGTAGTATTGATGTTCTTGTATATATTGTTGAGTTTGATGTGTTATGAAAAAAAAAATGAAAAAAAAATGATGAAAAAAAAAAGAAAAAAAAAAGAGAAAGAGAAAAAGAAAATTTCCCCCATCCCCACACTTGGGATACATTGTCCCAATGTATGGTTTTGAGGAAAAGATCGCTTTAACCAAGAACATCAACAATTGCTTACACTCTCAAACCCCAAATTTCTTTTTTCTTTTTTTTAATTTTAATTATTAAAAACACCACCAATTCCTTCACAACCCATAAACTAAACACATTAAAACACCACCCAACCGCCCAACCAAAAACTTAAACATGAATATATACAAAGGGGCACAAGATGAGAACAAGACATGACCTGATTAGTAAATCAGCAGTGTTGGTAGTGATGCAGCTGCGGTGATCGAACCGGTTCAAAAACATCTCTTAGATTCGCCGATATCTCAACAGGGATGTTGCCAAACATCCCCACACTTGAATCATTGCATCCGCGAGTGTTGAAACGTAATAACCTGCCAACACACAAACACAACACCAAAACAAAACCAAACAGAGCAAAACAAAACACAAATACAGTACTCTACATCCTCGGGCTGCCTCCCGAGAGCGCTAAGTTTAAAGGTCTTCAGCCAGACCATACCTGATATGCGTTATGGTGGTCTTAATGCACACTTACCCGCAACATTTCCAACAAATGCCCGGAAATTTACATGCCATCTCCATAGATTTGTCAGTCTATTTGGCATGTTAAAGATGCTCTTGCGGGCTTTGCTAGTCCACTTCATGACATATACCTTAATGTCTGGTAGTTTCACCCTTCTCATCTTGTTTCTCGAACCCTCTTCCCCACACTTGTGAATTTGAATCATTGATATGGGAAGAGGTTCGGTACACATATCCATCCCATCAGCCTGCTCTACCTCATAATCTGCACACATCATCTGATCTACAAGTGACTCTTCATCAGATAAAGGACTCATTGGTGTGGTATTATCCTCCACAACCTCCTCCTTCATGTGAGAATAATCTCTAATATCGTCAGGTAATGGTGAGAGGCGTTCTTCTATCTCTATCTTCAATTTTAAAGTATGACACTTAGAAACTAAGCAGCTGATTCGGTCTTCATCGGACAGGTTGGGTGTTGCTAAATATTGCTCGAGTTTGGACAAAGTTACTTCCAATACAGCAAGCTCTTTTTCCTCCTCGGTCTCATAAACATAAACACCCTCGGGCTCAGAATATTCTTCGGGATGATATTGTCGATATCCCTGATACGGTCTATAGATGCGCGCTTCCATCATCTTTTTATTCCAATACTTCGGGTTTTCCGAATACACCGGGCACACATCATAATCATAAGTGTGATCGCGACCGCAACAAAAACATAGACTATCCATCCTTTCCTCATAATAAACTTCCTCGTCCCGATCGTATCCATATGAATAATAGTCATCCTCCATTTCTGATTCATAATCGTCAACGTATGATGGAGGTGGAAGCTGTGAAACATAAGACACCGGTTTTCCATGTGCCCTCTTGTAGTGAGCCTCGTGGCAACCAATACATGGATGTCGTGGACCCCCGCACAATCTACACGTAAATAAGCTGAAATTTGTGTAATGCCCTGTCATCCTGCACAACACAACTCAACTACCAAGTGTAAATCATGAACATAAAAGAAATCTTTTTGGTTTTTTTTTTTTTAATTTTTTTTTTCTTTTAATTTTTTTTTCAAACTAATACACAAGATAACACACGTTGCGCACTACTCCCCGGCAACGGCGCCAAAATTTGACGTGATTGTCGTGGGTCACGCAAATTTAATCCCAATAACAACTATATAGATAGCGGTAAGTGGGTATCGAACACAGGGAGTTTGTGGAATATGTGTTATCTCAATGTATGTCTAACTAACTAGATTAATCTAAATTGCAAGAAATGTAAATTTCAATGTTTGGGTTGATTGGTTTTAATTAACTAACTTAAACTAAATTAGATTACAAATCAAGGTTAAGTTTTGTAACAAGATAAGAGGGTAGTGATCATCCCGAGTTTCAGGTTTTAAGTGACAACTAACGTTCATGTTCAACTGGAAAGAACCACATAGACATGGCTCATGTAAGATCAATTGTTTGTGATGAAAGGGAACTAAGTACTCGGATTCCTAGAACGCGAGGTTGTTACCCGATGACCAATCAACACATATCCAACCCTAATCCCTCCCATGATATCTCGATTGCCAACGGCACCAAGAACGTATGGTATAGAACTATGATCAAACATACATCAACAATTTACAAACAACCAATCAAACACCATAATAAACTAACAACACATGCACAGTCTAATATTCCAGAAATTAAAGAACAAGCATAATTGTCACAAATAAAACCTTACATCTGAGACGATCACCAAGCAAACCTAACCGCTCATAGTGTTATGAACCATCATCACAATCGAACCTTTGTCAATTGGAATCAAAAACAAAGTCCTCATGTTTTGATCACTCAAGAACATAAAAGGAGAGCCAAAAATCGCCCCTAGGATGCTCCCCTAACCGACCAATGATCAGTTCAATTGAAAAGACATAATAATACTGACTTTAATGATGGCAGTTATGATTTGTGCGTCGCCTCCACCGTAAATTACGGTCATACCGTAATTTACGGTACACTTCAGAATGTTACGGTGCAAGTCTTCTGATTTACGGCAGCCTCCAATGTTACCAATCTTGATTTAAGGGCTCCAAAGTGATGATGATGATAATTAAATGAAATCGTTGTTGTTGACTTGTTCACATGTGCCGCCTCTTCTAATAAGTTTCGGCCCAATGAAAACAAAAGCCCAGCCACCACTTGTCTGCGTGTAATATGATGATGTTTTTTTTTCACTTTGCTCATATATGCGGCCCAATCAAAAACTCCAAGTCAAGATGGTGGCCCAATGAATAAAGTCCACATGTGTTATGTTGCCCATGTGCCGTGAATTGTGAGAATGTGATTTCATGTTTTTGTTTTCTCCTCTTCGTTGACTTTTTCTTGTTTTGATGTGCCGCCAAAAACCAAACACACACCTAGGATGAGTGATGATGATGTATTTCCTCAAAAGCCCACATGTATCCAATCAAATTCAAGCCCCATTCACGTGTTGGCTGCCCTCATGTGATCTTGTGTGCGTGAATGTATATGTGATCACGTGATGTTGATGATGATGATTGTTGACATAAAAACTCTAGTGCACATGATGTTCTGCCAATGTGAGAATTCCAATACCCAAAAGTCCACCTTCACATGATTGGTGATGATGATGTTTCACAACAATTCATATATGTTGCCACATTATTCCGCCGTAGGCTACGGATTCCAATTTAACCGAATTAACCGATTTACCTGCAAAACACACAAACACTCGTAGTTACTAAGTTCAAGCAAATAACCAAGTAAAGCATGGAATTTTAATCTTTTTAAACCACTTAAGGGTTGTCCTACGGACCACCCGTCAGTGGACGAGGAAAGGAGCCAGCTAGCGCCCCTAACGACCATGAGGCAGGGCCTTCATATCGACGAACTTCTTCTACTTCTACAAGGAATGACGAAACGAGGGAGCTATGGAGGACCTACGAAGATTCTGCCAGACGATCTTTTTCGCACGCCTCAACACCTCCATATCATGACTCTTATGGGCCTCAGTCAGAGAACGAACCCCACAACCCGCAACATTTCTTTGGCGACCCTACTCCTGTTTTTCAGGGTCAGTTTAACCCAGCAGAGTACCTACCAGAGCAAGTGGGCTTTAACCCACTAGGACCGGAGGATCATTTTTCTGGTGATCAAGATATGGACGAGGACACAGATCCCGTCGAGGCTTCAACCGGGTCCCTAAACCATCCTTTTGTGATCTCAGACGGATCGTCATTTCACGGAACACCATACCAGGGTCCGGATAGTCACATGGCACGGTTCGAAAGGTGTGAGTGGTACAATACACCATCTTACCACCCACCACCACACCAGCAGCAGCAACAGCAAGATCCCTCTGGGGATCCACGTTATGAGGCAGTCACGCCACCGCCTCCACCGCCGCCAGTGCATCTAGAGCCTCCAGAGCCGCCAAGACGTAGGAGGACTGGCGCACGGATCTCAGCAAGAGAAGTTGATTTTCATCTCAACACCCCTCAACACTCTAGCGGCAGCCATTACCCGCCTACTCATGAAGTCCCACAGATGGGTGGACCTTCTGTTCCAGTTTCGGAGGTGAATTCAGCACCTATTGTACCGCCATCACCGGGTTTTGGCCACCCAATCCCTGCTTATACTGCTCCGGCAACTTACAACCCATATGGACTACCAGCATACCATGGCTATAACTATGCTGATGATCCTTACAACGTGGCATCAAGCTACCTTGCCCATAATAATCCTGAGGGACCATATGGACCCCCTTGGGGAATGGGATACCCAGCTCGGGGGTATCAAACACCTGTTCAGCCGCCACCACAGTACCAGCCACCACGGGCTCCTCCTCCTGAGCAGGAGGAACTCCGTCGAAGACTGGCCAAAGTGGAGCGAGACTTCCAGAAGGAACGTAGGAAGAACGAGGGATTTATGAGTGGTTTGGCAAACTTGCTTAAGGGAAAGAAGAAACGGGATCGTTAATTCCCAATATATATTGTTGTATTTCCTTGTTTAAATCAAGTCCCTACGTGGACATTTATTTATGTGTGTATGTAGTCCTTGCGTGGACATCTATCTTTGTACCAAGTCCCTACGAGGACTTGTCTTTATTAGTCCCTGAGTGGACACTTAGGTTTGTAAACGGTCCCTGCGAGGACATGTATTATATGTATAGCTCCTGCGTGGGCATCTGTTTCTGTGAAAAGTCCCGTTTATGGCAAAATGTACTACTTTTAGTTTTAATGGAATGTAAGTTTATAAATTTCATCTTTGCCATGTTATGCATACTTAAATTATATATGAAATAAATAAATCAGAATCATTCCTTTTTAAAAAAAAATATCTATCTGCCTAAGCTATTTTAATTAAGGATCTTAAAAGTATAACCAAGCCTGCATGTCATTTTAAGACCTGGCCCAGATGGTAAAACTAGTTAAAAAGATTCAAATCCCTGTTAACATCTGAAAACATGTTAACACTCCTGACAGACATGATTCGTTAAAAACACACGTGTTATTATTATATATGGATCTTTTCAAAGATTCTAAACCCAACTTAATGATCTCTGAATCATGGGTTAAATCATTAATAAATATGATCAATTCTTTTTACCATCCATTGGTAATGGAATGCCTACGGGCCCTTCTCATTTTCACATGAGACAAAAGATAGTATTAGTCTGTGACCCTGTCTGATAAAGGTAACGAACTTTGTTCAAACCTTCATGCTTTGATTCTCTGAAATCATAGCTTATAATCTATATTGTCCCTGTGACTAGGCCTGATGTGCTAAAAAAAAAACTGTTATTGTTTAATAATTAGGATAAATTATATTAGAAATCCTAAATAAATGAGAGTAATAAATTAACCATAGATGGTCTATGCTTACCACAGTTAATAAAATTGCCATAAAAGACAATTCTATAATAAACTCATCAATAAATTATTGCCAATGTGTTACAGTTCAAGATACATGGCAGACTCAAACGAGGTCAACAGTCACCCAGGGATAGTGAATGATAATGCCCGTGTAAACGTAGCAGGTGCAGAGTTACAAGCTATGATAGATAATGCGGTTAATAGAGCTATGGATAGACAGCACCATGGAGCAAGTGGTACCCATACGAGGACCCAATCTGCATCACACCCTAGAACACCCTCCAGGACCCACACTGCCCACAACAGTAATTCTCACCACTCCTCGAATCAAAGGAGTAATCCATCCCAAAGAGTGGTACAGAACCAAGAACCTCGTAATAGGGGTTGCACCTATAAATACTTCGTGTCGTGCAAACCCAGGGACTTCAATGGGGAAAAAGGAGCTGTTGATTGCATGACGTGGATGGATGAAATGGATACTGTGGTGGATATTAGTGGTTGGCATAATAGGGATATTGTGAAGTTTGTCTCGCAGTCTTTCAAAGGAGAAGCCTTAGCCTGGTGGAGATCGTTGGTCCAAGCCACAGGGAAAGTCCCGTTATACAACATGACCTGGGAACAGTTCATGGCACTAATCAAAGAAAATTTCTGCCCTCAACATGAGGTTGAGAGAATTGAATCTGATTTCCTGGCGCTGGTCATGAAAAACCTGGACTGCCAGGCCTACCTTACCACTTTCAATACTTTGTCAAGGTTGGTCCCTTATTTGGTAACTCCGGAGCCTAAACGTATAGCTCGTTTTATCGGGGGTTTGGAACCGGAGATCAAAGCAAGTGTAAAGGCCTCCAGACCAACCACTTTTCGGTCAGTAACGGACATATCGTTATCTCTGACCTCAGATGCTGTCAGGCTGAGGTCGCAAAGGAAAAATGATACCGAAAAGAGGAAGCGTGAGGATGACAACTCACGACGATCAGACAAGAAGCAGAAGGGAAACAATGACCAAAAGAAGGGGTCAGGTTTTAAGAAGGATGGTCAACAGTCGGGTGAAAAACCCAGATGTAAAACCTGCAAGAGACAGCACTTTGGGAAGTGCAGGTTTGAATCCAACTCACAATCACAATCGAAACCTTTTGCATGTGGGTTATGCAAATCCAGGGAACACAAAACCTTGGATTTCAAGAAGATGAAGGATGCGACCTACTATGGTTGCAATGAAAAGGGGCACATCAGGAGCAATTGCCCAAAATACGCCAAGAAGCCGGAAGAGGCTAAGAAGACCAATGCTAGGGTCTTCAGAATGGATGCTAAGGAAGCCGTCAAGGACGACAACGTGATAACAGGTACCTTTCTCGTAAATGATGTTTATGCGAGAGTGTTATTTGATTCAGGCGCTGATAAGTCGTTTGTAGATAATAAGTTTTGTGAATTGTTGAAACTACCTGTTAGAACTTTAAGTGTGAAGTATGAGGTGGAACTAGCAGATGGCACTTTAGAAACCGCTTCAACCTTATTAGATGGATGTTTCATATCCATTAGGAATCACTCTTTTCCTTTGTCCCTACTTCCTTTAAAACTAGCCGGATTCGACATAGTTTTGGGTATGGACTGGTTATCTCATAACCAGGCCCAGATTATTTGCAATAAGAAGCAAGTGAGGATCAAGACTTCGTCTGGTGAATCACTTACTATCCAGGGAGATACCCAGTATGGGCTGCCCGAGAAAATGTCTATACTCAAAGACTCAAAGTGTTTGAAGAAGGGCTGTGTCATCTACATGGCACAGGTGATTATTGATGAGCCGAAACCCAAGATTGGAGATATCCCAGTCATTTCTGAATACCCCGAAGTATTTCCTGAAGAACTACCTGGTTTGCCACCAGATAGGCAAGTGGAATTCAGAATTGACATTATTCCTGGATCAGCACTAGTTGCAAGGGCGCCTTATAGGTTGGCACCAACAGAGATGAAGGAATTGAGGACGCAGCTAGATGATTTGCTAGCTAAAGGTTTCATCAAACCTAGTTCGTCTCCTTGGGGAGCACCAGTTTTATTTGTTAAGAAGAAGGATGGATCGATGCGTCTGTGCATCGACTACCGTGAGCTTAATAAGGTTACTATCAAGAATAGGTATCCTTTGCCCAGAATCGACGACCTGTTCGATCAACTTCAAGGGGCAAGTTTCTTCTCGAAGATTGACTTGAGGTCAGGCTACCATCAATTGAAGGTTAGAGATGAAGATGTGCACAAAACAACATTTAGGACTCGTTATGGTCATTTCGAGTTCCTAGTGATGCCTTTCGGGCTCACTAATGCACCAGCCGCGTTCATGGATCTCATGAATCGCGTTTGCAAGCAGCACTTAGACAAATTCGTCATCGTCTTCATCGACGACATTCTCATCTACTCAAAGAACCAAGCTGACCATGAGAAGCATCTTCACTGCATACTGGAACTACTTCATAAAGAGAAGCTCTATGCCAAGTTCTCAAAGTGTGAATTCTGGCTTCGAGCAGTCCAATTTCTTGGACATGTTGTTAGTGAGCGTGGTATCCAAGTAGATCCCGCTAAAGTTGAATCTGTCATGAATTGGCATGAGCCAAAGACGCCTACGGAAATTCGTAGCTTCCTAGGTTTGGCAGGATACTATAGGCGATTCATAGAAAACTTTTCAAGGATTGCTGCACCCCTGACTTCGCTGACACGTAAGAAGATTAAGTTTGACTGGGGTCCTAAGCAGCAGGAATCCTTCGATATTCTGAAACAAAAGTTGAGCAATGCTCCGGTACTAACATTGCCTGATGGAATAGAGGAGTTTGTAGTTTATTGTGATGCATCACACACCGGGATGGGATGTGTGCTTATGCAGAAAGGCAAAGTCATTGCCTATGCTTCACGTCAGTTAAAGGTGCACGAAAAGAATTACACCACCCACGATTTGGAGTTGGGTGCCGTTGTATTCGCACTAAAACTGTGGAGGCACTACTTATATGGAATCAAATGTGTGATCTATTCTGATCACAAAAGCCTTCAACATCTGTTCAACCAGAAGGACTTGAACATGAGGCAACGCCGTTGGATGGAAACTCTTAATGATTACGATTGTGAAATAAGATACCATCCCGGCAAGGCGAATGTAGTCGCCGATGCCTTGAGTCGGAAAGAGAAAGTGAAACCCATCCGAATCAATGCCAAGCGCATGGAAATAAAGAACAATTTGATAGAAAGGTTGTTAGCTGCACAGAAGGAAGCTGTGTTGGAAGCTAACTATCCTAATGAAAAGCTGGGAGTAACTGAAGAATAGTTATCTCTTAGTAAGGATGGAATTCTTAGATTGAATGGACGGATATGGGTTCCAATTTATGGAGGACTCCGAGATGTTATCCTCCAGGAAGCCCACAGCTCAAAATATTCTGTTCATCCTGGAGCTGATAAAATGTACCAGGATCTAAGGGCAAACTATTGGTGGATAGGCTTGAAGAAGTCTGTAGCTACCTATGTAGCTAAATGCTTGACGTGTGCGCAAGTCAAGGCAGAACATCAAAAACCGTCAGGTTTGCTACAACAGCCTGAACTTCCTACTTGGAAGTGGGAAATGGTAACTATGGATTTTATTACCAAGTTACCCAAGACAAGGAAAGGCAATGATACAATATGGGTTATAGTTGACAGGCTGACTAAGTCAGCTCATTTTCTACCCATCAAGGAGACTTACAGCTCCGACATGTTAGCCCAGTTATACGTTGATAAGATTGTAGCCCTACACGGCATACCTATAGCTATTATCTCTGACCGGGATACTAGGTACACGTCTCATTTTTGGAAGAGTTTCCAACAATCTTTGGGCACACGATTAAATTTTAGTACGGCTTATCATCCTCAGACTGACGGTCAGAGTGAGCGTACTATTCAAACGTTGGAAGACATGCTCCGTGCATGTGCGATTGATTTGGGAGGTAGCTGGGATAAGAACTTGCCATTGATCGAATTCTCCTACAACAATAGCTACCATACCAGCATAAAGGCTGCGCCTTTTGAGGCATTATACGGTAGAAAGTGTAGATCGCATGTTTGTTGGGCGGAAGTTGGAGAAGTCCAGTTATCAGGACCAGAGATAGTGTTCGAAACGACGGACAAGATTGTCCAGATTCGTAACAATCTCCAAGCTGCCCGGAATAGGCAGAAGATTTACGCTGATCCAAATCGTAAGGATTTTCACTTCGAAGTAGGTGAAAAAGTCCTACTTAAAGTGTCACCCTGGAAGGGAGTGATGCGATTTGGTAAGAAAGGTAAGCTAAGCCCGAGATACATAGGACCTTTCGAGGTTATTGAACGTGTCGGGTCAGTTGCCTACAAGTTAAACTTACCTGAAGAGCTCAGTAGTATACACAATGTGTTCCACATCTGCAATCTGAAGAAGTGTTTCGCTGACGAATCAGTGGTTATACCTTACACAGATGTGCATATCGATGAGAGCTTGAAATTCGTGGAAAAACCTTTATCGATCGAAGATCGACAGGTAAGGAAGCTTCGAAGGAAGCATATACCTTTTGTAAAGGTCAAATGGGATGCCCGTAGAGGTCCCGAATTCACGTGGGAGGTTGAATCCACGATGAAAGAAAAGTACCCTTACTTGTTTCAGTAAATCTCGGGTCGAGATTTATTTTAAGGGGATGAGGATGTAACACCTCGAAAATTTACGTCCTATAATGTGTTGACACGTGTCATAGGTTTGAACGTGTGAAAGAATGTTCTTGAAGGACTAAAGTTGACGAACAGTGAAACTGTGTAAATAGAAGGGTTCAAAGTGTCAACAATCAATAAATATACTCTACAATAACCCTACATAATGTTTATAACCTTAAACGAATGGATCATGGATCATACGAAGCGAATTGTGAAAGAAAGTGAGAGATTACAAACTACAGGGGTTAAATGTGTCAACATGTTTAAGTTATACCTCTGAGTGACCTTTTGACAAACCCGAAGCTTTGTAACGATTAATTATGCTCACTAGAATGTACCACAAAAATTTCATGAAGTTTCGTTATCGTATGAGCAAGTTGTGATAAAATTCGTGTGTGAGGGTTAGAATCGTCAACATTGAAATTAGGGCTTTTCGGGTGATCACAAAGTTACCCAAGGACTTAACAAAGTGGGTATAAGTCTTAAAGCCCCATATGTTAAATAACAAAGCTTCATATGCAAGTAGGATGGTGAAAACGACCTTTCGAGGGACCAAGGACCAAAATGCAATAAAGAAAACATGTGTGACCTGACCAGAAGGGCCACGCGGCCCGCCTCACACATAACAGAAGGCCACGCGGGCCGCCTGTGACCTGCAGATGCAGAAAAAACAGGCAGCTGCCTGTTGATGCTTGTAACCGACTCAAATGCCATTGTTTCGATACTTTGGGCTGCCTAAAATGGTTTTTAGCTAGTAGGGGACTTGTGGATGATAATGCAACACTCCTAGACTTAGTTGTCAATGATCTAAGAATGTTTGAAGTTGTTTATAAGACCCACATTATGCAACATTGATCATTCATCACTCCTGAGCATTTCCAGAGCATACAAGCAGGTCACAAGCATTCCACATCATCCATTAGTTGTGTGTAAGTATGTTTAACCTTTCCTAATTCATTTATACTTAGTTAAAAGCCTAGAAATCAAACCGTCGTAACTACGGTTTGACTTTGTGATAAATCACAATCGGTCCAGAGATTTGTCGAATCGAAAGTTGTTATAAGTTGGTATTTATATGGTTAATAAACCCCTAAAAGGGCACTCACTGATTCGAATCCTAACTAGGTCGTTTGTCGAGTCAAAGGTTGTCCGAAAAAGTCAACAGAAACATTAATCGCATATTTAACGATACGGAAGGCGTGTAACCTGTTTTATCAGTCATACAACTTGAAAATAAGTATAATAACTTGTCTAAACTTGTTTGATTCGACAACTTTATGTTTTGAACCGATTCGGAACCGAGAGACGCAAAAGTTTGACTTTTGCTTTGACCTCAGTTCTGACCCGATTTATATAGGTTTAGACATGCCTTAAAGTTCCATTAGGACCTATTTGCATGTGTGTATAAGCCTCTGCGTTTATACCACTCGAATCCCTAATCGTCCGATGTTTCCGTTAAACGCCTAAATATTGACCGTAATGCCCTTATGACCATAAAACGAGATTTTTGGAAATGTGAAAGTGCCATAATCTTAGTTACTGATTTTTAGACTTGTACCTAAAATTTCACATCAGTTGGAGGTCTAGATAAGAAGTTATGCTTAATGACGAAATTTGAGTGCTTTTAAGTAATTAAACGGCGTCATTAGCGTAAAGCCTATCTAAACCAAATTTTGGACACCAAACTTTTACCCACTGATGTGATATAATATTTTGGGATTTTTAAAGATTTTTAATTATTTTTAAACTGATCATAAGCTAGGTTTATCGCCTCGATTCGGTTAATACCAAAAATACCCTTTTCGGCCATAAAATGAGTTTTACAAATCCTTTTAATGCCAATCCAATTGCTACTGATTTTAAATAATAAATGGAGTATTTTGAGCCTGTTTATTTGGTCAGAAAACTCAGAATCGTATTTTAACCCGTACATCGATTAAAACGACTTTATACGCGTATTTAACGCATAGTTTGGGTTTAAAACCATTTTAGTATATAAGACTTATTACCAAAGGTTATAACCTGTTAAAATAAACTATTTTACTGATCAACTCAGACCCGGATCACAGGTGTCTAATTAAACCCTTTTATAATCTTTAAAATGACCAAAATGCCCCTACGGGGCTTATAAAGAGATTAAACTCGTTTTGGGCATCATGGGTGATATCCTACTGATATCACAACTTATTTAAGGCGTGTTAACTTAGGAAACCTGTTTAGGACTCTTACAGATACCCGTTACGCTTCATGCGCGTTCGGTTCGGTTTATGTAACTAGTTTACATAAATTAGCCGAAACGGGTCAAACCTTATCGGTTTTATCTCAAAATCCAGAATGTGTATCATATACCCATATTAAGCAAGTCTTCAAACTTGTCGGGTCTAAATCACATTCTATCCGGTCTTCGCTTAATCGTGCGTACGAACCGTATCTTTAAAACTAACCGGTCTAAGCATAAGCTTAACTAAAGACCCGTTAGGATTCTAATAGGTTATTATAAACCTTCGTTCCAGATTAGGAGAACCAGTAAAAGATACTTGCACTCGCTGATTTTGAACTATACTTACTCAGGTAAATACTTTTAGCTTATTTTCCCTATACGGGCTTGGGGTACGGTATATAAAATACCGCTTGGTCGGGGCGTTGAATCTTTGATTGAATAGATGATAATTAAAGTATTGAGACGTCTCGTTTAATATTTTTTTTGTTTGCTTAAAGCCTTTGGGGGGTTAATGACCGTGTCCCGGATATCCCTGGCATCATTTTACGAAATGGCCACGACCTTAGCACTCAGGTGTAGGCGTACACCTGTCAGTGTCTCATAAATAAAGTGGTGTGTTTATTGATCTTTAACCCGGCTCGATCCGGGCTACTGAACGCATAAGGAACATGTAAATCCCTACAAGTATTATATTTAAATAATTATCCCAAGTTATAAAATATTATTTGTGCCTTGTGCCTTAAATGCATTTTCTTAAACTCTTTTCAAAATGAGTCGGTTGATTGTATTTACCAGTGTAAACTGACGTATTTTCTTAAAAAGGTTAAGTGCAGGTACTACGCGAAATAGGCTGGCTTGTCTCCTAGCATCCACATTAAGTCTCGCCAGCTTGGATGTCATAAACTGTTGAACATTTGTTTCCTTTTATTTGGATCTACCTGTGGATTTATATTCGACTATTTGTGATACTTAATATTACAATATCGTTTGGTTGAATTAAATCTATACTTTGCTTCCGCTGTGCATTTAAATATTGTGTTGTTTGACTAATATGTTGCCAACCACGTCACGATACTCCCCTACCGGGCCCACCGGTGACACGTGGAAATTCGGGGTGTGACAATTTGTTCCCTTGGCCTCTCTAGGCTTCCTTATAAGTTTTGGGCAGTTGGTTTTGATGTGCCCTTCCTCGTTAACATTGTAACATGTCGCGTTCTTCAACTCCTTGCAATCTAAGGTTTTGTGACCCTTGGTCTTGCAAATTCCACACAATTTAGCACTTGGGTCAATCGTACATTTTCCAGAATGTTGTTTTCTGCAGTTACTGCATTTGGGCTTGTTATTAAACTGACTCGAGCTTTTCCTAAACTTGAAATCTTTCCCGTGCTCAGAGCTTCCCTTCTTCTTCTTGTTAGATTGATGCGAGTTTTCCTCGTCTTCTTTCCTTTTTCCCTCGCCATAAGTTTTAACAGACTTATTCATGATAGCATCTAAAGTGAGAGATAAGGATAAGTCCACCGCGGACCTATATGTGGTAGGCCTGGATGCTTTAACATTTCCCTTTATCTCAGGTGCTAGGCCTCCAATAAAACGCGCTATGCGTTTAGGTTCAGGGGTGACTAAATAAGGAACCAGGCGGGACATAGTGTTGAAACTTGTCACATATGCCTGACAATCCAAATTCTTCATGACCAGAGTCAAGAAGTCTGATTCTATCCTTTCTACCTCATGCTGAGGGCAATAGTTTTCCTTGACTAATGCAGCAAATTGATCCCAAGATAAGTTGTAGAGTAGGACCTTTCCCGTGGCTTGGAGCAATGATCTCCACCATGCCAACGCTTCTCCTTTGAATGATTGTGAAACAAATTTCACAACATCTTGCTCCGCACAACCGCTGATGCCAACAACAGTGTCCATCTCATCGAGCCATGTCATGCAGTCGATGGCCCCTTCCTCTCCTGTAAAGTCTCTGGGCTTGCAGGAGAAAAAATATTTATATGAACAGGTTTTAACATGTGGCTCTTCGTTAAGCACTTCCTGTCTAGACGGAACACTCCTCTGATTTGACGAGTTATGAACGTCGTCTTCCTTTGACTCATGTGATTTAGAAGGGGGCTTACTACGAGCCACAGATAGAGTCTTAGAGCGGGTATCATATGATTCATTATACTGTCTGTCAAGAGCGCGAGTAACAGCATCATCTATTAATGCCTGCAGTTCCGCTCCAGTTATATTAATCCTGGTAGTATCATTGTTCACCTTCAAGTGGCTGTTAACTTCATCTGATCCAGCCATGTAGCTTGATTGCTACATAAATATTGACAATGATTTATTCAAAGGTTATTATGAAATTATCATTTTTGATGATTTGTTAACCATGGTAATATAAACCATATGGGTTAATTTGTTAATTTTATTAGTATTTTCATTATAATTTATCCTAGTATATAAAACATTAAGGATATTAAAGTGGCACAATGGCATGGTCACGAGGACAGTTTTAAATTTATAAGCCATGATCGTTTGGGATCGAGGCATTTAAGGTCTGAGCATAGCTGATTACTTTTCTTGACAGAGAGTCGAAGACTACAACTGCCTTTTGTCTTTTAGGACAATAGATATAGCCCGTGGTCATTTCCCTTCTGAGGGATGTCTATGATACGATCATCTTTTCAGATGCTATTAGTCGAGATCGTTTGGATCATACCGACTATTATGCTTGGACATGGTCCAACATTTTTTTAGACAGGAGGTCAAAGACTACCACAGTCGTTGTCTTATCGGACAACAAGTTTAGCCCGTAGGCACTTCATCACTATTGGATGTTTATAATATGATCATCTTATAGGATGATATAAGCCATGATTTCTAGAGCAATAGGCCAAATCAGGAATTTTTTTTCCAATATAGGGATGACTATTGTGATTTTCTCAGATCACTTTTGTCAAGAGTGCTAACACGTTCTTCGGCGTTAACAATATGACCATCTTTATTTGATGATTTGAGCCATGATTTCTAAATCAATCGGCTAGACAAGAAAATTGGAAGAATCCAATATAAGGATGACTATTGTGATTTTCTCGAATCACAGTTGTCAAGAGTGCCAACACGTTCTTAGGTGTTAACAAGGATCTGAATCTCTTGAATAGGTCTTACCATCTTGGCCTCGTCATATAGGCTAGGTTTACCTTTAAGATTCCTTTTTAATAATAAACGCAGAACAATCCTAACTCGGGATGTTAATAAGAATCTGAACCTAAATTGAGGAACTGCCATCTTGGCCGGGTCTTAGTAATGACACGAGGCTAGGTCTTGTCCCTTTTTAGATTTTGCCATTTATAATGGTGGATCTTATAATATAGGAATGTTATTTTAAACATAATCGTTCCTTTAAAATTTAAACAAGTATATGGTTGCCCTAAACGAGACTTCTTAAGAAAATGACTTGCCCATGCAAGGGCTAATAAAAAAAATAACAAAAGAAACAATTAAAAGACAATGAAATGAATTAGGATTAGTCCTATGTTCTTGTCTAGACTTAAGAATGTGCATTTGTGTAACTGAGATTAAACACAAACGGCTAGTGTTTAATTCACTCAGTGTTGGCTCTGATACCAACCTGTCACACCCCGACTTTCCACGTATGACCAGTGGGCCCGGTGGGGAGTATCGTGACGTAGTTGATATCATCATAGTCAAACAACACAATATATAAATGCACAGCGGAAGCAAAAGATAAATATATTACAATCCGAATAAAAAGTAATATCAAAGTATTACAACGGAAAGTAAAGGATCCACAGGCGGATCAAATAAAAGAAAAACTGTTCAACAGACTTCAGGCATCTAGAACTTGCAAGATTCCTTATTAACGCCCTGAGCTTCCAGCCAATTACGTTCAGTACCTGTCACTTAACCTTTTTGGAAAATACGTCAGTTTACACTGGTAAATACAATTAACTGACTCATTTTGGAAAAGAGTTTAAAAATTGATTTGAATGCACGAGGCACAAATATCTTTTATAACTTGGGACAATCTTATTAATAAAAATATTGTATCCGATTTACATGTTTGTCCAACATTTAGGGCCGGTGATTATACAATACAAGCCGGTCAAGATTAATCGACACACCATAAATATAACTCACAAGAAGACACCTTACGAGTGAGTATATCTTTTACATACGCAACAGGAGGTGTTATGCCTACACCTTGTGCTTAAGTTATGGCCATTCACTTTTTAAATGAGCCAAGGATATCCAGGACACGGTCATTAACCCCTAATGTTATTTGTTATCAATCAAAACAGATTAAAACGGGATTATGCAATTTAATCATCTCTGATTAAAAGGTTTATACACCCGACCAAGCGGTATTTTTATAATACCGTATCCCAAGCCCGTATAAGGGAAAATAAGTTAAAAGTATTTACCTGAGCTAGCTCCTGTCTTAAATAGCAAGAATTATAATAACTCAGCCGTATTCACTTAAGTAAGCGTAGGTACAATTTACCAGAAGGCTCTAGTCTGGAATGATGGTATAAATAACCAATTAGAATACTAATGGGTCTTTAATTAAGCCTAAACTTAGACCGGTTAGTTTTAAGGAAATATACGGTTCAAACGCATGATTAAGCGAAGACCGGAATAGAATGTGTTTTAGACCCGACAAGTTTGAAGACTTGTATAATATGGGTAATCTAAACACCTTCTGGATTTCGAGATAAAAAGATAAGGTTTGACCCGTTTCGGCTAACTTATGCAAACTAGTTACATAAACCGAACCGAACGCGCAAGAGGCGTGACGGGTAACCATAAGAGTCATATACAGGTTTCCTAAGTTAATATGCCTTAAACATGTTGTGATATCAGTAGGATATCTTCCATTATGCCCAAAACGAGTTTAATCTCTAATTAAGCCCCGTAGGGGTATTTTGGTCATTTTAAAGATTATGAAAGAGATTAATTACACTTCTGTGATTCGGGTCTGAATTATTCAGCAAAATAACTTATTTTAACAGGTCATATTAGTTGGTGTTAAGTCCTTTTTGACAAAATGGTTTTAAACCCTTACTATGCGTTTAATACGCTTATAAAGTCGTTTTTAAGCGATTTACGGTATAAAATAAGAATCTGAGTTTCCAGGTCAGTTCATAAGGTTCAAAACACTTCATTTATTATTTAAAATCAGTAGCAATTGGATTGGTGTCAAAAGGATTTGTAAAACTCATTTTATGGCCTAAAAGGGTATATTCGGTATTTACCGAATCAAGGCGATAATCCTAGTTTATGATCAGTTAAAAATCTTCAAAAATCTCAAAATATTATATTACATCAGTGGGTAAAAGGTTTGGTGTCAAAAATTGGGTTTAGATAGGCTTTACGCTAATGACGCCGTTTAATTACTAAGAAGCGTTCTAATTACGTCATTAAGCATAACTCCTAATCTAGACCTCCAACTGATGTGAAAATTTAGGGACATGTTTAATAATCAGTAACAAAGATTATTGTACTTTCATATTTCCAAAATTCTCGTTTTATGGTCATAAGGGCATTATGGTCAACATTAAGCATTTAACGGAAACGTGCAAACGAATCGGACAATCAATGAACCAATCACAGAGGGTTATACCGTCATGTAATCAGGTCCTAATGGGACTTTAAGGCATGTCTAAACCCACCTAAATCGGGTCAGAACTGAAGTCAAAGCAAAAGTCAAAGTTTTGCGACTTTTGGTTCCGAACCGAGTCTATACTTAGAATTGTCGGGTTGAATCATGCTTAGGCATGTTCAACTAATATTTACCAAGTTATTAAAGTGGGAAAACTGATCTTTATGAAATAGTTATGGATTTTATTTAAAACAAACCCGTTTGACTTTTATTTGATCCGATAATTAAACTAAGTAAACGTGGTAATTAGGAGGTGCCCTTTTGAGGGTTAAACACCTACCTAATTACGGTCACGTAGCCACGTTCGCTATGAGCAATGGCTCAACCGTTTAAAAGTCAAAGCGTTTATCGAAAATGCTAAACGATAAAAACTAAGCATGAAAGGATACTTACAAGAGTCCAAAGGACTTAGGGAGGTTCTCAAAAGAGCTCAAGATCCTCCAAGAATGAGAGAGCAATCAGAAATGGAATGAGGTGTGGGTGAAAGTAAAAAACCCACCTCCTTATATACTTTTCGGGACCTCGTAGGATCGCGACAATTGTCGGGGAGCTATATGCAGATCATGACAAGTGTTAAGTGGTTTTTAACATACCATGTGCAGCCCCTAGTATCGAGTTGGTGGTATTGGAAACCATCTAGAACAAACGCCAGCAAGAAACAGGCTGTTACCAGCTGTTTCTGCATAAGACCAGCCCACGCGGCCCGCGTAGGGAACTCAGCAGGCTTACACGGCCCGCCTGCATGTCCACACCAGCAAAACAAGTTTCAGAATGTGCAATATCAGTCCCTACACTTGTAAAAAGGCTTTTCTGATACGTATGAGGCCCGTTAATCTCATTTCAAGGCTCCACTATGATGTCCACACATAGGGGATATGAAACATGCTCAAAAACATGTCGGATGTCGGTTCGTTTGGCCGTACGGTCACGTTGTGCGTCTAATTACGACGGAACACGAACGGACGCTAAAAATGAACCAAACGACGCGACGAAAGGAATTTTATCAAGCCGAAAACTAAAATAAAATATTTTAGTGCTTACATAAATTTTTGGGTGTCCGGAGATATTCAGAATGTGAGATATGCGCGTAAATGCAAACTTGTGCACTTTTCGACACTTTTAGTCCCTGCATGACTTAAAAGTATATTTTTGCGCGCGAAACACCTCTAAGCCTATATCTAAGCTATATAAAGATAAAATAGGGTATGTTTAACTTATGGTCATATTCCGGAAGGTCCGATATCCTACGAATCGGCATACTTTTGCCGTTTGACGCAAATAGTCCTTTAATTGCGCAAAGTAGCGCGAAATGCTGTTTAATGATAGCAAAGCCTTCCATGGCCCATATTGATCATTCCCAAGCATATACATACATGTTACTATGCTCCCGTTCGCTTAAATGGTCACCGAAGGGCGTAGATTCAAAAGTTGACGCTTTAGGTCCCTCTATTGCGCAAACTTGCGCATCTCATCATCTAATAGCATTGAAGCCTCATCTAACCCATATTGGGCATTCTTGAAAGTATTATTAATCATCACGATGCTTCGGGTTTGCTAAAAGGTCATTCAGAGGTGTAATTAAACATATTGACACTTTCAGCCCCTCTAACTTGCAAAGTTGCGCGTAAATTCACTTAAAGGCATAAAAACCTTAAACGGCCAATAGTTGGCATTCCCAAGAGTATAATCAAATATCATGAAGCTCCCGGTTTGTTAAAAGGTCACTCAGAGGTAAGAATTAACATGTTGACGCTTTTAACCCTTCATTGCGCAAACTTTCAATTAATTATGCAAACGGCTACACTTGATCAACAAGTGGCTCATTTGTGAATACAAATCCGTAGCAGGTTATTTAGAAACTTATTTCAGGTATGTTAATACTTCCTGTTCTATTATAATTAATGTTTTTGATTTTTCGAAAAATTAGTCCCTAAATTCCAACGTTTGACTTCATTAGGGCTCATTAGACGTGTCAATACATCATTGGTCGTGATTTTTACGAGGTGTTACACTAGGTTAGGATGATTGTTAATTGAATTGATTGTTCTTAGGTTTGATTATGCATATGTTTGATTACTATTGAAAGATCTTGTCTTTTCTGCTTGCTTAATGGTGATGCGTTCTAATAGCTTGATTTTATCTTTCTTGATTCCTGTGAATTTGTTCTGAGTGAGTTGGAAATCATTTAGGTTAATGTTGATTCATGCTAGATTTGATTACCATGTGTGGTAGAGTTTAGACGGTTGGGATAGCAATAGCGGCGGAGGGATTGAGTTTGATAATTGACAAAGACTAGAGTTCTACCTAGTCTTGAGACCGGGAGCTAATAGATTAACTAGATTCCCCCTGTTCCATTGGATTCCCCCCTGTTCCATTGGTTGTTAGGTTTAGATAGTCAGAAATTGCTTTTATCCTTTCACTCGTGGTTGAGTGTTTCTAGGTTAGTAATTGGTTTATACGATGTTGACTCATGTGTTCTGGGGTTATAGGTCCCAATCTTTTAATAATAGAATATAAATTAAATGTTCTTTGCACATTAATAATATAAACTAATATAAACTACTGTAGACTACCTCTCTAAGTATTGAAAAATGAACTTCGTGGGTAGCCAAATCTAACATAATCAAATCCGCATCATATAGTACGAATCAATTATAAATACAAAAGAAGCAAGAAATATAACTTATGGGGCAAACTAAATATTCAAACATAAAGAATGGAAATGAGTGAAGGACTAAAGGGTAAACTATACCAAACCATATAAGCAATGACGGGCGTTTGGATCAAAACCAGGAAGATTCCTTTGAAGACGAATGTAGGACATTATCTTATGTTCCCCTTCACCCGGAACATTGGCATCGGAAAGAATAACCTTCAAAAATAAATTGAACCCGTGTAAAAACACGGGTAGTTTTTAGAAATTTTACATACGACATTTTATTAAACAACGAATGTATGATGTGTGATGAACCATAATTTCCACTTTTCCCACAACCTTCAAATAAAACAATCAATTGAGTACACCCGCGTTAAATATCAGGTTCTTTATCACACAAGTTATAATCTTTATACCTTGGCAACCCTTCTTGATGGACCATCATTGGTCTTTTGAGTTGCTGAACGATACACAAGACCTACACTAAATCCATGGTGTTTTCTAAGCTGGTCGGCTAACTCCCACGTTGGAGACATGATAACGCTACCCAGTCCACCCTCTAGACCCCATATAGCTTTATACAACTTCTCCAAAACCTACAAAACAACAAGTTTTTATAACCATAAAAATCACTTTATATAACTCCATATGTCATATAAAGATTAAAAATACCACTAATATATATGCGTAAAGAGTACATAATGACATATCTTAAAACCCGTTGTCCGAAAACCATATTACAAAAGTTTGTTACTTATGCTAATAAAATATGGCGAAAGTAAAGAACGAAACTTGTTTACTATGGTAGAAACCATCATCCAGCCTGTAAAAACAGCCCTTGTATAAAAACAATAGTTAGGCATAGATCACACAAACATTTTCGCTTTTTATCTTTTAACTGTTTTAATGTTTTTTATCTCTAATTACTTTATTCATCTCACACACATATCATGAGTACCTAGAAGGACATGTCTAACATAGTCTTGTAATTTAACAAACAAACATTTCCGGTTACATCTGACTCACAATACTTATCATCATATATTATGCAGCTTATCTCTTATTTGGTTTCTACCAAAAAAAATAAAAAATAAATAAAACAACAACAACAACAACTCACGAAGAGGACTCACACCATGTAAGAGACAAAGAGCATCATGTCTTTAGTAGTTTATCCACCCTTCCTGTCATCCTTTCAATAAAAAATATTCAGTTTTGGACGATCGACTCAGGTTGTTCGATTCCGTCATTCAGATCTTTGTTCTTCTCCGCACAGGCTCATACATATTCATTCAAATACATCATCATAGCCCAGACAATTGGTTATATCATTGGCCAAAAAGCACTAACAGATTATCATCAAAACAAAACACGAAAGTTTAAAGCAGCAAATGAAGAACACAATCAACCAAAAACTAGATTGGAGAACAATTACCTGTTACTGAAGGAAAGACACCGTGAACAAACAGAACCCTGTCGCGGATGTGAAGAGAAAGAACACCGAGCAACTATAGTCGATAAGTGATTCAAATTATCAAATGAAACAATAAAATTAAAGATTTGTCAACTCCAATTGCAGGAATTCATAAAAGGGTAAACAAATGAAAAAAAAAAATATGAAGTCAAACCACCTGATAGAATTAGGGAGATGAAAAACCATGATTTGGACCGAAGAAGCTGCAGCCATGGGTGATAAGCTCAACCTCCTTTTTTTTGTGATTGATAAGCTGTTGCCATGAGTGACTACCACAACCTCACCATATTTGCGATTTAGGGTTTCAGTTGAAGAAGATGAAAGAATGGTGAGAGAAAACTTAGAGCAGGGAATTCGTATTTCCAAATTAGAGAAGCATGAGACAGAGAACTCAGAGTAGATACTGAAATTTCAAAATTTATAATTAGCATAACCTGGAGCCAAAAGCAAAATATGAAGTCAATTCACCAGGTACATGCTTTTGAAATTTGAAATGATTTCTATTTGTTTGTTAATTTAGATAAATAGAAACATGAAATTATGACATAAGCTGGTACATAGCAGAGCATTGTTGGAGTGGTCATGTGATTGACACATAAGCATGTGATTAACTTTAGGTTTTATAAAAAAAAAGAAAAATATGAGAAAATTACACATAGGATTCAATTAGAGAGGGGAGCTTGATATGGTGACACATGGGATAGAAAAGTTTTCCTTTATTATATAGGAAGATTTTTAAACACTCTTAAATATAAAAGCTGCAAAGTTAGCATACAAATATATTTTAAAGATACGGGTATCCTATTGGGTATGAAAAAAGCATTTATCGGGTATAGGCTATAACGGGTTCCGGGTATTTTTTTTGTAAATCAGGTACGGTTTTGGGTACATATATTGAGCTTAAAATGTATACCCTATCTATACCCTACGAGTCGGGTCGGATTCGGTTACAAATATAAAATACCCAAATACAAAAATAATCGGTTTTGGTTTTTTTTCTTAAGTCCGTTCTGGGTATGGGGTTTTTGTGCACCTCTTAAAAAGGTATACCATTGATGGGCTTGTTTGAATGATCTTCATGGGCCTATGGGAATCAAGAAACCGATTCACATATTCTTCCCCAAACGGGGTTTCGTTTTTGGCTATTTTCGTTGAATTCTTACGAAGATCTAACTTCAGTCAACAACTACTGAAGTGATCTTTGAGTATCAAATTCTGTTTATTTATGGAAGTAATTGATAACACAACAACAACGGCACTTTTATTAACTTGTAATTTAACTAATTGTTTGACCCCTAAACAGTAAGATATTATTAACACTTAACCACTTACAAACTGATTATTAGACAAATGTTTACATAATACACTTAACTAGTGCGCACACAAAGCAGGAACATACAAATTTAAGCTTTCGTATCATCATCGTTGGTTAATCTGGTTGCGTCTTTGTTCGGCTCATCTGGATTACTCACATGTACCATTTCATACTCAACATGCTCCTGGAATCTCTTTGGTAACATAAACCGACCGCCAAAAAGTTGTTGCAAGAAAACGATCACTGCAAACACTAGTCCTCCACAAACAATGAAAATATCCCATAAAGGTGAGTAAAAGTCTGATCTCGGATTTGCATAAACATATAACCCATCTAACTGATGGCTCATATACATTTGACCCCTGTAAAGATCGTATGCATGAGGCATTAATCGGACGAATGTGGTTCCTATATAAAACCAATGGCTCAAAGCATTTCCTTTTGAAATCTGGAAAATGTTGAGTATTAGTTGTGGGAATAGGAAGCCATCAATAGTTAATCCAGCATAAGACCTCAAATCACCCCAGATGGAAAGTTGACTTAGAATATCGTCATCATCGCCGTTCTTCCAGTTCACTAACAACATTACTGACCCGCCGATAATATACATAGGTAAACATATGACAAGTGTCCGTATCTCATGAATCCAATGATTCTTTTTTGCAATCCATGTTAATTGAAGAAGGCGGAATTGCAAAATGAAAGCCACCATTGTCACTATCCTCACGAGCACCTCATTCACTTCAAGCAATCCGTTAATCCTAACCGGTACATTTTGCTGGTTCCTAGTGTTTGAGAATATCGCCTCAAAGTTTAGCACTAGAGGAACCATGTGCCCAAGAGTAAGAACCAGCATCATCAACAGCGAGATAGAATTAACCATTTCAGCCCTCTTCTTCAAATGGAATAACTGTCGTCCAGTAAACACACACATAAGTGTGTTCGAGATCAGGACCATTACAGTTTCTAAATCCATTCTCTGTAACCATTCTCTTGCTTCATTTCTGCTGAATGAGCGTGAAACGATGTCGAGTTTCTCAAAGTAGAGAGGATCGTTTTTTTCACGTAGGCTCTCGATGTTTCCCTTTATTAAAATTTCCCTACCTCGTGGGGATTGGAATTTCACTAGAATCTCACAGTCAAAAGAAGCGTTTTTCAAGTTTCTACAACCAACCATACAAACTTGTTGAGTTTCATAATCATAAATCCCTTCTGCTGATATCTCCACTCTATCTTTATCAGTAGAGGATAGTTTTAGTGATGAAATCCCGCTTCCGGAATCAGAATCCATGCTGAGCATAAAACTGATCTCAAAGCTGATGTTCGCTGGGCCGCTGTTGGTGGTGGTCGTTGAAATATCTACCTCCTGCCATGGACTGAAGTTTGGATTTCTGATTGCGTAATCATTCAACGCCCGAGTTCCCCTGAAAACCGGGACTGCAAAACCACTCATGGCCTTGTTCTTGTGTTTAACAGACAAGTCAAAGCCATAAAACCATGACAGATACTCGTCCGCTAGATACTTGTTCCCTGCTTTCTTCTTTTTCGGGCAAATCCGTCTTACTTTCTCCATTTGTGTATATTCATACTTCGACCCGTAACTCTGCTCGCTATGATCAAAGCTTTGAAACTTGGCTGTTCGAAACGACCCCAAGTCATCTGTAAATTTGGTAGTCCAAATTTGACCCTCGGTGGTATGCGTTTTTGTGATTGACCGAACCGCAGGGAACCACAAAGTCAACCCAATCAAGCAATCCCCAACACGGGCACTACCCAGAGGATCGCTCTGGTTCAAGACACGACAGGCGGTGACGCACAACTCATCTTTTCCCCCATTCCATGTTCCTTCTCCGATTAGTGATATTTCTGGTTGGAAAGACTGATCATATGGAGTAATTCTTCTATCTTGAAATTCGATTAGAAAACGAAGTTTGTAGTCTTCATCAGAACACTGAATCGCGTACAGTGACATGAAAGCAGGCAAGTTACCATGGTCTTGACCAAGTAAAGAACAATTTTTGCAATTACTTGGATACTCCAACTTGTAAGTTGTGAATATTCGTCCGAAAATCGAACATATATCGAGAGACTTCATACTGGCTACTGAATCTTGCACGGTTTTGGTTTTAGCTACATTACACTCTTTATTCGATTCCAATGTATACTTGTATTTTAACGGATCCACTTGCGGGAATCCCAACATTGAAATCGGGTCAAAGTAATCAAGATCATTAGGAGAAGCTAAACTCTCCAAAATTCCACTTACTAAACTGTTGTTCATATTTATGAATCTAGCGATTTTAAGCTTAAGAACAGCGTTTAGCGTAAGTGGATTACCTTGTTTTGTAAACCAAAGAGCCGAACCAACCATACAAAGCTTACTTGTAGACACTGACCAGAACCCATCCAAATTAAACACCAACGCACGGGGATATCTCCCCCCAACCCGTGAATAGTTAGACATGGTATCACTGAAGTTGGTCGGGCGATAATATATATCTGATGAAAAGAAACTTAACTGGGCCTGGATTTTGTATGTGTCAACGACATTTGTTTTGAATAGGTTACGGGTGGCTTCAAAGAGGACGGACTGTTGCGATTGCCGATCTTGATCAAGAAGGTTTTGACCACCCGTGTAATGGCTAGTTACAGGATTGAAAACTGGGAATCTGGTGAACATTGTATCAGTAGGAATGGCTTCAGGAACATAAGAGTTACAGTGATCAGAGTAGGAGGTTGGTAATTGTGTGGGTGAGGAAAAACAGGCTTTTGAACTAAAGAGAGTGACGAAGATGAAGAAGAAATGGAACAAGTTTTGGAGTGAAGGATTCATGGCTGCAATTAAAGATTTTTTATGGATAACATGTGATGTTTATAATGGTTGCATTTCATGAAGTGTGGTTATTAAAATAGTTAATTTAGAAACTCTGGCAAAGCTTTGATTTGTTAATTTAAGTCAACTTATAATCAAATAATCATTTATATGTATGATTATATTACCTAACTAAAACTAAAATAATATACCTGAAATAGATAAAAATTAGCATATATTTACAATGATTAATACGATATAGACTTTAGGCAATAATATATAGAGAGAGGGGTTGAAGAAACCTTTTTATTCCCTAGTGAGTTAAATGATTTCGGATTACAAAATTACTATCGTGTAAAAGTTTTTTTTTCTCAAGTTCATTGCATCCAAGCATCGCAATGCAAAAATATGAAAACACCCTGAAAGATTTTTTTTTCAATTATCACATCATATTTTCATTCGAGATTAAAATATATTCATTTCATCTAGATCATTTTTGTTTCTCATAACTAAATTACTTTTTTAATTTCCATGTTAATTTGAAATAATTAAACAATAAAAAAATACATCAAAGTGTGTTGTGATATTATAAAACTGAGGAAAGTTCTGAAAATTTAATTAGAAAATTAATATTACGTAAATTGAAATTTTTAAAAATTAAACTAGATTTGAAGGTCATAAGCATAGTGGTTATTTTGTCATTGGTCAGAGTACCTACCATATGTGCAACTTGCCACCTTAGGGTATCCGGGGCACTCCCCTAAGAGGGGAGTCCCCTCTCTTACGCACCACCAATCAGCATATGCCACGTCAACTCCCCTCTTAAACTCACCTAACACCCCAATTTGATGGGGGCACTCCCCACTTAGGTGAATTGTTTTTTTATTCAAAAAAAAAAAAAGTTTTGATTGGTTGAAAATGAGGCTGGCCCCACCATCTCATCTCTCCCTCTTCGGTGACTTCACCCCGATTACCTTCACCGATTCGGGTCCCCGCATGGATGGCGGCGGTGTTCCCGATCGGTGGATGTGGTCACCGAACCACTCCCCGCTTTACGCCCCGGATACCCTTACATTAGACTAAGATGATTCCAATTAAGGGGTTATTTAACTTAAAAAATTTATTTATATTAACATAATTCTGTTAATAAGTCTGTCATAGATTTATTTTGCGAATATAAATCAAATTGTAATTAAATAATCAGTTAGGAGATGTTTGACTATTCGCATTAACCAGCTTCTTTACCTAATTTTTTTAAACTCGTATAATAAATATCCCAATTGCTTCCTTTTCTTTTAGAAACTGTTGGTAGAAGAGACATAAAAGAATATAACTAATTATTTGATCTTAAATAATAAGACATTAGGGTGTCCGGATTGGTGCGGCAAAGGGGAATGGTAAAAGGTTTTGCCGCGCGGCAACATCGCCGCCAACCCCTTTGCCGATCGGTTTCGTTAATCACGCGGTGAAGGGATGCCGCTCGGGAATCATGAGAGAGAGAGGGTAGTGAGAGAGAGAGAGGGTAGTGTGGGGTGGGGTTCATTCCAATCTCAACCAATCACACCTTTTTTTTTAAATAGTTTACCACTTCACCAAGTGTCTAACCATTGCCAACACTTTTGAGCATAGTTTACCACTTTGACATGTCAAACTCTCATTGGTTGATTTTTTAGTTTGTTACTCTCAAGTGTCTAACCACTCCTTACTCTTTTAGGCTCAAACTATCTACACACTTGGTGTGTAGATAGCCACCCCAAAAAGTGTTTTTTCGTCCTATATGTACACCCTGCAGTGTCGAGCTGTAGCCAAAGCGCGGCGTTTTGGTCCGGTCAACCAGATAAAGACTGACGGGTATCTGACGGGTCTGTTGACCGGACCAAAACGCCGAGCTTTGGCCGCGTTTTGGTCCTGTCAACCAGACACCCAGTCAGTCTTTTGTCTGGTTGACAGGACCAAAACGCGGCCAAAGCTCGGCGTTTTGGTCCGGTCAACAGACCCGTCAGACACCCGTCAGTCTTTGTCTGGTTAACCGGACCAAAACGCCGCGTTTTGGCCACAGCTCGACAGTGCAGGGTATGCTTATGGGACAAAAAAACACTTTTTGGTATGCATATAGGCACATTGGTGTTCCAATAGGTACACCCCTCTTGTATGGATTACAAACTGATTGTCAAATAACTATTTTCAGAATGGAGATCCAAACACAACTTAATCTCATTGTGAACAAGTAGTGCACTATTAATTGATGTCATAATTGTCGCACCTAGCTAACGTGGAAACACAGAGTGTAACGAACCTGATTTTCATAATCATTGTTTACGCGAACAATTTAAATGTAAATTCTTCCAATTATTGTTTTAAAATCTAACTACATGATTTTTGTCTTAGTACCAAAACTAAGATTCATGAATAAAACATCAAAGGCTATGCTACAAAATCTTCAAAATGTACTCCTATCATGCATGCATTCCCCAAAAGTCGTAAGCCAAGTGCTTAGTTGTCATTTCCTGAAAAAAAAAAAAAAAACAAGCTTAAGATGTCAATTAAACAAGTTGAGTGAGTTCGCAGGTCTTAAGATACAAAATGTTAACCGATAAATCAATCCGCGCTTATAAATGAATTACCATGAGCAACATAACCAAACCTAGTGACTATCTTGCCGCGCCAATGTTCTACCACGACATATTGAATGTAAATGGAAAATATCATTGAATGTAAATGGAAAATATACAATCGCTTTGATCGCAACCGATGTTAGCGTGACTACCCATGAAAGAGGGTGTCAACCCATATAGTACTATCTATATTAATATTTGGCTTTACTAAAAGCTAATGGTTACATTTAGTTGTATGGAAGACTTTGTGTATGATAGTGAATGCATCTAACTCATGAAATATCATATGATGTGGAAGGTATGTATCAAAATAGTTTTAGCATGTTTTGCCACCAAATGTATAAGTCAAGTAAAACAGAAGCCACAAGACTCACGTACAATACGATGTAAGAAGCAAAGTCTGTGCAAGTAAAACACGACATACTTGTGCCCTAAAGTATAGTTAAGACACTATGAGGTCTATGTGTCTAGCATACACGTTGGTATGTATCACCCATTAGCTAGATGTTATACTTGTTAACTTTGATGATGTAACTTTGAAGCATGACGAACCGTTGGTGATTCGTATACGTTTCTAGAAAATATATTTATAAAATAAATATATATTTACTGTGGGTGTAAATGAAACTCATCATTGTATTCCAACCTTAGAATCCATGTCCGGGATTGTAAAATGGCAACTTATTCTTACCCGAAAACCAACATGATTGTCTTGTAAAATATATATATACATTTATGTTTAGGTAAATAATCCCATGAGTTTTATCATGTCTATGTCTTTGTTTTGAAAACTGAAAGTGGTTTTTGTGACAACTGTCACCAAATTGGAAGCATTAGGGACGATTTGGGACAATTCTTATCAAGGAGAGACGATTAGAGCTGCCAGGATCGATTAGAATTGTTTATTTGGTTTGTTTTGATCTTTTGTTTTAAAGAATTAAACAATGTTAGACGGGATTCTTTTCTTTATTTTTTTGGGTTCATTGGATTTAATGAGTACCTAAACTTCCAAAGCTACCTAGGTTAGGATGATTGTTAATTGAATTGATTGTTCTTAGGTTTGATTATGCATATGTTTGATTACTATTGAAAGATCTTGTCTTTTCTGCTTGCTTAATGGTGATGCGTTCTAATAGCTTGATTTTATCTTTCTTGATTCCTGTGAATTTGTTGATCTGAGTGAGTTGGAAATCATTCAGGTTAATGTTGATTCATGCTAGATTTGATTACCATGTGTGGTAGAGTTTAGACGGTTGGGATAGCAATAGCGGCGGAGGGATTGAGTTTGATAATTGACAAAGACTAGAGTTCTACCTAGTCTTGAGACCGGGAGCTAATAGATTAACTAGATTCCCCCTGTTCCATTGGATTCCCCCCTGTTCCATTGGTTGTTAGGTTTAGATAGTCAGAAATTGCTTTTATCCTTTCACTCGTGGTTGAGTGTTTCTTGGTTAGTAATTGGTTTATACGATGTTGACTCATGTGCTCTGGGGTTATAGGTCCCAATCTTTTAATAATAGAATATAAATTAAATGTTCTTTGCACATTAATAATATAAACTAATATAAACTACTGTAGACTACCTCTCTAAGTATTGAAAAATGAACTTCGTGGGTAGCCAAAGCTAACATAATCAAATCCGCATCATATAGTACGAATCAATTATAAATACAAAAGAAGCAAGAAATATAACTTATGGGGCAAACTAAATATTCAAACATAAAGAATGGAAATGAGTGAAGGACTAAAAGGTAAACTATACCAAACCATATAAGCAATGACGGGCGTTTGGATCAAAACCAGGAAGATTCCTTTGAAGACGAATGTAGGACATTATCTTATGTTCCCCTTCACCCGGAACATTGGCATCGGAAAGAATAACCTTCAAAAACAAATTGAACCCGTGTAAAAACACGGGTAGTTTTTAGAAATTTTACATACGACATTTTATTAAACAACGAATGTATGATGTGTGATGAACCATAATTTCCACTTTTCCCACAACCTTCAAATAAAACAATCAATTGAGTACACCCGCGTTAAATATCAGGTTCTTTATCACACAAGTTATAATCTTTATACCTTGGCAACCCTTCTTGATGGACCATCATTGGTCTTTTGAGTTGCTGAACGATACACAAGACCTACACTAAATCCATGGTGTTTTCTAAGCTGGTCGGCTAACTCCCACGTTGGAGACATGATAACGCTACCCAGTCCACCCTCTAGACCCCATATAGCTTTATACAACTTCTCCAAAACCTACAAAACAACAAGTTTTTATAACCATAAAAATCACTTTATATAACTCCATATGTCATATAAAGATTAAAATTACCACTAATATATATGCGTAAAGAGTACATAATAACATATCTTAAAACCCATTGTCCGAAAACCATATTACAAAAGTTTGTTACTTATGCTAATAACATATGGCAAAAGTAAAGAACGAAACTTGTTTACTATGGTAGAAACCATCATCCAGCCTGTAAAAACAGCCCTTGTATAAAAACAATAGTTAGGCATAGATCACACAAACATTTTCGCTTTTCATCTTTTAACTGTTTTAATGTTTTTTATCTCTAATTACTTTATTCATCTCACACACATATCATGAGTACCTAGAAGGATATGTCTAACATAGTCTTGTAATTTAACAAACAAACATTTCCGGTTACCTCTGACTCACAATACTTATCATCATATATTATGCAGCTTATCTCTTATTTGGTTTCTACAATAAAAAAAAAACAACAACACACGAAGAGGACTCACACCATGTAAGAGACAAAGAGCATCATGTCTTTAGTAGTTTATCCACCCTTCCTGTCATCCTTTCAATAAAAATTATTCAGTTTTGGACGATCGACTCAGGTTGTTCGATTCCGTCATTCAGATCTTTGTTCTTCTCCGCACAGGCTCATGCATATTCATTCAAATACATCATCATAGCCCAGACAATTGGTTATATCATTGGCCAAAAAGCACTAACAGATTATCATCAAAACAAAACACGAAAGTTTAAAGCAGCAAATGAAGAACACAATCAACCAAAAACTAGATTGGAGAACAATTACCTGTTACTGAAGGAAGGACACCGTGAACAAACAGAACCCTGTCGCGGATGTGAAGAGAAAGAACACCGAGCAACTATAGTCGATAAGTGATTCAAATTATCAAATGAAACAATAAAATTAAAGATTTGTCAACTCCAATTGCAGGAATTCATAAAAGGGTAAACAAATGAAAAAAAAATATGAAGTCAAACCACCTGATAGAATTAGGGAGATGAAAAACCATGATTTGGACCGAAGAAGCTGCAGCCATGGGTGATAAGCTCAACCTCCTCTTTTTGTGATTGATAAGCTGTTGCCATGAGTGACTACCACAACCTCACCATATTTGCGATTTAGGGTTTCAGTTGAAGAAGATGAAAGAATGGTGAGAGAAAACTTAGAGCAGGGAATTCGTATTTTCAAATTAGAGAAGCATGAGACAGAGAACTCAAAGTAGATACTGAAATTTCAAAATTTATAATTAGCATAACATGGAGCCAAAAGCAAAATATGGAGTCAATTGACCAGGTACATGCTTTTGAAATTTGAAATGATTTCTATTTGTTTGTTAATTTGTTAATTTAGATAAATAGAAACATGAAATTATGACATAAGCTGGTACATAGCAGAGCATTGTTGGAGTGGTCATGTGATTGACACATAAGCATGTGATTAACTTTAGGTTTTATAAAAAAAAATATATGAGAAAATTACACATAGGATTCAATTAGAGAGGGGAGCTTGATATGGTGACACATGGGATAGAAAAGTTTTCCTTTATTAGACCACCCGTAGTGGGGCGTGGTTTTTAAAAAAAATTGAAAAAAAACGCCCCAAAACGCTCCTCCCCCCACTACACCTGGCGTTAGCCGGCGTTATTTTCAAATAAAATGGAGGTTGGCGTTTTAATTAAAACGCTGAACATGCACATGCCCAATGTTGACTAGCCAATGGGAGGGATACAAGTAGTTTCCTTTTTTTTTTAAACATGCACAGGGACCGAAATATGCTCACATGCACATGACCATTTTTTTTTCTAATTGGAAGGGGCGTTATTGGAATAATGCCCCACTACGTCACTTTTGGAATAATGCCCCATGCTGACTGGGATGACACGTGTCGGATAATGCCCCATGGTGGGCGGATTATTTTTCTAAACCACTACGGGTGGTCTTATATAGGAAGATTTTTAAACACTCTTAAATATAAAAGTTGCAAAGTTAGCATACAAATATATTTTAAAGATACGGGTATCCTATTGGGTATGAAAAAAGCATTTATCAGGTATAGGCTATAACGGGTTCCGGGTATTTTTTGTATAAATCAGGTACGGTTTTGGGTACATGTATTGAGCTTAAAATGTATACCCTATCTCTATCCTACTTCGGTTACAGATATAAAATACCCAAATACAAAAATAACCGCTTCTGAGTTTTTTTCTTAAGTCGGTTCTGGGTATGGGTTTTTTGTGCACCTCTTAAAAAGGTATACTATTGATGGGCCTGTTTGAATGATCTTCATGTGCCTATGGGAATCAAGAAACCGATTCACATATTCTTCCCCAAACGGGGTTTCGGTTTTGGCTATTTTCGTTGAATTCTTACGAAGATCTAACTTCAGTCAACAACTACTGAAGTGATCTTTGAGTATCAAATTCTGTTTATTTATGGAAGTAATTGATAACACAACAACAACGGCACTTTGATTAACTTGTAATTTAACTAATTGTTTGACCCCTAAACAGTAAGATATTATTAACACTTAACCACTTACAAACTGATTATTAGACAAATGTTTACATAATACACTTAACTAGTGCGCACACAAAGCAGGAACATACAAATTTAGGCTTTCGTATCATCATCGTTGGCTAATATGGCTGCGTCTTTGTTCGGCTCATCTGGATTACTCACAGGTACCATTTCATACTCAACATGCTCCTGGAATCTCTTTGGTAACATAAACCGACCGCCAAAAAGTTGTTGCAAGAAAACGATCACTGCAAACACTAGTCCTCCACAAACAATGACAATATCCCATAAAGGTGAGTAAAAGTCTGATCTCGGATTTGCGTAAACATATAACCCATCTAACTGATGGCTCATGTACATTTGACCCCTGTAAAGATCATATGCATGAGGCATTAGTCGGACGAATGTGGTTCCTATATAAAACCAATGGCTCAAAACATTTCCTTTTGAAATCTGGAAAATGTTGAGTATTAGTTGTGGGAATAGGAAGCCATCAATAGTTAATCCAGCATAAGACCTCAAATCACCCCAGATGGAAAGTTGACTTAGAATATCATCATCATCGCCGTTCTTCCAGTTCACTAACAACATTACTGACCCGCCGATAATATACATAGGTAAACATATGACAAGTGTCCGTATCTCATGAATCCAATGATTCTTTTTTGCAATCCATGTTAATTGAAGAAGACGGAATTGCAAAATGAAAGCCACCATTGTCACTATCCTCACGATCACCTCATTCACTTCAAGTAATCCGTTAATCCTAACCGGTACATTTTGCTGGCTCCTAGTGTTTGAGAATATCGCCTCAAAGTTTAGCACTAGAGGAACCATGTGCCCAAGAGTAAGAACCAGCATCATCAACAGCGAGATAGAACGAACCATTTCAGCCCTCTTCTTCAAATGGAATAACTGTCGTCCAGTAAACACACACATAAGTGTGTTCGAGATCAGGACCATTACAGTTTCTAAATCCATTCTCCATAACCATTCTCTTGCTTCATATCTGCTGAATGAGCGTGAAACGATGTCGAGTTTCTCAAAGTACAAAGGATCGTTTTTTTCACGTAGGCTCTCGATGTTTCCCTTTATTAAACTTTCGCTACTTCGTGGGAATTGGAATTTCACCAGAATCTCACAGTCAAAAGAAGCATTCTTCAAGTTTCTACAACCAACCATACAAACTTGTCCTGTTTCATCATAATAAACCCCTTCTGCCGATATCTCCACTTTATGATTATCAGTAGAGGATAGATTTAGTGATGAAATCCCGCTTCTGGAAATGGAGTTCGTGTTCAGCGTAAAACTGATCTCAAAGGTGACGTTCACTGGACCGCTGTAGGTGGTGGTTAAATTACCCGCTGGGGTAAGCTCCTCTTGCCATGGACTGAAGTTTGGATTCATGATTTCATAATCATTGAACCCCCGACTTCCCATGAAGATCGGGGCTGCAAAACCCCTCAAGACAATGTCCTTATGTTTGACAGACAAGCCAAAACTATAATACCCTGATTGATACTTGTCCCCCACACGCTTCTTTTCGGGGCAAATCCGTCTTACTTTCTCCATTTGTGTATATTCATACTTCGCCCCGTAACTCTCCCGGCTATGATCAAAGCTTTGAAACTTAGCCATTCTAAATGACCCCTGGTCATTAGTTAATTTGGTAGTCCAAATTTGACCCTCGGTGTTATGGGTTTTCGTGATTGACCGAGCCGCAGGGAACCACAAAGTCAACCCAATCGAGCAATCCCCAACACGGGCATTTTCTAGAGGATCACTCTGGTTCAAGATATGACATGCGGTGATGCACAACTCATCTTTTCTCCCATTCCAAGTTCCTTCCCCGATTAGTGATATTTCTGGCTGGAAAGCCTGATCATATGGAGTAAACCTTCTGTCTTGAAATTCGATTAGAAAACGAAGTTTATAGTCTTCATCAGAACACTGGATCGTGTACAATGACATGAAACCAGGCAAATTACCATGGCCTTGACCAAATAAAGAACAGTTTTTGCAATTACTAGGATACTCCAACTTGTAAGTTGTGAATCTTTGTCTGAAAATCGAACATACATCGAGAGACTTCATACTGGCTACTGAATCTTGAACGGTTTTGGTTTTAGCTACATTACACTCTTTATTCGATTCCAATGCATACTTGTATTTTAATGGATCCACTCGTGGGAATCCCAACATTGAAATCGGGTCAAAGTAATCAAAATCATTAGGAGAAGCTAAACTCTCCAAAATTCCACTTACTAAACTGTTGTTCATATTTATGAATCTAGCGATTTTAAGCTTAAGAACAGCGTTTAGTGTAAGTGGATTACCTTCTTTTGTGAACCAACGAGCGGATCCAACCAGACAAAGCTTACTTGTAGACACTGACCAGAACCCATCTAGATAAAACACCAACCCAACCCATGAATAGTTAGACACGATATTACTGAAGTTGTCCGGACGATAATATATAGCCGATGGAAAGAAACTTAATCGGGCCTGGATTTTGTATGTGTCAATGACGTTTGTCTTGAATAGGTTATGGGTGGCTTCAAAGAGGATGGACCGTTGTGATTGCGGACCTTGATCAAGAATGTTTTGACCACCCATGTAATGGCTAGTTACAGGATCGAAAACAGGGAATCTGGTGAACATATTATCAGTAGGAATGGCTTCAGGAACATAAGAGTTACAGTGATCAAAGTAGGAGATTGGTAATTGTGTGGGTGAGGAAAAACAGGCTTTTGAAGTAAAGGCGGTAAAGATGATGAAGAAATGGAACAAGTTTTGGAGTGAAGGATTCATGGCTGCAATGAAAGATTTTTTATGGATAACATGTGATGTTTATAATGGGATTCATTGCCACCTTCCAAGAAAATAAGATGGCTCCTGTGAAGTGTGAAGTGGGGTTACTAAAATAGTTCAGTTAGAAAGTGGTAAATATTATTATGGCTAAATTGCACTTTTCGTCCTTTATATTTCAATCTTTCGCGCTGTTCTTTAAGTTTAAAAATTACACTGTATGTCCTTTATGTTTGCAATCATTAACGGGCCGTGTCCTTTCAGCTAAACTCAGTTAACTTTTTATGTTAAAACCCCTCACGTAAGGGTATTCTCGTCCTTTTACGCCCTAAATTTTGTGAATCGAGAGAGAGGATACCCTCTTATTGCAGATTTTAGGAGGTAAAAAGACGAGAATACCCTCGCGTGATGTGCACGTGAGTGGTTTTAACATAAAAAGTTAATTGTGTTTAGCTGAAAGGACACCGCCCGTTAATGATTGCAAACATAAAGGACACACAGTGTAATTTTTTAACTTAAAAGACAGCGTCTATCGAAGCATTAAAACATAAAGGACGAAAAGTGCAATTTAGCCTATTATTATTACTCAACCAAAATTATACAAGTGATGTTTATCTTTAAGTTAGCTGTGATGTGAAGATAAATATTGACTGGCTTGTAATGAATATATTAGTATTTTTGTCTGATATATGTTGCCATTGATCTTTGAGATAAAATTGCAAGGAAAGTGCAAGTATCATACTATTCCACAAAGACTATGCGACAAAAGGCTTCAGTCACTTGAATGATACCTTCCAAGTCAATTAGGCCATTCTTTTCAACAAACTCAATAATGGGAGACTTGCTATTTTCCAAGTCAACATTTTAAAAAGAGACCCAGTCGTCCATACTACCATCTTCATCATTGAAGATTTCAAACGTTAATAAACACGTTAGTACGTTACATCACTTCTCACTAGACCTGGCAAACGGGTCGGGTTGGGTCGGGTCATGGGTCAAAACAGGTTCGGGTCAAAAACAGGTCTATTAAAAAGGGGTTGTTTTGGTTCGGGTCAAAACGGGTTCGGGTCGGAACGGGTTTCGGGTCGGGTTGGTTAAAAATATTTTTTTTAAAGAGATTGTACATCAAGGGGCAATTTTGTTCGGTTCGAAATGGTTCGCGTCGAAACGGTTCGATTCAAAACGGTACTTGTGTGAGAGGTAAGAATAAGCAACATAATCTTGAATAGGGTTTTAAGTTTGATGTCCAGGTTCCTTGCAAAGAGTAATATGTATATCAGGATATGGTGCACCAAATGGATCATAGACGTGTGTGTCGAATGCACGGGTGGTGTCTGCTATGGGTGTTTTAGGGATGGTGTTTGGTAAAATAGTTTCAAGGGCAGTATGTTTTATCAGGCTTCCTCGTAGAATATGGAATTAGTGACGTACCACATTATGATTTGGTTCGCGTCGAAACGGTTCAGTTCTCTGGTCGAAACGGTTCAGTTCAAAACGGTACTGGTCGAAACGGTACGTGTCGAAACGGTACGCGTCGAAACGGTTCGCGTCGAAACGGTTCGCGTCAAAACGGTTCGCGTCGAAACGGTTCGCGTCGAAACGGTTCGATTCGAAACGGTACTGGTCGAAACGGTACGGGTCGAAACGGTTCGATTCGAAACGGTTCGATTCGAAACGGTACTGGTCGAAACGGTACGGGTCGAACGGTTTGCATCGAAACGGTACGCTTCGAAACAGTTCGATTCGAAATGGTACGAAACTCATCCCGACCCGAAACTCGTCTCGTGCGGAAACTCGTGTTAGCACAAAACCCGTCCCGTGCAGAAACCTGTGTCGGCCCGAAACCCGACCTGAACCGACCCCGTTCCGATCCAAAACCTGCGTCATGCCGAAACCCGTCTAGGCCCGAAACTCAATTTGAACACTGAACCCATTCCGATCCAAAACACGTTTCGTGCCGTAACCTGTCTCGTGCGGATACTTGTGCTGGCTAGAAACCAATTCCGATCTGAAACCTTCCCCGTTTCTTTAAGATACTAACCCACATCGACCCATTTATTTAATGTTGTCGACCCGCTTTGACCCGAAAATAACAAGATGGAATTTCAAGTGACCCATTGACCCATTTAGTTAAAGTATCTTACCCAAACCAACCCATATAATTTTAAAAGCAACCCAAACTGACCCACTTAGAAGGCTTTGGGTCAAGATTGCCCCCTCTACTTCTCGCATCAAATTATAAATATATGTTTTCTCTCCAATCTTACCCTCCTTTTTCAAATATTTTTTTATTTGTAACACCTCGTAGTGTCCATACTCTCAATTATGCCTATTATATTGGACGAGAGGGACCAATTTTGCCAATTTATGAAACTTTGAATGTGGAGGGACTAAAGGTATCAACATGCTAATTATATGCCTCTGAGTGACCCTTTGCGAATCGTAAGCCTTTGTGCTTACGGACCGCAAGCAAGAATTAAAATCATTTCTGAGTGGCGGATACGAACCGCAAGGATATATACCTTACGGTCCGTAAGGCTTTGAAAACCAGGGGTGCCAAGGAGGCTTGCGGATCGTAAGCCTAAAGACCATACGGTCCGTAAGCACTGCAGCTGGCAGTTTTTGTTTGGGAGCCAAGGCATTATGCCCTTGTGCCACCTATCTCGCGAATGTAAGCTCTTGTGCAGCTCATACCACGTCCATGGACACCTGCTATGATCTCTTAACACCCATGTACACTTGGATTGATCCTATGCATCTCCTCCAAGTATAAATAGCAAGCTAATCTTGCATTCTTACTTGCTCATTCTTCATATTTCTTCTTTACTCTCTATTTGGAAGTTCCTGGTCATTAAAGATCATCCTTTAAGTTTTAAGCGTTCTCTTGAACCACTTGTAAGTGCTCCATCCTTGTTCTTTTAGTTTATAGGCTTTTATTAGCCAAAAGTCAAGCAAATTGACTTTTGCTTTGACTTTCGGTTTAGACCATTATGGTCCAGCCATTGTTCAAATCGAACATGGCTACGTGATCGTAATAAGGTAGGTGTTAATCCCTTAAAAGGACACCTCCTGAAAATCATGTTAAGTTGGTCAAATGACGGGTCAAAGTTAAGTTAAATAAAACGTCAAAAGGCAGATTTTCAGAAACTTTATAAAATGAACTTGTAAATGTTATAACTCATGTTTTTAACACTAAATCAGTTGGTAACTAATATTAGAACATGTATAAACATGTTCAGCCCGTCATTTCCAATTTACATGTCGGTTTGCAACCAAAAGTCAAGCAGATTGACTTCTGCTTTAACTTTCGATTCTGAACCGATTTAGCAACTTTAGTTACTGATTCTAAGTTGAATTATGATCATATTATAGTGTAGAATAACCCTCTATGGTTATGCTACTTGATTATAATCAGATTCTAAGTTTTTACACAAGTTCTTATAATATGCCCATTTACGACCAAAATGCCCTTTTTGTACAAAACTTGGTTTTAATCAATGATGAACTTGTAAAATGAATAAGCTACTGATATGTTATTATAATTAACATATTTTGGTATAATGAACCTATTCATAACCTGAGTTTTATTACAAGTTCATAAATTATGTTTTTTTTTTTGGGTAAAGGGTTACCCCGGTGAATTTTATTACCAACCAAACAAAACAAACCAAGTGAAGGGAAACACAACACCCCTCAGTTCTCTCGAGAGACATGCCAAACGAGAGTCAACAAAACAGACTACAAAAACCCGTAACCAACAAAACAACTCATGAAGAGGAAACAATAACAAACAAAACAAAAGCTCCAAAAGTATCAACCGCAATCGTCATCCGCTAGCAGTAGACCTCGAGGCAGCGTCCACTCTTGCAAAACTCTTCTCGTTTGAATAGTATTCTTGAACCGCATCGTGTGTAACTTCATTTTAACCGTGCTTAAAATCACCTCCACAAGCTGATCCTTATTTCTTTTCCTGCTTGAAAACAGTCTTCTATTCCTTTCTTCCCAAACGAAATAGGCCGTCGCACCAACTACTAATTTAGCAATTACATGGCATGCTTGTTTGGACTTTGCTATATCCAAAAGATAGTAAAAAATGCCGTCCCGATTGTTCTGGACTGCGCTCATACCAGCATTGTTTCTTACCCCATTCCACACTTGGGCGGCATAATGGCATTCAAAGAACAAATGGTCATGCGAATCAGGGCCTGAGGTACAAAGCGAACAACAAAGGAGGTTATAATTAGCATTGGCGGATGAATGCCATCTGCTCATTATGTCTTGGGTTGTCAATTTCTTGTTGATGATGAGCCACACGAGAAACGAATGTCTTGGAATCGCTTGAGGAAACCACACCATACTAGACCATTGAACTTCATCTTGACCTTGCCGCATATCATTCCATACCACTGATGTACTGAAATCCGCTAGGTCCACCACTCTTGTTTTCCAAACGACTCGATCTTCTCGGTTTGCATGTAGATCTAGATTTCGAACATGTTGAAGCACAGGAATCCGGTTTACCCAACTCTGTGGCCACCTCCAAACCCCATCCGAAAGCAGGTCAGCCAGCTTGGTATCCATCCTAAAGCCCGCATTCGCAATCATCCTAGGCGTTATGACGGACTCAAGGGGGCAAACGTCATCCCATTTATCAAACCATGCGAGGGTGTTAGCTCCATTTCCAACTATTGTCCATATAAAATCCCGGACCATAGGCCTTAGATTTAACATCTTACGCTAACTCCATGTAACATTGCACTTCAACGGGGTATCCCAAAAACTTCTATTACGGATACGATACGTATGGATCCACTTAACCCATAAAGACTCTCTATGAGTGATCAAACTCCAGATATGAGCTACCATCAAAGCATTATTCATATCACCCACTTTCCGAATACCCAAAACACCTTCACATTTAGGCAAAGAAATCACTTTCCATCTCACTTTAGCTTTCCCTTTAATATTACTACCTTGATTCCACAAAAAACGCCGCATTCTATCTTCAAGTTTAGCAATAATACGTTTTGGAAGAATAAAAACCGACACCCAGTAAATATGCATTGAAGATAAGACCGAGCGAATCAGCTGCAATCGACCAGCAAAAGAAAGACATTTATTTCTCCAATCCGTGATTCTAGCATCCATATTTTCCACCAGTCGTTTACAATCTTTATAGTGCAATCTCGAGGATATGAGAGGAACTCCCAAATAACGAACTGGGAGCACTCCTTCCTCAAACGACATAATCCCTAGAATTCTCGCTCTAACCTGATCCGAAACATTCCCAAAGAAGACGGTACTCTTAGTCATGCTCGGGACAAGGCCTGACATTTCCTTAAAAGTATGAAGCACCTCCATGATGGTTTTAGCTGATCTATGACTAAATTATGTTATATTATGACTAAAATGCCCTTATGGTGCATAGTTTGGTTTTAAACCATAATCATCATATAAAATTTATAATCTACTGATGTTATAACATAATTAAAGTATTTTGGCAGAATGAAATTGTTCATAACATAAGTTTTTATACAAGTTCTTAAAATATGTCACATAATGACTAAAATGCCCTTATGGTGCATATTTTGGTTTTAAACCATAATGACCATATAACTTTGGTTACCTACTGAGTTGGTAACATATTTAAAATATTTTATCATATTGAACTTGTTTATTGCTCATCCGATTACCCGATACCGCCTATGCACGTACGGTTAGTCTTATGTAACTAGTTTACGTAAGTTTACCGAAACGGGTCAAATCTTTGTATTTTCTTTCAAATTCCAGAATGTAAATAAGTTTACCCATGTTATACAAGTCTTAATATTTGTGAGGGTTTAAACTACATTCTATCCAGTCATCGCTTAATCTAGCGTATCGTACCGTTTTCATTCTTTTAAGTTAACCGGTCCAAGCCTATGACTTGAATAGGACCCGTTAACATTCTACTTGGTTAATTATACCATTCATTCCAAACTAAGACATTCTAGTAGATTGCAACCAAGCTTAGTTAAATTGATAACGACTGTGCTTATTATATATTCTTGCATTGTAAGACTTACTTAAGCTAGGTAAATACTCTTAACCTATTTTCCCTATACGGGCTTGGGATACGGTAAACTATTATCGCTTGGTCGGGTATGGGATCATTATGTCGGATTGTAACTAGAAAATCCGCATAACTCGTTTTAATCTGTTTTGATTGATAACTTAAACATTGGGGGTTAATACGACCGTGTCCTGGATATCCTCGGCTCATATAATTGCAAATGACCACGACTTAAGAATATCAAAGGATTTAGAGGATAATTATGATTTTTTTTGACAAAGACCCGATGCGCGTGGCAATTTAGGATTTACCACGTGGCAAAAGGTCACAACCGCCCTAAGACAATTGGCTTACGGAAATAGTGCTGACATAATGGACGACTATTTAAAAAATGTCTACACGAGTGGCTAGGGAAAGTCTTCACAATTTTTGTTCGTTTATCATTGAATTATATATGAAAAGATACTTGAGAAAACCGACGTTTAGTGATATGCAATAAATTTTGGAACATCACGCTGCATATCATGGTCTCCCCGGGATAATCAGTAGTTTAGATTGTATGAAATGGGAGTGGGAACTTTGTCCGACTGCATGGCAAGGCTCTCACACAAGTGGATATCATGGAATGCCGACTATGATGCTTGAAGCGGTTGCATCACAAGATCTTTGGATTTGGCGTTTATTCTTTGGTAGGCCTAGTTCACATAACGATGTAAACATTATACACCACCCATCCATTTTCAGTGATCGAATAAATGGTATTGGACCGAAAGGAACATTTTTTGTAAATGGGGTTGAATACAACTATGGGTACTATCTTGTTGATGAAATTTACCCTGAGTATGCTGTTTTTGTGAAATCATTTTCAAGAGATGGACCGTAGATCTTAAAAGAATAAAGTTTAACAAAATTCAGATGGCGGCACGCAAAGAAATCGTGCGAGCATTTGGTGTTTTGCAGAATAGGTGGCGCATTTTAAGCATGCCATGTCGATTGTATGAAAAAGATCAAATAAGAAACGTGATGTACGCGTGCATCATTCTACACAACATGATTTTAGAGATGAATGGCATGCAATCGTTGAATATTATAGCGATGAGCCCGGATCAAATAACGACGATATTAGTGACGAAGAGAGAACGCAAAACCAATATCAAATCGAGTCAAGACAAATAAATTCAAACCTTCGAGCTGATTTGGTAGAACATGTTCCAACACTTCCTAGATTCGAGTCCAATGAAGATGAAGAAGAAGATTAAGATGAAAATGATTGATTTTTTTTTTTTTTGTAATGTAATGTATTTTTTTATTGTAGTCAATTAATATAAATAAAATGTGTTTTTCAAATTACTTTACTAAATTCTATGATTACACAAAAAAAATTAGGTGTCACATGGCACCCCAACCCCGGTTTGGCCACGCCCCTTCCACACCCCACTTTTTTTGGTGTGGACTGGTGGAGCCCATAACTGCCACGTGTCGAGTAATACCTCCAACCCAAGCTCCTCGCCACTCCGTAGTCTAATGGGATAGTCTTATAGTCTCACATTACATTTAGTTTTTATCACCAAATTATATTTCATCATAAACTTTTTTTAATTTCTTATTATTTGAATATATAATATATTTGTAAATTATAAATTTAAGAAAAGTTGTATTATGTATTTACATAAATACATAGACTTGTTCAATCTAGACTTTCACAATGTTCCGAAACGTCACATATGCTTAAAAACAAATAAGAAATAAAACAACAAGTTGTTAATCAGTATATTGATGAAGTTGCTGAGCTTAAACGTAAAATAGCTGGATAAGAACAAGATAATAACAAATTACACAGTTATCATGCTTCTTCATATGTTCTTGAACGTATTTTTAATATAAAACTGGATGATAAAGATTCTGAGAAAAACAAGAAAGAAATTGGTTCAGAATATCATCAGGTTCCACCACCGTTTGAGAAAAAGTTTACATTATATGATGACGAGAAGGTGGAAAAAGCTTTCAACATGGTTGATCAATTGCCAAAAAAATTGATATAACCTATTTCAAATCTGATGATACTGGTAAATCAGAAGTGGTAGGTAAGGTCGTTGAAAGTATTTTGAAAGAGGATACTACCAAAACAAATAAGTCCGAATCACAAGATGAAAATGAGGAAAGTTTTCATGAGAGTTATATTAAAAATTCAAAATCTGAGAAAAATGCGAATGATGATTCAATAGGATTGGCATATTACATGATTGGATCGGACAAGTTATTCTCAGATATTGAAGTTCCGATTCAGAATGTGATTGCGGATAAGATTGACAAAGTTTTCAAATTGGTAGAAATCGAGAAATCTGAAATTGACAGATTTGCCGGAAAAGCGAGCAAGAATTTTTTTTAACAAACCTAGTTACAAAAAGAAAAACATGAAAGCTGGGTTGGGTTATAAAAAGAAACAAAATCAGAAAATGTTTGACAAGAAAAATCTTCCGAACAAGACGAACTTTGTTCATGGAATAAGTTCAGAAGAAGAGAAAGAACTCTGATTTAGTCGACAGACTAATGAAGAGTTCTATGCTCAAAAGAAACAAAAACAACAAGTTAAAGATGTTTCAAAGAAAACATGCTTTAAATGTGATCAAATTGGACATGTTGGTCGCAAATGTTCAAATCTAAAGCCTGTTGATGTTAAGAAAAAGAAATCTGAGGTTAAAAAATAGAAGTCAACCAAGTTTGAGTCAAAACAAAATTGGAAGTCAAAGACACCCAAAGTTGTGCCATAACATATTTGGAAACAAAAAGTTGATGTTTCAAAGTCACTGATGCGTGTCGAGTGTGATAGGTTTTTATTTATATTTTAAGCCCTTTTTAACACTTTAGTCAAGTTTTAAATTTATAAAACACGATATTCTACTAACACTAAACACACATATGGGCAAATGCACCAATCGTGAGCGTAGTATAGCGTTGGTAAGATACCGAGGTCGTCCAAGGACACAAGAGCTTTTAGTACCGGTTTATCCTCAACGTCTAATCAAATCAAAAGTTTAGAAAAGGTTTTAAACATGAAAATTGAAAACTAAAAATGCTGAAAAATAAAATAAAACAGATAGATAAGATGATCACTTGGATCCGACTCGCCTTTAGTGTAACCTATGATGATTTCCGCACTTTTTCACTTTTTAAGAGATTATCTTAGTTATAGTAGTAGGCCCCTCTTTTGAAGGTGACGTTACCCTCAACCCAGTAGTTTGAGTCAGCAAGGATACAATCCTAAAGGGTCGGAATATTGAAAGATAATTAATTAAGTTATTAATGCGTAATGTGGTAGGCCCCTCTTTTGAAGGTGACGTTACCCTCGGCTAAGTGGTTTGAGTCAGCAGGGATACAATCCCAAGTAGCTGGGTTAATGTATTAATAGTAGTTTACATATGAGGGGATCAAGCCATTCGCACCCCCGCCATCCAATACCAGTGGGTATTGAAGGAGGTCCTAGTAAGCGTGACCCAGGTCCTTGCAGGATCTATACACTGAACAAGGCAAGAACCTTACCAAACCATTCCCTTAACCCCCGACCAGGTAGCTAACATATCTCTATATAGACCGTAGAGATATGAATGGTGAAAATCTTTTATTTTATATGGATAGTAAAATAATGCCAAGACACCATAGACAAATGATAAGGAAGTTTCACCTTCAACATAAGAAACTAGTTATTAAAGTCATTAATACAAAACCAAATAAAAAGTGCGAAAAGATTAAAAATCAAAAGTATTACACTAAATGCTTGTCTTCACCAAGTGATGTAAGAGACTTAGGCAAACATGGCCTTTGATTGTAAAGAACTCTTACTATCAATCTTGGATCCCGAGACTACTACACACACTCTAGATGGATGGTGGATGATGGTGGTGGATGTGGGTGTTGTGATGGTGGTGGAGTGTGGAGTGTGGGTGAAGTGGTAGAGAGGTGGTTTGCCAAGGGATGCCTTTGAAGTGAACCAAGCACCTCTATTTATAGCCTGCAAAGAAGCCCGGACACGGCCCCGTGTCCATTGGTCACGGCCCCATGTCCATCCTTATTCTCTTTCTTCATTAATTGCAATTTGTCTGCATTAGCTCCACACGCCCCTGTGTCCGCTGGGCACGGCCCCGTGTGCAGAAGCGTATCTGTACTATCAAGATGTGCTTGGATTCTGCGAATCTTAGCGTTGACCACGGCCCGTGTTGAGCTGGGCACGCCCCCGTGTCGAGAATAGAAGCTTCTATAGTTTTGTCCTTTCTGTAGACAACTGGCCACGCCCCCGTGTCCGCTGGGCACGGGGTCGTGGTCAGCCTTCTATTTTCTGGTTTTTGCTTGGGAAGATGTTGTTGAGGGGTCAAGCATGCCACCTTTGTTCCTTTTCTTGTATTTATGTTAGATTTTGCTGGATATTTGTTCCTTTTGTTCATTTACGCTCATTTAGACCTGAAAATACAAAAGGAAGACAAAAGCACACTTTTCCAACATTAGTACTAAAAAGGGTTAGTTTTATGCCTCAATTGATGTATTTTATATGTTGCATTTTACACACATCAAATACCCCCACACTTGAATCTTTGCTTGTCCTCAAGCAAAACTCTTTATAATGTGGCTTACACGCCCAAATGGAATGGGTAGAAGAGAAGTTTTGGGCTTGTCTTGAGTGTCGGGAATCCAAGATCTTTATTGGGTTTTGTTTTTATGTTATTTACAATCCTATTCGTTATCGTTTCATAAGAAAAATTACTTATTTGGGCATAACATGCCTCTTTAAAATTCCATTTATATACAAGTTCACATACCTCACGGGAGATCACTCAACACTCGGCCGAAGATGTATTTTTGTGAAACACTCGAGACCGGCATGGAACTTACTCATACCATAAGCTTGCATAGCAATCAATCCTCCTCCTTTTAACTATAAACCTTTGTAAATATCAAGAGGACTTGGGGAAGGGTTAGGCTTGGGTTAAAGGTAGGTGGTTTTGGGTTAATGATTAGTAAAAAGGGCGAAAAGCGTAAAAAGCGTCGGTCTTCGTAAAACTTTTTGTTTTTGTGACTTTTATTCAAACAAAGTTTCTTTGAGGAACTTGTTTGTTTATTGCTATACTTCAAATTTTTTTTTTATGATAAGGAACGTCACATGAAAACCAAGCTTTTTACTAAAATAAAGGGTTTAAAACAAAAAGGGTTTTGGTGGGTAAAGGGTGTTTGTTTTGTGGGTTTAGAAACGAAAAGGTTTAGGCTTGAATGGGTTAACCAGGGGGATTTTTTTTTTTGGTAGGTGATAAAAAAAAGTGAAAAATAACGGTGTTGAAAAGAAAAATGGTTAGTCCTAATGCCTCCATCATTTACTTACTTGGGTTTAAGTTGGTAAGGACCGGGAATGTATCGTCATGGCAAGTTCTAGAGTCGTAAGAAACCAAGCGGCTATTCACACAAGAAACGAAAAAATGAGCATTTAGTTTAAAGATGTATATTTGTATGCTCAATAAAGGCTCAAAACCCACTTATTGTGGGAATGGGTTTTTAATGTGATCAAGTATATATAATCAAATTTTAACTAGATTTGTCATGCCGTTTCATAATTTTCTTATGTTGGTTCTTTTTATCACTACGCTATCGGTTGTAAACTTGTAAAAATATAACCTTTTTAGAACCTGTTACTCCCAAATTAAACCAAGACAAGTAAAAAAAATGAAAAGTTTTGAAAAAATTTGGGGTGGTTCGCGGTTCCAATAGAGTTTTGTGTAAGGCTTGTTATTAGGACTTGCAAAATTCAAGGTTTTAGCATCCCCCCCCCCCACACACACACTTAAATTACACATTGTCCTCAATGTGTCCCAAATATAAGTTTTTAGGTTGATTGAATGTGTAAAAAGGTGTTAAAAACAAAATTTTATGTTACTGGGCGTCTGGACACGGGCCCGTGTTGGTCCGGGCACGGCCCCGTGTTCAGATGTCCAGTATCATAATTAACAGAAGGATGGGCACGGGGGCGTGTTCAGTGAGCACGGCCCCGTGTCCAGTTACCTGAACTAGGCATTTTCTGCAGAGCCTTGGGCATGGGACGTGTTGGGCTGAGCACGGCCCCGTGCTGAACTTGCTGTAATGAAGAAAAATTGTCGGGAGGCTCTGTTTTTGTGCATGGGGTGTGGGTTCAAGTTTCCCTTAGTAACCTCCACCATTCCGATTGTGTTTTATTCCTGAAAAGTAAACTAAACTAGAAAACATAAAAGTTAATCTACACTAAAACTAAGGATAGTTCCGCGGAATGTCTCCATGGTGCACCACGTTTATAAGGGTCCTTGGCTAGACCCAAAGTCGGTCATATGTTACCCAAGTGGGATGTCTTGCATCCCATGTTGCACCGTCGGAGAGCATCATCCAAACTTGAGTCTATGACCTTCATGTAATTGACCGGGTCCTCGTCTTCTACCCTTTTCCCAACCCCGAATTCCATCTCTTTGTCCCCAACCCTCAATGTTAATTTCCCACCATTCATATTGTAACACCTACATCCCTAGACTTTTAAATATTGTCAATTTTAGTCCCTGAACTATGTGGTCATTGATACTTTTGATACTTGGTGAATCTTATGCTATATACTAGCTTCTTGTGATGTCTAAAATCTAGATTCTTGATACTTAATACTATGAGGCTTGGCACTTAAAACTAGATACTTGATGCTTGATTCTTGACACTTGATACTTGGAAGACTAGACTCTTCTCTTGATACTTTGGTGCTTGACTCTTGAGGCTCGTGAAACTTGAGACTTGGTTAAACGAGGGACTGGAGTCTTGTCACTGGCGGAAACTATGGAAACTTTGGTGTTAATAATGTAATCTAGTTATGTGATCCTATTACCCAATAATACGCAACGCTTGACCTAGCGCGTGAAACGAATCAAAGACGGAAATACGGAAAGCATGGATTGGCCGAGTGGCAATCCGATCGGATGACCATCCGATCGGATGGCCATTCGACCGAGTTGCCATCCGACCCGTGCACACCGCCTCACTCCCTCACTCTCACACTATAAATAGGCCTGTCACATCATTCTCACTGATGTGACAGCCTCACTCGACCCAGACGCACGCACTCCTCTTTTCTTCCATTTCTTGACGATTTCGGTACGTTTTACACTAGATTCTTGTACATCCTTGATCTACACACTATTCTCTACATGATTCTCCTTTGAAATCTCACTTTTCACCATGAAATCTCTAAGATTTGATCTCTTGAGGGTGACGTCATCATGGCGGTTTGTACAAACTGTTGAGTGATGTCATTCTGTTCAAGATCTAGCTCAGATCTAAGGAATTTCATAAGTTTTTACACTAAATCTTTACTTTGCAACTAAAACTCATGTTTATCTTCAACTTTTCTTAAGACTTTTATCAAAAACGGTGAGATCTGGATTCAAACGGACTGAAGACTTAAAGATTAGTCTGAGGTTGGTTTGGAGAAGGATTGTTGCCGTAAAAGATGACTGGAGTATGAATTCTGACATGAACACCGTCACGAATGAGTCGCTGAACGGACTGGGGTGATTCCCACCCGATTGGATCGGCCGTACACTGATGGGTTTATCATTGTCTTAATGCGTACCACGTCGTCATTGCTTAAAAACAGAAACTTAGAAACTTTACAAGTTTAGGAACGGGACAAGGACAACCCGATCGAGTGGCAATCTGATCGGATAGCCATCCGATCGAATCGCCATCCGATCGTGTGACACTTGCCTCATTAACCCTAACACTTGGATACTGATTGTTGAATGGCAATCCGATCGGATAGCCATCTGATCGAACTGCCATCCGATCAAAGTGACCTTGAATCTTGAAATCCTTAACACTTAGAAACTTTTTTAGAAAATGGAACATTTGGAAACTGGACACTTGGATCGAATGGCCATTCGATCGAATGACCATCCGACCGAGTGGCAATCTGTCACTCACTCACAACAGTCATCCAATCAGATGGCAATCCGATCAGATAGCCATTTGATCGATCCGCCATCCGATCAAGATGACTAATCCTACACTTGGTTGAATCTCGTTATTCTGCCCGATTCTTATCTATTATAATCTAACCAGGCTAATTCCAAAGAGCTCCCTTTGATCCAATAACAGTTGATCTGTTAAGCAATCACTGTGAGTATACTCGATCCCTTTTTGTTTTAAACTTTGGGATGTAACAAGTATTCCATTAAACTATGAAACTTGTGGCTTTTGCAAACTAAAATCTATCCTATGTGTATGTGAAACTTGTGATTCTTGTATTCTATTTGTGCTATGTGGACGTTTAATCCAGGGTGTGTAGTTCCGCCTTAACAATAGTAGCGCTATAGGAGATGCACCACCCCATTATTCTCGGGGGTATTGTTAGGAGGATTCTAGTTTTCCTTGAGACTTGGGAAAACAACAAAGTATCAGGATACTTGGGCTATCACTTGTTAGACTGCGAACACTAGCATGGTTGAAACTATTTTTACATTATAGACACGGATATGAGTTGTTTTAATCTATTTATGTTAGTATCCAAACTTGTATACTCTCCGGTACATTTTGTACTGACTCTATTTTAATACATGTTGCAGGCTGATAGATGCTGGAACTATGGAAAACAAGCTAGGGTTGATGCTTAGAAACCCACCTAGTTTAACTCTAGAGTTTGAATCAAAGACTATTGTGGTTGTATTCGACGTTTGTGGTTGTGTTGATGTTTTAGACAACTTTTGCATGAAACTTATTTAATCTATAATGAAATTATTAGAGTTATGGAATCTCATGAGCAATCTGAACGCTTAGAGCTCGCACCTCGATGTTTCCGCCATCGGTTGGGGTGTGAGACATATCCACCATTGCGTGGGCGGTGGCTAGGAATGGTCTTCCTAAGATAAGCGGTACCTCGGTATCTTCCTCCATATCTAGTATGATAAAGTCGGTCGGAAAGACAAAGTCTCCAACTTTTACCAACAGATTTTCGGCGACACCTTGTGGATATTTAATGGGCCTATCGGTGAGTTGTATGCTCATCTTTGTAGGGCTTGTTTTTCCTAGTCTGAGTCGGTCGAACATTGATGCGGGCATGAGGTTGATGCTAGCCCCAAGATCGGTTAGTGCATTGCGTATGGGTGATCCCCCAATCGAACAAGGGATGGTGAAGCTTCCAGGATCGATCTTCTTTTGTGGGAGTTTGTTGAGTAGCAAGGCGGAACATTCTTCGCTTAAATTAACTAATTGCAATGATTCAATTTTCCTTTTGTGAGTGAGGAAGTATCTCATAAATTTTGAATATTTAGGCATTTGAGTGAGGACTTCCACAAAGGGAAGATTGATGTGCAATTTTTTTAGTAAATTTACAAATTTTGTGAATTGCTCATCGGTCTTTTGGCAAAGTAACCGACCGGGGTAGGGTACCGCGGGATTTTTGGCGGGCTCTTGATTTGGTGGAGGAGTCGTTTCCTTTTGGGTTGTTGGGGAAGTTGCGAATTGATTGGATGGAATCTTGTCGGATGGGGGTCACGGAGCCTCCTTGGGACCTACGGTACGGTTTCTCAATGTGATGAGATGTACTTGCGCTTTTGGGTTGGTTTCGGTATTGCTCGGTAACGTGCCTTGTTGTCTCTCGGAAAAATTTTGAGCTAGTTAATTTAGTTGTTTTTCGATATTTTGAATACTAGCTTGTTGATTTCTATAGTTCGAATCCAACTGTTGGAATCGATCCGAGCTTTTCTTTTCGGTGTCGGAGATGAGGCGTGAGATAGTATCTTCAAGCCTTTCTCGTCCTCCTTGTTGTTGTTGAGAGAAATTTTGTGACTCATTTCTTGGTTGTTGAAAGTTTGTTCATTGGTTTTGATTTTGTTGGTTACTACTATTGTCTGGTTCTCTCCAACCAAGGTTACGGTGGTTACGCCATCCTTGGTTGTAGGTACCCGTCGGAGGACCTGACGGCCTAGGTCTATTATCAATGTAGTTTACCATTTTTGTTTGATTATCCATTTCTTTCATACAACTCCAATTTTCATGTGGTCCACCACACCCTTCACAAGCCATAACCGAGGCCGTTTTTGCCATTTCTAACTTTTTTTATTTTTGAAGAGAGGGCCTCGATTTGGGCTTGTAAAGAGGTGCTTTCGTCAACCTTATGGCCGCCCGGGGCAATAGATTTTGTGCCTCGGAGAGTGTGCCACTGAAAATTGTTTTGAGCAATTTCCTCAATTTGATTATAAATTTCATTTGGGCGACGATTACCTAGAAGTCCCCGGAGCTAGAGTCAAGTGTCTGTCTTGTGTGTGGCAACAACCCATTATAGAAAGTGGTTACTTGTTGCCACACCGCAAGACCATGATGGGGATACTTTCTTAGTAGCTCCTTGAACATTTCCCAAGTTTCATATAAGGATTTTCCGTCCTCTTGTGAGTATGTATTAATTTCAGTCATTAATTTAGCCGTTTTTGAAGGAGGGAAATACTTATACAAAAACTTTTGGGCTAGTTCATCCCAGGTGTTTACCGATCCAACTGGGAGGGTGTTAAGCCAAGCCTTAGCTCGGTCTTTTAGAGAAAATGGAAACATTCGAAGGCGGATGACGTCATTTGATGCTCCGTTGATCCGAAAAGTATCACATATTTCCAAAAAGTTGGTAATATGTAAATGGGGATCTTCTTCCGCGAGCCCATGGAAAGTTGCGGAGTTTTGGAGCATTTGAATAAAATGCGACCGAAGTTCGAAGTTGTTGGCATCGACATTCGGTGCATTGATAGCGGCGCCAAGATTACCTACCGTGGGCTGTAGGTAATCCATTAGGGTACATTGATCTGCCATTGGAAGTGGGTCCCCTGAAACTTTCTCTTGGGTTTTAGCTTTAAGTCTTTTTCTTAGAAAGCGTTCGGGTTCATCTAGAGGTTCTTTTATGTCTTTATTGGAACTGGAGCTCATGCACAGCGTAGGAAGTTCAGGTGCGGCGCCTGGGTTCCAAGTCCTGCGATAAAAACAAAAAAGATTGTTGGTCAGAAGTCTCACCACGGCCCCGTGCTCAGCCGAACACGGCCCTGTGGTCGTGGTTACAATTATTGTTTTCCGGATCCCTGTTACTAGGGAGTTCGACACAGCCCCGTGCTGCACCAACACGGCCCCGTGTTCAGCTCTCTGTAACTCGGAAAATAAAAACTGCCAGTAAGGATGCTGAGCACGGCCCCGTGCTGCAGTCTGCAGAAGCTGAAAAATTACGAAAAATCCTAAAAAAAATAAGAAAAACGATTAGGCCGTTGATTCCTAACTTTCTTAAAATCCTTGTGTCCCCGGCAGCGACGCCAAAAACTTGATCCGTGTCGAGTGTGATAGGTTTTTATTTATATTTTAAGCCTTTTTTAACAATTTAGTCAAGTTTTAAATTTATAAAACACGATATTCTACTAACACTAAACACACATATGGGCAAGTGCACCCATCATGAGCGTAGTATAGCGTTGGTAAGATACCGAGGTCGTCCAAGGACACAAGAGCTTTTAGTACTGGTTTATCCTCAATGTCTAATCAAATCAAAAGTTTAGAAAAGGTTTTAAACATGAAAATTAAAAACTAAAAATGCTGAAAAATAAAATAAAACAGATAGACAAGATGAATCACTTGGATCCGACTCGCCTTTAGTGTAACCTTTGATGATTTCCGCACTTTTGCACTTTTTAAGAGATTATCTTAGTTATAGTAGTAGGCCCCTCTTTTGAAGGTGACGTTACCCTCAACCCAATAGTTTGAGTCAGCAAGGATACAATCCTAAAGGGTTGGAATATTGAAAGATAATTAATTAAGTTATAAATGCGTAATGTGGTAGGCCCCTCTTTTGAAGGTGACTTTACCCTCGGCTAAGTGGTTTGAGTCAGCAGGAATACAATCCCAAGTAGTCGGGTTAATGTATTAATAGTAGTTTACATATGAGGGGATCAAGCCATTCGCACCCCCACCATCCAATACCAGTGGGTATTGAAGGAGGTCCTAGTAAGCGTGACCCAGGTCCTTGCAGGATCTATAAAATGAATAAGGCAAGAACCTTACCAAACCATTCCCTTAACCCCCGACCAGGTAGCCAACATATCTCTATATAGACCATAGATATATGAATGGTGAAAATCTTTTATTTTATATAGACAGTAAAATAATGCCAAGACACCACAGACAAATAATAAGGAAGTTTCCCCTTCAACATAATAAACTAGTTATTAAATTCATTAATACAAAACCAAATAAAAAGTGCGAAAAGATTAAAAATCAAAAGTATTACACTAAATGCTTGTCTTCACCAAGTTATGTAAGAGAGTTAGGCAAACATGGCCTTTGATTGTCAAGAACTCTTACTATCAATCTTGGATCCCGAGACTACTACACACACTCTAGATGGATGGTGGATGATGGTGGTGGATGTGGGTGTTGTGATGGTGGTGGAGTGTGGGTGAAGTGGTAGAGAGGTGGTTTGCCAAGGGATGCCTTTGAAGTGAACCAAGCACCTCTATTTATAGCCGGCACAGAAGCCCGGACACGGCCCCGTGTCCATCCTTATTCTCTTTCTTCATTAATTGCAATTTGTTTGCATTAGCTCCACACGCCCCCGTGTCCGTTGGGCATGGCCCCGTGTGCAGAAGCGTATCTGTACTATCAAGATTTGCTTGGATTATGCGAATCTTAGCGTTGACCATGGCCTGTTTTGAGCTGGGCACGCCCCCGTGTCGGGAATAGAAGCTTCTATAGTTTTGTCCTTTCTGTAGACAACTGGCCACGCCCCCGTGTCCGCTGGGCACGGGGCCGTGGTCAGCCTTCTGTTTTCTTGTTTTTGCTTGGGAAGATGCTGTTGAGGGGTCGGGCATGCCACATTTGTTCCTTTTCTTGTATTTATGTTAGATTTTGCTGCATATTTGTTCCTTTTGTTCATTTACGCTCATTTAGTCCTGAAAATACAAAAGGAAGACAAAAGCACACTTTTTCCAACATTAGTACTAAAAAGGGTTAGTTTTATGCCTCAATTGATGTATTTTATATGTTTCATTTTACACACATCAGTCACAACAAACTTGGAAACCAAAAACGTCCAAGTTTGAACCAAAACAAATTTGGAAGCCTAAAAATGATGTGTCAAAATGAAACGTTCAAACAGATTCAAGATTTTATCAAATAAATGTTTCAACAGGACAAATTTGGGTAGTCAAGAAACAGACCTCTATGAATGACAAACGGAAAATCGATTCAACCAAGAAGGTTGAAAATAAGAATGAAAAAGTTTTTGTTAAAAATGACAAAGATTTTCCGAAATTGAACGATTCATATTGTCACAATACCCAAGGTCAAACAAGCCTGGGTTGCATTATTCAAGTAATTGAGTTAGATGAATGTGCAGGTGCTCAAAAAAATAGCTGAATGTCAACAAGCAGAAAGGAGCAGCCTTGCACAGGAGGAGGCAGTCCCCTGTGAATGAAAAACAGGGAGTTTGTTTGTTTTTGTATATAAATAAACCATAAATCAAAAACCCTAAAAATAAAAAAAAAAAAAAAAAAAAAAACTAAAAAATATGGTTTTATTTTGTCAAAAATTGAAAAATGAAAAAAATATATGTTTGTTTTAAAATTTGTTAAAAATCAAAAATTTGAAAAACTTGTTGATGGAATACGCCGAAACCCTCACGGCTGAACAAACATGATAAAACAAAATTGAAAAACGGTTTTCAAACTGTTAAATATCAATGTGTTGTAAATCATGGGGGTGCTTTATACAAAATAGAGCATGTGAAGCAGAAAATAGATGGCGAGATGAAGCGATCTACATTAGGTTGTCAAATTTTTCTTAAATGTTTTGGATTTTAGGGGGAGTAAAAATTTTGAAAGTACAAAAACATTTGAAAATTTGAAAAAGTCAAAAACATGAAAAAATGAAAAAGAGTTTTGTGTAGAAAGAGGAAATGATAGTACATCAGTAGACAATCACAGCATGCTAACGAAATAGAAAGTCAAATCTGATAAACGGTCTCATTGATGATATGCCGGTAGGTTTTTACACATTTAGTAGATTTATTTCGAGATATAAACCTAAATTAATAACTTTCTTATCTCGTGGGGAACATCTCTCGGATATATGGACTTAGTACTCCAAAATTCTGTTTGTGAGGTTGCCTGATTCTGAGATATTAGGTCTTTATACTTATTGATATATGGGGTATTATACTTGGTCTTCTGATTTTGCGTCAGCAATGACCTAGACCTCGTATAATGCTTTTGCACTTAAAGCTTTCCCTCTGCATAAAAATTAAGAAAATATTGAAAGATATAAATCAAGTGCAGTTGTAAAGAAGATTCTTAAGTGGAACACACCTTTAAGTCGAGCATTCATCTCTTTGACTGAACGGAAGTTCTAACCTGAGCTCTCAAGGCCTCGCACTAACCCAGAGACAGATATCATTTAGGTATATTCACCTGTAAGACTAAATATAGGGAATCTTGATATGGGAGTATATTCTGAGGTGGGATACGCAGATAAGTTAAGTTCTTAAAACCCTAAATCTCGTATCTTGAATCAATAGAAGTTTGTGTGAAAATTTAAGTGGATCAGTATACTAACAATCTAAGTGAATCGTTTAGAGCTTAAAGTCTATAAAAGGTCAACGGTGCTTGTAACACCTCGTAAAATCATGTCCAATATAATAAAGACATGTGTCATGAACTTTAAACGTGTCATAAACCCGGACCATGTTAAAAGATAACTGGAAGGATTTAAAAGTGTCAACAAGTTAAATTATCACCTCTGAATGACCTTTTACCATTTCCAGGACTTTGTAGAACCGTAATATTCCCTCAGATATATCTGTTAAGAATTTCATAAATATTTGGTTCAACTTTGTGGCAAATAATTCAAAATTTCCAAGGAATGGGACCCTAGGCTCATGTACGAAAACTTCTTCATTCACATGAGTCCTTCAAAGACTCCAAGACCCTCATGATGCATGGCAACACTTCCAAAAGTATTCAGGCCTGATCATTTGGTCCCCTCCTGCTGAAAATGACATTAGATTCGAGTTATATGGATTGCATGGTCAAAATCTAAAAATTCTCAAAATTTTGTCTTCTGATCAAAGGCTTACGGACCGCAAGGCATCTGCCTTACGGAACGTAAGAAGGTTTAACTGGGTGATATAATTTGAATTACAGATACGGACCGTAAAGTCTGAGGCTTACGGTCCGATCCGTAAGACCTGTAACTGGGCAGTAAAATGGACAGCTGGAGGTTACAGCCATTCCACCGCCTTTGTAACCTAGTTTTTCGATACCAGGGACTTTTCAACTGGTTTTAATAGTATAGGGACACCTGGAATCATCAGGGATCATTTATAGAGTTATGTGGAATGATCTTATGAAGTTTTGTTTCCTATATAAGGCCTTCTTGGTTGCTAGTTCATTTGCACACTTACAAAAATTATTTAAACTCACTCTCTGGAGCTCTCTGGACTTCAAGCAAGTTTCCTCAAGTTCCTAATTCGTGCTAAGAGCCTTTGTAAGCATTCTTAGCTTCTCTAGTTCAAGTTTCATTAGCTTAATGACCAAAAGTCAAAGCCATCGTAATTAAGTTTTGACTTAGTGATTAATCACTAATGTTCCAGCCATAATTCGAATTGAAAGTGGCTATGAGTTGGTAATTATGTGGGTAATAAGTCCTTAAAAGGGCACCCCCTGATTATCATTCTAACTTGGTCAATTGTCGGGTCAAACTTTATAGTAAAAAGTCAACAGAAATCTATTTTGCAAATAAACTCATAACTGATAATGTCGAGATTATGGAACATGTTTTAACATTAAAATAACTTGGTAAATAATGTAAGAACATGTCTAAGCATGTTCAACCCGACAATTCTGAGTATAGGCTCGGTTCGGAACCGAAAGTCGCAAAAGAAGACTTTTGCTTTGACTTTCAGTTCTGACCCGATCTAGCTTATTTTAGAAATGCCTTAGGGTTCTTTTAGGACCATATTATAAGTTAGTAAAACCCTCAAAGGTTATACTACATGATTCCTTATTTATCCGATTCATTTGCAAGTTTTCGTTAATTGCTTAAATGTGGACCATTATGCCCTTTTGATATTAAAACGAGATTTTTGAAAATGTGAGAGGACAAAAACCTTTTTTACTGATTTATAAACATGTCCTTAAAAAATTTGACATCAGTTTGAGGTCTACATTAGGAGTTATGCTCAATAGCGTAATTTGAAAGCTTTTTATTAATTAAACGGCATTTTTAGCATAAGGCCTATTTAAACCCGAAGTTCGACACCAAACTTTTTACCCACTGATGTAATATAATATTTTGGGATTTTTGAAGATTTTTATTTATTTTTAAACTGATCATAATGTAGGGTTCTTGCTTTGATTCTGTAATTGACGGTTATACCCTTTTCATGAATAAAATGAGTTCTACATAACATTTTGATACCAAACCTTTTGCTACTGATTTTATATGATAAATAAAATATTTTGAACTTTATAAACTAATCAAAAACTCAGATTTCCTTATATAACCTGAAAATCGCCTAAAACTTACTTTTTACGCGTTTTAAACGCATAGTATGGATTAAAACTATTTTTAACACATAAGACTTAATACCTACTGATGTTTTAAGTAAATTTCTATAATTTAATAGTAAGTAAAAGTTTTGAACCCAGATTTCCAAATTTGACCTTTAAAGCTTATGTGAAATGACCAAAATGCCCCTACGGTGCATAGTTTGGTTATAAATGATAAATTTCACATATGTTTAATATCTTACTAATATAACCTAAGAAAATAAATATTTTTACTGACCATTTTAGACCAAAACCTCATATTAATATTTAACATCTTTTATAACCATTAAAATGACCAAAATACCCCTACGGGGCTTAATTTGACTTTAAATCCGTTTTGGGCATAATAGGAGGTATCCTACTGATATCACAACATATTTAAAGCATATTAACTTGTGAAACCTGTTCATGACTCATTTGGTTACCCGTTATGCATTTTTCGCGTTCGGTACGGTTTATGCGACTAGTTTGCATAAATTGACCGAAACGGGTCAAACCTTATCATTTTTACCTCAAAATCCAGAATGTATTTAGTTTACCCATATTATACAAGTCTTCATACTTGTCGGGTCTAAATCACATTCTAATCCGGTCTTCGCTTAATCTTGCGTTTTGAACCGTAAACCTTTCTTTAAAACTAACCGGTCTAAGTTTAAACTTAAGTAACACCCGTTAGGAATCTAATAGGTTATTAAAACCTTCGTTCCAGATTTAGGAGACCAGTAAAAGATATTTGCACTTTCTGATTGTATACGGCTGAGATAAATTTGTATATTTTACTCATGTAAATACTTTTAACTTATTTTCCGTTATACGGGCTTGGGATACGGTATTATAATAATACTGCTTGGTCGGGTGTGTAGTTATTTAAATCGGATTGTGATTAATATATTTACATAACCCGTTTTAATCTGTTTTGTTTGGTATATGGCCTTTGGGGGTTAATGACCATGTCCTGGATATCCTCGGCTCATTCATTGAAATGGCCACGACTTAAGCACGGGGTGTAAGCATACACCTAACAGTTGCGTATGTATAAAAGTATCCCACAATAAGGTATTCCTTGTGGGCATTATACTTGTGGTGTGTCGGTTAATCTTGTCCGGCTCTTCTAACCGGCCCTGGCGGACGGCAAACATGTAAAAACTGTATACAATATATTTTTATAATAATTGTCCCAAGTTATAAAAGATTATTTGTGCCTTGTGCATTTAAATCAAATTTTCTTAATATTTTCAAAATGAGTCGGTTAATTGTATTTACCAGTGTAAACTGACATATTTTCCAAAAGGTTAAGTGCAGGTACTATGCGAAATAGGCTGGCTACTCCCGAGTGAATAAATAAAGAGTCTTGCAAGCTTGTTCACTTTAAAATCTGCTGAACAATAATTTCTCCATTTTGATCCGCCTGTGGATCCTCTTACATTCCGTTTGTAATACTTATGCTAATTTCATTCGGTTTGTAATAATAATACTTTTAGACTTCCGCTGGGCATTGAACTGTGATAAATTAACTATGATGATATCAACTACGTCACGATACTCCCCACCGGGCCCACCGGTAATACGTGGAAATATCGGGGTGTGACAGGTTGGTATCAGAACCAACATTGAGTGAATTAAACACTAGCCTTTTGTGTTTAATCTCAATGACACAGTTTGCACATTCCTTGACTTCCGAGTCTAGGCAAAGGACTTAGGACTAATCCTAATCTCTTGTTTTGTCCTTTATTGTTTTCTTTGTTGTTTCCCTTGTTTGTTTTGACTGGAACACGAAAAGATGCCACCAAGATTCAGAGGCAGAGGAGGACGAGGCAAGGCGCCCTTCACTACTCCTAACGATCATGAGGTCGGGCCTTCACACCGGTGAACTCCTTCTGCAACAATGAGCACAAGTCCTCAGGAGGACTGGAGGACCTACTTAGAGCCTGCGAGGCGTTCAGTCTCGCTTAGCTCCTCGCCTTCCTACCACGACTCTTTCGGGCTCCATCAAGGCAACGAGTCCGACCATTCACGCCACTCCTACCTGCCGTTGCAGCGGTCGGGTTCTCATCGGGCCTTCCAGGACCCGACCCCGTATTTCTAGAGCCGGTTTAATCCGACAAATCAGATTGAAGAATCAATGGGTCATAACCCATTAGGCCCCGAAGACCATTTTCCTGAAGCTCAGGACATGGATATGGATGATGACCCCGATCCTGCCGAACCACCATCTGGGACGCCCACGCATCCCATAGAGATATCTGATGTGTCATCTTTTCATGGATCACCTTATCGAGGTCCAGACAGCTATGAAGCAGGGTTTGCCTCATACCCTTGGGAGTTCACTCCTTCCTTCAACCAACAACAATAACAGCAGCAGGATCCCTCTGAGGATTCGCGTTTTGTGGCGGTCACGCCACCGCCACCACCACCACTTGAGCAGCAGCTGCCTCCGGAGCCACTGAGGCGTAGAAGAACAGGTGCACGGATGTCCGTGCGAGGAGGGGATTTCCACTTCAGCACCCCTCAACACTCCAGTGGCAGCCATTACCCGCCACTGTATTCGTCAATAGACATAGTGCACTAACAAGACCCGCAGCTGGGTGGGCCTTCAAACCCAGTTTCTGAGGTGGACTCTGTGCCAGTCGCACCACCACCACCACACATGGATTATGATAACCCAATTCCTTCATACGCCGATGCAGCGGCGTATAACCCTTTTGAGCAGCCAGCTTACCCTGGCTACAACTACTATAATGCCCCTGATGTTGACCCGTATCTCGTAGCGGCAAACTACAATGCTCTTCACCCTGAAGGGCCCTATGCAGCTTCGTACCAATCTGGGTACCAAGCATATGGGTACCAATACCCGCCACCTGCTCAACCTCCGCATCATCAGCCGCCGCAGCCGCTGCTGATCCCGCCACCGCAACAACAGGAGATTATTCAAAGGCTAAGCCAGGTGGAACGGGAGGTTCAAGAGGAGCGTAGGAGCCACCGAGGATTTCTTAAGGGTTTGGCGAATCTGATCAAGGGGAAGAAGAAGAGGGATTTTTGAAGATTCCTTATTTATTTGTCTTTGTAATTTTCAATTTTCAATTAAAGTCCCTATGTGGACATCTATTTATGTATTCAGTCCATGTGAGGACTTGTATTTTCATTTTAGCCCCTGACTGGGTAAGTTATTTATGTAAAAGTCCCATTTAGGGCACCTATGTACTCCTTCTTAATTTAGTGGAATGTTTTAGTTCAAATTTCATTTTGTCATTTTATATATAAATATATTATATGAAATAAATTAACATAAAACATTTCATTTTATGTTGATCTGCCAATAAATATTAAAAAAAATCTTAAAGGCAAAACCTAGCCCATGTGTCAATTTAAGACAAGGCCATGATGGTAGATCCTTGTTAAGGTTCAAATCCTTGTTAACATCTGAAAACATGTTAACACTCCTAGAAGATGTGATTCGTTAAAAAATCACACATGTCATCCTTATATTGGATTCTTCCAATTCCTTACCTTTCTTTATTATTTAAACATTCATTAGTGATGTGGTGCCTACGGGCCGTATTAATTGTCAAGTAAGACAAAAGACAGATGTAGTCTACGACTCCCTATCAATAAAATGTAATGAACTATGTTCAAACCTTAATGCCTCGATTCTCTGAAATCATGGCTTAAAATTGTCCTTGTGACTAGGCCTTCTGTATGCCACCCTATTATCCTAAATAGTTTATAACTGGGATAAAATATAATAAAAATTTAAATAGATTAAAATTAACCAATATGGCTTAAATTTTACCATGGTTAATGGGTTGTCATAAAAGACGATTCCATAATAGACTTCTGAATAAACCATTGTCATTATTTTATATAGCAATCAAGCTACATGGCGGAATCTGAAGAAGTCAACAGTCACCCTATGGAGAATCATGATACTACCAGAGTTAATGTAGCGGGCGTGGAATTGCAGGCATTAATAGATAATGTCGTTACTCGAGCTCTTAACAGACAATTTAATGAATCGAGTGGAACTCACGCTAGAACTCAGTCTGTACCACATTCAAAACCACCCTCCAAGACTCATACAGCTCACAAGAGTGAATCTCATCATTCTTCAAACCAGAGGAGTATCCCGTCTAAGAAAGTTGTGCTCAATCAAGAGCCCCGTGTTAAAGCTTATTCTTATAAGTATTTCATCTCCTGCAAGCCCAGGGATTTCACAGGAGAGAAAGGAGCCATCGACTGTATGACGTGGCTCGATGAGATGGACACCGTTGTTGATATTAGTGGATGTGTAGAATAGGACATTGTGAAGTTTGTGTCACAATCGTTCAAAGGTGAAGCTCTAGCTTGGTGGAGGTCCCTAATCCAAGCTACAGGAAAAATCCACTTATATAGCATGTCTTGGGATCAGTTTGTTGCTTTAATCAAAGAAAATTTTGTCCTCAACATGAAGTTGAGAAGATTGAGACTGATTTCCTAACATTGGTTATGAAGAACTTAGACTGCCAGGCATATCTCACGAGTTTCAACACTATGTCACGATTGGTTCCTTACCTGGTTACCCCGAAACCAAAACGTATAGCCCGTTTTATTGGGGGTTTAGCCCCGGAGATCAAAGCTAGTGTGAAAGCGTCTCGACCTACTACTTTCAGGTCAGTAGCTGATTTGTCATTATCCCTTACCCTCGACGCGGTCAGGCAAAAATCGCTTAGGAATTCTGAAGAGGGAAAAAGGAAACGTGAGGATGAGAACTCACGTCGTTCTGACAAGAAGCATAAGGGGAATTTAGACCACAAGAAGAATTCTGGATCTATCAAGGGTAACCAGCAATTAGATGAAAACCCTAAATGCAAAACCTGCCAGAAGCGTCATTTTGGAAAATGCAGGTTTGAATCAAAGTCGCAGTCACAATCAAAGCTGATTGGATGTGGGATCTGCAAGTCCAAGGAGCATAAGACTTTGGATTGAAAGAAGTTGAAGGACGCAACCTGTTATGGTTGCAACGAGAAGGTGCATATTAAGACTAACTGCCCGAAGTATGCCAAGAAACCTGAAGAAGGTAAAAAGACCAATGCTCGGGTCTTTCAGTTGAATGCTCAAGAAGCGATCCAGAATGACAACGTGATAACAGGTACCTTCCTTATCAATGATGTTTATGCAAGGGTATTATTTGATTCGGGTACAGATAAATCGTTTGTGGATATTAAATTTTGTAAGTTATTAAATCTGCCTGTTAAAACCCTAAGTATAAAATATGAAGTAGAATTGGCCGATGGCACCATAGAAACTGCTTCAACCGTGTTAGATGGATGTTTTATATCCGTTAGGAACCACTCCTTTCCTCTATCCTTGCTTCCTTTGAAGTTAGCTGGTTTCGACATAGTGATAGGCATGGATTGGTTATCTCATAACCAAGCTCAGATTGTTTGTGACAAGAAGCAAGTGGTTATCAAGACTCTGTATGGTGAGCCACTCACAATACAAGGAGATACACAGTATGGGTTGCCTAAGCAAGTGTCTATGCTTAAGGCACCAAGGTGTTTGAAGAAGGGTTGTGTCATCTACATGGCACAGGTGACTATCGATGAACCAAAGCCGAAGATTGAAGACATCCCTGTTATATCTGAATATCCAGACATATTCCCCGAAGAACTACCTGGTCTACCACCAGATAGGCAAGTGGAGTTCAGAATCGACATTATTCCTGGAGCAGCACCTATTGCAAGAGAACCTTACAGATTAGCACCGACTGAGATGAAAGAGTTGAGAACTCAGTTGGATGATTTGTTGGCTAAAGGATTTATTAGACCTAGCTCATCTCCTTGGGGAGCACCGATTCTGTTTGTGAAGAAAAAGGATGGATCGATGCGTCTATGCATCGATTACTGCGAGTTTAACAAGGTTACAAACTACGAGTTCTTGGTTATGCCTTTCGGGCTCACTAATGCACCAGCAGCGTTCATGGATCTCATGAATCGCGTTTGAAAACCCTACTTGGACAAGTTTATCATCGTCTTTATAGATGACATACTTATTTACTCAAAGAATCAGGCCGATCATGAAAGACATCTTCGATGTATTTTTAAACTTCTTCAGCAAGAGAAGCTCTACGCCAATTTTTCAAAATGTGAATTTTGGTTTCGTAAAGTCCAATTTCTTGGACATGTGGTTAGCGAGCGTGGTATCCAGGTGGATCCCGCCAAGATTGAAACCATCATGAATTGGCAAGAACCTAAGATTCCTACAGAGATACGCAGCTTCTTGGGTTTGGCAGGATATTACAGGCGTTTTATTGAAAATTTCTCAAGGATTGTTGCACCCCTCACTTCATTAACCCGCAAGAATGTAAAGTTTGACTGGGGTCCCAAGCAGCAAGAATCCTTTGATATTCTTAAGCAGAAGCTAAGCAATGAACCTGTGTTGACATTGCCTGAAGGGATTGAAGAATTTGTGGTTTACTGCGATGCATCATACACTGGCATGGGATGTGTGCTAATGCAGAAGGGCAAATTTATTGCCTATGCTTCTCGACAATTAAAAGTGTACGAAAAGAATTACACCACCCACGACTTGGAATTGGGTGCCGTTGTGTTTGCACTAAAACTTTGGAGGTATTATTTATATGGTACCAAGTGTGTGATCTATTCTGATCATAAGAGCCTTCAGCATCTGTTTAATCAGAAGGATCTGAATATGAGACAGCGCCGATGGATGGAGACACTGAATGATTATGATTGTGAAATCCGATACCATCCAGGGAAGGCAAATGTAGTAGCCAATGCCTTGAGTAGAAAGGAAAGGGTCAAGCCCATTAGAATCAATGCCAAGAGCATTGAATTGAAGAACAATTTAAATGAAAGATTGTTAGCCGCTCAGAAGGAAGCGGTATTAGAAGCTAACTATCCGAATGAAAAGTCGGGCGTAACTGCCGAACAGTTATCATATGGCAAGGATGGAATTATAAGATTGAATGGACGAATATGGGTCCCAATCTATGGAGGACTTCGGGACGTTATCCTTCAAGAAGACCATAGCTCCAAATATTATGTCCATCCTGGTAGTGATAAGATGTACCAGGATTTAAAGGCAAATTATTAGTGGATAGGTTTGAAGAAATCTATAGCCACTTATGTGGCCAAATGTCTGACGTGTGCTCAAGTTAAAGCAGAACATCAGAAGTCGTCAGGTTTGTTACATTAGCCTGAACTTCCCACCTGGAAGTGGGAAATGGTAACTATGGATTTTATCACAAGTTACCGAAAACAAAGCGAGGAAATTATACTATTTGGGTTATAATAGATAGATTGACTAAGTCAGCCCACTTCTTACCTATTAAGGAAACACACAGCACATATAAATTAGCTCGGCTATACGTGGACGAGATTGTATCTCTTCACGGAGTGCCAGTGTCTATCATCTCTGATAGGGATACGAGATATACATCGCATTTTTTGGAAAAGCTTTCAGCAATCCCTAGGAACTCGATTAAACTTCAGCACTGCATATCATCCTCAGACGGATGGTCAAAGTGAGCGTACAATTCAAACGCTGGAGGATATGTTAAGGGCTTGTGTTATTGATTTAGGAGGAAGTTGGGATGATCATCTTCCGTTGATTGAATTTTCATATAATAATAGCTATCATTCGAGTATTCAAGCTGCACCTTTCGAAGCGTTGTACAGAAGAAAGTGCAGAACGCCAGTTTGTTGGGCGGAAGTTGGAGATATCCAACTAACAGGACCTGATATAGTCCTGGAGACGACAGATAAGATTGTACAGATCCGAGATTGTCTCAAGGCTGCCAGGGACAGGCAGAAAAGTTATGCTGACAAGAGGCGTAAGCCTTTAAAGTTTGAAGTCGGTGATAAAGTGTTACTTAAGGTGTCACCCTGGAAAGGGGTGATGCAATTTGGCAAAAAGGGCAAGTTGAGCCCTAGATACATAGGACCATTCGAGATCATTGAGTGTGTCGGAACTGTATCTTACAAGCTGAATTTCCCAGAAGAGCTCAGTGGAAGCCACAATGTGTTCCACATTTGCAATTTGAAGAAGTGTCTAGCTGAGGAATCGCTAGCCATGTCACATAAGGATGTGCATATCGATGAGAGCTTAAAGTTTGTTGAAAAACCTTTGTCAATCGAGGATCGACAGGTTAAGAAGCTTTGAAGGAAGCATGTGCCGATTATAAAGGTTAAGTGGGATGCCCGTAGAGGTCCCGAATATACGTGGGAGGTTGAGTCCACAACGAAACAGAAGTACCCTCATTTATTTCAGTAAATCTCGAGGTCAAGATTTCTTTTAAGGGGGTGAGGATGTAACACCTCGTAAAATCATGTCCAATATAATAAAGACACGTGTCATGAACTTTAAACGTGTCATAAACCCGGACCATGTTAAAAGATAACTGGAAGGATTTAAAAGTGTCAACATGTTAAATTATTACCTCTGAGTGACCTTTTACCATTTCCAGGCCTTTGTAGAACCTTAATATTCCCTCAGATATATCTGTTAAGAATTTCATAAATATTTGGTTCAACCTTGTGGCAAATAATTCAAAATTTCCAAGGAATGGGACCCTAGGCTCATGTACGACAACTTCTTCATTCACATGAGTCCTTCAAAGACTCCAAGACCCTCATGATGCATGGCAACACTTCCAAAAGTATTCAGGCCTGATCATTTGGTCCCCTCCTGCTGAAAATGACATTAGATTCGAGTTATATGGATTGCATGGTCAAAATCTAAAAATTCTCAAAATTTTGTCTTCTGATCAAAGGCTTACGGACTTCAAGGCATCTACCTTACGGAACATAAGAAGGTTTAACTGGGCGACATAATTTGAATTACGGATACGGACCGTAAAGTCTGAGGCTTACGGTCCGTAAGACCTGTCACTGGGCAGAAAATGGACAGCTGAAGGTTACAACCACTCCACCGCCTTTGTAACCTAGTTTTTCGATACCAGGGACTTTGCAACTGGTTTTAACAGTATAGGGACACCTGGAATCATCAGGGATCATTTATAGAGTTATGTGGAATGATCTTATGAAGTTTTGTTTCCTATATAAGGCCTTCTTGGTTGCTAGTTCATTTGCACACTTACAAAAATTATTTAAACTCACTCTCTGGAGCTCTCTAGACTTCAAGCAAGTTTCCTCAAGTTCCTAATTCGTGCTAAGAGCCTTTGTAAGCATTCTTAGCTTCTCTAGTTCAAGTTTCATTAGCTTAATGGCCAAAAGTCAAAGCCATCGTAATTAAGCTTTGACTTAGTGAGTAATCACTAATGGTCCAGCCATTATTTAAATTGAAAGTGGCTATGAGTTGGTAATTATGTGGGTAAAAAGTCCTTAAAAGGGCACCCCCTGATTATCACTCTAACTTGGTCAATTATCGGGTCAAACTTTATATTAAAAAGTCAACAGAAAGCTATTTTGCAAATAAAATCATAACTGATAATGTCGAGGTTATGGAACATGTTTTAACATTAAAATAACTAGGTAAATGGTGTAAGAACATGTCTAAGCATGTTCAACCCGACAATTCTGAGTATAGGCTCGGTTCGGAACCGAAAGTCGCAAAAGAAGACTTTTGCTTTGACTTTCAGTTCTGACCCGATCTAGCTTATTTTAGAAATGCATTAGGGTTCTTTTAGGACCATATTATAAGTTAGTAAAACCCTCTGAGGTTATACTACATGATTCCTTATTTATCCGATTCATTTGCATGTTTTCGTTAATTGCTTAAATGTGGACCATTATGCCCTTTTGATATTAAAACGAGATTTTTGAAAACGTGAGAGGACAAAAACCTTTATTACTGATTTATAAACATGTCCTAAAAAATTTGACATCAGTTTGAGGTCTACATTAGGAGTTATGCTCAATAGCGTAATTTGAAAGCTTTTTATTAATTAAATGGCATTTTTAGCATAAGGCCTATTTAAACCCAAATTTCGACACAAAAATTTTTACCCACTGATGTAATATAATATTTTGGGATTTTTGAAGATTTTTATTTATTTTTAAACTGATCATAATGTAGGGTTCTTGCTTTGATTCGATAATTAACGGTTATACCCTTTTCGTGAATAAAATGAGTTCTACATAACATTTTGATACCAAACCTTTTGCTACTGATTTTATATGATAAATAAAATATTTTGAACTTTATAAACAGATCAAAAACTCAGATTTCCTTATATAACCTGAAAATCGCCTAAAACTAACTTTTTACGCGTTTTAAACGCATAGTATGGATTAAAACTATTTTTGACACATAAGACTTAATACCTACTGATGTTTTAAGTAAATTTCTATACTTTAATAGTAAGTAAAAGTTTTGAACTCAGATTTCCAAATTTGACCTTTAAAGCTTATGTGAAATGACCAAAATGCCCCTACGGTGCATAGTTTGGTTATAAATGATAAATTTCACATATGTTTAATATCTTACTGATATAACCTACTAAAATAAATATTTTTACTGATCATTTTAGACCAGAACCTCAGATTAATATTTAACCTCTTTTATAACCTTTAAAATGACCAAAATACCCCTACGGGGCTTAATTTGACTTTAAATCCGTTTTGGGCATAATAGGAGGTATCCTACTGATATCACAACATATTTAAAGCATATTAACTTGTGAAACCTGTTCATGACTCATTTGGTTACCCGTTATGCATTTTTCGCGTTCGGTACGGTTTATGCGACTAGTTTGCATAAATTGACCGAAACGGGTCAAACCTTATCATTTTTACCTCAAAATCCAGAATGTATTTAGTTTACCCATATTATACAAGTCTTCATACTTGTCGGGTCTAAATCACATTCTAATCCGGTCTTCGCTTAATCTTGCGTTTTGAACCGTAAACCTTTCTTTAAAACTAACCGGTCTAAGTTTAAACTTAAGTGAGACCCGTTAGGAATCTAATAGGTTATTAAAACCTTCGTTCCAGATTTAGGAGACCGTAAAAGATATTTGCACTTTCTGATTGTATACGGCTGAGATAAATTTGTATATTTTGCTCAGGTAAATACTTTTAACTTATTTTCCGTTATACGGGCTTGGGATACGGTATTATAATAATACCGCTTGGTCGGGTGTGTAGTTATTTAAATCGGATTGTGATTAATATATTTACATAACCCGTTTTAATCTGTTTTGTTTGGTATATGGCCTTTGGGGGGTTAATGACCATATCCTGGATATCCTCGGCTCATTCATTGAAATGACCACGACTTAAACACGGGGTGTAGGCATACACCTGACAGTTGCGTATGTATAAAAGTATCCCACAATAAGGTATTCCTTGTGGGCATTATACTTGTGGTGTGTCAGTTAATCTTGTCCGGCTCTTCTAACCGGCCCTGACGGACGGCAAACATGTAAAAACTGTATACAAGATATTTTTATAATAATTGTCCCAAGTTATAAAAGATTATTTGTGCCTTGTGCATTTAAATCAAATTTTCTTAATATTTTCAAAATGAGTCGGTTAATTGTATTTACCAGTGTAAACTGACATATTTTCCAAAAGGTTAAGTGCAGGTACTATGCGAAATAGGCTGGCTACTCCCGAGTGAATAAATAAAGAGTCTTACAAGCTTGTTCACTTTAAAATCTGCTGAACAATATTTTCTCCATTTTGATCCGCCTGTGGATCCTCTTACATTCCGTTTGTAATACTTATGCTAATTTCATTCGGTTTGTACTTTTAGACTTCCGCTGTGCATTGAACTGTGATAAATTGACTATGATGATATCAACTACGTCACGATACTCCCCATCGGGCCCACCGGTAATACGTGGAAATATCGGGGTGTGACAGTGCTAGTGATTTGTCATAAACTGATATGATCCTCTGACGCGAACTCAAACAAAAATATTGTCTGTAAATATTTGTTTACTGCTTTATATTTAAGAAAATTCACAAAAAAGATTTCGGTGTGTTTTAGCATAAACTTTGTAAAAAATAAAAAGATTTTTGCTTCTACTTTATTTTCGACAACCGATGTCTGAAAGCTGAGTTTCAAAGTCTAAATATGCTGAACATGTTTCTAAAAATAAACAAGTTCATTAATTTGAAACTTGAGCTTTTAAATGAAAAATCAAAAACAGTTTGTGAAATCTCCAAGGTCATTAATTTGGACTTGGATGATAATCTGTGAGGATCTTGGTAGTTGGATACTTTCATTGTCAGATATAGTTATTTGATAGGGGGAGAGATTCAGTATGCAATCCTGGAGTTTTAAAACTGTCAAAAGGTTTTCATAGATCCAGGTTTCGATACTGGGATGTAATAATCTTTAATTGTCAAATTTTTGTGAAAGCCAGATTACAATCCTGATAGGTGAGACTAAAGGGAAGTCTGGAGAAAAGCACAAAGCAAGCGGGAGCTTGCAATGGTAGAACCAGGTGATGATCCTGAAAAGCTGGAAGCTTAAAGAAAGGGGGAGCCTGGAGATAGAGTCGGTTTAAAGGGGAGTCTAATAGAGCAAAGAGGGAGTCTGTGGTGCTAAATTTGTCAAGACTTGCTGAAGACTCAGAGTGAGAGAAAAAGCTATGAGATTGACTGCAGCAATATCCAGGGGGTTCTGTGAGTGCATATGTCTATTGCTTGCGTCAATAACGTATAGTAGCTGAGAAATGATCAAGACCAGTGCTGAACTGAGCAAATCATAAAGTTCATGTGTGTTGAAGTCTATCCGCACGAATGGACATAGAGCTGATCCGCACGAATGCGCATTAATGAAGAACTGGATGTTTATCAGTGCATCCGTACGGACCGACTAGGTTTGCACGGATCTAGTCCATTCGTATGATGTTGATTCGCAATAAGTTGTTCATTCGTAGTTGTAGGTTCGTACAAATGGAGGTCCATTCGTAGATGTGTTGTAGCGAATGTACTGTTCCTATAAATAGGTGTTAGTCTTGTTTCATTGGTAATCTTTGTGACTTGAGAGGAGAAACTCTTGTCAATTATTTTTGTGGTTCTGTATTGTTACAACATCAATAGAAAACAACATTTAATTACTTCTCAGTGTTCAATCTACTCTACTACACGGATTCCGCACGTGATACTAGATCAAGCATTCAATCGGAGTGTTACGAGATCGATCCTCAAGACACAAGTTCATACATAAACTTTATATTGTAAGTACTTAAATTTATAAGATTTAAACCTACATAAATATAAATATAAGGGTATATTACAGTTTCCGTCCTTTATGTATATCTCGAATTGCAATGGATGCCTTTTAACTTCGATAATTATAGTCACAATCCTTTATTTGTAAAACTCGTTACACCTTACGTCCTTTAACACTAACCAGGTTAAAATTTTCAATTAAGTCATATCACATGATTATCATGTGAGGGCGTTTATGTCTTCTTGCACCAAAATAAATAAACATAAAAAAATAACAACTAAAACCAATACTTTTTTTATCAACTATAGGTTAACAGATCCTGCATTTGCCCTAACCCACTTACACTTCCGATCTGAACCTTCATCAAAATTTGAGGTTTTAGATGATTTAAATTGGTTAGTTTAGGGAATGGAGATGGGTTAAATGTAAGACCCTTACTACTACTTAACGATTATTATGACATTTACATACGCATTTTATACTAAAATGCTACTTTACAAAAAACTATGTCATGTCAACATTCGTACTTGTTTAAAACAGTTTAAAGATAGTTTAAGTGTTTACAAAGTACACTTGTAACGAAAGCAAAATAAGATTATCGCGGAAGCTTCTGTGTTCGGTCCTTGCTCGTCGCTTGATCTTCATCCGGGACATCTTAGTATTCACCTATGATCAAAACCAACTTAAAAATTAGTTTTGATAACTTAAATATAAGATTAAACAAGTTCTATGCATCAAACAACAAATAAAAACAAATTTGGCAAATTGTGTGTCTCTCGCGGGCCGAGACTCGCGTCTCGTGTCGCGCCCGGGTTCAGGTGGTCCCTCGCGTGACGCGGGGGAAGCTCTTTTCCAGTAGGTTCGTATATGGGCCTGCATTTCCTGCCCAACTCTAGTTTTAATCAAAATCCAAACTTCAAAATGCCATAACTTTTATTCTACTTATCCGTTTTGCGTGATTCTTTTTCCTATGCGTCCGTAATTAGATTACGGGCCCGTTTATCACCTTTGTTAGCATCGTATTCTGAATTATAAGCTAATAGCTTATAATTATTTTTTTATGATATTCGACCCGTTTAGTTTTAAGTCACACTATAAGTTATTTGACAAAGGTTATGTCTTGTCTCTTTTTACCCATCCTGAACTTGTCAAACATTAGCGTTTTCACTCCCATTACAGGGTTGGCATAGGCATTTACATTCACCGATTTATTTGTATCTTTCTAAACACTTAATCCACATTTAATTTCTTAATCTATTTTGACCCGTTTAGGGGACTTTTACGCATTTAAGCATCAAACTCGCTCTTTTCTTTTCACACTTCGCAATCCCTTATTAAATAACTACTTATATCCAACCACAACTATTTGTGTGATGGATTTAACATAATGAACAAATTATCCCAAATTTTACCCTTCGGTTAGTCATTTTACGCAAACGACCCATTTTTAGGCATTTGACTGTAAGACCCTTAATGCTTACTTTATCATTTATATAATACATAATGCATTAATAAGTCCCTTTAATAGCGAAACATCGAATTAACGACATTTATATAAGTTTCAAAACTTTACAAAGACGTTCACTAACGTTTCCAAAACATGTTGTTCAAACCCAACATACTTAACTTTCAAACCAAACTAACCATATGTACAAAAGTATAAAAACACATCATCAAAACGTTTTATGACAAAAGAACTAGTTTCATTTGCGGAAACTTCTTTGCGCGCGCGCGTTCGGTTCTATAACATAGCTTGATCTTCATCTACAAGTTCCTATAGTTACCTGGGACCAAAATAATCCAAAACATCAATTATATGATGTTATAATGTGGTTTAACAAGTCTAGAATGTCAAACTGATTAAAATAAAAATTTTGCAGCTCTGTACTGCTATCGCGGGGCGCGACAGAGAAAGCTTTAACCGTCGCGGGCCGCGAGAGCTGTCGCGACGCTTGGTTGAGTTTCTGTTGCGTAGCGCGACAGATAGCTTTTTCCCGCGAGTTTGTTTTAAAAACCTGCATTTCCTAGCTATGAGCCATTTTACGAAAACTATCATAACTTGTTCGTTTCTAGTCTGATTTGGGTCACGTTTCTTTCTACATGACCGTAATCAGATCATATATAACATGGAATAAAAATCCAACATATGACTGAACAATTTTTCTTACTTTGAACCCTCGGCTTATAGGAGTTATCATAATTTATTTGACTCGTTTCAATTAATGAACCATAGAATTTGCTTATGAGCTCAAAACATCTATAAGAACTTACCCATCAACATACTTATATTTTTATGACACATTATATTAAAACTCAAGTATCATTAACAAAGTATATACGTCTTAATCAACCCGTTTATCCAAATTAGCGACATTCATCGCTTTAACTTACCAAAGTTCAATACTTTGGTGATTTTGACCCGTTTGATTTCACTAGCGAAATCCATCGCCTTTTTAGAATCAAACATGTAGTATTCAAGTCAATTTGACCCGTTTAAACTTTTAAGTGGAATCCACCACTTTCATCATTTCTATATTGTTGAAATTTCTACTTATTCTTGTTTGGTTACTACAAACGAAATCCTTCGTTTTAGTACTATCCAAACGTTCTAACGAATTGATTTTCATTCAACAACTAAACATAAAAGTGCTAACAAGATATTACGAAGCGCATAGCCGCGTACCTTTCAAAGCTTTCCTTTAAAGCGGTTATCCGTTCCGCCTTGCTCACTTGATGATCCACCCAAATTACCTATATAATTCAATTCGAATATATTGTTTAGAACTCATAGTTCAATATTCGACATTTCATACTTTTAGTTACTCTATTGAGCGATTACTTCATATTTTCAATCATTTCGATTCATTTAGACATTTCATCGAACATCTTAAAGGCATAATCATTATAATACCATTATCATGTTCATGATTAACTAATTAACCATATCAAAACATCATTTGCATACTAATATGACTAGAACACCATAATCGATAGTTGAACTTGCATCATAACATTCAAATAACATCAGTTATCACAATGAATCAAGTAGTTATCAAAAACCCATATAACCCATATATGATAAATAATGAAACTCATGAATTATGACATGAATGAATCAATTTATTGTCTAAGACTTGTTCCTTGACTTGTATTCATCCTAATTTAACCATAACATCCATCAATTCACCACTAATTTCTATTATAAGAATTCAATAATCATCAAAACCTCTTCACATATCAAAATTAAGCATACCTTTCGATCCCCTAATGTTAGTGATCAAGATTCTAGCTTAAGATTGACTCCAGATTGAATTCTTCTTTGATTTTTGAAGAGATTTATGTGAATTTAGGGTTTTGAACAGGATGTTTGCTCCTGGTTGTGTTTTGGTCGAACAGGGGGTAGCACACACACATAGTGTGTTTTGAATACTTATCCTTTGTTATAAATTTTTTTTCAATTATGACTCAATTGGCCCCTCAATTCCCTAAATTTTATAAAAGGTTATAATGCTTTGATTTCCCCTCTTTTATGACAAGATTTTAACTAGGTTAATTTTTTTTCCTAGTTTTATTCTCACAATTTTACTATTAGTATTATTACTTATACATGTACACAACATATATACTTTAATAAATTAGGGGTGTTACATTGACACACACATGTTTATGCCTATAGCTTTTATACATACCTAAGGATACCATAATCATAATACAATTTCTTAAACAACCCATAAGGGTCGTTTGCCCGATTTACCCATAGGGGGGTTTTGGTCAACTAGTCCCTCATTTTACGACGAAGGACTTTCACTACTTATTTGACCAAAATTTGAACGTTTAACTATAATCGTATTTATACGTACCTGGCTCGGGTCAACATATTGAACCGTTTTAATACCTTGCCTCGATAATATACTAATTCATAGCATTGCTAAATCATAAACCGTTTTATCCTGTGAGCATAAGACTCGACAAGCACCTGTTAGTCATTATTTGTCAAATGGTATCAACTTTACCATTTGACCCGTTTGGTCTAAACGACCAAACATTTTGCGCTTATATTGGAATGGTATTTATTTACCATTTCATTAAGTAGCTAATTTCGGATTTCTCACCATTTAGTTATATCTATTAAATTTGTTTCTTACACATTTATCCCAACATAGCTTATGCCACGTGGTGTCGTTTTTTTAACTCCGACTTTTATCCATTTACACGTGACTAATTCACCATTTTATCCTTTTTATTCGTCTAGGCTTACCTTATAAAGCTGCCATTCCAAAAACTCATTTTATATATGTCATGACTAAATTACCATTTTAACCCCTTTTTACCATTAACATCGTTTCATCGTTTTATTCATTCCGACTCTTATCGTTTCGTGTCGGAACCCAAAGTTCGGATATAATCCGTTGTCGTAATTATAACCTATAAAATGCATATATATCTTACAAATGGGTGTAAGATTTACTTACCTTGCATCCCAATTACGCTTCCTTCATGCTTGATTTGTTTGACCCGTTTCCTTCCCAAGCTTTACCTAACTTGTCAAGCATCAACTATCATCATAATTTGTAAGACGATTAGATTAGTCATTCTTATTTACGACTATTCCATCTTACGGATTCTATGTCGAAACTACTATTCGACTCCGTCATTGATTAGTTTAACTTTCCAAAAGTTAACTACCTTTAATCATATGATATGTGCAATTAATTTAAATCAACCTCACGATTAGAATCCATATTATCACATATCACCCGTAATTAATCAAATTAGGCAATTATGCGTTTCATTCATAATTTCGACATATGAACATTCGTTTAGGCATTTTAACAAACACCTTGCGGGCATGATTTATATACTTCTTTTATCAAGTTTTTGATTAACTTTTTAATCAAATTTCAACATCAATATCACTCCCTTATGTCTAGTGTTTATAAACTACAACTAGAACTTGCATTACTTACATCAATGTTCATCCATTTTAACACTCTAATTCTAGTGTTCATCATATAGTCATAAAACCCACTTAGCACCTACATAATTAGTTAACCGTAACACTAATTTATGGCGCTAAATTAACGAGTTTACATCTAGGGCTTGTTCCTAGACTTGTACTCATTTCAATTGCACTACAACATTCATCATTCATACAAGAATTTCGTTCTTGAATGTTAATCGAAATTCAAAGTTTCACCAAATAAAAAAATTCAACATACCTTGCGATCTCCTAGCTTGGATGATCACGAATTTATTAAAAGCCCCAATTTTTAGCTTGTTTTATCTTCGATTTTTATTGGATTCTTGTGAGTTTTAGGGCTTTGTGAGAGCCCTTTCTTGGCTCCTGGAAATCACGACCAAACACACACTAAAGTGTGTGTTTTGGTGTTTCAATTCTTTTAATTTTATTCATGTTTCACTCTTGGCCCTGTTTAGTCCTTATAGTTTCAAGGATTTATAAAAGGTTTAACTTTTTCAAGTTTCCTTTATTATTCTAAAAAAACACATAACAAACTAGGTTAATATTCCTAGTTACTTAGTGGGTTTGGGGAAGTTATAACCCGTTTCATTCTAAGTCCCGTTAACTCGGGCCTCTTATGAACTTTATTCCTCAAAAGCTTTTATTCTCTTTTTATTTATTATTAGGCTTATTTGTTTAAATCCTAATAATTACCGGGTTGATCTTACCGCTAACGGTATTTTACCCGCTCTTTAGTATTAACGGGGTTTTATTACCAAACCCGTTTTCGATATGTTACATTAAATGCACGGAAACAATGGAATGATTGAGATTTATAGATGAGGACTAAAACCACCATGAGGATAACAAAATGTTTGTTGCAGGAGGCTGAAGTAATTGGGCTTTAATGCTTTCTTCTGCTTTATCTTTTCGATGATGTTTACCGGTGAGTATTCCGCCCAAACGACGGTTATCGCCATCGGTGAACGTCTTCAACCAGGGCCTTCGATCAACCATGTCGCCAGAAACCGCCTCGAGCTAGATTGACATTTGAAACCATCTTTATTATTATTATTGTTGTTTAACAGGTTGATAACTGAAATATGTTGTCGTTTATTTTTTAGAGGAGCTAGTGACGGCTTTGTTAAGAAATATTTGAAATTGTTGTTCAATTTGGATATGGATGATGATAATAATGTGGGTTTGCTGGCTAAGGGTTGTTAAGATCTGGAACCGGTAGTCGTGGAGGTTGGTTGGAGATTTAGTGATAGGATTTAGTGGTGGTGGCGGCAGATTTAGTGGTGGTAGTGGTGTGGGTTGGTTGGTTGGTTGGTTGGTTGGAGAGGGGAGAGAGAGAAGTGGGTGGTGGTGGTGGTGGTGATGGTGGAAGAAGAAACTAGAAAGGGAATAGATGAAGTAGGTTTTTGAAATTAGTTTTTAACTTTTTCTTTAATTAAGTTGATAAAATGACTAAACCACCCTTAACTGATCAGACTTAACAAAAAAATTTAACCTAGTTAGTGTTAAAGGACGTAGTGTGTAATGAGTTTTACAAATAAAGGATTGTGACTGTAATTATTGAAGTTAAAGGATATCCATCGCAATCGGTGATAAACATAAAGGACGAAAACTGTAGTTTACCCTAAATATAATATTCAGTTATTACAAATTATAAAAATAACTAGTCTTGAAGAGACGGTATATGGTTCACCATATCGGCGTGAAGCGCATGATGAGCGTCACTATTACATAAATTTAATCCAATTGAATTTGTAGTGATCCAGTTGTTAGGCCCTAAAGTGTGAGACTGATGCATCAAATTAACACAACGGGCTATGGTTACGAACTGGGCCTTACCGGGTTAGTTAATATTAGGTTTTGGACCTTTATAGGTCACTTGGGCCAAGCTTTAGGCCATGTGGGCAAAGCAGACCCAAGGCGAGCCCATGTGGGAAGTGGGCTTGAGTAGGTATATAAACAAGTTTTCAACTTGTTTTAGGTTTTAAGCCTCATTGTTACAGAATTTCTATAGAGATAGTGAGAGGCGATTTGGTGGTGAAGAACGCTTGTACTAGACGGTTTTGCTTATTCAAGTAATAGAATCGTGTGCAAGTGTTGAAAGTTATTCGGTATTGTTCTTCGTATTTATTGTTTTTCAGTTTTTCTTGAATCTCACCAAGTTTGGATTCCGCACAAACTTGGTGATTGTTTGATATCATTGAAAGATCTGTTAACGGGACTTACACCAGTAGCGATTAGTATAACAATTGACACAACCATATGGTGTTCATAAAAAAACGTACCTTTTGATGAATACGGAAGAACACACACGATGGAAACAACGAACGTCACGTTAGTTGACACGTTCACGAAACCCAGAGTCTTTGAATCAACTCCTTGAAAACCCGAATATGTGAACCCGAGAACACGTCACGGTCTAAACTAATTAAAAGAGGCAAAACCGGTTTTCCAAACTAAATAAATAATAGTCATTTCGTCAATAATTATTTTCTATAAAAATTTCACTAAATATTTATACCAGTTATACTGCTAAAACCGAAATCGTGAACTATAATATTTAACTCTTAAATATTGTTTTTTATTTGTCGTCCAAAGTGTAATTCTTTGGGTCGTACCTCATTAGTAAGGTTAATTAATCGATATTCAAACATTAATAAAGGCTGCAATTTTATTGTGGAATATAGTTGTTGAAATTTTGAAAACTCAAGTTAAGTTGATAAATATGTGGAGTGGGGTTTGGCTACAAAGTCCAAATCTCCTAAAAAGTGTACAAAGCCATAAAACACTATAATTTCAGCCTAAAACACACCAAAACCCTCCTAAAAAGTACACAAAGTCATAAAACACCATAATTTTCGCCCTAAAACCCACAAATAATAGAGTGAAAATTATTAAAACACTATATTCAAACCCTAGCAGTCTATACAAAACTCCAAACACATCATCGTAGAACTATAAATATAAAACACAACATGATAATCAACACAAAACACATATTCTTGTATCAATAGAATCGCATCCTCGTTTTGATCAAAAGCCGGAAAACATCGGTTTGTAATTTGGAAAAAAAAAACTTAACTCTGTTATGTTTTTTTTAACAGCAGACCATTTTACAAACAAAATGGAAGAGTTCGGATTATTGTAGGTAATTAACTGAGTTGAGATTATTATCGGCCAAAAAGAGTCATTTCGGATTATTAAAATCCAATTTGCCTTGATTATTAATGGAAAACAGTTATTGATAATTTTTTTTGAACAGCCAACAAATCAATCCCGAGCACTCTCGGGGAACCCACTTGACAAACGGAGTACTCCGAGAGTAACCCAAGTCGTCCACCACCAATTCCGGGGAAAACCCGGTAACCCACCCGCCTATAGGCACAACGGTAAATTACCAGTAAAATCCGTTTGGCTCAAGAATCGAACCCAGGTTTCTCTTAGTCTCCTATCACTGCCCACCAATGTCTCACTCTTTTTTGCACTAAATGAGAATGAACTCAAGTCATCCTACCTGTGAATTATATTGTTTTATCAATATTTGTTTACAAGTATCAAACTCAAATTCTAACATTATGTATGTCAAATAACTTGCATTTATTATTAATTTTTCTAAAATACGTTGTTGCAGTTAGTTTTTTTTTTAAATTATTATATATAAATTTTATGTTTCTTAAAATTATTATGTATATTTTATGGAAAATTGAGTTTTATTCAAAACCTAACCGATACCAACGGAACAATATCGGTAATGATACCGGTATTATCATAATTTTAGAACCAATATTGGTATTTCAGTATTTAGTTTTTATTGTTTTCAATCAAGGTTAACATACGCATTGATATCCTTTTAGATTATACCAGTATTGATATTCACTAGAACCAAACTGAACAAAGGAGAACATAATTAACTGAAAACAAATGAAAACGGATAAAAACCTTGTTACAAATCAAAAGACCGATGAGAATATTGGATTCATATTTTCTATAAAAGCAAATTTCTTTTAATCTTCGTCGTCTGTGGGGAAGACCTCTCCTTTTAAACCCAAAAACCAAAAAAAAAGAGTGCAAATCAAAAGGAGAACAAATTGTAACGCTAAACACATGTGTGACAACAATTGAACGAGAATAATAGAAACGACATACGAAACAATCGAAATCGGAATATATCATAAATAAACATCAAGTATCCATACGTTAGAGTAATGGAATAGTTCCCTTTTGACCATAGTTTGATAGAACCAGTGGCGGAATCAGAACGATTTAGTTAGGGGGTCATCATAAGCTTATATTCTATACTAGTCTAAGTACCCGTGTGTTACACGGGTGGACCAACAATAATTAATATTATTCAACACCATCTAAGTAAACATCTTAATTAAATAAACGTTGAACTACAAATCGATTACGTTTAAGACTGTTACTTGGAGATACCTCATTGTCTTTATCCGTTTCCAACGTGCGACTCATGCCGGCAGAAGAAATTGGCGTTACATTATCACCGACGCAAGAGATGGAAACCTGTGAGAGATAATAATGTTAACAATAAACAATTTTATTTTCGCGGGTGGACTAACACACAAATATATAACTTAAAAATATTAAAATAATCCTTTAAATGAAATAATCGTTGAAGTAACGAAATCCATCCCTCTACCCGCGGGTACGTAATGTATCAAACCCAGTTAACAATGATTGAAATATACAACAGAAATCGAGATTGTTCACCTGAGATCGAATTGAAATTCAACAAACAATGTGCTAAATCAACAATGAATCATCAACGAATTTAAAGTGTCGAACTTGATAAAGCGACAAATAAGCCGAGAGACCTGCAAAATTGTGACCTGTAAGCACTTTGTTTGTCCTCGCACCCAAGTTAAAAAGGTCAAAATTTTAGAAAATTTAGATCTATAGTCTAAACATTGTATGCACCCGTTTTATTCAATGTTGAGTCTTGATCAATTTGAAAAACATCATTACTTTTAGTGACTTGTTAACTCCTATCCAGCCTAAGTATACATGTTGGAACCATTTTAAAGGCTGTAACTTAACTCAAAATGTAACAGGATAAAGTATGAAAAAGCCATCCAATACACACCAAAACGCATAAAACCTTCCAAACGGTTTTAATATGAAAAAAGTTCAAATTATTATAGTAATCATCTAGCTTTCATAATAACAATGAATTGTAATCATTTATACATTTTATAATTTTTTTAACAATATAGTGTTTATGAGTTAATATGCTCGACTTGTTTTGACTTGTTACCCAACCCACCTGCAACACCTTGTAGGCTTGTACAGTCATTCACACTCAAAAGAAAGAGAAAATATTACCAGCACCTCACTTGTTGGAGCAGAATAGACGTCCTAATCAGCCCTAATTGACCCGAAAACTAATAAATATAAGAGCATTATTGCATGGTGAAGATGTAATATTATATAATATGGCAATGGTTGACTTGAATAAGTGTATCAAAATGTGAGTAGGCATTTGAATCCGCAACAGCTTCAATTGCACTTCTCTGAAAAAAAAGATCAAGCATGACATGTACTGTTAGTGAAGTGTGTTAAGATGTCATGGAAAACAATATAGTCAACCAAAGTATGGTGGTAAGGTTTCTATAACTGCTTTGGATGTTATCTTATGTGTAATCTTTCACAACTTTATATGTGTTACAAAAGAAAGATGGCAAAAGGGCATGCATGCAATAATTTTGAATGTGTCAAGTAAAGAAGGAAAACACTACCCCTTTAGATTACCAACTAAACCTTATTTGAAATCAATATTTGTTGGTCATATAGAGTATTGGTCACTCTAATGATATAAGGTGCTTGCACACAATAATGGTGACAACACTTAGTTAAGTTTGAGCTTCATCCATACTTTTTTGATAGCTTAGTTATCAATCCTATTTAGAAGTTCTTAGAAAAAAAAATCAAAGAATATTAAATTCAGAAAACACTTGCATCCGTTTTAAGACACCTTGTTTGTTTACCTTTAACTTCAAGCCAATTTCTTGACATTTTGTCAAGTAGAAGCCACATCCATCTTTGGGTTAGGCATTTGGTTTAAGAGCTTCCGAAATATTCAAGACGATCTCTGTAAATGCTACGAAGCCACATCCACCAAAAGAATATCAGTCACAAATCAATAACTAATTGAGTATTAGAAGACGAAATCCAGATTTCGTAAGTTTGATAATTAGATTACGCAAGTTCAGTCACAAATCAATAACACAAGCCAAAAATGACCCGTTTATAATTAAAATCTCTATCCACATAAAAATGAATAGAAATAATATAACCTTTATCGCAACCTCAAGGTGTGCAAACAGCTTTTGCATAGGCTAAACACATTATCAACAAACTTATAAAAAATAGAAAAAATATCAATTAAAAACCAATTTAAATTACTCAAACTTCCCACAAAATGATACGGGGAAGTGGGTACCTCGAAAGAGAAGTTATTGTAATATTATCATAATCAAAATGCAAGATGTTAATTCACTTATGTTCCGTCTCTAAAACATGGAAGTTTCTATGATCAATAACTCTTATTTCATTGCTCATAATAGCACCGGCATGATGAAATATAATGATCCATTTGAGATTGAGCAAAGTTACATTCCAATTGTTTTTTATTGATGATGATACTTTCCCCGAACGGAAAGTTTTCAAGACTATTCCGTTAATGGTCTAGAGAACTTTCTGTTGAGAGAACATACCATCATATGCAACTCAAACTTATTTTTACACAGAACAACTGAATTATTATACTTTAAAAGTAATGTTCCAGCTCTCTGTTGGAGGCATAGAGCTTGATTCCAATGGTTTCTTTGTTAACCTCATCTGCCATTGCACTAAAGGAGCAAAACAATGTGCAAATTTTAGTTTCAATATTGATATCCAGCCTTTTTTTTTCTTATAGATGCTTATTATTAGTAAAATGAAACTTTATAACATACTTAATATTAGTGCTAAATTATAAGTTGAAAATTTTGATTTAATCCTATTTAAGAGATTAAACCCAACACGAATTGACCCGTTCTTAATTAAATGAAATTAGATTAAAAATGAAACAAATAAAATTTAACAAATATCCGATCAAACCAAGAAAAAATTACCGTATTTACCAGGAACTGATAGAGCATCTGATTTGATTCAGTGCAAGGGGAACAAATCCTGATTTAAAAACAAACATTAGGGATTTGGATTCAATATATACGAAATAAGAGTTTGGATTCACCGTAAAGGGACCAAACCCTAGATTGACCAGCAAACAAAAACTAAAAGAATTAACTAATTAACCTGTTTTGAAGAATGAATAATCAATGTCAGATTTAGGGTTTCAATATAAAAAAAAAAGAAAAAGAAACACTATTAGCATCTGTAAATGAAAAATTCATAAACGAAAAATAGAAACACCATACCTATTATATAAATCACATAGTGCATCTGATCGTTGGAGTTGCTGTAAATAGCAAAACCTGCAATTTTTATCTTCGTGAATCACAACCTGCAATTTCTTTCAAATTATGCAACCAAAATTGCTCTTGGCTCCATTCATCTTCAGCTTCATCAATTGCCAACAACAATAGAAACAGTGATGTGATATATGAATTGTAATTAACAACTATATTGTTCTCTTCTTCTTCTTCGATGTAACAATAAAAACCTGCAATTCAACACTTTCTACAAAATTGATATTCGAGATGTCAAAAATAGATCTAAAATCGATTCATAATCAACAAAAATTTCGATCTCATGTTTTATTACTGTTTTTGTGTGAATTAACAACTGAAAAAGATGAAGAAGAAATCGATGAACTTGTGAGGCGGATGAATGTGACAAACAAAAATTGTCAAAGTGGAACGATCGCCTTAGATTAGGGTTTGTGATGAGGAGATTATTGAAAGGAATGATCTTCAAGAATAAGAATATGGAATGTATTTATTTTTGGAAGATGATTTGAGAGAAGATGAGAGGATGATTGAGAGGGATTTGGGAATTCTTCTAGTGTAAGATTATGAAACCTAGAATAGGAAGAGTCTATTAAATTTGCCGCTCAAAAGGAAAAAAGAGGAAACAATAAAATGCCACGTGGCATCTAATAGCTTAAGTTCATGCCAAGTGGCCTAAGATTGTTTTGTTTTATTATAAGGTATAGATTGGTTCAAATTTGGGGGTCCATTTCTAAGTCTGTTCTTCAAAAACTCAAAATTTATAAATAAAAATACAAAAAGTTTCGGTGACCGGAGGGTCAACGGACCCTCTTGACCCCCTTCTGGTTCCGCCCCTGGATAGAACTAGTCCTTTTGTTATTGGTTGCAAAAAGAATTCTTAATTTACAAAGTAAAATAAAATACTCATGTAGTACAAAAGAATCGGAGCTATTGAATAAAATTGTAAGATTTGGTTTCTATCTTCATTCTTCACCAATGTCTAATCGGCCGCGGGTCTCATGTGACTCAAATCCCTTTTGTGCACTACTTTTTTTTATCACTTGACTTATGTGATGGACAAGGTTTAATAAACATATATTATTATATTCATAAAGCCATACCTTTATGTTCACAAAAAGTGAATAAACTAGGTTGTTACCCGTGCCGCGCGTTGCGGCGGCAACATCAGTTTGTGATTTCGTTACGGTTTTACCCATAAGATATTTTTGTTAAGAAAAATTAGGGTTGAAGACTATCTTGTCCGTGCAGGACATGAATTCTAACTAAAGCAACAAACTTACTACTTGCAGAAAGAATTACATAGTTGAAAAAACTCATCGTTGACTCCAAGAGTATAGGATAGCCGCTTGTTGTGCGATCTAATCGTCTCCAAACTTTCAGAGAAAATCGAGTACCTGTGCTTCATTTCCTCACTACTTTGGTAGTTCCTCCCGTACCTGTTCGTTCCATAATTCAAGAAGAAAAAGTCAAACATCAATCCATCCATTTTTAAGTGCTAATTAATGAAAAACAGTGCAGATCTACTAATATAACATGGTCGGTTTCGGTCAATACCAATTTGTCGGCATCCATGAACCCTAATTTGCTCACGTCACCTACTACCCCTAACCCTCCCTCCCTCTGTTCTATCGAAACACAATAATAATATCTTAATCAGTTGAGGCTCAATTCAATTTGGTAATCACTTATTTCAGATTCAATGACTCACAATCAGCCTGATCAATGCAAGCATTTTGCTTCGCATTGGTCTATGGAAGCTATTCATCTTGCATTAGAGGTTATTCATCTTTATCGTTTAAAGATCAACTGTTTGTGAATTTTTACTAATAAGTTTTTATGTTGCAGAAAGGCGATGTGTTCAAATCGATGTTTAGAGTGAATGCGCATAATCGGATTGAGGTATTTCATTATTGTTTCAGTTGTTTTGATTATGTGTTTGTTATAATGTTTGTGTACATTGGGTAGGCCTATTGCAAGATTGATGGATTGCCGGTTGATGTTCTTATTAGTGGATTTCATAACCAGAATAGAGCTGTAAGTTTTTTATTGGTTTCTTCACATACTGATTCTATTTTATGATTGTTATATCTTTATGATGGATGATGTGTTAAAATCTTTAAAGCATAGTCGTTAATAGCACTTATAGCAGCGTAGCGAAGTGGTCATACATCGCTATCTGATTTTGGTGCCTCCATAGCGAGTAAATAGCGGGATTTAAGGTTTTTTTTTGTTTTAATATAAATAGCTAGTTTTTTTTTTTGTTAAATATGCATATAGAAACACCGTAGCGCTCGCCATTTCATCGCTATCGCTACGTAGTGTATAGGTTGCTTCTCGCTATATGCTTTAAAGTCAAATTAGGATAATAACATTCATGTTGTCGTTTTCTGAAACTTTTAGTGTATAAGCGGGGTGTTAGGTCAACTATTTTGATTTAGAGGTTTGAAGGGGCATGGGAGCTTGGAATGACGGACAAAATGGATTTCCATCATAGTTATCAAAGGCGCTAGGCACTTAAGTGAAAAAATTATAAAGTATTTTATATGTATTAGAATTATACTGTTCTTCAAGTAAACTAAACAAAAGCTATCATATAACATTTAATGTTAGATTAACGAAGAAATCCGTACCCTCTGGATTGGAACCTAGGGTTACAAACGTAAAAATGCGGCAACCACTGAAGCCAACAACCTCAAGTCAAAACACCGTACAACTAACAACTACATCAACAACATGACGGATCGAACTAAATGCAAAACAAACAACACAATTACACAATCAACAGCAAGAACAGATACACTTAATTCCAAACCTAATTCTCTCCAACTTCAAAATTCATATTGTTTTTTGGCACAATTACACAAAACAATCATCACGTTCCGCTGCCTTCCTAACCCACAATTTTTCTCAAACAGATCTAAAAGTTAAAAACAAAGACCTAATTTCTGACAAAAGATGATAACATATTTTCGCGGTGTAACAATGAAACCCTAAACATAAGCAGGAATTCATAAAAGAAGAGATGTTACCTCTTTAGTGGGGGCGAACCAGGAATGAAGGTAGGACTCATCGGCTCAGTAGGGTAAATCGCCAATCCAGAGGGTACGGATTTCTTCGTGAGACATCGGTTGGTGGTAGGGTTGCGACGGTGGCGGCGGCCGGTGCTCCGTAAGCGTACTGTCATTGCGGTTGTGCGCTCATCATCCATGGCTGCTAGGGAAAAAGGGAGATTTGGCGGGAGGAGACCCAATCCCTGGAACCCTAGCTTTTCCTCCGCCGACACCGGTTTGGTCAGTGAAGATGAGTACCATGATGAAGATGATGATGAAAGAAAAGTAAAAATTGAAGATCGTTGTCTGTTTCGTCTCTTCTTCGGTGGAGGCGGTGGTTGAAGTTGGGGATTTTCAGGAACAGAGATTGTAGAAACTGATAGAAGAAGAAGATATTAAAGGACTGGGAAGAAAACGACAGAATGGGCAATATTGGAATTTGATAGGGTCACCGACCTTTCACTTTAAGATTATATAAATTTTTACGATTTTTGGTAGAGTTTCAGTGCTACACCAATAGCATAACCAAACTTATATCTACAAAATGTGAAAACAAGTAAGACTATGGGGTATGGGGCGGGGGTTTGGGCGTGGGTTGGGTAAAAACGCCAAAGTCGCCACCTCGGGTGGGCTTGGGTTTGGGCGTGGCCCCTTGGACGGGACTTTCAGCCCGGGCGTTGGGCGGGTCTATCAATATGACATGGTGGGCTCTGAATGGCCAAAACAACTAGCCGTTGGGCTAGCCGTTGGCCAACGGCTATGTATAAAAAAAATTATTTTTTCACTATAAAACTCACACTTCTATTCTTTTTTTACCACATCCAACCACAATACGCTCCACCTCTTCTATAATCATCTCTATTCTCATTCAACCACAATACGAAAAAATGAAACCTCATAATCGTGGTTTTGACCCGAACAACCTGTGGGCATTACAAGAAAATCCTAGCCCACCACCCAATCGTCCAATTCCTCCTCCATTTTTAATACACTCCACTATGCCCGATATGGCGGGTTACGCATCGTATCTCTCGAATCGTGTGTATACTAACTTCCCTCACACCGACGATTCTATACCTAGCTAGTTTCAACAAACGCCCATCAACCTTTCACAAACTGTCACGACCCCCGACCCACCCTGGACGGAATCGAGAGTCGTGAACAGCCCGTGGTACCGGTGATTATTTTTATTTTGAAAACGTTGCAGCGGAAATTTCATCAGGACCGTGAGTTAGGAAAAATATCAGAGTTTAGAAAACACCGGATTTTATTTATTTAAATAGATGGGATAAACCCATGTTTTACAATGGTAGCTTTAATAAAGATAAATTTTATTACATAAAACAATATTTCTTAATTTGATTTAATTAATAAAATAAGCCACTTCTTGACGCCTTTCAGTGCCGTATCCATCTCTACTGTAATTACCTAAAACATGTTTGAAAAAGGTTTTGTCAGCAGGAAATACTGAGTGAATCATTCTATTTACTAAAATGACACATTTGTTATAATTTACAGTATTAAGAGCGATTACAATGTTTCTGATATCAAGCCAACTACCCACGGTACTTGTCACTCGACCCATTGGCCCATTCGTCCAATGGTGTCTGTGACTATGGTCATATCCCCCATTGGCTGCCCCAATGGTGACGATTATCAAGTAATGTATACAAAACCCCACATACCGGTTGTAACTTGGTGATTACAAAGACTTAATCCCCGTAATTATAACTTTGAAAAATAACATGATTTGGAAAGTACTTTGATAAAAAGAGAATGACTCACATATAATCATGCAGATTCATACGGCCAAAGTTTAGTCTACAGATAAGCCTTGATATATTGCAGATTTATATAGGCAGAGCTTAGCCAATTGATTTAGCCTTGTAGTCTAGTGCATACGAACTAGGTAGGTAACTTAATACAGCATTTACGATAACTCAAGAGATCAAATTTTCACAACGAACGACAAAGTGCAATACTTCATCCATCGATTTAACGATGATCCGTCAAATTAATGACGAACGACAAAGTATAATACTTCATCCATCGAATTAACGATGATCTGTCAAATTAATGACGAACGACAAAGTATAATACTTCATCCATCGAATTAACGATGATCCGTCAAATTAATGACGAACGATAAAGTATAATACTTCATCCATCGAATTAACGATGATCCGTCAAATTAATGACGAACGATAAAGTATAACCCTAATGTGGGCGGCACTTAAACATCCATTGGATATATTGATCAGTCGGAAAATGAATCGTAATAGCGATCGAGTTAATACCCTGTATCGTAGCAGAATTCAAGCTATGTGTGTGTTTGGTAGTAATAAAAATATATATTTGTAAGTGTGTTAAGTATAGTACCCCTAATTCAACCTTATCCCGATGTCCCGAGACAGAACCCCAACGAACTTAGTCGGGCAGAGCCCTGACATGCGCTATGGGTTCAGATCAATCGAAAAGGGTAGCGGTGATTGGGAGTTAAAACACTTAAAACAGAGCAGAGCCTTTTTAGGGGAAAAATATAGATGAGAGAGTTCGAAAAAGCTGAAGGAGTTGCGTTCTATTTATACTTCCTCCAAAGACTTTGGAGGCTACAGTAGCAAGGCCTCTAAGTTGTGCATGCTAGACACGTCCCCTACTTCATATTTTAATTTGTAGAGGTATCCTCTTTAATTGACACCTGTACTAGCCTATATATAACACCTTTCCTTTAAATTTTAGGATTTAACTTATTTTATTTCTTTTCTGTTTTTTTCGTTTGAGAGCCAACTACATAACTCAAATTATATTTATAAGTTAATATTATTTTTATTATATTATAATTAATTTAACTGCTTTACTTATTGGCGGTTATAACTTTTTAAAATATAACGTTTTATAAAATAATAAATATGTCATTGGAACCAGAATATTTTTGTCTACATTTGGGTCTAAGTTTCATTAAAAATAGAATAGGTTCAAAATACAATGTATGTTTATAATTTAATTATTATATGGTTCATGGGCCCGTTTAGGTACTTCATATTTTTAACAATCGACTTACCCGTAATATACCTGTCTAATAATATAAGTTTTTATAGACTTTTATTAGAAAGGTCACTCATATACAGGCTAATAATATTTCAACCAACTATATATAAAATAGTATTTAAAACTATTTGAGTTAAATAAAAAGTAAACTAGTTACTATTTACTAGTGGTTAATAAATTTAACCAAACCTATGGTAAAAATAGGGATGTTACACAAACGTCCATCAACCTTTCCCAAATCGAAACCGTCCCCGAAACTCAACCCCCATCGATGGTCCTTCCGCATCCAAACCCATCAAGAAGAGAAGTCACAAGAAAAAAACCGAAGCCGAGAAAGCACTTGAAAGCGCCAAACGAAAACAACAAAGATGGGTCGTTAATGAAGAAGTTGCATTGGCGATGGCTTGGCTTCAACAATCTCAACATCCAACTTTAGGTATTTTTAAATATTTTGTAGCCCTTATTTTAATATTTATGTTTTTTTTATATAACTTTGTAATATATTAAATTTTGTTTTGATTAAAATAGGAAATTCTCAACATAGAAGCCATTTGTGGGAAGCGATTAGTAAATCATTCCATGAAGAAATGGAAAGGGAGCTTTATCGTGAAAATGATAGCTTATTCTCGAAGTGGACCGAGATAAGCGGGCAACTCACAAAATTTAGTGGTTTTTTACATAAGGCAAAGCAAAACCCAAAAAAGTGGTGAAACCGAAGCCGACTTTGTGACAAATGCATTGGTTACATACAAAACGAATGTGGGGAGCGACTTCCGTTTCATGCATTGTTGGGACATTTGTAAGTTTCATCCCAAGTGGGCGAATATCCCCAGTGGTAGCGAAACTAACACGTCTTCCAAAAGGTCAAGGACACCCTCGTCCCAAGCCCAATCGAATGCACGAGATCAAGAGTTGGAGGACTTTTTGGATGATTCGCCAAACCGGCCTGAATACGGAAGAGATGCCGCAAAAAGGCGCTCTCAAAAATCAAGATCGGGTACGGCATCGCCTTCAGTTGGGAGTTCGGGCTCGCGTAGGGGAGTATACAGCGATCAGTTGGATGACATTGCAAGCAAGTTAGATACATTCAGCGTATTCCAACAACAAATGGCAGAAAATTCGGAAGAACAAAGAAGCTCGAGAAGCCCTGAAACAAAGACGAGATGATATGAAATTTCTAGCCCAGCCCATCGATCACCTATCAGGTGAAGATTGGAACTAATGTTGAAGACGGGAGAAGAGATAAAGAAAAAATATTACAAACACTAGGAATTTTTTTATGTATTTTTCTTTATTTAAAAAACATTATTAAAAAATTTAAATTTTTTGTTTTAAAAATAAATATCAGTTTGGGCTGGCCACGCCCCAAACCCCCGCCCCACCATACCGTCTTCAATGTGGGTCACCCCAGCAAAACCCACCCAAGCCACGTGTCAACCCATGCCCTAAACCCCCGCCCCACCATACCCCACACCATACCCCACGGTCTAAGACCATGTGTAGTGGTGGAACAAAATAATGCCCCCACCATGGGGCATTATTCGACACGTGTCATCCCAGTCAGCATGGGGCATTATTGCAAAAATGGTGTAGTGGGGCATTATTCCAATAACGCCGATATTATTTTTAATGAAAAAAAAACACACACACACGAAATACATTCAAAAGTTACCAATTACAAAAGTTGGGTAACTCAAAGTTGATTGGTGGGTAGCTCAAAAGTGACTGTGGGTCAAACCCAGTCAATCCGTTCACAAACCAAATGCAGCGTTTTAAATATAACGCTAACAACAATTTTTTTCAAAAAAAAAAACGCCGGACAACGCCGGGCGTAATGGGGTGGGGGGCGTTTTGGGGCGTTTTTTTTCAATTTAAAAAAAAAAACGCCCCACTACGGGTGGTCTAAGAGTTTTCTTTTTTCAATAATAATCATGGTTGTAAAAATCCCGACTAGTATCCGATTAGTCGCCGATTAATCACTAATCGGAGGTTCACCGATTAGTGGCCGATTAATAGCTAAGCAGTCAATGGTGGTCCTATTCTGACCAAATTTTGGCTAGATGCCAGCCAAATTTTGACCAAACCATATAAATTTCTTCCAATTACTTAAAAAATGGGTTAGTGAGGGGTTAAAACATGTTTACTTTAAAAAACTACACATAAAAATGTTTGTGTGTATATGTAACTAAAAATTACATATAAAAATCTCAATCCGATTAATTCCGATTAATCCCTGTTAATCCCGATTAATCGCTAGTCGGTACCTCACCGCCCGACTAGCGCCTAGCTATTCTTACAACACTGATAATAATAACAATAATCTGTGATCCTTCCGATTCACAGTAACCGAAACCGGGGTCTGAGGTGAGTGGATGAAGAGGCCTACCTAGGTTATTGAGCTTGTAATTACAAGAAGCGTTATCATAAATCAGCATAAGAATGCATCCATCATCTTCAGGTACCAAATTCTGCCTTGTGTATTAATCTATTGTTTAGTACCATATACATACAAATACAATAGGGAAAAGGGGCCAAAATCAGCAAATAATAAGCTATTTGATGATAGCCAAATTGGATCTGTTTGCTTGCTTGCTTGAAGGTGTAATAATCAACTACTGTTTGCGAATTTGTGATTACTTATGGATAGCCCAACAGCAACCACACTTTAATTAACTTGTTTTCTTGCCACTTTAATCAAACTCAGACTACTGCATATTTCATACTGAACGTGTATTGTGCTGTTAGGTGATTAGATAAGGGAAAATCACCATTTAAAAAAGGCAAATTGGAAAATAATAATCCCATCTTTTTGAAATTGGCTGATAATAATCCCAAGTCAGTTATTAGCCAATAATAATCCGACCTTGTCCATTTTTTTTTGTAAAATAGACCGCCGTTAAAATAATCTTAACGGAGTTAAGTTTTTTTCCGAATTACAAACCGATGTTTTAGGGCTTTTGATCAGAACGTTGATGCGAGTCGATTGATGTAAAACTTACCTCGAAATTGTGTTCGAAATGGCTTGAATTTTGTTAATTGGAAGTTAAACACCCGAATTGAAGCACCGTTTTCGTGGGTTGGGGGTAGTATTTTGAGGTAAGTTTTACATCAATCGACTCGTATCCTCGTTCTTATCAAAAGCCCTAAAACATCGGTTTGTAATTCGGAAAAAAACTTAACTCCGTTAAGCTATTTTAACGGCAGACTATTTTACAAAAAAATTGGATGAGGTCGGATTATTATTGGCTAATAACTGACTTGAGATTATTATCGGCCAATTTCAGAAAGATGGGATTATTATTTTCCAATTTGCCTTTAAAAAAAGCTATAAATCTATAGGAAACGTCTACACAGCCAGAGCTGCCTAAGCCCAAGGAAACAGCTACGGCTCAGCCGTTTTCACTGACCCTAGCCATTGGCGAAGAAGCTTTATGGGGTGCCCCAGCCCTCCCTGATTTTTCGCTTTGTAGTGTAATTTTACCAGGAAATGTTTCTTTTTGTTGTGTAAAATATTGGAATTTTAAGAGTCCAGCCTAGTGCCAAAAAACTCAAGATGGTATCTTTCGTTGACCTTATATAGAATAATTGATTATCTAGTATGCAGACAAATCAAGTAAATACAAGTTTAGGGCGGCGTTGATGAATCTGGCTGCCTTTTGGTTGTCTCGTCTGTTATTTCTCTGGATCTCTTGTTTTACATGAATTGGAAATACATATCATGTTACATTGTTACCGGAACTATCTGGATTGGTACCTTTGAAAGAAAGTAAAATGTCATACATATATTAAGTGATAGATTACTCGTTACTTGTTACAGGTACCATTTCATACTCAACATTCCCTTGGAAGCGCTTCGGAAACATAAACCGACCACCAAAACGTTGCTGCAAGAAAATGACCACTGCAAACACTAAGCCTCCACAAACAATGACAATATCCCAAGAAGGTGAGTAAAAATCTGCTCTCGGGTTTGCATAAATATATAACCTATCAAACTGATGGCTCATATACTTTTGACCCCTGTAAAGATCATATGCATGAGGCAGTAGTCGTACGAATGTGGTCCCTATATAAAACCAATGACTCAAAGCATTTCCTTTTGAAATCTGGAAAATATTGAGTATTAGTTGTGGGAATAGGAAACCATCAAGGGTTAATCCAGCATAAGACCTCAAATCACCCCAGACGGAACGTTGACTTTGACTCGAAAGTTGACTTGAAAAACTGTCATTAGTGTTCTTCCAGTTCACTAGCAACATTGCTGACCCACCGATAACATACATAGGTAGACAAGTGACAAGTGTCCGTATCTCATGAATCCAACGATTCTTTTTCGCAATCCATGTTAATTGAAGAAGACGGAATTGCAAAATGAAAGCCACCATCGTCACTATCCTCACAATCACCTCATTCACTTCAAGCAATCCATTACTTCCAATCGGTACATTTTGCTGATTCCTAGTGTTCGAGAATATCGCCTCGAAATTTAACACTAAAGGAACCATGTGCCCGAGAGTAAGAATCAGCATCATCAAAACCGAAATGAAATTAATCATTTCAGGCCTCTTTTTCAAATGCAATAGTTGTCCTCCTGTAAACACGCACATAAGTGTGTCCGTTATCAAGACCATGATGATTTCTAAATCCATTCTCCATATTGATTCTTTCGCTTCAGATTTGGAGAACGTGAGTGAAAAGATATCAAGATTCTCAAAGTACAAAACATCGGTTTTTTTACGTAAGCTCCGAATATTCCCCTTTATTAAACTTTGGTTACCTTGTGGGAATTGGAATGTTACCAGGATCTCACAGTCAAACGAAGCGTTTTTCAAGTTTCTACAACCAACCATACAAACTTGTCCTGTTTCATCGTCATAAACCCCTTCTGCAGAGATCTCCACTGACGTTCTATCATTATCGGTAGAGGATAGATTCAGCGACGAAATCCCGCTTCTTGAAACAGAACTAATGTTCAACATAAAACTGATCTCAAAGCTGATGTTCACTGGACCGTTGTATGCGGTGGTTGAAATAACTCCCAATGGGGCTGCCGCCACTAGCCATGGACTTAAGTTTGGATTCCCAAATGTGTAATCATTGAACCCTCGACCTCCCACAAAGACCGGGACTACAGAACCTCTCGAAACCATTTTCTTATGTTTGACAAACATGTCAAAACCATAATACGATGATTGATACTCTCCCCCTACATGCTTCTTTTTCGGGCATTTCCTTCTTACTTTTTCCATTTGTGTATATTCATACTTCAACCCGTAATTCTCCCGGCTATGATCAAAGCTTTGAAACTTAGCCATTTTAAACGACCCCAAATCATCTGTTAACTTGGTAGTCCAAATTTGACCCTCGGTGGTATGTGTTTTCGTGATTGACCAAACCGCAGGGAACCACAAAGTCAACCTAATCGAGCAATCCCCAACACGGGCGCTACCCATAGGATCACTTTGGTTCAAGATGTGACACGCAACGATGCACAACTCATCTTTTGTCCCATTCCAAGTTCCTTCTCCGATTAATGATATGTCAGGTCGGAACGGTTGATCATATGGAGTAAACCTTCTGTCTTGAAATTCGACTAAAAAGCGTAGCTTTTTGTCTTGTCGAGAACATTGTATCGCGTACAGTGACATGAAAGTAGGCAAGTAACCGTTATCTTGACCCAAAAATGAACAATTCGTACATTTACTCGGATACTCCAACTTGTAAGTTGTGAATCGTTGAGTGAAAATCGAACATATATCTTTCGTTTTCATACTAATTACCGAATCTTGCATGGTCTTGGTTTTAGTTACGTTACACTCTTCATTCGATACCAACGTATAGTTGTATTTGAACGGAGCCACTCGAGGGAAACCCAACATTGAAATCGGGTCAAAGTAATCAAAATCATTAGGAGAAGCTAAACTCTCCAACATTCCACTTACTAAACTGTTATCCAAGTTTATGAACCGAGCGAATTTAAGCTTAAGAACAGCGTTTAGTTTAAGTAAATTACCTTCTTTTGTAAACCAACGAGCCGATCCAACCATACAAAGCTTACTCGTCGACACTGACCAAAACCCGTCTAGATAAAACACCAACGCACGACGACGATATCTCCAACCAACCCGTGAATAATTAGACCTGATATTACTAAAGTTGGTCGGGCGATAATATATATTTGATGAAATGAAACTCAACCGGGCCTGGATTTTGTACGTGTCAACGACGTTTGTCTTGAATAGGTTACGGGTGGCTTCGAAGAGGATGGACCTTTGTGATGGGCCATCTTGATCAAGAATGTTTTGACCGCCTGTGTAATGGCTAGTTACCGGTTCAAGAAACGGAAACCGGGTGAAGATTCGATCAGTAGGAGTGGCTTCCGGAGCGTAAGAACTGCAGTGATCAGAGTAGGAGATTGAAGAAGATGTAGAAAAGGTTTTTGAAGTTAAAAAAGTGAAGAACATGAAGAAGAAATGGAACAGGAGTGAAGGATTCATGGTTGCAGTGAAAGTTTTTTGATGGTTTGACTTGGTTTTGATGTTATCAAGTGATGTTTATATAATGGGTTTAAATTTATAATTGGTCAATGTAACATATGTTACCTTCCAAGAAATTGAGATGATCCCAATGAAGTGGGTTAAAATAGTCATAAGTAAGTTATTAAAATGGTTTATATTATTAAACTAATGATGTTAGAAAGGCTGCAGACAGATCAGCTTTGATTAATATTAATCAAATTGTATATAGATAATCAATTAGAAGATAATGGGTTTGACTATTTGCATTAGCTACTTTCTTACCTGTTTTTCTAAATTCCGTTATTTTCTACGTGAAGAATATTACAGCTACTTCGTTTTCTTTAAATATGGTTGGTTGGTTATATGAACATAAGAAATAACACTTAATGATATGACTAATAAGTAATAACACTTACTGATATGACTAACAAGTAATAACATATGATTGATTATACATGGTCACACACAAAATAAATTAACACGAGTTACATGTTAAATGTAATTTAATTAAGTAAGCTAATAGTATTACGAGTGTTATTATTTATGGGAAGTAATATGTTTATAAGGTTAACTATATAAATACAATAAGAATATTAAACATTATTATTTAACATATATATATATACACACATATACATGTATACACGATCATTGAGATTAGATACTATTTTGAGATATAAATTCTCTCTATTTCTCCTAGTATATGTTCTCCTAGTATATGTTTGTATATAAAAGAAACGATGAAATAGAAGATGGAGAAAGAAAGATCCAGCTCGGAATTGATGATACGGTCTTTAGTAGCGGCGGAACCGCTCCACCATCATCAATCCACACCCCTCTCTCTCTTCCTCCCTCCCTCTGAAGCCTGAAGCCCGATGGGTATGGGCCGGGTATGGGCTTAAAAAGGGGGGAAAAATGGGTACGGGTATGGGATTTAGTGATACCCGTCCGATACCCGACTCATTTACCCGAAAGAATTATATTATAAATTTCCATATATATAAACCTACTACATGCACTTATTACTATAGGACTAGGATTATTGCTGAACAAATCGATTCTTATTCACAGATTAAGTTATTTTTCATGTTAGTTTGTCATCTTGTTCGATACTGTTGGCATGAAGTTTTTTACACTCTTGTTCACGCAAGATTGCTTAGTGTTCAATGATTATTTCTTAAAATCTAGTTACTAAATTTGTTTAAGTAGGTTACCAATTATATTCACAGATTGTTGCTTAAAGATTGCATAAAATGATAATAGTTTACTGTTACATTTGTTCACAGATCGAGTTGTTACTAACTTGTTACCTTTGTTCATGAAAGATGAATTCTTGCATTATTTTTTTCCTGTACATTTCAGATTTTTTTTCTCAATTTGGTTGAATTCATATCGATTTCGAGTTATTTGAATTCGAATCGTTTCAAACTCGATTTGTAAACAAATTGCACATTTGTCCCAACGGGTATTTTTAAGAAATTAATGGGTATACCTGATACCCGCGGGTAATTACCCCACAAATACCCGACGGGTAACGGGCCGGGTATGGGACAAAGAATTACAACCGGGTACGGGCCTGGGATTACCAATACTCGGCCCAAAACCGGCTCATTGCCATTCCTACCCTCCCCCCCCCCCCTCTCTCTCTCTCCCTCCTTGACTAAGGCCCCCTGTGAATACGTAAATCTATGGAGCATGCCGCAACAAAAGGATGGTCACCTCTGGAGACAGGTGGTTAGGCAATATTCTAACCTCTGGCTCATCGCAATTCCATTTCCCTCTCTTTCTCTCTTCCCTCACCCTCTCACTTTCTCTCTCTCTCTCTCTCTCTCTCTCTGGGCTGAAGGGGTGAAGGCACCGTCCTTTTGAACGAATCAAAAGGTGTTTAAAGTGTGTTCATTTAAGTTTCCTTATTAATAGATATATAAATTACAGGTGTTTAAAGTGTGTATCATGTTGGATCAGTTCTGTTTAGACATAATGGAAAACATGAAAACATACATTTGATTGCATCAGTACAGGCCAGCAGAGAATCCAGATGTAGTCGCAACATTAGTGTTCGACATGATTGTCAGCTTGATCTGGTTCCTCCTTAGGGTGCAATCTAATGATGGTGATGATAGAAAAAAAACCGACAAGGGAATCGGTTATGGAGAGGAGGTTGATTGATGTTATGAACTAATAAGGTTGTCTAATTGTCTAACCTTGAAACCTCTACATTAGTCTCCTTATATAAGCACCCAGGAGGAAACCCTAAGTAGTTAATAAGGGTAATATAGTCCATCAACAATTACCAACTAATTATTTAATAGGATTGTTATATATTTTGATCCATATAATGTAAATGATTATAATGACTACTTGATTAAATATTATACCATAATATATTTTATCTTACATTCTCCCACTTAGCCGAGTAATCATTTACTATGAGTATTAGGTAAGCCTGATTAGGAGTTAACACTCATTTTAGCCTTAAACAAGTACTATAGCAGAGAAATACAGCCGTTGAATCATTATGCGACTCAGGACCCCCATTAATCATACTATAGCCTTAATTTAAAACCTAATCGTCATGATCAAAATACGCATAAGCCCTTTGTTTGATTTGTAACTTTATTTGTCTATATGCCATTATGTCGACTTAGGGCTGTAAATGAGCCGAGTCGAGCCGAGCTAGACCCAGCTCGAGCTCGGCTCGAACTCGATTCGAGCTGGCTCGGCTCGAGCTCGAATTTTAAACCGAGCTGAGATTTGAGGCTCGAGCTCGACTCGATTTGAATTCGAGCTAGCTCGGCTCGGCTCGATCTAGCTCGAACTAACAAAAAACCACACAATTTACTACTTAAAAAGCTCTTAAAATGAATTTCTTCATAGACTAAGGGCCATAATTGCCATTTAATTTAACCATATGACTAAATATGCAAGTATAAATAGTTAATTCACTTTGTACATTGTCTTTACGTTCTTTTTATAGGGGAAATATTCCTTTAGTTTTTGTTTTCTAAGCGATGTGGGATAAAAAATGAAGGATGTAAACCTTATCAAGCCAGCTCATGAGCTCACGAGCCGAGCCAGACCAAGCTCGAGCTCGGCTCGTTTACAAACCGAGCCGAGCCGAGCTGGCTCGTTAACAACCGAGCCAATTTCGAGCCGAGCTTTCTTCGAGCTTTTTTCGAGCGAGTTTCGAGCGAGCTGCGAGCCACGAGTTTTTTAAACTCCCTTATGTCGACTTGACATATTCTTAGAGACGTACAAAATCAAACTGATGAGGAAAATTAACTAATACTTAGTCATTCATAGTACGATATGCAATTGCGCATGGCCATTAATTAATACCCGTCTATGAGCTCTCTTAATAAGACTTATAGGTAATAGCCCTTCAGTTATAGGATCCTTAAGCATATCATGATTGTATTCGATACAAAACTTAGTTTCCTCAATTCGTTCATAAACGAATAATTAATTGCGTATCGAAATTTAATGCAGCACCTCTTGAACTGTTACTGTTCAAGGAGTCATGGTAGCTGACTTTATCACACTAAGTCTTCAAAACATTAATTATATGGAGTTAATAAACTTATGAGTCCACTGATAAATTTCCAACAACATTTAGTGACTATATTATGTCGTTATAACTTAGGTTGTTAATATCAGTGCATTATGACTCCTCCATGAAATAGGTTTTGTCTGCTGACATAAAGATATACCCGAAATTACATTTTGTCATCTTTGAATATCTCAAAGTTAGAGTAATAAAGCGGTTTTAATTCTCACTTCTTCTTCAAATTATAGCTTCTCGTTTCTTTTAAAGATATTGTAATACTCCATTAGATGCTTCACATTAATCTAGACATATCTAGTGTGTTGCAATGTGAGTAATATCTAAACGTGTATAGACTTAAACTTACATAAGGCTTCCAATTAATGAAGCGTAAAAAATATTCTCATTTACCATATTATCCTCTGAAGGAGAGCAGTATTGATTGTTACATATGTAAGGACCCATTTAATGTTAAACTTATGGAACGGAACTAATATCCCATTGGGTCTATCTCAGTATGTTATGATATCAATCACGTAAGAGATATCTCTGAGATTTATTATATCAAAGTTTGTGTTAACAATGCTTTGACTTATGTAACATATACTTGTCAAAAGAATGTCATCTATATAGACAAGTTTATTTTAGTTGCTCCCACTCATCTTGAGGTAGGTACATTAATCCACTTGATTCTTGATGAAAATAATTACGTTAGTTTTTCATCACATTATGATGTTTGCATTAACCCATACATGGATTTTATTGGCTTACAAATAAAGTGTTCTTTAACCTTCAGTTTAGAACTTTCAGGTTGTTTTATGAACATGTAAATATGTCGGCCATTTGTTAAGGAAAATTGTTTTTAATGTTCATCTAATGTAGCTTTAAACTATTATAAGCTACTAGAACAGTGATGATCCTCAAAGAAATCTTTGATAATTTATCTCTTCCTAAGTACAACCTTTGACAATCAATCATGCTTCTTGGTGTCTTAACGCTTATATTAGGATTTGATTTAGTTATGAACACTCTTAGGTAATTCAATCAAATCCCAAACGTTATACGAACACATAAAATCAGTTTTACTAGAAAACTATTTTATTCCATTTAGAAGATTGATTGACACTAATGGCTTAATTTGAAGAGATAGGATCGGTAAACTTTTCCAAAGTCCATTTCAACTTCATTAGGGAGGTTATGTAATCATCAAAGTTAGTAGGTTTTTAAACCTAGATGACCTCCTGAATTGAAGATTGGGTTCATTAGAAGTTTCAGTTTTATGGATTAGCTCTTGGTTAGGTTGCTATCATTTTCATTCTAAGTTTGTAAGAGTTGGTGCAGTATGGTGTACAAGAGGTGTAAGCGGAGTTAAATTCAGAGTGAAATTTAATGACACTCTTCCCCCCGCCTCTTGTATTCCTTGCAAGTCATAATAAGGACTTTGACTGCTCCCACTGACCTTAGAAAACTTTAGGAACTCAGCATGCTTAGGGTCAATATTTAACGACCAACAAATTCTAATAGAGAAACAAGTTAATGACGTTAGTCGTGATTTCTCTTGTTGAGGATTATGCTAGTTTAGGTAAGAAATCTCAGTGTGCCCACAATTAAGCAACAATGAAACTTTTGTAAGAGTAGCATTAGATTTTAAGGAGACAAGTATTGATGGAACAGTGTCGTGATGGAGCGGTGTCTTGTACAAGAGGTGCAAATTGAGGTAATATGAAGTTTTCACTCCCCCACCTCTTGCAACTATTGCAAGTTATTATTAAGACACTTAATGCTCCCACTGATCTTTAATATCTCTAGAATGCTACAAGAGAAGTTTCAATGAGCTACGTGACGTGGGAACCTATCATATATACGTTAGACTTTATTTGATTTCTTTAATGTCCAGAAATCATAAGAAACTTTAGGGACATATTTAATAGAAATCTTATTAAGTACATACATGAATAGATTTCTTCTAAGAACGTGAGCCATATGCTACAAAATTTAGATACAAGTTGATAGTCTTTTAAATGATAAATGAATTATGTCTGAATATTCCATTTGGAATAAGTTCCACGAATGTCAATGAATGACTTATGATGGACCCATACTTATTCCTTAAGCCAAGTAATATTTAGGGCTATAACGTCATGATTTAAAATCACTTAGAATGAGATTAGATAAAAAAATCATCCTCATTAACCATGTCATGATTTCTCATGAATTTTGGTTATAATGGATGAAATTTGTAAGTCTCATTTTCCTTTTGTCAAATTCTCATTTACATGATGACAAAAGTTGTGAAAAATGTAAGGTATCATCTAGTTTTATCTTAGTAATGTTTCAATCCAGATATTTAGAACAAATAAAATGAGAGTTCAAGGTAAGTATGACTTTATGTTGACTATGCAAACCTCACAACCTTCGTAACATTGTTTAATTATGATACCATATTCTGACTAATCTTCAGAATATATATAAGGTATCGAAAAACGTTGTTAAAAGACTGCTTATTATGGTTCTTATAGTCTTAACATTTAATTTTGTCACTAACTCTCATGTTAGTTATTTGTTGACTTCTGGTAAGGAAACCTATGGAACTAGAGTCAACTAATCATGTGTTAATTGGAATATTAAAATTAGCAGACTTAAATATCATTAGTAAGTGACTATCTAATTAATTTATCCAACTGTTCTCTAGAATAATGGATAGTCTCGTTGCTTATGTCTAGTCTAATGGCATAATTATGCACTAAGATTTTCCCTTGAAGAACCTTAAAGTTGGAATTTTTACTTGTAATTTGTCTATGGACCTTAGAACAATCCTCTTTTAAAATTTTAAATGAAGGCATGCATATAAGGAATTCTAGGTGACTATTCCATATATAATAGATTAGTCTTAGGAAAGACTTAATCTGGAATAACTTTAGTGATAGCAATTATGTTAGATGGATCTTGATTATCATAAGAGACATCATGTTCGATTTGTCCTATTCATCATGCTCTACTTTTCTTCTGTAGTACTTATATCAGAAGAGAGCAATAGGATTATTGTGTCTTAAGAGGTAATCAAGAATTTAATATAAGAGCTAATTCTTATAGAAACTTTAAGCAAAACATATTAGATTTAGGAATTAGAGTGGATGAGATATAGATTTATAGAAGAAAATTATAGTGAGTAAAAATTATGGGTACTAAGAATAAGGCAGACGAAATGATCATAAAAATTAATTAAGGATCATTAATATAAGGATCATTGTGTGAAGAGGTTGTGATATGTCTATTACTAACATCAAAATAATAGACTTCTTTAAAAGTTCGACTTAAACGAAGACAGATCAGCTTTGGCCAGAAGTGTAATCATTTAAGCATGTGTGCAAAGTGGTTGTAACAAATCAGCTTTGGCCAGAAATTGAGACAATCACTTTAGTTATGCACTTGTTAAGTATGCCATCTATGAAGGAATTAAATCAGCTTTGGCCAGATATTAAGACATTCATGTTTATGATGCACACTTAATATAGCTTTCGTAATACTTGGATAATAAGTAGATGTATCAAGTCAGCTTTGGCCAGAAATGATACATCAGAAGCTCATTCAAGTAAAGCCATTTTGGTTTTGTAAAACATTATTTGATCCTTATTAATTAACTAACTAATTACAAAACCAATTATTTAGTAGCAAACCACCTGTTAGCGCGGATCGAACTCCGCGGTGAGTTCGCTGGGGTGCAGGGGAACAACGTGCCCCTTGAAATCTTAGTTCATGTTAACTGCTTAATAAAGTAATAGGATTTCGAATAAGTCTTGAAATCTTATGAACACTCAAGATTTTGGTTGATCTCTGATGATTTCGGATGTGTCCAAGACGCATGATTTCGGATGAATTATGTCTTGGATTCATCCGAAATGGTGATGCTTAGTCCGAAATGATCCATGACACTAAGTCCGAGATGGTCTGAAATGATCAGGCAGTTATTGATCCGTGATGGACGAACAGATGTTCATCCGGAATGTTCATCCGAAATGATCAGACAATTATTGATCCGTGATGGACGAACAGATGTTCATCCGGAATGGTCATCCGGAATGTTCATCCAGAATGTTCATCCGAAATGTGTTCCTCAAGCCACAAATCCTTAATTTAAACAGTTAATTACTGATAAGATTTAAATCCGAAATCTTATGGATTATGGGATTAAGGGTCTGTTTGGTATGGGGTAATGGAATGAATGGAGGAATGGAATGGACGAGGTAATGGAATGGATGAGGTAATGGAATTGATCATTACCATTCCATGTTTTGTTTGGTTACCATGTGTGAATGGAATGAAAAATTATTTTTTGTTGTTTGGTATGCGAAAAAAAACGAAGGAATAAAATCACAAGGCGGTGGTCAGTGATGGGCGATGAAGGGGCGTGGTGCTAGGTGTCAGTTGTAGCGGCGGCGGTTGGCGGTGGTGGTGGGTGGAGACGACGACGGATGGTGACAACGGTGGTGGTGGTGGATGACGGTGGAGGTAGGTGGCGGCGGTGGCGATGGTGGTGGCAGACTGGCAGGGGTGGTCAGAGGTGGTAGCAGCGGCGACGGTGGTCGGAGGTGGCGGTGGGTGGTGGCGGTTGATAGCGGTGGCGCGCTGACCGGAGGTGGCAGTGGCAATGGTGGCGGCGATGATCGAAGGTGGGTGGTGGCGATGATTGGAGGTGGCAGTGGCGACGGTGGGTGGCGGCGACGGCGGTGGCGAGGATGAAGGTGGGTGGCGGCGGTAGGTGGTGGCGGCGGCGGTGGCGGCGGAAGTGGGTTACGGCGGCGGATGACGGTGGTGGTGGTGGTGGTGGTGTGGTAGCAACGGTGGTGGGTTGTGGTGTTGTTAACGGAGAGTGAAGAGGGAGTGGAATGGAAAAAAAACAGGGGGGACAGATGGAATGATTTTGAGGGAATGGAATGCATTTTGGAATGGACGATTCCATTCCATCGACCAACCAAACACTCTTTTCTTCATTCCCTCGCAATGGTCCATTCCATTCCACCTCTCATTCCTGCATACCAAACGCTACCTAAGTTTCCTGTTTAAATATTAATTATATTTATCTCTTTATTTTGAAAATCATATCCATTAATAATAATAACAGATTTCGAAAACTTAAGTAGATAAAATGGATCAAACAGGAACAAAAACACCCAATAATCCGAATTCATTCCAAAACTAAAGGAATTTTCGAATTTTCTCATGAACATGTGATGAACCCTAAAACAAAACTTAATCACATTATCCGAAATCTGGAAATTTATTAATCAATTTCTTGAAAATTATGATTTCGGAACAGTAAAATTTAATGAACTTTCATCCGTAATGCATCCGTAATGATGAAACCCCAGATCCGTAATGATCCGAAATGATCCGTAATGATCCGAGATGCATTCGAGATGATGAAAACCCAGATTCGTAATCATCCGTAATCATCCGTAATGATCCGTAATGATGATTTCGGATGACAAAACGGAATTTTATTAAGGTTTTTCAAAACTGTTTTCCAGTTTTATTCCAGATTTATGGATACAAAACAGAACCGACTAATCAACATATGCTCTGATACCACATGTTGGATCAGTTCTGTTTAGACATAATGGAAAACATGAAAACATACATTTGATTGCATCAGTACAGGCCAGCAGAGAATCCAGATGTAGTCGCAGCATTAGTGTTCGACATGATTGTCAGCTTGATCTGGTTCCTCCTTAGGGTGCAATCTAATGATGGTGATGATAGAAAAAAACCGACAAGGGAATCGGTTATGGAGAGGAGGTTGATTGATGTTATGAACTAATAAGGTTGTCTAATTGTCTAACCTTGAAACCTCTACATTAGTCTCCTTATATAAGCACCCAGGAGGAAACCCTAATTAGTTAATAAGGGTAATATGGTCCATCAACAATTACCAACTAATTATTTAATAGGATTGTTATATATTTTGATCCATATAATGTAAATGATTATAATGGCTACTAGATTAAATATTATACCATAATATATTTAATCTTACATATCATAGTCCATATGGGGTCATATTCTCAAAATCCAAATGAGGGGTCTTAAAAATCCAATATTTTACACTAAAAAATTCAGGAATATTGGGTAAAACTAACACTACGAGCAAAGATTAGTGGGGGTCGGGGCACCCCAGGCCACCAAGAACCTCTGCCACTGGGTGTGTTGTATGTATGAGAATTTAAATGATATGATCGAAACTTGCTATCCATGGGATTATGGGAATATGGTTAACACATGACCGGCCTAACGAGCTTGTTTCTAAAGCAATGTCTCTAGACCCCTAAATTTTGTGGCTTCCATTTTGATACTAAGACTCGTATATGTGCTATAAGCCTCTTAAAGGTTCTTCATCGGGTTATTTTACTTATTTGTTATTGGTAGTTCGGTACCATTGGTTGTACATATAAATGCATAAAAAAACTCATTTTTATATTTTGTTTTAAGCCTCCAAGAAGATTAAGTTGTCGCTTACACAACACGATCAACCTCATCAATTAGTTTTTTTAGACAATGTTGGGCTAACCCATTTGATAGAGGTTTATGCTTCTTAAAGGTAAGGTCTCAGGTTCAACCTTGGGCGCGATAAAGGGTGACTAACTATCTCCTTCTTCATAAATCCAAGCTTCAGCCATACGTGTACGCGGGTAGAGATTGTTATCATCCAAGCGTTAATTTGACACCTACAACAAAGAACTCAATACCATGTGATACTTCATTGTTTTATTACTTTTGCAATACCCTCTAAGATAACCAACCTTCAATATGAATCATTAAAGTTTAAACTATATTTCACAGACATAAACATCCTACCAGTTTTCCACTATGCCATCAATACAAGACTTAAAAGCTGCAAAGACTCTTTCAAAACTCACTTGTTATTTTCCAAGTCAACTATGCCATCAATACAAGACTTAAAAGCTGCAAAGACTCTTCAAAAGTCGCTTGTTATTTTCCAAGTCCACTATGCCATCAATACAAGACTTTTGAGGGCGAATTTCCGTGAGCAGGAGAGGGTCAGATTACACATGGCAACGGAGGAGACCTTTGACTGTGGGTGTCGAAACAAATGAAATGTTGTTTCTTTGTAGTATGTTGTACTCGTGTAACCTGAGCAATAATCGTGATGGTTGGAAATGGATAGGGGCTGCGGATGAAAATTTTAGTGTTGGAGCGGTTAAAAGATTGATGGATAAAAACAGAATTTGGAACGATGTCTACGTTATTGACTGGTGTATATGGAGGATTGAAATGGAGAAGATCGCTACAATGGTTGCGCTAAAAAAACGAACATAGGGGTGATCGATTCTACTTGTATATTATGTGGCGACGGCGAAGAAACAGTGGAGCATCTCTTCACTTCATGCATTTTTGCCAATAGGTGTAAGATCCCTAACCTTGTTATTTTCTTGATTTGTGATCTTATAGAGGCTCATGATCATGCTGGTATAAAGGGTCAGAGAAAGGAAATGGTGAAAGGCATCATTAGAATTGGTTGTTGGAGCATTTGGAGGGCGAGAAACGAAGCGAAGTTTAACAACAAATCGATCAAGTTTGAGGACATCTCGTGCGAGGTTAAGACGGTGGGATTTTTGTGGTTAAAAAGTAGAGTCAAATCCATAGATACGTCATCGGATAATTGGTGTAAGTTTGTTAATATGTAATGTTCGGTTTTGTCGCCTCGTTTTGAGGTCGGCGTTTGTTTAATGAAGTTTTCATTTCAAAAAAAAAAAAAATCAATACAAGACTTAGAAGCTGCAAAGACTCTTCAAAAGTCACTTGTTACTTTCCAAGTCCACTATGCCATCATTTTCATCAACTCTCGACCATAATAACTTAGATGTTATTATACTATCCAAATTCCAGACCATAAAGTAGTTACATAACTATAAGTAAACGTCCCAGAAAATCTATGTTGCCTGCCAAAAAAAGACTACTACCTCATGAACCTTAATCCAAATCGAATGAAACTGTTTAGGAGGTTAACATTAAAAATACAATTCAACCACCCAACTAAGCTCAAGACACGTTTAATAAACTTTGAGAAACACTCTAAAAGTACAAAACTATATCAAAACATTTAACTATATTTTTTTAACGACCAACAAAAGCCAAATCACCCGATAAACCCAATGGCAAAATGCCACCTACGCCCGCAAACGCAAGCGGCACTGGTAACTGGCCCGCCACCATTCCAGAGGAAACCCACTGCCCAAAGGCCCACTGTGGTACAATCTCTAGCTCAACCCAGAGTACTTTTGCTCCGCGTAAGACTCAAACCCATGACCTCCACTTTGAAAGGTCATAGAAAAGAATTTTTTTTTAACTATTAACACAGTAGATCTAAGAAATTGTTTGCATGATAGATACCACTTATAAAGCCAAACATATAATCAAGAATCCAACACATTATTAGTTTTTTTTAATAAAAAAACCCAAACCCTCAACTTAAAAGACAAACTCTAAAGCTTCAAGCTTTTTAAACATTAAGGACTCCATCTGCTATACTTCCGAAAAAGGTAGGCCGTAAAATAGGTGTTAAACTTAAAAGGGATCAAGTTTCCAAGTTATTTACATAATCACAAATCAGTGCCCCACAAACTCTCTTTTAAAAGCCCAAAAAGGCCCTTATTTTCTGAGTAAAATTCTGAGTTGGGGGCAAGAATTCCTCCAAATTCTCTACTCCTATTTGTTTGAATGCTTCTACAAGTGTCTTCATGTACCCTTTCACATCATTCCGAAACCCCCGTGAACCCGTTTGCTCACCCATGTCAACACCACACCCGACTCTCACGCCTTTCGTATATGCATTACAACTTGTCAGAATCCCTCGTGCATGATCACAAAAATGCCCAATCACCAAATCCTCAAAATGCTGCATCCAAAAACATCAAATTAGCAAAAAGAAGCATCCGGAACATGTTCATCATGCTATACACAATGCCAGTTGCATACCTTGGGTGGTTTCCTCATAGTGTAAACCATAGTTTTGAGTGACAGAACCAGAGTGCGCTCATTGTATTGCAGTGATTTATTTTCTCCACTAGCAGATCCGCTTGTTCGTTCATATCCAGGTTCATTGAAATATGGTTTCGCATTCAAAATCAGACCCTGTATAGAGAGCAAAACTTGGAACATAGTTGAGACGCCTGGTGTCCATTTCTCATTCTTCGAACCAACCCAAGTGTTTAGAAGGCTCAAGCAAACTTTGCCATTGTGATAAAGATTCGGATTAATTCTTAGGCCACCAGAGTGATAGTGCACTTGCTGAGAAGAATTGTATAATATTAATAGCCTTTAGATCTCATCACTAAATAAAACTGTAGGATAAACTGATAAAGTGAAAAGAGTAAAATAGCATTTTCGTCCCTAAGGTTTGGTCAGTTTTGCGACTTTCGTCCAAAGGTTTGTTTTTTCGCATCTGGATCCAAAAGGTTTGAAATCTTGCCATTTTCATCCGGCTCGTGAACTCCGTCCATTTTCTCTGTCAAGTCAGAGGTATTTCCGTCTTTTTCTGTTAACTTAAGGGGCAATTCGGTCTAACGGATTCGGTCAAGGGTATTTTAAATGCATGTATATAAAGTGAAAAAGACCGAATTACCCTTTAAGTTAAAAAAAAGACGAAAATATCCCTGACTTAACAGAGAAAAATGGATGGAGTTAACGAGCCGGATGAAAATGGCAAGATTTCAAACCTTTTGGATCGAGATGCGGAAAAACAAACCTTCGGATGAAAGTCGCAAAACTGGCCAAACCCCAGGGACGAAAATGGCATTTAACTCAAGTCAAAAAAAGAAACAATAAACATACAGGTGGATCATGAGGATAGGTTTTAGGGAAGCACACATCAAAGAAAAAAAGACCGTCATGATACGGCGTCCCTTCAGGTCCCATTATCACCGCTCTTAAAAGATCCATCCTCGATTCATAAACCCTAACATATATCATATCTATAACCAAATAACAAACGTTAGATCAACTGAAATGTAAAAACATAAAACTTGCAAAATTTAGCAAAACAGACCAGGCAAGTCTTTCTCGAGAATCCTCCATTCTTCTTGAATCTTTTTAGCCCAGTTTCTTGGTGGCTGCAAAGTTTTATAATCATATAAAAATGAGTAACGTACACGGATGATCCCTGTGGTTAACAGAAATTTTGGATTTAGTCCCTAGCTTTCCAAAAGTACATGGATGGTCCCTTTGGTTTGTACTCTATAACGCATTTAGGCCTCAACTTTTGCCAAAAGTACATGGATGGTCCCTGTGGTTGGCACTTTGTAACGCATTTAGTCACTAAAGGTTGGGAACTAAATGCGTTACAAAGTGCATACCATAAGGACCATCCGTGTCCTTTTGGCATAAGTTGAGGACTAAAGGAGTTATAATTAAAGTGCAAGCCATAGGGACCATACATGTACTTTTGAAAAGCTAGGGACTAAACCCAAAATTTTGGTTAACCACAGAGACCATCTACGTACTTTACTCTAAAAAAATCAATTAAAACAAGACTTGCCTCCATCATCGCTGAACTTGACCCTGAATAGTGATGATCCGAATAATCCTCAACAATATCAAACTTTTTGAAGTTTCGATACTTCCTAAGTACATCATTGTTGCCAGAATCTTGGACGACAGTGTCATCTTCCATAGAGATAACTTCTCCATGATTAGTCACATGCTCTAACCGGTCATGCTTATTATTGGAACTGTCTCCTACTGCACCAGAGGACCCTTTATGGTGTCGAGTTTTGACCGGTTTCTTTACAGATTTAACCTTCATTGCGCCCCTTTGAACCCGCAGACCCGAACCTGCTGATGTTTTTGAACCGTTGGCAGGCTCAGCATGAACCTTCATTGCACCCCTATGTACCCGCAGACCCGAACCTGCTGAGGTTTTTGAACCGTTAGCCGGCTTAGCGTGAACCTTCATTTTGTCTTTCGTCTTGATCAAACCCGAGAACTGTGGAATGGCAGCTTCTACTCCGGTAGGAAGATCAATGTTATCGAAACAAGACTGCAAAACTGCATAGTCATCCTCGGATTCAGACTCATCGGAAGATGAATTTATATAATCTTTGCCGTAACGGGAATCGTCATCTGAATCAATATCTATGGCACCACCAAGTGTTGATGACGTAACAACGCCCTAAGAAAACGAAAAACTCAAAAGTGTTAATAATTGAAAAACCGTCATGGTGGATTTAACAGTGCTATACATCTAAAATGCAGCAACGAAAAATCAAGATTTATACCTTTCCCTTTTTATCTGACTTGACCTGTTCTGAAGACTGGACCGCATCTATAGTTCCTGAAGATATCATTACCAAAGCATCCTAGGAATACAATATATCATGTAAATATAAGGTTAAAATCAAGAATGATTAGGGATGAGCTCGGTACCTAAAATACCGGTCCCTAAAAACCGCAATAATGGGTACCGAAAATAACCAGTACGGTACCAGTATTTGAAGGTAAATCAACTAAAATACCGTTACCGGTCCCGAAAAACAAAAAAAAATAGGTACCGGTACCAAATGCTCATCCCTGAATGATACAGCCACAACAACCATACCCAGTAAATCCCACAAGTAGAAGGAGCAAAGCTACTAGTAGGGTCTGGGGAGAGTGGGATGTAGGCAAACCTTACCTCCATCCCTAGGGATAGAGAGTCTGCTTCTAGAGAGACCCTCGACTCCAAACACACAACAGACAAACAAACAAATAGAACTAGATGTATTGAAAAAGAAAGCTACCAATAACAAAATGAGTGGTGAACAGTAACCTAGTAAAAATAGAATCATATATAACATAATAAACAGCATATAGACATAAGTACAAAAAGACAATCACATGCAAAGTCCACCTAAAGTGTAGGAAAATCTAAGACACTAAGACAAATCTAAGACACATCTGCACCCTCTCCTAAAAGTCGTCTCCACAACCTCCTGGACCATGTCCGTTCCTCAGAGAGGTTCAACTCTAGCAAATCCTGCCTAAAATCAAGAATGATCTAAAGCGGAAATACTGAAATAAAAGAGATGAAAGCACAAAACAAAGGGTGTATATTTTAAGTGCAATCACATATCATTCAAAACTAAACCTCAAAGGAAGCTTAAAGATACTTCATTTTCAACAATTAGTAACTTCACTTGTGAAAACTCTATTGAAATATTTGGTAGGTGAAATTGGTTTCCCAAGTACTCTTTGAACGATTTTTTTTTACTGAACATATTTCATCTATCAAGTGAATCAAGTCTATATCAAGACACCTATCACATCATTTCTTACTTAGTACTAAATCATATCAAAACCTTAAAAAAAACAAACAAAATTATCATCATTATTACCTCATTTTGTTTAAGCATCTTATTCTTGTGACTTATAGGCCCATTATCCGGTGAACTCCCAGGAAACACTCTTTTCCTGAAGAAAAAAAAAGAAAAAGATACATCAACAAAGAAATTCTGCACACATAAACACAGAATAGATAGATTAATATACATATATATGTACTGAAACATAAAGACTTTTACTTTGACTTCTGGGGAATACATATTCCGGTCGTTGACGACCCCATTTCATCAAAATATGTTAAAGATAAGATAAACAGGGGATATGTAAAACTGAAAGAAACCCTGTTTTTAGGGTTTTTTGTTTCTTGATCGTAATCAGATGGGTATCATTTCGAGGAAAAACCGGTATCTTCTTCTTTATCGTGAAATGGGTAAATGGGTTTTAGTGATAAAAGTTTCAATTTTTGAGATGATTGATCGTCAAAACCTATTGAGCAACTTCCCCTTTGTACTCTTTAACCAAACTTCCTAGCGTTTTCTTGATTAAGTTTTCTTGGATTTTTCTTTATTTTATTATATAAAAGTTTTCTAGGATTTTTCTTTATTTTATGAGTTAGATGCTTGATTGGTTCTTGTGTTTTGTCAATATTGCAGATTTGGTTCTAGACTTCTAGGGTCTGTTTGGTATGGGGTAATGGAATGGACGAAGGAATGGAATGGACGAGGTAATGGAATAGACGAGGGAATGCAATGGACGAGGGAATGCAATGGATCATTACCATTCCATGTCTTGTTTGGTTACCATGTGTGAATGGAATGAGTTATTATTGTGTATTGTTCGGTAGGCAAGAAAAACAAAGTAATAAAATCAGCGGTGAGTGGTGGTGGTGGTGGTGGTCGGTGGTAATGATTGTGGGTGGTTATAGGTGGCGGTGGTGGGTGTCGGCGGCGGCGATGGGTGGTGGTGGTGGCGGCGAGTAGCGGTGCGGCGGCGACGACGACGAGTGGTGGTGGTGGCAAGGTGGTCGCTGGTGGTGGGTGGCAGCAGAGGTGGCGGTTGGTGGTGGCGGTTGGTGGTGGCGGCGGTGGTGGCATTGACGATAGTGGTGGGCGACGCTGGCGGAGAGTGTCCTTAGCGGTTGGTCGCAGCTGTGGGTGATAACGGTGGCGAGTGGGTGGCGGCGGCGGCGGTGGATGTCGGGGTGAGGTGGTGGCGGGTGGCGGCGATGGCGTCGGTGGTGGTGGTGGGTTGTGGCGAAGGTGGTGGGTTGTGGTGTTGTTGATGAATGGTGCAAGAGGGGATGGAATGGAAAAAAAACATGGGGGGTGGAAGGAATGATTTTGAGGGAATGGAATGCATTTTGGAATGGGTGATTCCATTCCATTGACCAACCAAACACCATTTTCTTCATTCCCTCGTAATCATCCATTCCATTCCACCTCTCATTCCTACATACCAAACACTACCCTAGTGTTTTAATAGTTAGGAATAATTGCATATTTTCAACACCCTTAATTGCATATTTAGCCAAGCCTAAATAAAATTGCATATTTCCCCTTCTCTATTAAAATGACAAAACTGCCCTTCTCAAAATTAAAAGATCAAGCTTAGAGAAAAATCAGATCATTCTAATTCACACACGACGTTTCACTTTCTTCTTCTTCTAGGGCGACACAGCGATTCTTCAGGCTGGCGATCTTCTTCTTCTACGGCGACACAGCGATTCTTCAGGTCGACCGGCATTTGTTCAGGTTAGTTATTGTTTTATTTGTAAACTTATTTGTTGGTCAGTTCATGTTCATGGCTGATAGACCACGTCTAGGGATTAGTCTTCAAGTCCCTTTCCCATTGGTAGATCTCGGATGCTAAGTGGTTCGCATCACAAATATTGGCCCGTATATCCAGTCCCTTTCGTGTGTGACTCCATTTGATTCACCTGCAAGTCCCTTTCCCATTGTTTTATTTGAGATTCCCATTGTTTTATTTGAGATTTCTAGTTTGTAAACTTTAGTTAGGAAAAAAGTCACAGTATTGATTGCATTCCTTTTTTAGCTTGATGTAGGTCATTTGAGAACAGTCATTTGTCACAGTAACTTTGTTTTTATTATTGTTTTGTTTAGATTGGATTGATTCAAGATGGAAGATGATAATATAGATGCACCAACATGGGAGAACATGGCTCAATCACCAATACTTGAGCCAAATGTTTTTCAAATAGTGTCCAAGTATAAGATAAAATTAAAATATGGAGGCTACTTTCGATTAGCTAAGAACTCGTCTAGGAAACGGTATTGTTTTGGTTATCAAAAATGTATATACATTGATACATACACATACAACTTTGATGATTTAGTTGAAGAGGTTACAAATCATTATCCATCAAATAGGGATCTCGTTTTCTCTATTTATTTCGTTGACAAGCATGCCATATATCAATTGTAAGGACCTGCAAAAATGCCTCAAAAAGACCCGTAAGTAAAAACCCAGACCCCTGAAACCCTAATTTGCATGAAAAACCAAGAAAACATGAAATTTGGTCTTCAGGCGGGCAGCGTAAAACGTAAGCTTAGGCTTACGCGGGCCGCATCAACTTAACGTTGACCAGATAAGCATGTCGGGCCAGGTGTCTCACACGTGGCAACCCTACTCATGACACATATGCCCTACACGTAGACTAGGAGGCCCTCGCGGGCCGCGTAAGGATCAAGAGAGGGTTTACGCGGGCCGCGTAAAACCCATATTTCAGTTATAAATTGTTCAGTTCATGAGCTTTGCATCTGTGAACGTAAAATTTTCTAAAACACGAAGAAAGTTGCTCAAATTCGAATTTCCAACATAGAGACACGCTGCTACGATACAGGGTATTAACTAGATCACTACTATGATACAATGTCCGATCGATTGAAACCATTCCGATGGATGTTTAAGTACTGTACTTTGTCATTCGTCGTGAATCCTATGGATGTTTAAGTGTTGCCCGAACTCGGGCTATACTTTGTCATTCGTCGTGAGGGTTTTGATTTCGTGAGCTTATCGTAAATGTTGTATTAAGTTACTTACCTAGTTTCGTGTGCATTGTTGTTAAACTAGGTTACAAGGCTAAATCAGTAGGCTAAACGCTGCCTGTCTAAACTTGCAATGTGAGTCATTCTCTTTTTATCAACTGTTTTACAATACCTTAAATTATTTTCAAAAGTTATAATTACAGGGATTAAGTCGTGGATATCTTGAATCACTGGCTAGTGGGGTATTGTGCACATTACTAATCTCTCACGGTTAGGTTCATCAACCTAACAGTGATAATCATCATTACTTGGGTGAAAGGACCCAATAGTGGTATGACCATCGTTACCAGGGCGGCGCCAGATAAAAATAAGATAGAAGCCATTGTAATCGCTCTTATGTTGTAATTTATAACTAGGAGTCGTTTTATCGAAATTGAGTGACTCACCAGTATTTCCCCGCTGATAAAATATTTTTAAAACATGTTTTCAGGTGACTTACTGTGAACCAAGGAAACGTGCTACGGAGCACTAACAAGCTTGAAGTGGTGGCTCAGTAAATTAAATAAACATGTTTTGAAAAACAGGAAATTTCCTAGTAAAATTCCTCTATTGTAAATTACGGGGTTTATCCCAAATTATGAAATAAAATAATTGGGTATTTCAAGTTTTAAAAGATCCTGTTAAATCTTCCGTTGTCAACTCAAATAATAAATACCACGGGTTTCTGTCCAGCGGCTCCTGAACCGGGTAAAACCGGGACGGGGGCCGTGGCAGAAAAAGGTGGTATCAGAGTCACTGATTTAAGCCAATTAAGTATTCAGAAATACTTAATTTCTCAAATTGCCACTCTGTGATTCTGTGAAAATTTAACTTGCAATATATAATTTCTAATTAGGATCTTGTGTTTCTTTATATCTGCTAAACAGCATGAATGAGTTGTCTGAAGCTCTTCAGAATCTCAACATCCATACTGCTGGTATGGAAGTTTCCGGGGGCTTTTCCGATTATCTGGCAGATACGGAGAAACCTATGGAATTCCATGCTCAAGCCCAGGAGAAACCCAAGACGAAAAAGAGAATGAGATTCGTAGGCTGGAGACGCGTAAGGAGGAAGAAGCCAGCTGCACAGAGGATTAAAAGGACTGAGGATCCCGAGGATAAAGGCAAAGAAAAAGAGATCGGGGAAAGTTCAGGGCAAGCCCAGGAAATGCCACCCTGGGAGGAGCTGGACCGCAAACTGGCAAATTGTGACCTCATTGGACCTGCCAATGAAGACCTTTTCAATTACCCAATTGAATCACAACTTCCAGTAAACTTGGAACCTGCTATCCCAGATCCTATTGTCAGCCACCAACTTCTACCCGGAGAGCTGGAGGAATAGTGGACAAGTGATTGGCAATTTCAGAATCTTTTGAATAACCCTAATACCTTTTTCCCCCAGTTTGACCCAGAGCCTGCACCAAACCCACCGATGAGCACCGAGAACTTGGCTGAACTCCGCCACTGTGGCGAGGAGTTGGTGGACGCAGGAAATAGAATCCAGGAAGCGGGGGAGAGGATATCCTGGAAATACGACGAGAGGGAACGTCGTTTCTGAAATGCCAGCTAACGAGGATCGTATGGGGGTGTGTGGTTGTGTGTTTAATAATAATAAAATATAATCGTGTAAAATAACTTAAAATAAAACTTTTGTAAAATATTCGGTGTGTAGTGATGCATGCTATTATATAAAATATCGAAGTCGCAAAGTCGACAATTTTGGTTATACTTGTTGATTTAATTATGTGTGATTGTCGTGTCTATATATTTATTTGGTGACAATAATATAGAAATTGTTAATTATCAGATGGAACACGCCGTCAATTAACCAGTCAACGAAGTTAACCAATCTGAACAAAACAATGAAAATCAATTTCTAAATAGGTAAGATATAGAAAATATCGTTGCTCAGGGAATAGCTAATGTTATTCCAGCAATCCTTGCGGCTGCCCGAAATCCAGTTGAACCCCCACCAGTTATTCCCAGCAGACGTACTCGCGACGACAATTTCAGTAATAGTGTAAATGGAAGCGGCAACAATAACAATAACAATAATGATGATGTGATGCAAGACCCGTTTCTTAAGAGAATGAAAGTTGCAACGCCTGGTTGCACTTACAAGGAATTTCTTGCCTGTAAACCGATTGAATTTGCGGGCAACGAAGGGGCGACTGCCGCACTACGTTGGTTAGAGAAAACTGAGGCAGTAATCAAAATAAGTAAATGTGCTGAAGAAGACAAGGTTATGTACGCGTCGCATCTTTTTAAGGAATGAGCGTTAGAATGGTGGAACACCGTGTTACAAGCTAAGCTAAGGGAAGTGATGTGGTGTATGCTATGAATTGGGAAGAATTTAAGAGTCTAGTGGAAAGAAAATTATGTCCCGAATATGAAAAGGAACAAATGACAAATACGTTCCTGAACCACCGAATGGTGGATGTTGACTGTCGAGGGTATACTTCAACATTCTTCGAGTATGCTAGAGTTGTACCAACCCTGGCTTCGCCAGAACCGGTACTTATATCTCGCTATATTTGGGGTTTGATTGGCGAAATCCGTGATATCGTTAAAGCTGCGAGACCTCGCACTATTGACGATGCAGTGGAACTAGCCAACACTTTGACTGACAGGCTGGTACGCACAAGAGAAGAAAATCGGAAGAAAGAAGTGGCCCAAAAGATTACCCAAGGATTCCGTGTGGGTAATAGTAGTAATTTCAAGAAAAAGGGAACCGGGGAATCTCCCACTACTCCATTTTGCAGTACCTGTAAAAGAAAGCATTTTGGAAGATGCAAAGGGTATTGCAATTTCTGCAAAATTCCAGGGCATCAAGAAGAAGACTGCAGAAGGAAGAAATCCACAATTTTCTTCAATTGTGGAGAAGCTGGACATTTTAGACCAGACTGCCATAAATTGATCAAACCAGCTGATAACAAAGCCAAGCCTACAGAAGGAACTACCAAGAAAAATGAAAGAGCCTTCCAGTTAACTACCCAGGAAGCAGAGCTAATTCCTGACGTAATTGCTGGTACGTTCCTAGTTCACGACGTTTATGCAAAAGTATTATTTGACTCTGGTGCAAACCAAAGTTTTATAAATACTTCATTCTGCCAAGCTCTTAACCTACCTTTAACTAAACTTAGGCAGATTTATACGGTGGAAACTGCAGATGGTAATTCTGTTAACATAGATAAGGTTTTGCAAGAAGGAAAGATAGAACTTTTAGGCCATAAATTTTCTACAAATCTGTTACCTATGAATTTAGCTGGATTCGATGTTGTGTTAGGAATGGATTGGTTAGTAGCCAACCATGCTCGAATCATCTGTGATAAGAATTCCATAGAAATTCATACCCCCACAGGAGAAATAGTGGTGATTACAGGAGATAAGCCACGTAAGCCAATGAAGTTCATTTTCATAATGAAAGTGGCCAGTTATTCAAGAAAACAGGGAATAGTGTATATGATTTCGGTAATCATTAACACTAAAGGTAAGGAACTTAAGGAAATTCATGTAGTATCAGAATACCCGGATGTATTCCCAGAAGAATTACCTGGATTACCACCCGATAGGGAAGTAGAGTTTAGAATTCATCTGATCCTGGGAACTACACCGATAGCTAAGGAACCTTATCGGTTAGCACCCACCGAAATGTTAGAATTGAAAAAGCAGTTAGATGAATTACTAAGCAAAGGATTTATACAACCTAGTTCATCCCCGTGCGGAGCACCAGTGTTGTTCGTGAAAAAGAAAGATGGTTTGATGCGAATGCGTATCGATTATAGGGAATTAAATAAGGTTACAATTAAGAATCAATACCCTTTACCTAGGATTGATGATCTTTTCGATCAACTTCAGGGAGCTAGATATTTTTCTAAGATAGATTTACGCTTCGGATACCATCAGTTGAAAGTACAAGAAGAAGACATACCTAAAACTGCTTTTAGAACTAGGTATGGTCATTATGAGTTTACAGTCATGCCATTTGGATTAACAAATGCTCCTGCAGCATTCATGGACATGATGAATAGGATCTGTAAACCGTACTTGGATAAATTTGTAATTGTTTTCATCGACGATATACTTATTTATTCCAAAAGCCAGGAGGAACATTGTGAGCACCTACGAGCACTCTTAACTTTGTTAAGAAAGAAAAAGCTTTATGCCAAATTCTCAAAGTGTGAATTTTGGCTACAAGAAGTACAATTTTTAGGACACATGGTGAATCACGAAGGTATTCACGTAGATCCCTCCAAAATAGAAGCAATCATAAAATGGAAAGTTCCGCAATCAGCTATGGAAGTTCGAAGTTTTATAGGATTAGCTGGTTACTATAGGCGCTTTATTAAGGATTTTTCCAAAATAGTTGTGCCATTAACTAAGCTCACATGTAAAGCCGTGAAATTTGAGTGGGGACCCAAACAAGACGAGGCTTTTAAGATTTTAAAGCAAAGGTTAACAAACGCCCCTATTCTAGCCTTACCAGACGGAACAGAAGATTTTGAAGTTTATTGTGATGCTTCTAAGCTAGGATTAGGATGTGTGTTAATGCAACGCAAGAAGGTAATTGCGTATGCTTCAAGGCAATTGAAGAAGCACGAAGAAAACTATACGACGCATGACTTAGAGTTAGGAGCCATAACTTTTTGCCCTTAAGATTTGGAGGCACTATATGTATGGCAGTAAGTTTACAGTCTATACAGATCATAAGAGTTTAAGATACATATTTGGGCAAAATGAATTAAACATGAGGCAAAGAAGATGGATGGAACTTCTAAGTGATTACGACTGTAATATTCAATATCACGAAGGAAAGGCAAACATAGTTGCAGATGCTTTAAGTCGTAAGCAGTGTTGTAAAAGTCGGATTCCAAGGCCGAGTACTCGGTCCTCGGAACCCCTCCGAGGCGACTTCCTCCTAGGCGGACTCAATTAGTCGGCCTCGGTCAAACTCGGCGCCTAGTCGGCCTAGTCGGTGCCTAGTCGGACGTAGTCGGAAAGAGTCGGCCTAGTCGGTCTAGGAGGTCAACGTGGGTTGTTGACTTTTAATTAGTCAAAATCGGTCAAAATTGGTCAACATCGGCCTTGTACTCGGACTACTCGACCTTGTACTCGGACTACTCGACCTTGTACTCAGACTAGTCGGACTTGTATTCAGAATATTTGAACTTTAAACATGTTTCATTTTAAATTATACTCAGTTGACATGAATTATGCTTATTTTAACATATATATAATATATAAAAATTAATTTTCTTTATAGTTACCATGTCCGCGTACTCCCCGAGTACTCTCCGAGTACTCCGATTACTCCCAACTCCCCAGTCGGCCGACTAGGGACCGCCTAGCGACTTTTACAACACTGGTCGTAAGTATCATGAGAAACAAAGACGAGTCCGTGCTCTTAGAATAAATCTTCAATTAGACTTAATGGAACAATTGAGGAAGGTCCAGGAAACAGCAATTGAGGATAGTGCTGAAGGAATGAAAGGACGAGTTAAGGAATTAGAACGAGGAATTGATGGAATTTGGAGATTCCATAAGAAAAGGATTTGGGTACCTAAGCAAGGAGACTTAAGAGATAAGATTTTAGAGGAAGCCCATAAATCTAGGTATACCATGCATCCGGGTAACAATAAGATGTACCAAGATTTAAGACATAATTTCTGGTGGATAGGAATGAAAAAGGACATAGCTAGATATGTATCGAAGTGTCTAACTTGTTCGCAAGTTAAGGCAGAACACCAGAAACCTTCAGGTCTGCTACAACAATTAGAAATGCCTGTTTGGAAATGGGAGCTCATAACAATGGACTTTGTTACTAAGTTACCCAAAACCAGAAAGGGTAACGATGCGATTTGGGTAATTGTGGATCGATTAACCAAATCAGCTCATTTTCTACCCATGAAAGAAACCTTTAGCATGGAAAGGTTAGCAAAGTTGTATGTAGACGAAGTTGTATCATTACATGGAGTTCCACTCTCCATTGTATCGGATAGGGATAGTCGATTCACTTCACACTTCTGGACAAGTTTCCAAGAAGCAATGGGGACCCGATTGAACTTAAGTACTGCATACCATCCCTAAACGGACGGACAGAGTGAAAGGACGATCCAAACCCTTGAGGACATGCTCAGGGCATGTGTGATAGATTTTGGGGGAAATTGGGAAGACCACTTACCTTTAATCGAGTTCTCCTATAACAATAGTTATCATTCAAGCATCGAAGATGCCCTATTCGAAGCATTGTATGGATGAAAGTGTAGAACTCCAGTTTGCTGGGCAGAAATAGAAGAAAGCCAACTATCAGGTCCCGAGATTGTGCAAGAAACCACCGACAAGATAACTCAAATTAAGGAAAGACTAAAGACGGCTCGAGATCGCCAGAAGAGTTAAGCAGACAATCGATGCAAGCCACTAGAATTTCAAGTTGGAGACAGGGTACTCTTAAAAGTTTCTCCTTGGAAAGGAGTAGTTCGGTTCGGTAAGAAAGGAAAACCGAGTCCGAGATACATAGGACCCTTCCCAGTAATCCAACGCATAGGACCGGTTGCCTATCGTTTACAACTACCAGGAGAGTTAGCCAGGGTACATGATGTGTTTCATGTATCTAACCTCAAGAAATGTCTATCTGACGAATCTCTGGTAGTCCCTCTTCAAGACATAGAAGTGAATGAAAAATTGAAGTTCGTAGAGAAACCGCTTCAAATAGAAGACAAAAAGATTAAATTCCTTAAACACAAAAGATTGGTACTTGTCAAAGTCAAGTGGGATTCAAAAAGAGGACCGGAATACACTTGGGAGCTGGAATCGGAAATGAAGCGAAAGTATCCTCACTTATTTCAGTAAATCTCGAGGACGAGATTTTAAATAAGGTGGGGAGGATGTAAGGACCTGCAAAAATGCCTCAAAAAGACCCGTAAGTAAAAACCCGGACCCCTGAAACCCTAATTTGCATGAAAAACCAAGAAAACATGAAATTTGGTCTTCAGGCGGGCCGCGTAAAACGTAAGCTTAGGCTTACGCGGGCCGCGTCAACTTAAAGTTGACCAGATAAGCATGCCGGGCCAGGTGTCTCACACGTGGCAACCCTACTCGTGACACATATGCCCTACACGTAGACTAGGAGGCCCTCGCGGGCCGCGTAAGGATCAAGAGAGGGTTTACGCGGGCCGCGTAAAACCCATATTTCAGCTATAAATTATTCAGTTCATGAGCTTTGCATCTGTGAACGTAAAATTTTCTAAAACACGAAGAAAGCTGCTCAAATTCAAATTTCCAACATAGAGACACGCTGCTACGATACAGGGTATTAACTCGATCACTGCTACGATACAATGTCCGATCGATTGAAACTAATCCGATGGATCTTTAAGTACTGTACTTTGTCATTCGTCGTGAATCCGATGGATGTTTAAGTGATGCCCGAACTCGGGCTATACTTTGTCATTCGTCGTGAGGGTTTTGATTTCGTGAGCTTATCGTAAATGTTGTATTAAGTTACGTACCTAGTTTCGTGTGCATTGTTGTTAAACTAGGTTACAAGGCTAAATCAGTAGGTTAAACGCTGCCTGTCTAAACTTGCAATGTGAGTCATTCTCTTTTTATCAACTGTTTTACAATACCTTAAATTATTTTCAAAAGTTATAATTACAGGGATTAAGTCGTGGATATCTTGAATCACTGGCTAGTGGGGTATTGTGCACATTACTAATCTCTCACGGTTAGGTTCATCAACCTAACAGTGATAATCATCACTACTTGGGTGAAAGGACCCAATAGTGGTATGACCATCGTCACCAGGGTGTGACACGGCGCCAGATAAAAATAAGATAGAAGCCATTGTAATCGCTCTTATGCTGTAATTTATAACTAGGAGTTGTTTTATCGAAATTGAGTGACTCGCCAGTATTTCCCCGCTGATAAAATATTTTTAAAACATGTTTTCAGGTGACTTACTGTGAACCAAGGAAACGTGCTACGGAGCACTAACAAGCTTGAAGTGGTGGCTCAGTAAATTAAATAAACATGTTTTGAAAAACAGGGAATTTCCTAGTAAAATTCCTCTATTGTAAATTACTGGGTTTATCCCAAATTATGAATAAAATAATTGGGTATTTCAAGTTTTAAAAGATCCTGTTAAATCTTCCACTGTCAACTCAAATAATAAATACCACGGGTTTCTGTCCCGCGGCTCCTGAACCGGGTAAAACCGGGACGGGGGCCGTGACATCAATCTATTATCAAACTCGATTGTCATGAGAAATATGAGTTGATGCTTAGAATGTATGATGTGGAAAAATAACTTGTCATTTATGTGACAAGTAGTAATCATGAGACATCTTCAGTTAATCAAAGGTAAAAGTTTGTTTTAAAGTGAGTTTAATATCGTGTGCATGAATATCTACTAAATCATTAGAATTGCAAATCTTTTTTAGGGGTCAAGATGAAGTGGGTGACGAACCACACAGTGAAGATGAATCAGAGTATTCATTAAGTGATGAAAGCTTTCATGGTGATTATAGTAGTGATGATGAAGTTGAGCAACATAACTCCCAAAAGGAAACTTATACCAAGAAAAGTCGACCCATGTACTTGTCGGGTTTGGCAAGTTAAAGGTATTCCATGTCTACATGCAACTGCTTTTATTGCTTTCACAAGGGATGTAAATGGGAGAAGTTTGTTGATTCTTACATCACTATTGAGAAATTTAAATCGGCTTATGCTATAGAAGTTTCTCTGATGCCTACAAATGATCAATTGGTGCATATAGATGATAAGGAGAAGATATACCCACCTATTATCAATGGCCGCCCGGAAGACCAAGAAAGGAAAGAATTAGAGCAAATGATGAGCAAAGAAAAAAAATATAAGTGTCACTGGTGTGGTGGGTATGGACACCAACAAAAAAAATTCAAAAAATCGGCATCGCAAGATCAACCATCAACAAGTAAACGGGGAAAAAGAACAAAAGCATGTGAAAATAACTAATCAACGTCGAGCAATTTACTTTTTTAGTAATGGTCAAAACTTTGGCATTTGTCCTTTTCATTTTTGGATATTGTTACATGGAATTTTTGTGGTTGTTCTTTTGGGATGATTTTTTGGTACCGTAATGGATTAAAGTTTTGGCATTTTGTTTTCTATTTAGATGATTGTCAATTGTATTTTTTATGATTGTTACTCTAGTTCGTGAGGAAAAATAATGAAAAAAATAACTTCATGAAAAACTGCAAGTAGTGAAAAAAGACAAAAACTAGTAAAAAAGGGTAAATATGCAATTTTCTAAAGTTTAGTAAAATGAAGGGTAAAATAGTCTTTTTTATAATTTAATTTTAATAAATTAAATCAAAATGGGTAAATTTGCAATTTTACTAGTTAATAGAGGGAAAATATGCTATTTAATTTTTTGCTCAGGTATATATGCAATTTCAAAGTCTTTTAAGGAGAAATATGCAAAAAACCCTAATAATTACACACATAGTCCTAATGTTTGTAATTTTTATACTCCTTATCACTAACCTAGATTAAGTTATCCAGTTTAGTTTGTATTAAATTACCAAAGTACCCTTACTTATTAAGAAAAACAAGAAATAAAAAATAGTTTAATTAAAACAAATATTTTTATGGGTCTCACCCCCACTTCTTCCCCAAATCACCATCATCACTACCACCCTCTATATATCTCTCTATCTTCTCAAACAAACACCAACACCACTGAACACCTACCACCACCACCACCACCACACCTCCACCACCGAACACCCACTACCACCACTACAAGTCTACAAGCACCACACACACACACACTGTCACACCCCCAAAATCCACCTGCGGAGTACTACCGCTTGGAGGCGTGACTGACCAGGATCCAGCCACCAATCATATTGAACAAGCATATAAGTAGTTATAAAAATCCAACCAATACAATTGGTGTTCAAACAAAACATAGTTAAGTTGCAAGCGGAAGCATAAGTCTTAAATCAAAACATAAGTTTAATTGTTTCGAAGTTTAACATGGCACACCGTCGTCCATGTCCCACAACGATCCTCCTCCATGCAAGCTCTAGCTAAGAACCTAAGGACCTGCAAAGCATGTAGTAACGAGTCAACAACAAGTTGAGTGAGTTCACGGTTGGGTGTTCGTTTTAAGTTGTTTCGAAAACAGTTTCCTTTATCTGGCGATCCTGCCATGGGGGTTACCCCATAGTTAAAAACGTGATTTGTTTATTCCCGGTTACTCTGGCAATCCAGCCGTGGGGGCCACCCCGTGTTAGTTATCTGGCATTTCGGCCGTGGGGGTTACCCCATGTATACACTAGACTCGTTACCATATCGACTGCTGACTGTAGTCACGTTTATGTGCCCTGAAACTGCCAATGTCTATCATCATTGACGTGCCCCAGATCCATTAGTTCACGCCCGTCCTCTGCGGCACGGTGTGAGGTTTGTCAGACCTAAATAGCGCTATCTAACTAATGACCCGCTCGCCATTGGCCCGGCGATTAAGTCGATACAAAAATGAGGGACTTCATGATAGAGTTTTGGTCTAGTACGAGTTATCTGTCCGTGAGGACGAGGAATTACATTCCTGAACCATTGCTGTCCTACCCAAGGAGGACGAGGAACCCATGTTCCTTAACCCCAATTCCCGACCCCTGGGAATCCCATGCTTTGTAGAGGGTGTGAACTCACCTTGGTTTGCTCGGTAGATACACAGAAAAGTCAACCAAGTAATATTGTGGTTACTCACGTCCTATCATAGTTGTATCATACAATCAGGTTCGTATTCAAGTAGTACACGTATGTTTCTACACGTATGCTAGCACGTTGTATTCAAGTATCATTCGTGGCTTTCACATACAAGCATGGCAGTTTGCAAGTAATGCACACGAGTTGAACGAACAGTAACATGCCCATAATTAAACAAAGTCCAAGGTCCGGCCCAAACACTAAGCCCATACTAAAGCAAGTCCATACAGCGTACACAAGTGTGTGGTCTCGAGTCGAGACTGTACGGTCTCTACTCGAGACTGTGCGGCCTTGAGTTGTAGCCCTCAAGGTTTCGAGTCGCAACTAAAGTGATCTCGAGTCGCAACTGGACTCGCAAACATGGTCTCGGCTCATGCTGTTTTGGTCTCGAGTCGCAACCGGACTCGTAACTGAGATTTCGAGTTGTGCTGTTTTGGTCTCGAGTCGCAACCAGGCGTTTGCGACTCGCAACCTGTGTCGCAATCGGGGATCTCGAGTTGGCATATGGTGGTTTCGAGTCGCAACCGAAGGTTTCGGCTGGGAACATTTGCTGAATTCAATAATGTACTTGGCCAATAAGATTTTACTGTTGTGATTTCATGTACTATCCAATAACAATACACTAACATGTCTAATTGTCTAACACTTAACCAAAATAGATCAAACATGGCAATTTCAAATATCCAAAACATGTTCATATCACATTCAAGTTGTTCTTCCTATGTTCATGTAGTTCATCATCTTTTAGGGCTTTTAGCATTAATCATAGTCATAACATGGACAACCATCAAAACCCTTGAACGTACCCATCTAACCCACATGTACAACATCCGATTTCATGAGTAATAAACCTTCTAAACATAACCAAGCCACTCGGATTTAAGCCTATATGGAACCGATAACATTCACTCATAGTCAAGCATACATTATTCATCCCAACATAATCAATATATTAACATATCATCTTTAATCGAATATAAACACACTTCATGAAGCACTTATGAACCGATTACTCAAGAAGGGTGTATTCAACATGCATAAGCTTAACAAGTAACCATATTATCACATAATCTTCATCATACATTATCAACAAACCGAAACACACATCTAATATGAATCACTAACCGGTTAGAGAAGTAGTGGTGAAAGATGAAGCTTTTCTTGGTGAGCACAAGCTAGTCCGAGATTCCTCTTGTGGTCGGCCGGTTTGATCCGAGAGAGAGAGAGAGTGAAGGTTTGTGTTTCTAGGGTTTTAGAGAGAGAGAGAGAAGGTAGGAGTGTGTGTGAGGGTGAATGTAGGTTGTCCCAAAAGATGGTAAGGTTGGTTATCCACTAATGTTATATACTAGTCTACATTGGTGCACCCTAGTGGGCTTCGGGTGAGGTGCACGGCCCCACCGGCCCACATGTCGCACTGTTCACTCGAGACCACATGGTCTCGAGTCGGGTTCTTGTGTCTCGGTTCATATATAAATATATCGCATACATACAAGCACACACGTAATCATATAAGTTTCACATTTATCATTCATTAAATCATCAAATCAGTTAGTCACTTAACGTTCAAGCATACAACGAAAGGTTCTAAATTTCGAGTTGTCACATCATCCCCAAGTTGAAAGAAATTTCGTCCCGAAATTTGGTAGGCACTCACTGAGGAAGCTAGTTAAGTTGTATGGTTTTCCTGGTTTTCCTGGGGTGTCACATCCACCCCCCGTTGATCTGGAATTTCGTCCCGTAATTCCGTAGCTTCGGCCTCAGTAGTGGGTGTACTGTTTGCGAACAGTTGGGGATACTTTTGTTTCATCTGATCTTCGCGCTCCCAGGTGAACTCTGGGCCGCGACGTGAGTTCCAACGAACTCGAACGAGAGGTATTCTGGTGCTCTTGAGGACCTTAACATCCCGGTCCGTGATTTCGACTGGTTCCTCGACGAATCGTAACTATTCGTCGATAGTGAGTTCCTTCAGAGGAACTACGTGAGTCTCATCTGACGGACACTTCTTCAGATTCGACACGTGAAAAACGTTGTGAACTGCACCGAGTTCCGCTGGTAAGTTGAGTCTGTAGGCCACCCTGCCTATTTTCTCAATGACTTCGAAAGGTCCAACGTATCGTGGGTTGAGTTTGCCGCGTTTACCGAAACGAACCACACCCTTCCAGGGTGAAACCTTGAGTAGTACCCGCTCCCCAACCTGGAGCTCAAGCGGTCTCCTGCCCATGTCGGCGTAAACTTTCTGACGTTCGCGAGCTGCCGTCATGCGTTTTCGTATTTGAGCAATTTGTTCGGTCGTGTCTACCACATATTCTGGACCAGTGATCTGACTATCTCCCACCTCTGCCCAGCAAAGAGGTGACCGGCATTTACGTCCGTACAATGCCTCAAATGGAGCAGCTTTAATGCTGGTGTGGTAGCTGTTATTGTACGAGAATTCCACAAGTGGCAGGTGCTTTTCCTAGCGGTTGCCAAAGTTGATTACACATGCACGAAGCATGTCTTCTAAGGTTTGAATAGTGCGCTCGGACTGCCCGTCCGTCTGAGGGTGGTACGCTGTGCTCATGTCTAATCGTGAGCCGAAGGATTTGTGCATTGCTTGCCACAGCTCTGAAGTAAAACGTGCATCTCGATCCGAGATAATAGAGGTGGGCACCCCGTGCCTCGAGACAACTTCCTTGAGGTATATTTCTGCAAGAGTGGAGAACTTATCCGTCTCCTTGATAGCCAAGAAGTGTGCAGATTTTGTGAGTCGATCCACGATCACCCAAATAGTATCGTTCCCGCGCTGGGATCTAGGCAGGCCAGTGACAAAATCCATGGAAATTTGCTCCCATTTCCATTGAGGTATCTCTGGTTGTTGGAGTAAGCCTGAGGGTTTCTGGTATTCAGACTTGACTTTTGCACAAGTCAAACACTTGCTGACGTAAGTTGCTATGTGGGCCTTCATGCTAGGCCACCAGTACGTAGCCTTGATATCGTGGTACATTTTATCCGAACCAGGATGCACCGAGTAGCGAGACTTGTGTGCTTTGTCCATCACAAGCTCTCGTAGGTTGCCATAGAGTGGGACCCAAATGCGTCCCGTTACGTAGTAAGCACCGTCTTCCTTTTGTTCTAATCGTTGCCTTGATCCACGTAGGGCTTCAGCCCTGACGTTTCCTGGTTTCAGTGCTTCTATCTGAGCAGCTCGTATCTGGGAAGGGAGACTAGAGTGGATCGTGAGTTGTAAAGCTCGCACGCGCTTAGGCGCAGTGTCCTTTCGACTGAGGGCGTCAGCCACAACATTGGCCTTGCCCGGGTGATACCTGATTGAGCACTCGTAGTCATTTAGTAGCTCGACCCATCGTCGTTGCCGCATATTCAGTTCCTTCTGCTTGAAGATATGCTCGAGACTCCTGTGGTCGGTGTAGATCGCGCACTTGGTACCATACAGGTAATGCCGCCATAACTTAAGTGCAAAAACAACCGCTCCCAGCTCTAAATCGTGTGTAGTGTAGTTCTTTTCATGAACCTTAAGTTGGCGTGAGGCGTAGGCTATAACTTTGTCTCGTTGCATCAACACGCAACCAAGACCTTGAATTGATGCGTCGCAGTAGACCACAAAATCGTCAGTGCCCTCCGGCAAGGAAAGGATAGGTGCGCTACAAAGTCTATCCTTTAGGTGCTGAAATGCCAACTCCTGTGCGTTTCCCCAGCGATAAACAACGCCCTTCTGCGTTAGTGAGGTGAGAGGCTGTGCGATCTTAGAAAAATCCTTAATGAATCTCCGGTAGTATCCCGCCAAACCCAAGAATTGGCGAATTTCCTTTGGTGTGCGAGGTGCAGGCCAGTTCTTAATCGAGTCTACCTTGGATGGATCAACATGAATCCCATCCTTGTTCACCACGTGGCCTAGGAAATGGACTTCTCGAAGCCAGAAGTCACATTTTGAGAACTTTGCATAAAGATGTTCTGTTCGAAGGAGTTCCAGAATAAGTCGCAGATGTTGCTCGTGTTCTTCCTGACTCTTAGAGTAGATCAGGATGTCATCGATGAAGACTATAACGAACTTGTCCAGGTAAGGCTTGCACACTCGGTTCATCAAGTCCATGAAAACCGCATGTGCGTTTGTCATCCCAAAAGGCATGACCAGAAACTCATAGTGCCCGTATCGAGTTCTGAAAGCTGTTTTGGAGACGTCCTCTTCCCGGACTCTCAGCTGATGATAACCCGATCTCAAATCGATCTTCGAATAGTAGCTCGACCCTTGCAGCTGGTCGAACAAGTCGTCGATACGCGGTAGAGGATAGCGATTCTTCACCGTCACCTTGTTGAGTTCTCGGTAGTCGATGCACATTCTGAAGGTACCGTCTTTCTTCTTCACAAATAGCACTGGAGCTCCCCAGGGCGATGAGCTAGGACGAATAAAACCCTTATCCAGGAGCTCTTGTAGTTGCGTAGAGAGTTCCTTCAACTCTGATGGGGCTAAACGATAAGGTGCACGAGCTATAGGCGCAGCTCCAGGAGCTAGTTCGATCTGAAACTCGACTTGGCGATGAGGCGGAAGACCAGGTAATTCCTCAGGAAATACCTCTGGATAATCGCGTACAACTGGAAAATCTTCTATCTTCTTCTCTTTTTCTGTGGTGTCAGTAACGAGAGCCAAAATGGCAGTGTGGCCCTTTCGCAAGCACTTTTGGGCCTTAAGGAGAGAAATGACGTTCTCAACAGCACTCCTCTTGTCGCCATGAATCATGAGAGGTTCACCACCGGGACCTGGAATACGGACAACCTTCTCGTTGCAAAGAATCTCTGCTCGGTGCTGGGATAACCAATCCATCCCAATGACAACGTCGAAACTACCCAAGACAATAGGAATGAGGTCGATAGAGAAGGTCTGGTCAGCGAGAATAAGTTTACAACCCTTGACTATGTGTGTGGCTTCTAAACTCTTACCATTTGCTAGCTCTACGGTGTGCTTGTTGTTCAAAGGGGTTGGAATACGCTTAAGCATTCGACTAACTTCTAGTGACATGTAGCTAGTATCGGCACCCGAATCAAATAAAACTGAAACATAAAAGTCGTCGAGAAGGAACTTACCCGCCACAACATTGGGGTCATTCCTTGCTTCACCTTGGCCAATCACAAACACCCGCCCCCTGGCGCCATTGTTGTTGTTGTTCCCATTGTTACCATTCCCCTGATTGTTGTTATTGTTGTTGTTGTTGTTCTGGTTCCTGTTCAGTTGGGGACAATCTCTCTTGAAGTGGCCCTCAGCTCCACACTGAAAGCACCCTTTGTTATCACCTTGCTGTTGCTGCTGGCGTTGATTCGGTTGAGCTTGATGACGATTCTGATTGGCGGGGTATAAGCTCCTGCAATCCTTTGCAGCGTGACCAGGCTTGTTGCACCGATGACAGTTGCCCCTGGTGCATGGCCCGCTGTGGTGCAGGCTGCAGCGATTGCATTTGGGGTGATTTCCTTTGTACCCACCATGGCTTTGACCACCAGATGATTGCTGATTAGGGCTCTTGTAGTCCTCAGTCTTTCTCTGCTGAGACTGGGAATGAACAGAAGTCGAACCCTTACTTGAAGTTCCATCCCATTTCCGTTTGTTGTCACTAGAGGTACCAGAAGTGGTTGCAGCACCTATGCGTTTTGGTAACTTGTTCTGCTCCACCGCTTGATCCGTGAGACGGTGAGCCAACTGAACAGTTTGCTGGTAGGTGGCGAGGTTCGCTGAAGTCACATGACTTTGGATTTCCGGCACTAAGCCCTGAAGAAATAGTTCGATGCGTTTGATGGGAGGATCCACCATAGTAGGGCACAGAATTGCCAGTTCGTTCGACCTTTTCACATAAGCTTCAATTTCGGACCCCGTCATCTTGAGGTTGAAGAACTCCACTTCTAGTTTGTGAATCTCATCACGACTGCAGTATTCCTCCTTGATCATTTCCTTAAAATTCTCCCATGGGGTGGCGTTGGCAGCAACCAACCCCAACATCTGAACCTGAGCGTTCCACCATGTGAGAGCTAAACCCTCGAGAGTACCGGTAGCATACTTCACTCTGCGCGCCTCAGGGCATTCGCACATTTCGAACACAGATTCTAGCTTCTCAAACCAGTGTAGGAGACCTACTGCTCCTTCAGTGCCGCTAAAAGTAGTTGGTCGGCAGTCCATGAAAGTCTTAAAAGTGCACACGGGTGGCTGAACATGATGGCCTATCGTGGGTGAAAGAAAAGACCGAGTTTAACACAAAGGTTGGTTCACGAGAGTAGGATCCTAAAGATCCTAGTATGAGTTCGGACTGCAGGATATACCTCCTGCGTGTGCAGCTGCAAGTGCTGCGGCAACTCGTTCGTTGATCAAAGCCGTCAACTGGGCTTGTGTCAGGTTAACGCGTCCAGACATGATCTTCATATCAAGAAGAACGTGAGTGAGAGGGGTTCGCGAAGGTACGACGATAAAATAGAGTAAGCACGCACGTGTTCAAGCAACAGTAGTTATACTAACCCAGCATACCATAAGCAATGTACTATGTAACTAACAAGTAGGCAATATTCACAGACCATATCACCTAGAATGTCGAGCCTTGCATGTGGAGTGAAGCGTCGTTGTGGACCGTTGAGCACTGTACAGGTTATAGTCTGGTTTTAACAAAAACGTTTTTCCCCTTTATTAAAACCAAGTTCTCTATAACCAATGGCTCTGATACCAATCTGTCACACCCCCAAAATCCACCTGCGGAGTACTACCGCTTGGAGGCGTGACTGACCAGGATCCAGCCACCAATCATATTGAACAAGCATATAAGTAGTTATAAAAATCCAACCAATACAATTGGTGTTCAAACAAAACATAGTTAAGTTGCAAGCGGAAGCATAAGTCTTAAATCAAAACATAAGTTTAATTGTTTCGAAGTTTAACATGGCACACCGTCGTCCATGTCCCACAACGATCCTCCTCCATGCAAGCTCTAGCTAAGAACCTAAGGACCTGCAAAGCATGTAGTAACGAGTCAACAACAAGTTGAGTGAGTTCACGGTTGGGTGTTCGTTTTAAGTTGTTTCGAAAACAGTTTCCTTTATCTGGCGATCCTGCCGTGGGGGTTACCCCATAGTTAAAAACGTGATTTGTTTATTCCCGGTTACTCTGGCAATCCAGCCGTGGGGGCCACCCCGTGTTAGTTATCTGGCATTTCGGCCGTGGGGGTTACCCCATGTATACACTAGACTCGTTACCATATCGACTGCTGACTGTAGTCACGTTTATGTGCCCTGAAACTGTCAATGTCTATCATCATTGACGTGCCCCAGATCCATTAGTTCACGCCCGTCCTCTGCGGCACGGTGTGAGGTTTGTCAGACCTAAATAGCGCTATCTAACTAATGACCCGCTCGCCATTGGCCCGGCGATTAAGTCGATACAAAAATGAGGGACTTCATGATAGAGTTTTGGTCTAGTACGAGTTATCTGTCCGTGAGGACGAGGAATTACATTCCTGAACCATTGCTGTCCTACCCAAGGAGGACGAGGAACCCATGTTCCTTAACCCCAATTCCCGACCCCTGGGAATCCCATGCTTTGTAGAGGGTGTGAACTCACCTTGGTTTGCTCGGTAGATACACAGAAAAGTCAACCAAGTAATATTGTGGTTACTCACGTCCTATCATAGTTGTATCATACAATCAGGTTCGTATTCAAGTAGTACACGTATGTTTCTACACGTATGCTAGCACGTTGTATTCAAGTATCATTCGTGGCTTTCACATTCAAGCATGGCAGTTTGCAAGTAATGCACACGAGTTGAACGAACAGTAACATGCCCATAATTAAACAAAGTCCAAGGTCCGGCCCAAACACTAAGCCCATACTAAAGCAAGTCCATACAGCGTACACAAGTGTGTGGTCTCGAGTCGAGACTGTACGGTCTCTACTCGAGACTGTGCGGCCTTGAGTTGTAGCCCTCAAGGTTTCGAGTCGCAACTAAAGTGATCTCGAGTCGCAACTGGACTCGCAAACATGGTCTCGGCTCATGCTGTTTTGGTCTCGAGTTGCAACCGGACTCGTAACTGAGATTTCGAGTTGTGCTGTTTTGGTCTCGAGTCGCAACCAGGCGTTTGCGACTCGCAACCTGTGTCGCAATCGGGGATCTCGAGTTGGCATATGGTGGTTTCGAGTCGCAACCGAAGGTTTCGGCTGGGAACATTTGCTGAATTCAATAATGTACTTGGCCAATAAGATTTTACTGTTGTGATTTCATGTACTATCCAATAACAATACACTAACATGTCTAATTGTCTAACAGTTAACCAAAATAGATCAAACATGGCAATTTCAAATATCCAAAACATGTTCATATCACATTCAAGTTGTTCTTCCTATGTTCATGTAGTTCATCATCTTTTAGGGCTTTTAGCATTAATCATAGTCATAACATGGACAACCATCAAAACCCTTGAACGTACCCATCTAACCCACATGTACAACATCCGATTTCATGAGTAATAAACCTTCTAAACATAACCAAGCCACTCGGATTTAAGCCTATATGGAACCGATAACATTCACTCATAGTCAAGCATACATTATTCATCCCAACATAATCAATATATTAACATATCATCTTTAATCGAATATAAACACACTTCATGAAGCACTTATGAACCGATTACTCAAGAAGGGTGTATTCAACATGCATAAGCTTAACAAGTAACCATATTATCACATAATCTTCATCATACATTATCAACAAACCGAAACACACATCTAATATGAATCACTAACCGGTTAGAGAAGTAGTGGTGAAAGATGAAGCTTTTCTTGGTGAGCACATGCTAGTCCGAGATTCCTCTTGTGGTCGGCCGGTTTGATCCGAGAGAGAGAGAGAGAGTGAAGGTTTGTGTTTCTAGGGTTTTAGAGAGAGAGAGAAGGTAGGAGTGTGTGTGAGGGTGAATGTAGGTTGTCCCAAAAGATGGTAAGGTTGGCTATCCACTAATGTTATATACTAGTCTACATTGGTGCACCCTAGTGGGCTTCGGGTGAGGTGCACGGCCCCACCGGCCCACATGTCGCACTGTTCACTCGAGACCACATGGTCTCGAGTCGGGTTCTTGTGTCTCGGTTCATATATAAATATATCGCATACATACAAGCACACACATAATCATATAAGTTTCACATTTATCATTCATTAAATCATCAAATCAGTTAGTCACTTAACGTTCAAGCATACAACGAAAGGTTCTAAATTTTGAGTTGTCACACACACACTCTCTCTCTCTATCTTTCTCTCTCTCTTTCTCTCTTTTCGCGTCTGAATCACTCCGGCCACCAAGGCCGCAAGAAAGTCAGCTCTGGCCACCGGAGGAGTGAAGAAACCCCACAGATTCAGGCCGGGGACTGTGGTGTTGAGGGAGATCAGGAAGCATCAGAAGAGCACTGAATTGTTGATTAGGAAGTTGTCGTTCCAGAGGCTGGTGGGGGAGATTGCTCAGGATTTCAAGACTGATTTGAGGTTCCAGAGCTCTGTTGTTGCTGCTTTACAAGAAGCTTCTGAAGCTTATCTTGTTGGGTTGTTTGAGGATACAAATCTGTGTATGATTCATGCCAAGAGGGTAACCATTATGCCCAAGGATATGTAGCTTGCTATGAGGATTAGGAGTAAGAGGGGTTAGGTTGTTTTGTGTTGGTTTTAATGTTTTGAAAGTATTGTATTAATTACAGTGAATTAAAAATGTTGATTTAGTAAATTGATGTTGTTGATTTATATTGAATCTTATCAAGTTATAGTTCTACAGTTTGTGATTCGATAATTAGCTCTACAATTTAGATGGTGTGCATCTTGCTAGTGATTGTTGGTTATGGGTGTATGATGGTTGGTTGTGGTGGAGATTGATGGCAGTTCATGGTGTTGTGTCGTTGTGTGGTTGTGGGTGTTGGTGGTGGTTGTTGGTGGTGGTGGCGGTGGTGGGTGGGTAGGTAATGCTGTTGGAAGAAGATGACTTTTTTTAGTAAAGTTAGGTTGCAGGTTTTGAAAAAGGAAGAAGGTGGACCCATGTGTGATATATTTTTATTTTTTAATGTTCAAGGGTAAAATAGACATTCTACATATACTTAACTGAGAAATCTAACCTAAGTTAATGATAAGGACCATATTAGTGCAAAAATTACAAACATTGGGACCAAGTGTGTAATTATTAAACCACTGGGATCAAGTCTGCAATATTTGCAAACCACAAGGACCAACCAGGTATTTAACTCTTATTTTATTATAGAGATAGAGATTACTATTTTATTATAGAGATGAATAACTTATTATTTGAAATCAGAATTTGCTTTTTAGAGATAATTTATGACATCATCAAACGTAGATTTTTTATTTTTACTTTTCAAAATGACAAACACAAGAACTCATTAAAAACTTAATTTAGATTTTAGTTACGATTTATCTATTTGGAAATAGCTTAATGGTGTTGATGAATTAGATAAGGTTTAAAATAGTAGGAGATTATGTACGTGACAAAGAAATCGTACGAAGTATACGCGACTATTAGGGGAAGACAAGTGGCATTGTGTTGAAGGGTATTTTAGTACTTTCTCACTTGAACAACTTCTCATCTTGATTTTCAAACGGCTATAACTTTTTCATACGTTAATATTTTTTTTAAATTATACCTATTAACGAGCATTTCATTTTCTTTAATTCGAGCAGCCTATTGCTATAGTTTTCGTAAAAAAATTACAGGATTTTGAAAACTCGTTATTCCATTACGTGATTGCGTGATTTTGAATACCCAGCACATAACTACGTAATTTTTGAATACTCATTACGTGATTACACATTCAATATAAATCCATTACGTGATTACAAATTTAATATGATTTGTTATAACTAATGTTATTACAATTATGCTTATTACGTAATTACACATTCAAATAATAAGAACTTGATTGTTTATGCTTTATTACATGATTAAATCTCTAATATATGTAAGACACTTACTTCTATTTAACAATTTACATAATGGTTTCGAGTATAAATGTGTATTTATAATTACACATACATTTGAAAATACGGGTTTATTAAAACATTTTCAAATTTAAAATAATACAACACAATATGTATGAGTTCGTGTGCCAAAGGATGGTTTGAGCTTGAGCCAAGCACTCCTATTTATAGGCTGAACAGAAGCTCGGGCACGGCCCCGTGTCCAGTGGGCACGGCCCCGTGTCCACATCCTCTCTTTCTTCATTAATTGCAGCTTTGTCTTATTAGTTGACCACGCCCCCGTGTCCGCTGAACACGACCCCGTGTGCAGAAGAATCTTTGTACTATGAAGATTTTCCTGGATTGTGCGAATCTTATAGTTGACCACGGCCCCGTGTCCGCTGAGCACGGCCCCATGGTGGGCAATAGAAGCTTCTACCACTTTGTCTTTTCTGCTGACACTTGGGCACGCCCCCGTGCTGGCTGAGCACGGGGCGTGTTCAGGCCTCTGATCTCTTGTTTTGCTTGGGAAGATGCTGTTGTGGGGTCGGGCACGCCATGTCTTGCTCCTTTTCTTGTATTTATGTTAGATTTTGGTGTCTTTTTGCTTCTTTTGTTAATTTGAGCTCATTTAATCCTGAAAATACAAAAGGAAGACAAAAGCACACTTTTTCCAACATTAGTACTAAAAAAGGGTTAGTTTTATGCCTCATTTGATGAAATTTATATGTTAATATTTGAACACATCAAATACCCCCACACTTGAATCTTTGCTTGTCCTCAAGCAAAACTCTTTAATATGTGGCTATTTACACTCCCAAATGGAATGGGTAGAAAAGAAGGTTTTGGGCTTGTCGTAGAGTGTCGGGATTTCCAAGATTCTTTATTTAATTTTATTTTTATTTATTTACAATCCTATTCTTCATGATTTATTAAAAACTTTTCATAAGATAAATTACTTATTGGGGCATAACATGCCTTTGTAAAATTCTATTTATATACAAGTTCACATACCTCACGGGGATCACTCAACACTCGGCCGAAAATGTATTTTTGTGGATCACTCGAGAGCGGCATGGAACTTACTCCTACCATAGGCTTGTCAAGCAATCAATCCTCCTCCTTTTTAACTTATATACCTTTGTAAATATCAAGAGGACTTTGTGGGTTAAGGGTTAGGCTAGGGTTAAAGGTAGGTGGTTGGGTTGGTGGTTAGTGGTTAGTAGAAAAAGGGCGAAAAGCGTAACAAGTGTCGGTTTTCGTAAGACTTTCTATTTTCATAACTTTTGTTTTGATGAAGCTATTTATTCAAACGAAGTTATTTTTTTTAATGAACTTGTTTGTTTATTTTCTTTTGCTTCATCATCAACAAAATACATTTTTTTTTTGAAAAGTCATATGAAGAACCGAACTTGTTACTAAAACAAAGGGTTAAAAATGAAAAAGGTTTTGGTGGATAAAAAGGGTTTTTGGTTTGGGTTATGAAATGAAAAGGTTTAGGCTCAAAGGGGCTAACTAGGGGGATTTTGGGTAGGTGGTAAAAAAAAAAGAAAAATAATGGTGTAGAAATAAAAAGGTTAGTCCTAATGCCTCCATCATTTACTTACTCGGGTTTAAGTTGGTAAGGATTGGGAATGTATCGTCATGGCAAGTTCTAGAGTCGTAAGAACCAAGCGGCTATTCACACAAGAAACGAAAAAAGAGCATTTAGTCAAATGATATGTAAGTGTATGCTCAATAAAGGCTCAAAATTCACTTTTGTGGGAATGGGTTTTTATGTAATCAAGTATATATATAATCAAATTTTAACTAAGCTTGTCATGCCTTTTCATAATTTTCTTATGTTGGTTCTTTTTATCACGACGCTATCGGTTGTAAATTCGTAAAAATATAACCTTTTTAAGAACTTGAATTTCCCGAGTTAAACCTAGACAAGTAAAAAAAATGAAAAATTTTTGAAAAAAATTTGGGGTGATTAGCGGTTCCAATAGAGTTTTGTGTAAGGCTTGTATTTAGGACTTGCGAGATTCAAGGTTTTAGCATCCCCCCACACTTAAATTACACATTGTCCTCAATGTGTCCCAAAAATAAGTTTTTAGGTTGATTGAATGTGTAAAAAGGTGTAAAAGCAAAAAATTTGTGTTACTGGGCGCTGAACACGGCCCTGTGTTGTCCGGGCACGGCCCCATGTTCAAGTGCCAGTAACAAAATTGAAACAAGAGAAACAGAAGTCTGGACACGGGGGCGTGTTGGGTGGACACGGCCCGTGCCGAACTTACTGTAAATGAAGAAATTTGTCGGATGGTTCTGTTTTCCTGTATGGAGTGCCGGTTCAAGTTTCCCTTGCATCCTTTGCCATCTCAAGTGTGTTTTATTCATTTCAACACCATTCATAACACCAATTTAACTAAAACCATCATTCATTAATCATAGAGAGAATTACATAATAGTCCTAAAAATTAAAATATTAGCTAGTTAGGTCAAAGAAACACAAGAAGTCCAAGAAGTTTCTAGCCTACTATTTATTCTACTAGCAAAATTTTTTAAAGGATAGATCTCTCGGTTAAAAGCGGCTTGATGACTTCTTCCTACGGGTATGGGTTCCTCATATATCGGCGAGCCACTCTTCGATCTCCCTAGGGAGAAGAAAAGCGGGCTCATGAGCATCGGGTTGAGGAGGTGTAACTTCTACCGGGATTTCTTGGAGTTCTTCAAGAGGAGGTTCCGCTGGAATGTCGTCCCAACCGGTAGGATTTTGGATTCCAAGTGCGAGGTTCCAATCCTCTTGAGGGAGGATAGGTTCCATGGGAGGTGTTACCAGAATGTTTAACCTCTGGTGCAAGAGGTTTATTTCCTGGAAACTGTTTTCCAACCCCACCGAGAGATAATTTATACGGTCAATGAGGACCTCCTCCACTGAAGTCATCTCGTCAAGTGCTTCACGTAGCGCCATTACGTATCTTACGAGAGTTGCTTCAATCGATGGCCTTCTTTCCCGTCGGCTGTTCCTTGAGTGTGCAGAAGAGGTTCCGCTGTTTTGGCTCAACACTCTACGAAAACAAACCAAAAACAGTTTGTTTTAATGAAACAGTACCACGGGCACGGCCCCGTGCTCAATGAGCACGGCCCCGTGTTCCACTTTCTGCAGATTTTTAGAACAAGGAATCTTGGGGTTTCAAATTATTTTTCTTATCTTATGAAGCTTTTTGAGCAGAAATAACTTAAAACAATGTTATGTAACTTATTTTTAACAAGATTCCTTGAACAAAAATTCAATAAACATCACAACAAAGCTTGAAATCAAGCTTTAATGGAGTTCTTGGTGCAAGAAAGATGAAGAAGAAGGCAATGGATAAAAGAGGAAAGGACAAGATGCTTGTAAGAACCTTCTTTTAGAACATACCTAGGATGGTAAGTCAGAAAATCCCTCCAAATCTCTGTCCCTGGATGATCCAAATGTGCAGGGTTCTTGGCTGCATTTATAGAAAACGACAGCGTGCTGGACACGGCCCCGTGTCGGCTGGACACGGCCCCGTGTGCAGGCAAGATCCTGACACATTTTTGTCCGTATTCTGACAAAAGTCAGAAGGGAATCTTTTGGTGGACACGGGGGCGTGTTGACCTGGGCACGGCCCCGTGTCGGAAAACTGTTTTATGAAGTGCGTCTATTATTAAGGAACTTATTCGGATCGGGCGGTTCCTTACTGGATGGAACAACCCCAAAGTGCCTAAGATACCTTAATTGTTCTAGATTAAGACGAGAACGCAAGAGGTTGTCGGTGAGGGTGATTCCTATGCTATATGTAGGTGGACAAGTCCAACCCTTTCTCGGGCTCTCGTTAAAGAAGGTGTATGTCGAATCGCTCAGGTCTATGTATGCATCGAACGAAGTCATGGGGAGTCCTTCATGGCACAATCGACACAGGGACGACTATCGCTCAAGTCCTCACTAGAGTTAGAAGTATCATTGGAAACAATGAAGTTGTTTGAATGCGTTTCCAACCTTTCTTCTTGGTTATCGTCTTGGAGAAGATTTTTGAGGTCTCCCCTAAGTTCTTCTAACCAATTAAAAATTAGATCTTCTAGTTGAAATAATTCGTCGAGAAGCATTTCTCCTAGAATATCCGGTTGAGCGCATTCGATGGAGCGATAGGGATTATTTTTACTTTCGCCCCTCTTAAGGATACTAGGAAATGATGGGTCTATATAGTGGGGTTTATAATTTAGAAAAAAGCTTTCTAATTCTTTATGGTTACCACCACATAATTGACACCACATAGTACCATAAGAGTGCCGAAAGTAAAAAGTATCAGTATCACTCATGTTTGTGTCAGAAATTACCAACCGTCGGGATCTTACGGTTCTGTTTTCAGTAACTGAAACTTGGGCACGGGGGCGTGTTGAGTGGGCACGGCCCCGTGTTCAGCTTACTGTCTGACTTAAAACAGGATTGCCAGTTCCAATGATTGGGCACGGGGCGTGTTCAGCGGGCACGGCCCGTGCTGAGTTCTGCAGAAGCTGAAAAATAAAAAAAAATCCTAAAAAAAATGAAAAATAAGAAAAAAGATTAGGCCACTGATTCCTAACTTTCTTAAAATCCTTGTGTCCCCGGCAGCGGCGCCAAAAACTTGATGCGTGTGAAGTGTTATATATATTAGGTGTATATTTTAAGCCCCTTTAACACTTATTTTAGCAAAGTTTTAAATTTATAAAACACGATATTTTACTAACACTAAACACACATATGGGCAAGTGCACCCATCGTGAGCGTAGTATAGTGTTGGCAAGATACCGAGGTCGTCCAAGGACACAAGAGCTTTTAATACCGGTTTATCCTCAACGTCTAATCAAAATAAAAAGTTTAGAAAAAGGTTTTTAAACTACGAAAAATAAAAACTAACTAAAATGCTAAAAATAAAAATAAAAAGAAAAAACAGATAGACAAGATGAATCACTTGGTTCCGACTCGTATCTAGTGTAACCTTTGATTATTTCCGCACTTTTGCACATAATTAAGAGATTATCTTAGTTATTGTAGTAGGCCCCTCTTTTGAAGGTGACGTTACCCTCACCCCAGTAGTTTGAGTCAGCAAGGATACAATCCTAAAAGGGTGGATTATTGGAAGATAATGAATTAAGTTATTAATGCAATATTATGGTAGGCCCCTCTTTTGGAGGCGACGTTACCCTCGACTAAGTAGTCTGAGTCAGCAGGGATACAGTCCTAAATAGCCGGGTTATAGTATTAATAGTAGTTAACTTATGAGGGGATCAAAGAGTTTGGACCCCCGCCATCCAATACCGTTAAGTATTGAAGGAGGTCCTACTAAATTTGACCCAGGTCCATTGCAAGACCTCTAAACGCTGAACAATGGCAAGACCTTTACCAAACCGTTCCCTTAACCCCCGACCAGGTAGCCAACATACCTCCATATAGACCGTGGAGATATGAATGGTGAAAATCTTTTATTTTATATAGACAGTAAAATAATGCCAAGACACCACGGACAAACGATAAGGAAAGATCACCTTCAACATAAGTAACTAGTTATTAAAGTCATTAATACAAAACCAAATAAAAAGTGCAAAGGATTAGAAATAAAAAGTATTACACTAGACACTTTGTCTTCACCAAGTGATGTAAGAGACTTAGGCAAACATGGCCTTGATTGTCAAGAACTCTTACGATCAATCTTGGATCCCGAGACGACTCACACACTCTACGATGGACAATGGATGATGGTGGTGGATGATGGTGTTATGGTGGTGGTGGGTGGTGGGTGAAGTGTGAGAGAGGTGGTGTGCCAAGGGATGGTTTGAGCTTGAGCCAAGCACTCCTATTTATAGGATGAACAGAAGCTCGGGCACGGCCCCGTGTCCAGTGGGCACGGCCCCGTGTCCAGTGGGCACGGCCCCGTGTCCACATCCTCTCTTTCTTCATTAATTGCAGCTTTGTCTTATTAGTTGACCACGCCCCCGTGTCCGCTGAGCACGACCCCGTGTGCAGAAGAATCTTTATACTATGAAGATTTGCCTGGATTGTGCGAATCTTATAGTTGACCACGGCCCCGTGTCCGCTGAGCACGGCCCCGTGGTGGGCAATAGAAGCTTCTACCACTTTGTCTTTTCTGCTGACACTTGGGCACGCCCCCGTGCTGGCTGAGCACGGGGCGTGTTCAGGCCTCTGATCTTTTGTTTTGCTTGGGAAGATGCTGTTGTGGGGTCGGGCACGCCATGTCTTGCTCCTTTTCTTGTATTTATGTTAGATTTTGGTGTCTTTTTGCTTCTTTTGTTAATTTGAGCTCATTTAATCCTGAAAATACAAAAGGAAGACAAAAGCACACTTTTCCAACATTAGTACTAAAAAGGGTTAGTTTTATGCCTCATTTGATGAAATTTATATGTTAATATTTGAACACATCAATCGTCATCCGGCATCGCAAGATATACCTACATTTCATAAACCATGAAATGGTTAGTCATATGAGATTATAACGTGTTTAAATCAAGTCTAAATATCAAAACGAACATGAAACAAGCTTTTACCAGTTAATTGGTCCCTCGCGGGGCGCGAGAGGCAATACCCCTCTCTCACGCGGGGCGCCACAGATGTTGCGTGACGCGATAATGGGACTGAGTTGCTGTCGCGTAGCGCGACAAGCCTATTGCGATAGAAAGTTCCCTTTTGTTGCCGCATTTTCGCCCAGCAATGATTTCAAGCAATATTCCAACTTAAAAGTTGCATAACTTCCGATCTACTTATCCGATTTACGTGATTCTTGTTTCTATGCGACCGTAATACAATTACGGATACGCTTATCACCTCGGTTTGCAATAAATCTGATTCATAAACTATTGGCTTATAAATCCTTTATGTGATTATTCGACCCGTTTCATTTTAACATCACACGACATGTTATATAACAATGGCCATTTCTTATCATTTTTACCCGTCCTGGGCTTATCAAACATTAGCGTTTTTGCTCCCATTACATTGTTTGCGTACGCGTTTACATTCACCGGATTATTTTCTAACTTTCTAAACACTTAAACCAACATTTAACCACTTACTTTATTTTGACCCGTTTAGAGGTTTTTTAGCACATAAGCATAAATTTCGCTCATCATTACTCGCATCTTATTTCTACATTAAGATATCTATTTGCCTTCCACCACAACTATATTTGTGTGGATTTACTTTGGTAATCTAACTATTCTGAAGTCTACCATTCGGTTAGTCAATTTTACTGAAAAGGCCCATTTTTGGGCGTTTGACCCAAAAAGGATTATACAAATAACTTTTACATTTATCAAAGACTTACTTGGTAATAATACTCATTTCTAAACAACCTTTAAAGGTCGTTTGCCCGGTTTATTGATCAAGGGCGTTTTGGTCAATTTTAGTCCATCATTTTACGACGAAGGACTTTCACTAAATATTTGACCAAAATCGCACGTTTAACTATAATCTTAATTATGCGTACCTGGCTCAGGTCAAAGTATTGACCCGTTTTAATACCTTGCCTCAATAATTTGCTAATACATACCAAATGCAAATTTCCATAAGCCGTTTTACCCTGTGAGCATTAGACTCGACAAGCCCTTATTAGTCGTTATTTGTCAAATGGTATTAACATTACCATTTGACCCGTTTGGTCTAAACGACCAAACATTTGCGCTTATATTTGAATGGTATTTATTTGCCATTTCGTTAATTAATTCATTTCGGATTTCTCACCATTTAGTTATGTCTCTTAAATCCGTTTCTTACACGTTTGACCCAACATGGCTTAGGCCACATGGTGTCGTTTTAAACTTCAACTTTTATCCGTCTACTCGTGACTAAATCACCATTTTACCCTTTTTATTTGTTTAGGATTACTTATAAATTAGCCATTCAAAAACTCATTTTATATATGTCATCTCATGACCAAATTACCATTTGGTCCCTTTTTACCATTAAACATGGTTTTTCATATTTTTATATGTTCCGACTTGTACAATTTCGTGTCGGAACCATATTTTGGATATAACCTTCGTCGTATTTATAACCTATAAATAAATACATATGTTACAAAAAGGGTGTAAGCTTTACTTACCTTGCATCCTAAATACGCTTTTCCTTCATGCTTGTTTCGTTTGACTCGCTTCCTTCCCAAGCTTCACCTAGCTTGTCAAGCGTCAAACTATCATCATAATTCGTAAGACGGTTAGATTAGTCATCCTTACTCACGACTATTCCATCTTACGGATTTTATGTCGAAACTACTATTCGACTTCATCATTGGTTAGTTTAACTTTCAAAAGTCAACGACCTTTAATCATATGATATGTGCAATTAATTTAAATCAACGTCATGATTAGAACCCGTATTATCCCATATCACTTGTAATTAATCAAATTAGGCAATTACGCGTTTCTTTCATGATTTTATTCATATCTACATTCATTCGGGCATTTTAACAAACACATTGCGGGCAAGATTCTTATGCCTCTTTTGTCTAATCTCATGGTCATTCTTTTAACCAATTTTAACATCAAAATCAACCCTCTATGTCTAGTGTTCATGAACTACATCTAGAACTTTCATCACAACATCAATGTTCACCCATTTAACACTCTAATTCAAGTGTTCATCATATTGTCATAAAACCCACTTAGCACATACATGATTAGCTAACCGAATCACTAATTCATGGCAATAATTTAACAAGTTTACATCTAGGGTTTGTTCCTAGACGTGTACTCATGCCTATATCACTCATACATTCAACATTCACTCTAGAATTTCGATTGTGAGTGTTTATCATAAATTCAAAACGTTACCAAATTACAAAATTTGACATACCTTGTGATTCCCTAGCTTAGGTGATCACGAATTTAGTTAAAGCCCCAAATTATTGGCTTGATTTCCCTTGATTTTGATCAAACTTGTGAGTTTAGGGTTCACTTGGAAGAACCCTTCTTGCTTCTCCTGATGTTGTTCGACCAAACACACCGTTGTGTGTGTGTTTTTGGTTTTTGATTTATTTTAATTAAACTTCATTCACATTTTGCCCTTTTTAGTCCCTCTAGTTTCAAGGATCTTTAAAGAGGGTTATTAATTCATGTTTTCCTTATTGTTTTCTAATACAACTTACTAACTAGGTTAATTATTCCTAGTTAGGCTACCTTTGGTTATGGTCAAATTTTGATTTACATATGTATATGTATATGTATATGTAAATTTTATATTTTGGGGTGTTACAATATACGACATTATGTGGTTATTATAGGTGATTTGACTAATAATTTGTATATAATTTATCCTTAATCACTTAGTGGTGTTTCACATAAAATACTATATAATGAAATCACGTAATCACATAATGGGCATTCATAATCCTGTATTCAAAATTACGTAATCACGTAGTCATGTGTTGGTATTCAAAATCACGTAATGATGTAATGGGTATTCAAAATCCTGTAGTTTTTTCCAAGAAAACTATAGCAATAGGCTGTTCGAATTAAAGAGAATGAAATGCTCGTTAGTACGGTGTAATTTTTTAAAAAAATATTAACCTATGAAAAAATTATTGTCGTTTGAAAATCAAGGGGGAAACTAGTTAAGTGAGAAATGACCAACTTGCCTTTTCTTCTATTTATCTCTAATTTCAGTTTTGATTATATCCGGTGATGTGTGGTTTAGTGCAGATCTGGTTTTGTTAGGTTTTGATAGCGTTGTGCGATTTAGTTGACGTGAATTTTCCGGAACTTTAAGGAGTCAGTTTATTTTGACCTTGTTGTAATTTATTTTATTTTTTAATATCAAGCTAATAAATATATAAACTCAAATTTATAATTAAAATTAGAGGACATACAAACAAACACAATTAATTGAACCACAAGTTTGTAATCTATTATCTAATACTAATAAAAGGGTCTACTTAGGGGCTGTTTGGCTAAGCTTATTTTGGAGTGACTTATGACTTATTGACTTTTTGAAAAAGTAAATAAATCATAATGGAGTGACTTATTTACTTATTCCTCTCACATAATAAGCTAACCCAAACACCTTTTAACTTTTCAAAAAGTCAATAAGTAAATAAGTCACTAAAATAAGCTTAGCCAAACAGCCCCTTAATGCCACATGACATTCTCATACTAATAAAAGAATATACATAATGCCACATGGTATTATTCTCCACTTCAATTCACTAATATTATTATTATTAATTAATTAATACAAAAAAAATCCTTAACAACTTAATACTAATAAATGTTTATTGTCTACTTAGATATTTTGATCATTTACTTTTGAATTATCTAAAATATATAATTAGTTATTAGTAACAATTCTACTTAATGTTAATGTGACAACACCTTCTTATTCTTTAAAAGGATTTTTTTACTATATGTTTAAAACATCTAATAAATAAATTATTATTTTATATTATAATAATAAAAATGGTAAAGAATAGGTTAATCCGATACTTGAAAACCGGTTTACTTCCATGCTTTAAAAACACTTTTAATGTTATTAGACTCGTGTAATACACGGGTTTAAGGATAGAATATATTCATTATAATTTTGATGCAAGTCTATACTCGCCAGATGTCCTAAATGGAGTTATATTGATAGAAAGAATAGTTTATGTAATGGAACTCTACAACAGATCCTATCACCGGGTGATCAGGTTATTGAGGCACGCATATTATCCGGAAGTAATACTGGCACTCGAATGTTTATCCCTAGATTTAGTTTAATACTGCCAAACAGAAGGCTTACGTTTAAATTGAAAAGAAGACAGATTCCTCTCGCCCTATGTTTTGCCATGACGATAAATAAAAATACAAGACAATTTCTATGTAAAGTTGGTTTGTTTCTAAAAGAATCGGTTTTTACGCATGACCAACTCTTGCGTCATCTATGGTAAAAAAAGTCACTTATATAAATTTACGAAGACAACATAAAATTAAATAAGTTATAATTTTTTATCTTTAAACCCATGTAGTACACGGGTCTAATAATCTAGTATATAATAAACGAATAAAATTTGGGACACATGGCGCAATATTAGAGCTTCTTAGATGTGGTTTTGGCGGGAAACTGGATGGGTCTTTTTTATTAGTGGGTTATACGGGATCCGAATTTTGACCCGAGTATATATCGTTTCTAAAAGTCCAAAATTATTTGTTCCTTTCATTCAACAACACTGATTTCACATAACCCTAGCGCCGCAGACACATTTTCTTCAAAAAAATCGACATCAAACACCGATTTCACATCTTCATTACAGGTACGCTTATGTTCTATCATTTACCAGAGTTTCATTAAAGGAGAGAAAAGAAGAGAAAATGAGAGATTTTTTGCCTAAAATTAATCTTTCCAATTTGGAAAGAAACAGAGAGAAAGAAAAGAAAATGAGAGAATATTTTCTTTTCTCTCCTTAACTTAACTCGGGAATACAGTGTAAATCTCAATCTAAAGAAACTGAGCATAAGGTATGTTTTCTTCTCCATCCTTACTGTTGTAACTTGAAATTCCTTTGATTATTCTATGATCATTTGAAACATTTTAAAAAGTGATTTTGTGATGATTGTTGGTTTTAGAAAACGTTGATTCGAATCTTATTAACATTTTCGTTCTTCTTATTTCTTTTAGATCCGGTCATAAAATTTGCAGGTATGATGTTTGTGTTCTAAAACATTGTCCCTCATTCGGCAAACCCTAATACACCAATCAATCTGCATGGCGATTCTTCTCCGTTAAGCCTTGGTATACAAGCCCTAATTATATTGATTCAGCTGCTCTGTGTTAGCTCTTCTCATCATTCATCCATCTATGAATCATCGGATCTTTACATCCGATTTCAACAGGTATGATCACTTCATCGGTTTCATAGGTTAATTTCAGAAGTTTAATATTGTTATGGACGGTACAGATTTAAAAAGTTGATGAAACATTTGTACCTTCAAGCAACACCAAATTAGGCAAAATTGTGATATCCACAGCCATATGGTACCCACTTGATGCATGTATGTTGATTTTTTCGTCTCGAAGGTGTGTTTTTCGTACAATTATCTTGCTTTGTTTTAACTTTCTTTCATCGATTTGATGTTAAATATGCATATGTTTTTTGGTTAGGGTTTTTATAATCCTCTAATCGATTTGATGTTGGATGTTCATTTGTAAGGTATGTTTCATTATCATTTAACATCCTATTTTTTGAATCCTCTATTTTTATTTACAGATTAGGGTTCTCTTTAATCATCCATTTTAGATTAGGGTTCTTTTTGGGGTTTGGATTGTGTCTCTGTTACGCATCCGTTTTTTGCAACTAAATCTACCACCTTATGTTTGTTGATTTGAACTTTGCTTTTGTAAACATCCTGACCTGTTTAGACTCATATAAGGTTAATTCAAAAACCTTTTGAGATAAAAGATCATTATGTTGTACTTTATATCTTTTGCATTTATTGGTATGGACTCAGTTTATATAAACCATTCGATTTTGTTTAAATTCACCAAAAATTTTAAAAAACATTTTTAGATAGGAGAATTTAATAATCCAATTCTGTTAAAACCAGATTTCCTAATTTGTACGCATAAATATATCTCTTTTTTTGTAAATATTAATCTCTTTTGAGTTGAATAATTTACTTGGAATAGTATCTCATCATTATCAATAGGAATTCTTGTATGAACTTCATTTAATTCGGTAAAAGTGAAATGTAAGCCTGTTTGAAATGTTGAGTTATACAATCAACTAAGTATTCCTGTGCAAAACCGAACTTGTGTTTTGTGTGGAAACTATGACGAGTCGAGTGAACACATCTTTGTTTCATGTCAATTTGCACAATTGATTTGGCAAAATATCGCGAACTGGTGCACGATCCCCCCGTTCATTGCATTAGGCATATTGGATTTACTTATGTTGCATGAGATAAGCTCGAGTTCAACAAGGAAGAAAAAGGTATTGTATGCGGTTATTTTAGTAACTTTTTGGAGTATTTGGAAGACGAGGAATGAGGCGGTGTTTCAACAAAAAATACCAAATACGACGAAGATTCTAGACGAAATCAAAGCATTGGCATTTCTATGGGTGAAGAACCGTTCAAAAATGATGGCGCTTACATGGGAAGACTGGTGTAGATTCAAAATCGTTGGTTAAGTAGTTAATGTAATTTTTATGTTTTGGTGTTGAATATGCGTATGTTTGGTCGTAGCATCTTGCTACAATGAATAAAAGCTTTTGTCGGCCGTTCAAAAAAAAAAAAGTAAGTTCATTAATGTTGATTGATGAAAAGGTTAGGTCGTTCTTCCATATTTCCATCTTTCTTTCACTAAGCTCACTAAATGTCGTTCTTACATTTTTTATTTCTGTCCTAATTTACATTTTCTATGCAATTTACTTGCAAAAGGTGTACCTAATAAATCAATATGTAACCTTTTGAATAAAGTAAACAATGTAATTTAATTACATAAGTTATCCTTATGTGTGTTACGAGTCCGAGGTGTAAGCCAAGCCACATGTTGTGACCGTTGGAAGGAAATGAAGACGCTTTGATCTTTTTCAGAGACCCATTTTTTTTTTTTTGTCGTTTGACATCCTTTGTGGGTTTCGCATAACAAAACCCTCACCGTCAAGTTTATGCATTAACCAAAAATAATAATAATATAAGTAACTTTCTCTAGCCCGGGAAGCAATCCCGGGTGATATCTTAATCCTTTTCTTAATCGGTTAGTCTCCTTTTGGTTTTGATATATGTTTCGTTTTTTTTTATGTTTGATCGTTCTTTGTTGCTTGCTTGAGGGGATTTTGATCAGTTTTGTTTAGCATATGATTCTTCCTATCGTTCTTAGTGTGGTTTTTTGTTATAGATCTGAAAGCATTCTTAGCAATTTAAGGTATGGTACTACAATTTCTTTCACAAAATAATTCCAGTTGCTTGCTATGTTAACCTTCTTAAGTATTTTGTAAGCTCGTACATTGTGGGAAGAAAGTCATTGAGCTTCCGCAGATGAAGTCGCTTATGATTAAACATGGGCATCAGACTTTAATCCTCAAGCAAACACCGCTACTAATAAAGTTGATGTCATGGTAGGAAATACATGGGAGGAAAGTCATTGTGCTGCCACAGATGAAGTCAAATGTGATCAAACTTGGACATCAGACGTAAATCTTGAAGCAAACACAGCGGTAAATACAGACGTAAATCTTGAAGCAAACACGGCGGTAAATACATCAGAGGAAAGTCATTGGGTTTCCACTGATGAAGCCGAATATGATCATACTTGGGAATCAGATCTAAATCATGAAGCAAACACCGCTACAAATAAAGCTGATGTTATGCATTTATGAATGACAGTATTTACATAAGTTGTTATTGTTAACATATATGAAGACATTTTTTAATTTATTATTTTATTAACAATTAATCAATGCCGTGTAAAGGTTTAATGAAATAATATGTTACATTTTAATAAAAATACATGTTTATTAACTAATAAAAATAAACAACCCGTGAAGCAGTCCCGAGTGATAACCTAGTTGAGAATAAAAGATATATAAACAAACAAAATTAATTAAACCACACCATTTAAAAAAGGTTCATTTGAGTCAAGTAATCGGTGATTTAAATTCTTACTAAGTCACTAGTAATGTAATTGAGAATAAAAGATATATAAACAAACAAAATTAATTAAACCACACCATTTAGAAAAGGTTCATTTATTTGAGTCAAGTAATCCATAATTTTAGTTCTTACCAAGTCACTAGTAATTACTTATACTCACAAAGAAACTTTAAATGGGTAGACATGAAACACGACACGATTTTAAACAGGTTCAACGTGACACGAGTAAATATATGGGTCTAGTTAGAATTTGAACTCGTCAACCCAACAACCCGCCAACCCAACACGAACACGATTGACAATCCTACTTGATACCATGCTATAAATCCATTGGTATGATGGTATCAATTATAGAGAACCACACAATCCCAATTCTGCCATAAAAGTGTTGCTCCCTTAAAAGACTTAACTCCCATAGTCTAAAACAATCCCGACACAAGCGTCAAAATATATACCGGCTATCAAATGAAAATAGGATTATCTTAGGTGTTGTTTGTTTTTGCAGACAAAAACTGTCTGCAGTCTGATTTCAGCTGATTTTATGTCTGTAACTGAAGATGTGGTCTGAAGGTCTGCAAGCTAAAAATATAATACTGTTTGTTTTATAAACTGGATATCGTCGTCTGTATAACATAAAAAAAAAAAAAACCATAATACAGTCAAGCTACATACAAAACCCCCATTTCAGCAAATCAACAAACAAGTGTGCATTTTCATTTTACAATCGAACAAGCAGTCGGCCCTAGATATTAGCTAATTATCACTAATACAGTCAATAATTACATACACTCAAAACCTCAAATATGTAAGAAACATAAAGGTGCCTACATGCTGATCGACCCCTGCCTACGTTGCCACGAGAACTACCACCATAACTGCTGCCGACGAGAACCACCGCCCTTAGCCGTCTTTGATGTCGTAATTTCCGACGGCTACAGCCGTCGTCGGCCACCACCGGCATCAGCCTCGTCATCAACATCAACAGTAGCAGTAGCAGTAACATTCATCATCGTCGCCATCTCTCTCTAAAAATCTTCGGGCTTTTTGCTGCCATGTGCCGTTGTGTACCATCGCTGGGAAAACGAGCGGGTGGAGAGGGGTGTGGGTGCTAGCAGAAGAATAAGGGGGGTTTGGGGGTGCTTATCGGACCAAAGGGAGAGGCGCCAGGATCCATCTCAGGTTGCCGGAGGTCAGACAAGAGGAGGGGATGGGTGTGCGAGGAAGATGGGTGTGCAATTGATAAACAAGGAGAGGAAGGAGAGGATGTGAGGTGGTGGTGCTGGGTTTTAAAGAGGGAGAGAGAGAGAGGAGGAAGATTGGTTTTGAAGATATGATTGTTTGTGAAGATGTTAGATATAGGCTTTTTTTAAGCTAATAAAAGCACTTTTCAGATCTTCTTTAAAAAAAAAAACAAACAGTCTTCAAGGTCCTGTGTCTGCCCGCCTGAAGACATAGGCGCCTTGCAGATGTTTTAAGCAAAAACAAACAGCACCTTAGTAAAGATAAAGGTTCCTTTACAACAAATGAAAATCCTAAAAAGGGTAAGAAGACATAGGTTTGATGATTTCTTATATTATTAGGATTGATGAAACGCTTCTTCCATATGGTGATTCCAAAGCATCTAGTGAATTTTCAAATCTTCAATTGTCTATTTTGATGCAATAATACCCGGGAGCGTGTTGCCTTCACCCACATAAGCATACTTGAGATGCTTGGGTAACACCTTCAACTCCACCGTTGGAGGCTCTACCAAGGAAGGCTTTAATTTTGTGTCTATTTTGTCTGGTAGACTCCCCACTTGGTGAGTCCACGGGGACCTTCCTTCCCTCACTGCCATAATCTCCAACTTCTTTTCCTCCTCATCTATGCTTCGATTTGTCTCCGTTTGCAACCTGTCGAACATAAAACATTCCCCTATTGTGTTTTTCTCATCAACACCCGTGTCGCATAGAGATATACACTCGTCAACACTGTCCGCCATGCAGCATACATCGTTGACTAGAGGATTCGTCAATCCTGAAAAAACGTTTAACCGCAACCGACGGTTACCGAAAGTCATGTCGACCATGCCCGATTTGCAATTGATTTGGACATTTGATGTTGCCAAAAATGGTCGACCAAGGATAACTGTTGGTTGCTTGGTTCGGTCTAGATAGACATAATCAAGTACGAGAAAGTCCACTGGATAATAAAAGTCCTCAACCTTGACAATTACATCCGTGACTATCCCACGGGGTCGTTTGCGTGTCAAGTCGGCCAACTCCACGATGGATTTTGTCGCTTGAAGTGGACCGAATTCGTATTGGTCATACAAGCTACCCGGTAAGATACTCATGCCAGCACCAGAATCTAAAAGTGCCCGGATCATTTTGAATTCACCCACTTGTATTGAAATAATGGGATTCCCCGGATCTTGTAGCTTTGGTGGAAGTGCACCCGAAAGAATCGAACTCACATTTTCAGTCAATCCTGAATAGTGATGATCCGAATAATCCTCAACAATATCAAACTTTTTGAAGTTTCGATACTTCCTAAGTACGTTAGCAGGCTCGGCATGAACCTTCCTTGCACCCCTTTGTACCCGTAGACCCGAACCTGCCAATATTTTTAAACCATTAGCAGGCTCGTCATGAACCTTCATTGCAATCCTTTGTACCCGCAGACCTGAACCTGCTGATGTTTTTGAACCGTTGACCTTAATTTTGTTTTTCATCTTGATAGAATCAACAAAATGTGGAATGACAACTTCTACTCCAGTAGGAAGATCTATGTTATCAAAACGAGATTGCAAAACTGCATAGTCATCCTCGGATTCAGACTCGTCGGAAGATAAATTTATATAATCTTTTCTGTCCGCCATGTAGCATTCATCGTTGACTAAAGGATTCGTCGATCCCGAAAATACGTTTAACCGCAACCGACGGTTACCGAAAGTCATGTTGACCGTGCCCGATTTGCAATTGATTTGGGCATTTGATGTTGCCAAAAATGGTCGACCAAGGATAACCCTTGGTTGCTTGGTTCGGTCTAGAGAGACATAATCAAGTACGAGAAAGTCCACCGGATAATAAAAGTCCTCGACCTTGACAATTACATCCGTGACTATCCCACGGATTGGTTTGCGTGTCAAGTAGGCCAACACCACGGCGGAGTTTGACGCTTGAAGGGGACCAAATTCGTATTGGTCATACAAACTACCCGGTAAGATACTCACGCAAGCACCAAGATCTAAAAGTGCCCGGGTCATTTTGAATTCACCCACTTGTATTGAAATAAAGGGATTCCCAGGATCTTGTAGCTTTGGTGGAAGTGCACCCGAAAGAATCGAACTCACATTTTCAGTCAATCCTGAATAGTGATGATCCAAATAATCCTCAACAATATCAAACTTTTTGAAGTTTCGATACTTCCTAAGTACGTTAGCAGGCTCGGCATGAACCTTCCTTGCACCCCTTTGTACCCGTAGACCCGAACCTGCCGATATTTTTAAACCATTAGCAGGCTCGGCATGAACCTTCATTGCACTCCTTTGTACCTGCAGACCTGAACCTGCTGATGTTTTTGAACCGTTGACCTTAATTTTGTTTTTCATCATGATAGAATCAGCAAAATGTGGAATGGCAGCTTCTACTCCAGTAGGAAGATCTATGTTATCAAAACGAGATTGCAAAACTGCATAGTCATCCTCGGATTCAGACTCGTCGGAAGATAAATTTAAATAATCTTTTCCGTAACAGGAATCATCATCTGAATCTATATCTATTGCACCACCAAATGTTGATGACATAACAACGCCCTAAGAAAACGAAAACACAATGAGTTACTAATTCAAAAACCGTCATGATGGATTTAACAGTGCTATAGATCTAAAAAGCAGCAACGGAAAATCAAGATTTATACCTTTCCCTTCTTATCTGACTTGACCTCTTCTGAACACCGAACCGCGTCTGCGGTTCCTAAAGATGTCGTTACCAAAGCATCCTAGGAATACAAAATTTCGTGTAAAAATATCGTTAAATTCAAAAATGATACAGCGACAGCCATACCAAGTAAATCCCACAAGTAGCAAAGCTACTGCTACATGGAAAAATAAAGCTACCAATAACAGATGAGCAGATCGTTAAATTCAAAAATGATACAGCGACAACCATACCAAGTAAATCCCACAAGTAGCAAAGCTACTGCTACATGGAAAAATAAAGCTACCAATAACAGATGAGCGGTGACACAGAAACATAGTAAAAATAAAAACTTATACAACATAATAAACAACATATAGACAAAAGTAAAAAAAAAACAATCACATGCAAAGTCCACCTAAAACGTAGGAACATCTAAGCCACTAAGACAAAGCTAAGACACATCTGCAACCTCTCCTAAAAGTCGTCTCCACAACCTCCTATCCTGGACCATGTCCTTAGCGAGGTTCAACTCTAGCAAATCCTGCCTAAAATCAAGAATGATCTAAAGCAGAAATACTGAAATAAAAGAGATGGAAGCACAAAACAAAGGGTGTATATTTTAAGTGCAATCACATATCATTCAAACCTAAACCTTAAAGGAAGCTTAAAGATACTTAATTTTCAACAATTAGTTAGTTAACTTGTGAAAACTCTATTGAAATATTTGGTAGGTGAAATTGGTTTCCCAAGTACTCTTTGAATGATTTTTTTTTTACTGAACATATTTCATTTATCAAGTGAATCAAGTCTACATCAAGACACTTATCAAATCATTTCTTACTTAGTACTAAATTATATCAAAACCTTAAAAAAACAAACAAAATTATCATGATCATACCACTTAAACAAGTTAATAAGCTAGGCCTGTCAATGGATGGATATGGATTGGATCATGATCTGATCCATTAATGATCCAACTTAAATGGATCATGATCCGATCCATGATCCAACATAATGGATCGTGATCCGATTCATATCCAAATAATTTTAAATGGATGGATAACTATCCGGATCGATCCATATAAAAAATATAACAAAGAACCTTTAAAAAATAAAAAATAAAAATAAAAAAATTTAAAAAATAAAAAAATTCTAAAAATAAAAAAAAATCTAAAAAAGTAAAAAAAAATCTAAAAAAATCTAAAAAATAAAAAAAATCTAAAAAATCAAAAAACCTAAAGAAATAAAAAATCTAAGAAATTCTAAAAAAATCAAATATACACCAGACCATTTAGTTTGCTGCCATCTGCAGTTGAGGCTCCAGGTAATTTGCAAGTGTTCTCCCTGTTTAACTAAACTGAACAAGATTACATGTTTGACTTTGACTCCTTGAAAATGAACTTTGTTGGGATGCAGAATGATGCAAGCTTTAGTTGATAGACTTGTACCATTACTACTGCAACAGTTGATACAAGATTATGAAAAATGGGTCACACAGAATCCTCTCATCCCACAAAATTCTTGATTAAGTCACATTACTACTGTTTAGAAAATTAACAGCTTTAGATGATATGTGACTAGATAATGTGAATTCTGAGAAACATTTAGTTATTGAAATTTAGTAAAGAAATGTAGTTAACAGGCTTGATGATGTGATACTAATTGCAAGTGCCACAAACAAGACTGTTAACGGAATAATATTGGTGAACTTACTAATCATTCACATACTGGCATTGTGTGAAAGGCTAATCAGTCTAATCAAAATGATGCAATCTACTGATGCAGAAATCCTAAACATCTTGAAATTCATAACACAATGAGTTCTTTAGTTAACGCGAGCTAGATAAAAATACAAGCTTGATGAACTTATTATATGAAGTGAACCAAACCAAGAGTAGCAGGGGTGTCGTAGAAGATGATTGAAACCTGGACAACAGTGGCTCGAACCGTTGAGCTAGGATCAGAGGAATCCATGTCGACTTCGGTGAACACAGCACCGTCGGTTTCGGTGGTTGGAACTAATGCCATTGGTTTTCTTCCAGTCTTACGCGTCTTTTAGCGCTAGTAATCACAAGCACCTGTATATATATTGCTACTTAATCATCATTACTTCTCCAAAACAGCTCATGATGTTCCCTCTTTATAAAACTACATCAACATCTACAGCCAATTTAATCAAATCACAAATAAAAAGACTTACACTTTCTAACACAATTGGACTCTCGGTGAAAAGACGATTGCAGTGGACTGGAGGTCGACGGAGGTGGGACGGTTGCGGTGGACTGGAGGTCGACGGAGATGAAGTGGGAGATCGACGATTTGCTGCAGTGGACAATTGGGGTCTCCGACTCTTCGTGAAACCCTAGACGCGATTTTCAGAGCGTTTCATTTCTCCTTGTTTTAATTAGTGAGAGCGTTTCATTTATTTCTCCTTTTTTTTTAATTAGCAATGGATCGATTCGGATGGATATGGATCTATCAGGATAAATGGATTGATCCATTGGATTAACTGATAGATTGGTGGATATTTTTTATGATCCAATAAGTGATTTAAATGGATCGGACTGGACAATCCATTGACAGGCCTACATGCATGTTCTCATGCATGAGTTACGCTTATCTCCATGATCCATCTAGCTCTCATACATTACGGTATGATAATATTGGAGCTACTTACTCATCAGTCAATCTCTCATACATTACGGTCTTGGCCCAGATGCGCTATATCCAATATATTTATAATACATATTACCCTATATACTTAAAGCACAAAGTCGGTGGCCTCGCCACCGACCAAACACATTTTAGTCCTCCACGTTGTACCACACTCCATGAACTTTTGACCAATTACAATAGTGTCATTTCTTACGAAATTACAATAATGCCCTTAGTTGGGATCAGCTGGCTAACGAACGGAAATGAGGATCTTACCGCCTTCTATCATGTTGTTGGTCCTACAAGAATCCACTACACCTGCCATTGCCAACCACACTCGAAACCATTGAATCAGTGCCATAGCTCCACCATCACCACTAGCACAAACCCTAAAACGACGGGATTGTAATTAAACCTCGGAAAGAACAAATTAGTGTAGCCGGAAAGCGAAAAAGAGGTCGGAACCTTACCTTGAAACCCTTGCTGCTACAGATCGGGTCGATAAAACCACATGCAATGGTAGCTCGGGACTGTGGCGACCTTAAATAGTCGGAAATAGCATGCCCGGTCGCCGATTTAAACCCGGATGTTGTTATCGTCGTCATCGGACCTTCGAACAACCACATTCGCCGCCGTTTAGACTTTAGAGGATGCTTTAGGTCTCTAGAGGCCACGATTGTAAACACCAAACCGAAGAGAGCCGTCTTCGTCGTCTGCAAACAATGGCTTCGCAGTGGCTAGCGATGGCGGTGTTGTGGTTGTGGCTGTATAGAGAGCGAGAGAGAGTTAAAAGTAGTTAAAAGACTTTACTCCTGATGGTGTTGACCGTGTGTTGTCGTGTTTGTATACAGAGAGAGTTAGAAAGTTTTAAATTTTGATGCTTTGTCACTGAAAAACCGAAGTAAAAGAATGTACCGTCCTTTTTTTTTTGTTAGCCTTTGATTAATAGATTCATATTTTTTAAATTAACTAATTTAATTAGTTGGAATATTTCAATTTCAATTTCTTATATTTCTAGGAAATAATGTAGTAACTTAAATTAATATTCTACTTATATTAAAACATATAAAAAAACAGAAGTTTGGAATGCTAGCTTTGGTTAACTTTTTTTGGTATTCGATTTTTAAAATTGCGACGTATATGTTTGATATTTAAAAACAAAACCACCACAAATTTGTGCATCCTCCTTGCGTATATCCTGGAGAAGTATAATGTTTTATAATATTTTAAATATGCCATTACAATGTGATTATTTTTATTTACGTCTTGGTTCACATGATTATTTTTACGTACGTGTTAATATAGATTCATATTTCGACGTAAAGGGCCAAGGATAATACTTTTACATGCTTATTTTTATGTAAGTTTTCAATTAGTCTACGTTTTGACATTTTAATGTACGAATTGATATAAAATTCACGTTTCTACGTAAGTGATATAAAATCACATTTCAACATATTCGAAACATGTCAAATACAATATGTTTTCATACTTGTTTTTGCGTATGTTGTTGGTCTACGTTTTGACGTAAAGTGTGTTCGGAAACGAATCAGGTCAATCATAATACATTTTCATTCAATGGTATAAATACGAGTTATAGTACGTTTTGACGCTGCTAAGTCTTGATGCAAAGGTAAGGGTTGTGTAGTGGTTAGGTGAAACTTTCACTAAACGAACTGACCTGGGTTGCATTACGTTTCTTTTGTAACCGCAATGTTTGAGATCGGATACAACGAAACACGCATTTTCATTTGGTTAACGCATCTCATAACATGGCACCAGTTGTAAACAATTAAGGCGTCGCCGCCGCAACGCGCGGCCTACGGCAAAATTCTAGCTATAACTTAAAAGACAAAGTCGGTGGAAACCCCACCGGCTTTGCCTCCCACTTCCCCATACTTTTACGATGTTGCAATTTTAGCCCCTTAATTTTTGTACCTTCAAAGTTTCATAAAATGAAAAATTTAGTCCCTAATCTACTACTCTATTTTACAAATAGTTTGCTTTTGACACCCCAACTTTGCCGTAGTTTCCTTTTCAGCCCCAACTTTGTTATAGTTTCCTTCTTACCCCAAAACTTTATCAAATTTTATCTTTACTCTTTCTTAGCCCTTAAGTTTACGAAATGCAATTTTTAACCATTTAACTTTTTATGAACTTTGTAAATGCCACTTTGACCCCCTCGAGAGTTTTTGGCTTGACGATATAAATTCGAGTTAGTCGGGTCCCGTATAATACGTTATGATTGTACGATATAAATTTGATTTACGTCACGTTTTAATCCAATCACAATGCAACTATAGGATACATTGAGTTCAATTGAATACGTCAAAACGTGTGTTTTCATATGGTTAAAACATCACATAACGCTCGGACTAATCCGTTCGATATTTGTGAAGTACCCGCGCCGCAACGCGCGCGGGTCTTTTTACTAGTATACACACAATACGAAAATCACTACAAATTCTTTTTTATTTTACAACTTCCTAGCCATTATTACAAAGATCCGGATTAACTCTTAGGCAGCCAGAGTAATAAGTAACACTTGCTGAAAAAAAGTCGTATAATAGCGCCATTAGATCTCTATCACATAATAAAATCAAATCATACCACACGATATTGTTGAATAAAACAAGAGAAATGCATTCATGCAGTTCATAATCATCAGGATAGTATTTCAGGGTTCATAATCGAGGGTTGTTAATAGAAGCGATCTTTAAGCACTGACAATGAGGCAGCTTGCACGTTCTGTTGCTCTCTTAATACTTCTCAAGGGTGAGAAAAAGAACCGAATAACTGAACCATAACTTAAAAAAACAAAAAAAATAAAAAGAACCAAACCACAAGAAACCAATGGTTAGGTTACTGGTTATGTTTTTCTTATAACCGAGTTCTGTGGTTATATGTTTATACAAACAGAACCAACTTCCTCATAACCGAACTGAACCAACTGATGCTCACCCCTAATGGTTATGTTTAAAATGATTCATCTTAGTCATTGTGCTTTTGACGCATCTTGCAGGACAGACAAAAGTATGTTGTCCATCCAATGCACCGCGCGCACACCTATTCCAAAACGAAAATGAAAGGAATATGAGGCTCTACATTTAACGAAAAGATAAACAAGTAAAATAACACCTAACCACAAAAGAAAAAAAGAATATGATATTTATCTGCAAAAGGGTGCATTTTAGAAAGTAGGATATATTCTCAGGAAGTACCATACAACTTGGATGGTCTAGCATGAAAATGCAACCAATATGCAGATTCTTGACAACCATTATAAATACCAGACTCTGCATAAACTTTAAAAAAATACAGCGAATCTAAATCATCTTCATAGTTTCGTTAGTCTAGAGTTCCCCTATTGCCACTTCATATTATAAATTTAACTATGTCTTCATGTACCAACTGTGACTGCTTTGACAAGGCCAACTGCACGTAAGTAACACGCTCGTGTTTATATGTTATCATTCTAAGTAGACTGTCATGTTCGACCCATTTACTTATGAATGGGTCGATATGAGTTATGTTCAATAGATAAAATATATTTGAAGAAAACATGGTAAAAGTAGCCCAATGTTTTTGTACAATATTTTCCTAATTGTTGTATTCAAATTTCAAACTATAGATTATTAACTTATTATTAAAAAATATTAACTTGAATCCAGTTAATTTAAAACAAAATGCAATCTTTTATCAGAAAGTGTTTCAGGTCAGCCTGACCCGTTTTAACTCATACTAAAGAATTTTACCTTTTTTGACCCGTTAACCAACCTGCCCCGGCCCAATCATTTTGCCATCTCTAATTCTAAATTTAGACATATTTCTTACCAAGCCACACATGAATTGCAGCAAGAAAGGATTCAGATATGATGTCACCATAGTCGATACTGAGAACAGGTAATTTCACTAACTAGTATGACTTCAGTTATAAAGAAAACTTTTATGTATTTTGATTATTTATGTGCAGCACTGAGGAGACTACCGTGATGGAGGTTCCTGCAGCTGAAAATGATGGCAACTGCAAGTGTGGTGCTAACTGCAGCTGCACCAACTGCACATGTGGTCACTAGAATATGATGATGTAACTGGAACTCATTGGTGTCCAGTATGCAATAGCTAATGTTAGTCTATGGTTCAATAAAACTGTCACACATATGCAGCTACAGTCCATAATTATATAAATATACTTACTGTTGTAACCTAGTTTGATCTTTTTGTTTTATGCACGAGTTTATGACAAAAAAAAAAACCTCACGAGAACTACTGGTAACATAAACACATATACACACTCATACACAAACAAACGTACCTAGCAATATCTAATGACACATATACACATCCATAAAACAGTCGAATATAATTGCAGACAATTACAATGTTCTCTTGAGTTCACATCTAGAGGGTATCCAATGTTTACACGTGTTATGATCGTATTCTGTACGGACTGCAAGTCTTTGAGATTTACCCAAAATCACACACAAACAAGCCAGTCTACAATGTATCAAAGTACCACATATAGATCACAAATCAAGAATTCTTTCGTTATTATTGAAATTCCATCATTAGCGTATAACAACAAAGACGTATCAAAACGAGGATTGACCTCACTAACTTAAAAAATGTAATCAATAAAGTTTCATTTATTATGAACTATCAAAAGGCATAAGTCTATAGTTCAGGAAATAAAATTCCTAAACAGTCTCATCCTAACCGGCTGTTAGTAATCAAACATTGAAACCCTCAGAGCGTAGACATAACCGATGGGCTTCAATCCACTTTTCGCAAGCAGATTCACCATGCTCTACAACGCATTCATCCCTTAGCTTCTTAGTGTCAGGGCAGGCACAGCATATCTTCTTCTTTGGCTTTGTTTCAGACTCGGCCACAACGTCTTTTTGCGCTTTGGTTAATCTTAAAGCAGATGGGAAATCCTGTGTTGTCTGTAACCCACTCATGATTACAACTTCCTGAATCATAAAAATATCCAAACTTTTAATAAATATTAAAAATTATAGGAAAAAAAATATATATTTCCCCTTTTTTTTATTTGAAATTACAAGGTTAGTCACAAGTTCCTCAACAAAACAATAATAATAACAATAAAAGGATGCTGATATGATAATTACTCCTTATACAAACCCAATTGGACAATCATCGATTCTTTAATCGTAATCAACAAGATTATGCGTACCTTTGTTGAAGCAGGCTGGAGAAATGGAGAGCAAAGATGCGATTTGAGACCCAAATGACGTGCTGCGTTTGAACGCCGCAAAAGAAGAAACCTTGTACTGGATCTTGTGCGACCTGGGCCGTTACACGTTCGTTGTATAATGAAAAAGTATGCGTACTGTACGAAGGTTCCTTTTTAATTTGTATACATTAAAATTTATTAAAAATATTACTATGTAACTTCTTTTTTGGAACGAATACTTTTTTGTATTAGGCTACCGTACTCCTTAGATTGGAGAGTCTCGTTGCCTTACTCCGGCCAGACTATGTTGTCTTAACCGGACTCACGCTGGCTTGAGAATTTGGCTTGGGCGTTCCCTCGGGAAACCATACCGCCGGCTGCCACTTGACAGTCGTTGTGCCATCACAAGAGCAGAACTCTCTGACGTAACACACGGTAGGACGAAAACCTGGGTGGGCTCAGGATAGAACCTGACACCTCTGCAAGGAGGCTAGGCTCTATTTATCATTGCCTTATCCATTAAAGTGATACAAGTGAGAATTGAACTTGAGTCTCCATTGGAGAACCCAAGTGACCCTATGTATTTAATGAATATAATATTAGTTAGTAATAAAAATGTTAGGCTTTTAAAAAATCTAGGGTAAATTACTTTTTAAGTCTCTGTGTTATACCGGTCATTGTTAGTATACAATTAATACGGTCTTATTCACTTATGTAATAAGATTATGCTAGTACACACTTTGGTTTGATTTATAGTTGATGCATGCTAGTATGTTTATATAACTTAGTGTATAATTAACATATGGATTTGAGACACTTTTATACTTATTTTATGTAAACAAAACTTGTATATTCACCGACCTTTTTGTGTTGACGGATACTTTATATACATGTTGTAAGAAATATACGATAATGCGCAAGAAATCGAATTAGGGTGGAACCAGAAACGCACCCAAACTCTGCTTTATGTTTGTCACGCTATTCCCTACTTTTTGTAGTTTCCTTTTGAATCAATGTATTATTTGAAGTTGGGAAATAAATGAAATTTGAATTTTAATCTATTGTCGCAAATTTAGTGTTATGTTGTCTTTGAGAAATCTATTACGTCTCGTCTCGATGTTTTCGCCGTCGGTTGGGGTGTGACAACTGACCACCGGAAGAGGAAACGCCCTTCATACCAAGTTTAGATGAATAAGAGGATGGCTTTAGAATCTTCAGAAGCCCTCAGAGCGAAGACATCGATGCGCTTCAATCCACTTTTTGCAAGCAGATTCACCATGCTCTACAATGCACGCATCCCTCAACTTCTTAGTGTTAGGGAGGACACAACATATCTTCTTCTTTGGCTTTGTTTCAGACTCCACCACAATGATTGACCCTTCGTCTTTTTGCGCTTTGGTTAATCTTAAAGCAGATGGGAAATCTTGTGTCTGTAACCCGATCATGATTACAACTTCCTGAATAATAAAAATGTTTAAACATAAATTCTAACCTCCAAATTGAAAAACCGGAAATTTTAATTTGAAATTACAAGGTAAGACACAAGTTCCTCAACAAGATAATAATAATAATAATAACAAAAATTACAAAGATGCTGATAAATCTATCATTAAAAAGAAAGACCTTAAACCTATAAAAACCCAATTGGATACCAAACGAAGAATAAACATTCATTGGTGTAGAGAAATTAAACAATGCATACCTTTGTTGATGGAGGGGGCAGGAGAAATGGAGAGATAATGGAGAGCAAAGAGAGAGTTTAAAGTTTAAAGAAGCGACTTGATACTCAAATGACGTGTTGCGTTTAAACGCCGCACAAGAAAAACTTGTATTGAATCTTATGCGTTCTGGACCGTGGCACGCTGTATAATGAAACTAGGATTAAGCACCCCCGCGTTGCGGCGGGGGCATAAAATCGTGACTCGTTTATTATGACATCGATAACATTCCTAGAGTCTTGGGCTGAACTGGAATCCGGTTATTCATCGTGGCCATTTGTTTTTGCTCATTACACTTAACAGTCCCACAAAAGGTTGGATATATCAGCAACTACTGGCACTTGCATTTCAAGTTAAATCATCTGTACAAACAACTTAAATCCCAAAGTCTACATAAACCCCCACATTTGAGTCATTTAAATTATCAAAACAAAGGCAGCCTTTTCTTACATTAAAAGCTAACTTTTCAATAAACCTCAACTTTTGTAGAGCCTTTGTGTATTGAAAATTCTAATTGTTGTTAATGCATCATGTACATAACTCATAAGCCAGTAACAATGTATATGAAAGTCCATTTTATATGATTTGAAACTAATAACCACATAATAGAGAATCAACATTTTTTCAAAAAAAAAAAAACACAAGACAAAGAAATGGAACTCCAAGAGTCCAACATGTTTTTACTCTTAATCTCAGTGGTGGTCTTACCACCGTCAACCACCGCTTGATGATGCTCCCCCACCCACTGCAGGCGGTGTTCTACCGCCAAACACACATTGGAGGACATTGATACATCCGTACGAGCTGTGAAACAACTCGATAACCAGAAACATGTTTTGCCACCTTTTCCAACTACTAGGTGTTGTCCGCCACGATGGTGGCCACCTTACCATGATGGCATTCCACGTGGTACTATACATAACTGATAATGCTGAAGTTATGGATCATGTTTTAACACTTAAATAACTTGGTAAATAATATAAGAACATGTCTAGGCATGTTCAACCCGACAATTCTGAGTTTAGGCTCGGTTCGTAACCGAAAGTCGCAAAAATAGACTTTTGCTTTGACTTTCAGTTCTGACCCGATTTAGCTTAGTTTAGTTATTCCTTAAGGTTCCTTTAGGACCATATTACATGTTAGTATAACCCTCTGAGATTATACTATATGGTTCCTTTGAAATCTGAATCATTTGCATGTTTCCGTTAAATGCTTAAAAGTTGACCATTATGCCCTTTTGATATAAAAACGAGATTTTTGAAAATGTGAGAGAACAAAAACCTTTATTACTGATTTATAAGCATGTCCTAAAAATTTGACATCAGTTCATGGTCTAAAATAGAAGTTATGCGCGATATCGTGAAAATGAAAGCTTTTTATTAATTAAATGACATTTTTAGTATAAATAATATTTAAACCCAAATTTTGGTACCAAACTTTTTACCCACTGATATAATATAATAATTATGGATTTTTGGAAATTTTTGTCAAATTTTATACTGATTATATTATAGAGTTCTAGTGTAAATTCGATATTGACAAAATTGCCCTTTTCTTTGATAAAATGAGTTTTACATAACATTTTGATACCAAACCTTTTCCTACTGATTTCATATATTAAATAAAATATTTTAAACAATTGAGACTGATCAAAATCACATATTTCCTTAAATAACCCGAAAATCGTCAAATACCGAATTTTACGCTTATTAAACGCATAGTATGGGTTAAAACTACATTTAAAACCTAAGACTTATTGCCTACTGATATTATAAGCAATTTTTTGTATTTTAACAGTAAGTAAAAGTTTTGAACTCAGATTTCCAAATTTGACCCTTATAGCATATGTGAAATGACCAAAATGCCCCTACGGTGCATAGTTTGGCCATAAATGATAAATTTCACATATATATAATATCTTACTGATATAACTTGTTAAAATAAATATTTTTACTGATTGTTTTAGACCAGAACCTCAGATTGCTATTTAACCTCTTTTTAAACTTTAAAATGACCAAAATACCCTTACGGGGCTTAAATTGATTTTAAATTCGTTTTGGGCATAATGGAAGGTATCCTACTGATATCATAACATATTTTAAGCATATTAACTTATAGAACCTGTACACGACTCATTTGGTTACCCGTTATGCATATTCGCGTTCGGTACGGTTTATGTAACTAGTTTGCATAAATTAACCGAAACGGGCCAAACCTTATCATTTTTACTTCAAAATCCAGAATGTGTTTAGTTTACCCATTTTATACAAGTATTTAAACTTGTCGGGTCTAAATCACATTCTAATCTGGTCTTCGCTTAATCTTGCGTTTTGAACCGTAAACCTTTCATCAAAACTAACAGGTCTAAGTTAAGACTTAAATAAGACCCGTTAGGAATCTAATAGGTTACTAAAAACCTTCGTTCCAGATTTAGGAGCCCAGTAAAAGATACTTGTGCTTGCTGATTGATTTACGGCTGAGAATAAAATTATATTTTAGCTCAGGTAAATACTTTTAACTTATTTTCCCTTATATGGGTTTGGGATACGGTAAATTATTACCGCTTGGTCGGGTATTGAATCTTTAATCGATTAGTGGTTAAATCATTGAGATAACCCGTTTTAATCTGTTTTGTTTGATGCAATGCCTTTGGGGGGGTTAATGACCGTGTCCTAGATATCCTCGGCTCATTCATTTGAAATTGCCACGACTTAAGCACGGGGTGTAAGCATACACCTGACAGTTGCATATGTAAAAGATATAACCACTCGTTGAGTATAACTCGCCGTGGGATTATATTAGTGCTGTGTCTATTAGTCTTAAACCCGGTACTTCTAATCCGTGCTACTGAATTGACGACAAATATATAAATCGGTATACTAGATTATTTTAAATAATTGTACCAAGTTATAAAAGATTTTGTGCCTTGTGCATCCAAACTAATTTTTTTAAATACTTTTCAAAAGAGTCAGTTAATTGTATTTACCAGTGTAAACAAATGTATTTTTCAAAAAGGTTAAGTGCAGGTACTACTCGTAATGGGTTGGCTACTTCAAGTATCAGATAAAGAGTCTTGCAAGCTTTAGATACTTAAAATCTGTTGAACAATATTTCTTTTTGTTTAGATCCGCCTGTGGATCCACTTACAATCCGTTGTGTAATATTTTATTATATTTTCAACTCGGTTTGTATAAATTACTTTTAGACTTCCACTGTGCATTAAACTGTGATTAATTGACTATGATGATATCAACTATGTCACGATACTCCCCGCCGGGCCCACCGGTAATACGTGGAAATATCGGGGTGTGACAGGTTGGTATCAGAGCCAACATTGAGTGAATGAAACACTAGCCTTTTGTGTTTAATCTCAATGACACGGTTTGCACATTCCTTGACTTCCGAGTCTAGTCAAATGACTTAGGACTAATCCTAATCTTATTGTTTTCTTTTTGTTGGTTTCTTTTGTTTGTTTTGGCAGGAACAAAGACAATGCCGCCACGTTTTAGAGGTAGAGGTGGAAGAGGCAAGGCACCAATAACTGATAGGAATGACCACGAGACCAGGCCATCATACCGGCGAACTCCTTCAACAACTTTTAGCTCTAGTCCCCAGGAGGATTGGAGAACTTATCTAGAGCCAGCGAGACGCTCAGTCTCTCTCAGTTCCTCCCCGTCTTATCATCACTCTTTTGGACCTCATCAAGATGAGGAACACAATGATTCGCACCATTCCTTCATACCGCTGCAGCGGTCGAGTTCACACCGGGCCTTCCAGGACCCGACCCCATACTTCCAGAGCCGGTTCAATTCAATGAACCAGATTCAAGAACCAGAGGGTCCAAACCCTTTGGGGCCAGCTGACCACTATCCTGAAATGCAGGACATAGAGATGGATAAAGACCCAGATCCTGAGATGCTACCAACTGGGACGCCGACGCATCCCATCGAGATATCCAGCGGATCATCATTTCATGGTTCGCCTTACAGGGGCCCAGACAGTTTTGCTGAAAGATGGGCCACATACCACTGGGAGTTCACTCCCCCTTTCAACCCACCTCCAAAACAGCAGCAGGATCCCTCAGAGGATTCGCGTTTTCAGGCGGTCACGCCACCGCCGCCGCCAGAGCAACAACTGCCTCCAGAACCACCGAGGCAAAGAAGATCAGGTGCATGGATGTCCGTGCATGGGGGATTTCACTTCAGCACCCCCCAACACTCCAGCGGCAGCCACTACCCGCCACTATATAAAGACCCGCAAATGGGTGGGTCTTCAAACCCAGTTTCTGAAGTCGACTCAGCTCCAGTCGCACCACCACCGCCCAGGGGTTATGAAAACCCAATCCCTTCCTACGCCGGTGCAGCGGCGTATAACCCGTTTGAGCATCAAGCATATTCGGGTTACAATTACTACAATGCCCCTGCCGTCGACCCGTGTCTCAAAGCGGCCAACTACAATGCTCTCCACCTTGAAGGGCCCTACGCAGCTTCATACCAAACTTGGTACCCAACCTATGGGTATCAATACCCACCACCTCCTCAACCTCCGCAGCAGCAGCCGCCGCAGCAGCAGCCGCCGCAGCCGCCACAGATCCAGCCACCGCAGCAGCAGGAAATCCTTCAACGGTTGCACGAGGTGGAGCAACAGGTACAGGAGGAGCGTAGGAGCCGCCGGGGTGTGCTTAAGGGTTTGGCAAACCTGATAAAGGGGAAGAAGAAGATGGATTATTGAAATTCCCTATTTATTTGATTTGTAATTTTTATTTTCAATTAAGTCCCTATGTGGACATTTTATTTATGTACCTGGTCCCTACGTGGACTCATCTTTTATTTTTGTCCTTGCGTGGACAAAGTTATTTCTTAAAAATCTCGTTTAGGGCAATTATGTACTTCCTTTAAATTTATGGATGTTTTAATTTAAATTTCATATGTCATTATATGTATGAATATATTATAAATCAAAATATCACTTCCATTTTAAATTTGATCTGCCAATAAAATATTAAAAGGAATTCTTGAAGGTATAACCTAGCCCATATGTCATTATTAGACATGGCCCTGATGGTAAAGCCTTTTTAAGATTCAAATCCTTGTTAACATCTGAAAACATGTTAGCACTCCTGGCAAATGTGATTCGATAAAATCACACTAGTCATCCTTGTATTGGATTTTTCCAATTTCTTATTCTCACCAAATTTAAAATATCCATTAGTGATAAAGTGCCTGCGGGCCATATTCATTGTCTAATAAGACAAAAGACAGTTGTAGTCTATGACTCCCTGTCAAGAAAAGGTGAAGAACTATGTTCAAATCTTAATGCCTCGATCTTATAAGATCATGGCTAAAAAATTAAAACTGTCCTTGTGACTAGGCCTTTTGTGCCACTCTAATATCTTTAATGATTTATAACTAGGAATGAATTATAAAGAAAATCCTAAATAAATTAACCAATATGGTTTAGAGTTACCATGGTTAATAAACCATCAAAAATGATGATTCCATAGTAACCTCTGAATAAAATATTGTCAATTGTTTTATGTAGCAATCAAGCTACATGGCTGAATCAGATGAGGTTAACAGTCACCCTAGGGAAACGAATGATACTACCAAAATTAATGTAGCCGGTGCAGATTTACAGGCAATGATAGATAATGCTGTCACCCGAGCTATGGACAGACAATTCAAAGAATCAAGTGGTACTCGTAGCAGGACCCTATCTGCACCTCATACAAAACCACCTTCCAAGTCACATGCATCACATAAGGACGATTCTCATCATTCGTCAAATCAGAGAAGCGTTCCATCCAAGTGAATTGTGCTCAATCAAGAGCCACGCGTTATGACCTGCTCTTATAAATACTTCGTCTCTTGTAAGCCAAGAGACTTCACAGGAGAGAAATGAGCCATTGATTGCATGACATGGCTAGATGAGATGGATACTGTGGTTGATATCAGTGGTTGTGCAGAACAAGATATTGTGAAGTTTGTATCACAATCATTTAAGGGTGAAGCCTTAGCTTGGTGGAGGTCCCTAATCCAAGCTACAGGGAAGATTCCGCTGTATAATTTGACTTGGGATCAGTTTGTTGCATTGATCAGGGAAAATTTATGTCCTCAGCATGAGGTGGAAAGGATTGAAACCGACTTCTTGACCTTGGTCATGAAGAAGTTAGACTGTCAGGCATACCTTACAAGTTTCAACACCATGTCCCGATTGGTTCCTTATTTGGTCACACCGGAACTGAAGCGCATAGCTCGTTTTATTGGAGGTCTAGCTCCAGAAATCAAGGAAAATATGAAAGCATCCAGACCTACCACCTTCAGGTAAGTGGTTGATATGTCTTTATCTCTTACCCTCGATGCGGTTAGGCAAAGGTCACTTAAGAATTCTGATGAAGGAAAGAGGAAACGTGAGGATGAGAACTCACGTCGTTCTGATAAGAAACGTAAAGGGAACTCTGAGCATAAGAAGAGTTCTGGATTCAAAAAGGATAACCAACAGTCAGGTGAGAAGCCCAAGTGCAAAGTCTGCAAGAAAAACCATTTTGGAAAATGCAGATTGGAGTCACAGTCGTAGTCGCAGCCTAGAATTTGTGGAATTTGCAAGTCTAAGGAACATATGACTCTAGATTGGAAGAAAATGAAGGAAGCAACTTGCTAAAATTGTAATGAGAAGGGGCATATCAAGACCAATTGCCCAAATTTGCAAAGAAGCCAGAAGAAGTTAAGAAGACTAATGCTCGGGTCTTTCAAATGAATGCTCAGGAGGCCATTCAGAATGACAATGTGATAACAGGTACCTTTCTTATCAATGATGTTTATGCTAGAGTATTGTTTGATTCAGGTGCAGACAAGTCTTTTGTAGACAATAAATTTTTTAAATTGTTAAATCTGCCTGTTAAAACTCTAAGCATAAGATATGAAGTAAAATTGACCGATGGTACTATAGAGACTGCCTCAACAATTCTAGATGGATGTTTTATATTCATTAGGAATCACTCTTTTCCGCTACCCTTGCTTCCATTGAAATTGGCAGGATTCGACATAGTGATAGGCATGGATTGGTTATCTCATAACCAAGCCCAAATTGTATGTGATAAGAAGCAAGTGGTTATCAAGACTCCTTATGGTGAGCCATTAACAATTCAAGGAGATACGCAGTACGGGTTACCTAAACAAGTGTCTATGCTTAAGGCATCAAGATGTTTGTTAGGACCGGTTTTGACTCCGTAACGATTGCGTGAGACACGTTCGACGTGCGGAATCCGTGAACGTGCGTGACCAAACTCACGAGACGTACTCAATCTGTGATTCTATAAAACGTATGAAAGATACAAGCACCTCGAATCACCTTTTGCCTTTCTCTCTCTACTTTCTCTCTCTAGCTCTAATCTCCTCAAATGTAGCAAATGGCAAAAGTCTTAAATCCTAACCCTAAGGGTTCTATTTATAGGCAAAGGATATAAGGAGGTTCTCCTTATTTACAGTTATGCCACCTTGTCTTTTTCTATCTAATATTACAATATAAGCACTAGAATTAAACTGATCTGCTACGATTTGAGATGACGGAGGCGATAGACATAAATGCACTAACAAACTCCCCCTTGGATATTGCCGCAGTCAATCTCAATCATTAGCTCGAACAGAATCCCCGTGGATCTGTCTTCAGCTTCAGCTCCCCCTTTTGGTAAACTCTTCAGGCTCCCCCTTTCGTCAAGCTTCCGTGCTTTGGGATCGACACCTGGCTTTTCGGTTACAAGCTCTTCTGGGAAAGAAACCTGGCTCCTTGCACGCTTCCCCTTGCGTTGAGCTCGTCTTCAGACTCCCCCTTAGACTCGGCTATTGGGATCGTAGTCTGGAATCTGCAATCCTCAAACATTTATAAGTAAAACATTTTCAGTTGTCCAGGTATCGTAACCTGGCTCTATCAAACTTTCTAAATCAAGATCCTGGCTCTAAAGATATAATAATATGAATATATCCAGGATTACTTGATTCACTTCCTCTATCAACAATCTTCAAAGATTTGTCAGTATTAAGAGAACATGATTGGAAACTAGCTCTTATACAACTGATTTTAACAATATAAGCATCCAAATCCCTCACAGTTAATCATCCAAGTCCAAATTAATAACCTTGGAGATATCACAAACTGTTTTTGATTTTGATTTTTAATTCAAGTTTCAAATTAATGAACTTGTTTTATTTTCAGAAACACAATCAGCATACTTAGATTTTGAAACTCAGCATCTCAGACATCAGTTGTCGAAAATAAAGTAGAATCAAAAATCTTTTTTTTTATTTTCTGAAAATATAAAGCAATAAGGAAATATTTACAAACATATTTACACATAATATTTTTGTTTGAGTTTGCGTCAGAGGATCATATCAGATTTTGACAAGTCACAAGTACCATTGAGCTTAGTTACACATTAAGAATTAAACAATTCACTTAGATTGTCGATATACTGATCCACTTAAATTTTCACACAAACTTCAACTGATTCAGGATACGAATTAGGTGTCTTAAGAACTTAAACTCATTCATGTGTCCCACCTCTTGAATATACTCCCGTATCCAGATCCCAATATTCAGTCTTACAGGTGAGTATACCTAGATGATATCTGTAAGGGGAATAAATTTTAGTACGAAACCGTGAGAGCTCAGGTCAGAACTTCCGTTCAGCAGAGAGATGACGGTTCGACTTATGGTATGTCCCCTTTAGAGGATCTTTTTTACAACAGCAATGATTTACATATTTTTTCAATGTTTCATCATTTTTTATGCTGAGGGTAGGCTATATTTCAAGCAAGCGTAAAGTATTCTCTGGGGACTAGGCCATTGCTTCCGCAAAATCAGAAGTCCCGGGATAATACCCCAGATATCACTAAGCATAAAGACCTAGTATCTCAGAAAGAGGGGTCCTTCAAACGAGATTTTAGGGGTTACCTATATATCCAAGTAGTGTTCCCCACGAAATAAGCAAGTTTGAATTTAGGTTTATATCCCGAAAAGTTTACTAAATGTATAAAAACCTATCGGCATATCATCAGTGAGACTGTTTAACGCTATATAAACATTACATTTCTTTAGCATACTGTAACTGTCTACTGATGTACTATCATTTCCTCTTTTTACACAAAACTCAATTTTTGAATTTTATCATGTTTTTGGCTTTTTCAAATTTTCTAATGTTTTTGTATTTTCTAAAAATTTCTTACTCCCCCTAAAATTCAAAATCATTTAAAGAAAATTTGATAACCAATACTGATAGTTTTGTCTCGCCATCCATTTTCTGCTTCTCATGCACTGATTTGCAGAAAATATAACGTACCCCCATGATTTACAACACATTGATTTTTTACAGTTTGAAAACCGTTTTTCAATCTTGTGAATTAATCATGTTTGTTCAGCCGTGAGGGTTTCGGCGTATTCAATCAACACATATATTTTTTTTTTGAATATTTTTGACAAAATCAAAACATATTTTTGGTTTTTCAAAAATTTTCAATTTTTAGGGTTTTAAAAATATTGTTTATTTATGTACAGAAAACAAAAAAACTCCCTGTTCAAACAAACCAGGGTTCAGCAGCCTTCTCCTCGTGTGTCAGGCTGCTCCAACTTCCATTCTCATAATCTTTGGTTTTGTTGAGCACCTACACATTCAAAGTATTCAATTACTTGAACAATTTAGCCAAGGTCTGTTGGACCTTAGGCATTTCAACACAATATGCATTATTTAACTTCGAAAAATCTTTGTCATTCTAAACAAAGACTTTTTCATCTTTAACTTCAATTTTCTCATCTTTTACCGAAGTCACTTGTTTCTTAACACTCCATGTTTGACCTTTCGGAGTACCTCTTTTGTAAAAATGTGACTCTTTTTGAACATTTTGATTTTGAACAACATTTTTTGGTTTCCAAAACTGGTTTGGTTTTGTTGCATCAACAGTTGTTTTCCAACTTTGTGTTGTTTTAAGTCTGGGTGTCTCTGATTTCCAGGTTTGTTGTGAGTCAGCCTTTGACATTTTCGGCTTCCAAGTTTGCTTTGAATCAAACTTGGTTGACTTCTGATTCACAACATCAGACTTCTGTTTCTGAACATAAACAGACTTCTTTTTCATCTCAACATCAACAGGTTTCAGATTTGGACACTTGCGTGCAAGATGTCCTGTTTGATCACATTTGAAACATGTTCTCTTGGACACATCCTTGACCTGTTGTTGTTGTCTTTTCTTTTGAGCATAGAACTCTTCATTAGACTGTTGTCTAAATTTGAGTTTTTCCTCTTCTTCAAAACTTTTTCCTTGAACAAAATTCATCTTTGTCTGATAATTTGGACTTTCATTTCTTTTCCAACTTTGTTTCTTCTTATAACCCAACCCAGCCTTCATGTTTTTCTTTTTAAAACCCGGTTTGTTATAAGAAGTTTTGTGACCTTTTCCAGCAAACTTTGGAATATCAGATTACTCAATCTCAACCATTTTGAAAACTTTATCAACCTTTTCTGAAATCACATTTTGAATCGGGAATATAACATCTAAGAATAATTTGTCCGATCCAATCATGGTATAAACCAATCCTTTTGAATCTTCATTCAAATTTTTCTCGGAGTTTTTCAGATATCCATCATGAAAATTACCTTCATTTTCATCCTGTGATTCAGATTTACCTGTTTCAACTGACTCTTCTTTCAACACACTTTCAACGACCTTACCTACCACCTCTGAATCACTAGAATCATCATATTTGGAATAGGTTATGTCAATGTTTTCTGGCAATTGATCTACCATGTTGAAAGCTTTTTCGACCTTTTCATCATCATAAAATGCAAATCTTCCCGGTGATGGAACTTGATGAAACTCTGAGCCAATGCCTTTCTTGTTTTGCTCAGACTCACCATCTCCCGGTTTTATATTGAAAATACGTTCAAGCACATATGACGACACGTGATAACTCTTTAACTTGTTGTTATCCTGTTCTAACTCAGCAATCTATCGCTTTAGCTTAGCAACATCCTCAATATAGGAATTAACAGCACCTTGTTTTATTTCATACATTCGTTTAAGCTCTTTAGTTGTTTCAGATAAGTAATTCATTCTTGATTGAGCAAATTTCATTTCATCCTTCACTTTTTCATATGATTCTTTTGTAATGTGATATGCCAATTTTATAGAATCATATTCTTTCTTCATTTCTTGACAAACAATTTCTTTTTGATCACATTCTTCTGTCTTTTTCAAAACATTTTCTTTCAAAACTTCATTTTCTTTTTCTGCCTTTTTACATTTTTCCAAAAGTTTTTCCTCATTATCTTTCAAAACTTTTTCTTTTTCAAACATTTCTTTGTATTTATTTTTGAAAACATTTTCAATTTTTATGAATTGTTTGTCTTTTTCAGTACAAGCACTGCACGTTTCCAGGCATTTCTTGCACTGTTCAATGATTTTGATTTGAATTTCAGAGTCAGAATTTACCTCAGTGATTGGCACTTCGGTGTTTGCTGCAGTTTCTGTCTGCTTCTGATCAGCATCTTTCTGCTTTTCTTCAACACCAATTTCATCACCAACAAAATTCTCATTTTTCACTTCTTCTTTCTTCTCAGTTCCTTCAACTTGCTGTTCTTCAGTAACAGCTTCTTTCACAACCTCTTCATTCACTTCCACAGATACCTTCACATCTTCCTCATCAACTTTCTTTAATTCTTCAACCATACTCTCAACATTCTTCTCCATTCTCTCTTCATCTCTCTTCTTCAAACTCGATATCATTACTTCTCTTATGAGTTTTTCCAGCTTTTCCACATAATTTTTGTCTTTTACAGCATTTGAATAAAATTCACCAACCCGAGGAATTACTAGAAGAACATCATCAAAAACTATGTCCTTCTTGGAAACAACAGGTTCACCATATCTGTTAACATAACACTCTCGTTTCTTATCCCATCTTTTGTATCTAACAGCTTCATCATATTCTCTTTACTTATCATTTATTCTATTCGCAGCCATTCTTCTTTCTCTGTCTGTTTTCTCACTCAAATCTCTTCTCTGGTTTTCTCTTTGATTTCAGCCATGATTTTATTTCCTCGATATTCACACCTCGTAAATCACAACACAAGAAACAATCAAATAACAATGATTATTTACAACAAGAATATCAAACAACTGAAACGGACGAGTATCCGATCGAGTGAGTCAACACAAGTCAACAGTGAAAATAATCAGTGCTGTTCGATCGGTTGGGAAAGCTGGTCGATCGGACAGGGGTGCTGTTCGATCGGCTGGCGTTTTGTTTTGAATGGAGTGGCCTTGAAACGGTTGGTGACCCGAACGGTTTGCTGTCCGATTGAATGCACTAGACGACAAAAATGCTGTCCGATCGGCTGACACTACTCGACAAAATATGCTGTCCGATCGGTTAGCTCAAGTGACTTGGAATCAGTTGACAACCCGTATGACCCCTGTTCGATCGATCAGCACTACACGACAAAACAATATGCTGTTCGATCGGCTTGCACGTTGATGTTGTTCGATCGGCTAGCTTGTTCAAATGATGGCACAAAACGACAAAATACTTGACCGATCGACTGGCACGTTGACTTCTTTGACCTGAATCACATGTAAAACAATCAAACTACAAAATGACAGTTAGCACATGCCTTTAACAATCACCGTCCTGACAAACTTTATTCATTTTCACATGCAAACTGATAACATCACATGCACTATATTAATTCAAATATATCCGACAAATATCAATATCTCATGCAAATTTATCACATCAATTCAGAATATGGCCGACAAAGTGTATTAACACAAATCTTGATTGGACCGTTCAATTAAAGCACATGCACATATATATGAATATTGGAAATGAATTCAGTATGTCACGTGATGTAGTTATAAATGGAGAGAATATTTGATGACACCTGTAACAAGTTTCACATGCTCACTACAAGACTGACAAGATAACAGTGTTTACCGATCGATCGATCAGGGATGCTAGCCGATCGGCTAGGTCAAATAAAGTCAACACTTTAAATGTATGGCAGTGGAACGGACAGGTGTTCGATCGGACAGCTGTTCGATCGATCAGCAGTCAACAAAGTCAAACAATTTTAATGAATAAGTGATGTAATGATACGGTGTGCTGACCGTTCGGCTGGGATGCTAGCCGATCCGCTGGCAAGTCAAACAAGTCAACTATTTTTTTAATGAAATGCAATGTAAAGTGTGACAGTGGAACAGATTGCTGTTTGATCGATCAGCAGTCAACAAAGTCAAACAACTTTAATGAAACGAGCTACTGTTCGATCGAACAGTACTTCGATCGAGTGACACCAGCAACAATGACAACAACAACAGTTAACATTTTATCAACTTTTTCGAACAGAAAATTCAAGATATCTCTCAAACGGCTTTGAATTAAGATCTGAAAATTTGTAGGCTTTTAGATCAAAGGTTTTCGCATAACATATCCAAAAATCAGCAATTTTGAATCGTAAAAAGTTGTTTAATTTGAAGATTTTCGGTCGAAAACGTGAAGAAACGTAAAGATGAAGAAATTGATCAAATCTGAGTGAAATTTGAATCTGATACTGATGATTTTCCGTGCAAAATCATGCGTTTGATCCGTGCAATCGAGCTCCTGCTCTGATACCACTTGTTAGGACCGGTTTTGACTCCGTAACGATTGCGTGAGACACGTTCGACGTGCGGAATCTGTGAACGTGCGTGACCAAACTCACGAGACATACTCAATCTGTGATTCTATAAAACATATGAAAGATACAAGCACCTCGAATCACCTTTTGCCTTTCTCTCTCTACTTTCTCTCTCTAGCTCTAATCTCCTCAAATGTAGCAAATGGCAAAAGTCTTAAATCCTAACCCTAAGGGTTCTATTTATAGGCAAAGGATATAAGGAGGTTCTCCTTATTTACAGTTATGCCACCTTGCCTTTTTCTATCTAATATTACAATATAAGCACTAGAATTAAACTGTTTCTGCTACGATTTGAGATGACGGAGGCGATAGACATAAATTCACTAACAATGTTTAAAGAAAGGTTGTGTCATTTACATGGCACAGGTAACCGTTGATGAGCCAAAGCCCAAGATTGAAGACATTCCCGTTATTTCTGAATATCCAGACGTTTTTCCTGAAGAACTACCTGGTTTACCCCCAGATAGGCAAGTGGAATTCAGAATCGATATCATTCTTGGAGCAGCACCAATTGCAAGAGCACCTTATCGATTGGCACCAACTGAGATGAAAGAATTGAGAACACAGTTGGATGATTTGTTGGAAAAGGGTTTTATTCGACCTAGCTCGTCCCCTTGGGGAGCTCCGATTCTGTTTGTAAAGAAAAAGGACAGCTCAATGCATTTATGCATTGATTATCGCGAGTTAAACAAGGTTACAATCAAGAACAGGTATCCATTACCCAAGATCGATGATCTATTCGACCAGTGAAGGTCAGAGACGAAGACGTGCACAAGACCGCATTCAGAACATGCTATGGTCACTATGAGTTCTTAGTGATGCCTTTCGGGCTCACTAATGCACCAGCAGCATTCATGGATCTCATGAATCGTGTTTGCAAACCGTATCTAGACAAGTTTATCATTGTCTTTATCGATGACATACTCATTTATTCAAAGAATCAATCCGATAATGAAAGACATCTCCGGTGTATCCTTAAACTTCTGCAGCAAGAGAAGCTCTATGCCAAGTTTTCTAAATGTGAGTTTTGGCTTCGTGAAGTCCAATTTCTTGGACATGTGGTAAGCGAGCGTGGTATCCAGGTGGATCCCGCTAAGATTGAAGCGATTATGAATTGGCAAGCGCCTAAGACCCCTACTGAAATTCGCAGCTTTTTGGGTCTACCAGGTTACTATAGACGTTTCATTGAAAACTTTTCAAGGATTGCCGCACCTTTAACATTGTTAACTCGCAAGAATGTCAAGTTTGACTGGGGTCCCAAGCAGCAAGAATCCTTTGATATTCTTAAGCAGAAATTAAGCAATGCTCCTGTGTTGACATTGCCAGAAGGAATTGAAGAATTTGTGGTTTATTACGACGCATCGCACACAGGTATGGGATATATGCTTATGCAGAAAGGCAAAGTTATTGCATATGTTTCCCGTCAATTAAAGGTGCACGAGAAGAATTACACCACCCACGATTTGGAATTGGGTGCCGTTGTATTTGCAATGAAGCTATGGAGGCATCATCTTTATGGGACTAAGTGTGTGATCTATTCTGATCATAAGAGCCTTCAGCACCTGTTTAATCAGAAAGAACTTAACATGAGACAACGCCGTTGGATGGAAACTATGAATGATTATAATTGTGAAATCCGATATCTTCCAGGCAAAGCGAATGTAGTCGCTGATGCTTTAAGTAGGAAGGAAAGGGTTAAGCCCATTAGGATCAATGCCAAGAGCATTGAATTAAAGAACATCTTTAATGAAAGGTTGTTAACCGCTCAAAAGGAAGCTGTATTAGAAGCTAACTATCCGAATGAGAAGTTAGGAGTGACTGCCGATCAATTATCAGATGGAAAGGATGGAATCCTTAGGATGAATGGTTGAATCTGGGTTCCAGTCCATGGAGGGCAAAGAGATGTGATTCTCCAAGAAGCTCATAGTTCGAAATAATCAGTTCATCCTGGCAGTGATAAGATGTACCAGGATTTAAAGGCAAATTATTGGTGGATAGGTTTGAAGAAATCTATAGCCACTTATGTGGCCAAATGTCTGACGTGCGCGCAAGTTAAAGCAGAACATCAAAAGCCATCAGGTTTGCTACAACAGCTTGAACTTCCCACCTGGAAATGGGAAATGGTAACTATGGATTTTATTACTAAGTTACCAAGGACAAAGCATGAAAATGATACTATTTGGGTTATAGTTGTCACACCCCTTTCTATGGCGGAAGCACGAGGTGTGATCATGAAAGGTTCTCATTGCATACGAAGAGTAAACATGCTACATGCTCATAAAATAACATCAAATACCATGATTTGAAAACATAAGTTTAGCGTTTACATCGCTAGACAGCTTAAAACATTGTCTCAAAAGTTTACAACTTTATTTAAGGTTAAACACAAGCGACATCCACGAGCATAAGCAAGACCACGCGCACATCCATCCTAGTTACCTGAAATACATGTGAGTTTTTGGAAAAACGTCAACATAATGTTGGTGTGAATTCATGCAGTTTTGTATTTCATGTTTGTATACTTTGTATGAAAACATAGTTTGTGAGTAAATCAAGTTTTCATATATAAATTCAGTTTCATGTGTACACCACGTACCCATGTATAATTCAATCTTTTCTTGAGTACCCCACGTACTTCAAGTTATATATCAATCCTCTTGAGTACCCCACGTACTTCAAGTTATTTATCAATCCTCTTGAGTACCCCACGTACTTCAAGTCATATATCAATTTTTGTATGGTATGAATTTTATGTAAATACAGTATTTCTGTACTTATCAGATTGTTAATGGGTTGCAAAGCCATTAACATGTGACACGTCATAGGAAGCCACCAAACCTAAGGCATTTAATTGGTATATTCTGAGACACAAAAGCACTTCCTCGGTTCTCGCCCCGACCGAGAGTGTGGCTGCCAGGCACCCGTTAGATCTAACCTTTTGTTCTGCGGTCTGAATGTATACGTTGATTAATGGTGCTTCTGAACCCTATTCGTGACACTATTTCTCATAACGCATCCTACTTGGTTCTCGTCCTCACCAAGCGCGTTTCTTGTTATCATTTCTCATAGCGCCTTATACTTGGTTCTCGTCTCACCAAATGCGCTTCTCATATTTATATTTCGTCACACTTGGTTCTCGTTCTCACCAAGTGTACTTCTTGTATTTATATCATACCATTTATAAATATTGTACTTTTGTACATGTATTTCACCCCCGAAGTTATAAAAATTGAAAACAGTTAAAGAGAAAAGGGGGAGCATGAACTCACAACTTTGCGTTCCTAGCGTCGTAAACTCCACCGGATTTGCTTAAATAACGTCGTAACCTATACGCGTTTTCTTAACGTTAGTCACTAGACTTGTGTCGCACAAGTACAGTCACTCTCTTTTGTGTATATTCTTGTGTTAAAAATATTCCATATTTTTAACTACGTATCTTACTTATATTATTTTCTCCAAAAAATAAATATAAGTCTTTTATGTTTTGCACTTTGCACCCGAATTATGTTTCTTGTATGTTGTATGTGTATTTTTATATTTCTACTCCTCATGAGTATTTAGTGTATTTTTAAGTCTTAATACACTAGCACGTATAACACATACTATATACACTTAACACATAAGTTGGTGATCAAATAATATATATTTTTCTCTCAAAAATATGTACTAACTATCCATTTTTATTCTTGAAGAAATCCTCATTTCTTATCATCAAAAATCAGGGAAACCTTAGTAATACTCTTAAACACATTTTTAGGGAATAAGTTTCTCAAAAACTTATATTTTTCTAAGTGTCAAAATTTATAAAAATTTTGACAGAGTTTCCCCTAAAAATGGAGGTTTCCCACGTTTTCAAAACGTGTGTTTATTTTCTTTTAAATCATCATCAATCATCAATAATCAGCAACAACAATTATCAACAATAATCACTACTTTTTCCCACTTCATGAACTTGGATATTTACCAAGATTGTGTAGTATCTTACTAGCACATTTAGTAAGTCTTGTTATCTTTAAAAATAAGTTTAATTTCTTAAAAATCTTATTTTTAAAGAATATGAAGTTTCACAACTTCTAGTCGGTTTTTATGAAAATTATTTCTTTGTTAAAACTTTTGTTACACAAGTGTCCACACACTTGTTTGTTCACAAAAACCACTTTTGTTAGTGTAAGATCCGGTTTAGAACATGTGATTTCTTTTGATGCTTGGTCTTTTGAAAATACCACTTGTAGATACATAGATCTACTAGTTTTAAACACTTTTGTACAAGTTAAAACATTTTTACACAAGTTCATGGTTTATGTGTGGTAGGGTTTCACCTTTTAACCCTTGTTACTTCTAAAATAGCTTTATGTTAAGATCCATGATCTTACCAAACCGGGTTAAACGATGATCCGAGCTACCACATCATAGATCGGGTCTAGATAACCATATATTTCAAATACTACAACTTTTACACAACTTATGTGCTATTAACCACCATTTTTCATGCTTTTAGTAGACTTTTGTGCATCTTTTCGCATTTTAACGAAATTTAACCAACACAAATCCTTTTAACCACTTTAGATAAGTTCAAATATGAGTTTTAAGCATTATACCTCTAGCTCGAGGCTAGGGAAGAATCTATGCGCAAAAGAGGTGGATAAAAGCAAAGTAGAGAGGTCCTTCGCCTTCCGTTTGCTCCAAGGTTCCTAATATGCGACCCTTAACACTTGTGTGATGTTGGAAAGTGATGAAGGAAGCTCGAAAAATTGATGGATATGGGGATGCTTGGCCGAAACTTAGAGCAAGAGAGAGAGGTGTATTGTGAAGTGGTGTTGTGATGGATGATTATGTTGTGCTATCTTAGCATCTTATAGACAAATAGAAGGGTTATTATCCAAAGGAAATTGTGCTCTCTAGATATTAGACAACAATTCAAAAAGGATGGAAGTGTGTCCCCATATGGGGAACTCGGTCAAGAAGGGGGGGGGGGGTCTTGGTTACAATTCAACTCCAAGTTACACCATCTAGTTACATAAACTAGTTTCATTTCAAGTATTATTTCTAGTGTTAAGTGTGTTAAGTAATATACAGTGTGTTAGGGTGTTCGGGGACCCTAACTAGCTTAGAAAATAAAAACAATGCTTCTAGCATTATTTTGGTGTTCCGGGTATTGTCCGGTTGTTCGGTTACATACCGATCCGTTAAAGTGCTAAATTACACTTTTTAGTGTCGTTTAAGTACCTTTCTTGTACCCTTTCAATTCCCAACACTTAGGGAAATATTCTGGATGATAAAACGAAATTTCTGCATAATATTCATGTGTTTAAATGCTGAATTATTGCTGATTTGTATAATTTCTGCACTTAAAGTGCGTTTCGGGTGCTTTTTAGTGCTTAATTTTGCTTTCGTATTGCATATATATTAAACCCTTGTATGTACTCTTGGGTTTCAATGCATTCTTGTCGTCGGACCTACACCTAGGCCTCTATTTTATTGTCTAACTGCTTTCTGCAGTTCCGTTGACACAGTGTGTCTTACCGGTGAGTTTACTATTATTTTTGACGCAACGCTCTCGTTTATGCATAAAGCAATATTTTGTAGTATACAACATGCATGAATTCACTTGTTTAATCATGTGTTCAGACATTGCTGACACTTAAACTCATAATTGCAGTCATTAAGCAATAATTAATGTGTACGGAAATTACCGGTTTGGGCCAGTTGTCACAGTCTCCCCCCGTTAAAAGAATTTCGGCCCGAAATTCAGGCTGAACTAACTCTCGCTGGAGTCTTCTCGAATAGGTGGGGATACTTTTTCTTGAACTGGTCTTCACGTTCCCATGTGTACTCGGGTCCGTGCTTAGAGCTCCAACGTACTTTGACAAGTTTCACACTGCTCCTCCTGGTCTTGTTGACTTTCCAGTCGGTAACCTCAACGGGTTGCTCTGTAAATCGGAGGGCTTCATCAATATGCACTTCATCCACCGGGATGGTCACGTTTTCTTGCGTTGGACTCTTCTTCAGGTTGGATACATGAAACGTATCATGTACTCCATTAAGTTCTTCCGGTAACTCCAACTTGTATGCCACGGTACCAATTCTCTTCAATATTCTGAATGGTCCGATATATCGTGGATTCAGCTTTCCACGCTTTCCAAACCTGACTACGCCCTTCCATGGTGAGACTTTTAACAACACCTTGTCTCCCACTTTGAAATCTACCGATTTTCTATTTGGATCCGCGTAGCTCTTTTGTCACTCTCGAGCCGCCTTAATGCGCTCTCGGATCTGCGCAATCTTGTCGGTTGTCTCTTGTACAAGTTCCGGACCAACCATACGTTTATCTCCGGTATCTGCCCAACATAAGGGCGATCGGCATTTGCGGCCATACAGAGCTTCGAACGGCGCGGCTTTTATGCTCGTATGATAACTGTTATTGTAGGAAAACTCAACTAAAGGTAGATGAGTATCCCAGCTGCCGCCTAGATCCATGACACATGCGCGAAGCATATCTTCCAATGTTTGTATAGTCCGTTCGCTCTGGCCGTCTGTTTGCGGATGGAATGCCGTGCTCAGATCTAACTGAGATCCAAAGGCTTCCTGAAATGATTGCCAGATTCTTGAGACAAAGCGTCCATCTCTGTCTGAAATGATTGAGATTGGCACTCCATGTCGTGCCACAATTTCCCTTAGGTATATTTCAGCAAGCTTTCCAGTGCTGTCTTTTTCTTGGATCGGTAGGAAGTGCGCAGACTTCGTTAATCGATCAACTATTACCCATATCATATCGTGCCCTCTCGGGGTCCTGGGTAATTTCGTTATGAAGTCCATCGAGATTTGTTCCCACTTCCACACGGGAATCTCTGGTTGTTGTAGTAGGCCGGACGGTTTCTGATATTCGGCCTTAACCTTCGCACAGGTTAGGCATTTTCCAACATAAACAGAAACGTCGCTTTTGAGTCTCGGCCACCAATAGTACTCTTTCAAGTCTTGGTACATCTTGTCTGATCCTGGATGGATCGAATATCTCGATTTGTGGGCTTCATTAAGGATGACCTCACGTATGCCACCACAGAGTGGAACCCAGATACGCTTCTTGAAGTATAAGGCTCCCTCTTCATTTGGCACCATGTATTTCAATGCACCCCGGAGGTATTCAGCTTTACGGTTCTCTTCTTTAAGAGCTTCTTGTTGTGCATCTCGAATGCGTGCAGTGAGGTTTGTTCGAATCGTCATTTCCAATGCTCGAACCCTTAGGGTCTTAACCCTTTCTTTTCGGCTCAGCGCGTCCGCTACAACGTTTGCCTTTCCAGGATGGTACTTAATCTCACAGTCATAATCATTCAGCAGCTCGACCCAACGTCGCTGGCGCATATTCAATTCCTTCTGATCAAATATGTGTTGTAAGCTTTTGTGATCTGTGAAGATTGTACATCGAGTACCATATAAATAATGTCGCCAAATCTTCAAGGCGAATACCACTGCACCCAGCTCCAGGTCGTGAGTGGTATAATTTCTCTCGTGAACCTTCAGTTGTCTTGAAGCATAAGCGATGACTTTTTGGCGTTGCATGAGCACGCAACCCAAGCCTTGTCGTGAGGCGTCGCAGTATACCACGAAGTCTTCAGTGCCTTCGGGTAATGATAGTATTGGTGCATCGCAGAGCTTGTTCTTAAGTAGCTGAAAGGCTTCTTCCTGTTTATGACCCCAGTCGTATTTCTTGTCTTTCTGTGTGAGGGTCGTTAGCGGTTGAGCTATCTTTGAGAAATTCTCAATAAACCGTCGATAATAGCCCGCTAAGCCCAAAAATTGACGAACTTCAGTTGGGGTCTTGGAAGCTTCCCAATTCTTTATTGCTTCAATCTTGGATGGGTCTACATGAATGCCCTTCTCATTCACCACGTGACCAAGAAATTGTACTTCGCGAATCCAGAATTCGCATTTCGAGAACTTTGCATAAAGTTTCTCTTTCTTTAGTAGCTCCAAGATGGTTCTAAGATGTTGCTCGTGCTCTTCTTTCGTTCGCGAGTAAATCAGGATATCATCGATAAATACAATTACGAATTTATCGAGATATGGTTTGCATACGCGGTTCATCAGATCCATAAAGACCGCTGGTGCATTCGTCAGCCCAAACGGCATCACCAGAAATTCGTAGTGCCCATATCGCGTTCTGAATGCAGTCTTTGGTACGCTTTCCTCTTGGATTTTCAGCTGATGATATCCAGATCGAAGGTCGATCTTGGAATAATAGCTTGATCCTTGCAGTTGATCAAATAAGTCATCAATCCTCGGTAGTGGATACCGATTCTTGATAGTGAGCTTGTTTAGTTCCCTGTAATCGATACACATCCGCAGTGTTCCATCCTTCTTCTTCACGAACAATACTGGAGCTCCCCAAGGTAAGAAGCTTGGCCTTATGAATCCTTTGTCCAACAACTCCTGGAGTTGTGTAGATAATTCTTGCATTTCGGATGGAGCAAGTCGATAGGGTGCCTTGGCTACAGGAGCAGCTCCTGGAACCAAGTCTATACGGAATTCGACTTGTCGTTGCGGAGGTAATCCTGGCAGATCTTCGGGAAAAACATCAGGAAATTCATTCACCACAGGAATGTCTTCGAGTTTTGGCTCCACAGCCTTCTTGTCTATAACGTGTGCTAGGAAAGCGACACATCCTTTCCTCAAGCACTTCTGTGCCTTCATACAGCTGATGATTCGAAGAGGCGCGTCCCGTTTTTCCCCATGTACAATGAGAGTTTCATCATTCGCTAGAGGGATGCGAATGATTTTTTCATGACAGATAACTTCAGCTCTGTTCTTGGACAACCAGTCCATTCCGACCACTACATCGAAGCTACCCAATTGAATAGGTAAGAAGTCGATGCTAAAATTTCGTTCGCCAAGTTCTAATGTGCAGCCTCTAACGACTTCGCCCGATTCAACAAGCTTACCATTAGCTAGTTCTATGGAATAAGGAATTTCTAATCTACTAGATTCTATTCCGAGTATACGTTTAAATTCCACAGACATGAAGCTATAATCGGCGCCAGTGTCAAATAATATGGATGCGAAGTGATTGTTAACGAGAAACGTACCGGTGACCACGTTAGGGTCCTCGCGTGCGTCTCTTGCTCTAATCACCAGTGCTCGAGCCGGAGCGTTGTTTCTCTCTGGGCAGTTCTTCATGAAATGATCATTGCTTCCACACTTGAAGCATCCTTGCCCTTTCCCGTTGCCATTCTTATTACCAGCACCGTTCCCATTTCGGTTCTTTCCTTTTCCCCAACAGTCTTCTGTTTGATGACCCAATTTACCACATTTGTCGCACCTTGGAATGCGACAAGCTCCGTCATGATGAAACTTACATTTTTGGCATCTAGGCATGGAGCCTTGGTATGCTTTGGTTGCATGGGTTTTCGCCTCCTGAGACGGGTTAGTGTCACGCTTCTTGCTGAAACCCTTGTTGTTACGAGTTGCTTGGTTCAAACTTGTATGCTTCCTCTTTTTGTCACCGGACGACTCAGCATGCGTCTCGGTCTTCTCAGTGGGGTTCAATGATAGCTTCTTCATACGAACACAATCTTCAGTAAGGCTGACAGCCAGAGTTACAGCCTCGGTGATTGTTTGTGGTTTGGCCGACGTCACCATGCCACGAAACTCTGAGGCCAGTCCCCAAATGTAGCGTTCCACACGCTTAAATTCAGGAGTCACCATGTAGGGAAGCACTCTGGACAGATCGTGGAACCTTCGAGTGTAACCATTGATGTCAGCACCTTCCATAGTCAAGTGGCAGAACTCTGTCTCCAGCCTTTGGAGTTCGGCACGAGAGCAGTACTTCTCTCTCATTCTTTCCTTCAGTTCATCCCAAGTTAGGCCATAAGTGGCATCATCACCCAAGGTTTGGGCTTGCAGGTTCCACCAAGTCAGAGCTTCATCGACAAACAACCCAGTAGCAAAGGTGACTTGTTGATCCGCAGTACACTTGCTCATGCGGAAAGTAGCTTCAGTCTTCTCCGTCCAGCGCACAAATGCTACTGCACCTCCTGTGCCATCATAGTTCATCGGCTTGCAGTCGAGGAACTGCTTGAAAGTGCAGCCTTGAACTGCATTGCCTCCAGACGAATCTCCATTCCCATTACCCCTAGCGTTGCTTGGTCCTCCACTGTCTTGAGTTCTGTTCGCCTCGTACTGGGCGATAGCAGCGGAGATCCTTTCCTCCAGTAGAGCGTTCAACTCATCAGCAGTTCTTGGCAGTGGGGGAGGAGGAGGTTGATCGTCATTGCGAGCATTCACAGTTTTCCTGGGTGCCATGTTCTGACAGAACATAACACAACAGGGTTAGACATTGGTTTGATATCGTCACACTAGACAGTAGTATCATATATTCACAGGTATATATACCACATAAGTGACATCAAACAATTATTACTCTAGCAGAGTACTTAGTAGGCTTGCTCTGGGGGAGTCTATACGTGACAAGACTTGCTGTGGTTTCTGTGCACTGAATCCCATAATTATGTATGCATCCATAATTACGTAACCCCTTGCACAGTCCGCACAGTTCGTTTCATCCTCGTATTTCTTCCTTCAGATAGGCCATCGCTTTCAGGTAAAGTCACGTATACTTGTGACATTCTACCTCTAGTACATGCTAATTATCACACATAATTGCACGTAATTTCTAGTCAAGGACAAGTGCTACTCAAGTGCACTCTAAGTCTCGTAGTGTCTTTTCTAGACTCATGTATACAGTTTCAGGCAGTGGATGTCGCGGGACGTTTTATGCAATGAAAACTCTTTGAAAATTGTTTTCGTGAATGGATCCTAGAGATTGTAGACTAGACTCGAGAAGGAATCCTGGTTCACTACAATCGCAGCTCTGATACCAATCTGTCACACCCCTTTCTATGGCGGAAGCACGAGGTGTGATCATGAAAGGTTCTCATTGCATACGAAGAGTAAACATGCTACATGCTCATAAAATAACATCAAATACCATGATTTGAAAACATAAGTTTAGCGTTTACATCGCTAGACAGCTTAAAACATTGTCTCAAAAGTTTACAACTTTATTTAAGGTTAAACACAAGCGACATCCACGAGCATAAGCAAGACCACGCGCACATCCATCCTAGTTACCTGAAATACATGTGAGTTTTTGGAAAAACGTCAACATAATGTTGGTGTGAATTCATGCAGTTTTGTATTTCATGTTTGTATACTTTGTATGAAAACATAGTTTGTGAGTAAATCAAGTTTTCATATATAAATTCAGTTTCATGTGTACACCACGTACCCATGTATAATTCAATCTTTTCTTGAGTACCCCACGTACTTCAAGTTATATATCAATCCTCTTGAGTACCCCACGTACTTCAAGTTATTTATCAATCCTCTTGAGTACCCCACGTACTTCAAGTCATATATCAATTTTTGTATGGTATGAATTTTATGTAAATACAGTATTTCTGTACTTATCAGATTGTTAATGGGTTGCAAAGCCATTAACATGTGACACGTCATAGGAAGCCACCAAACCTAAGGCATTTAATTGGTATATTCTGAGACACAAAAGCACTTCCTCGGTTCTCGCCCCGACCGGGAGTGTGGCTGCCAGGCACCCGTTAGATCTAACCTTTTGTTCTGCGGTCTGAATGTATACGTTGATTAATGGTGCTTCTGAACCCTATTCGTGACACTATTTCTCATAACGCATCCTACTTGGTTCTCGTCCTCACCAAGCGCGTTTCTTGTTATCATTTCTCATAGCGCCTTATACTTGGTTCTCGTCTCACCAAATGCGCTTCTCATATTTATATTTCGTCACACTTGGTTCTCGTTCTCACCAAGTGTACTTCTTGTATTTATATCATACCATTTATAAATATTGTACTTTTGTACATGTATTTCACCCCCGAAGTTATAAAAACTGAAAACAGTTAAAGAGAAAAGGGGGATCATGAACTCACAACTTTGCGTTCCTAGCGTCGTAAACTCCACCGGATTTGCTTAAATAACGTCGTAACCTATACGCGTTTTCTTAACGTTAGTCACTAGACTTGTGTCGCACAAGTACAGTCACTCTCTTTTGTGTATATTCTTGTGTTAAAAATATTCCATATTTTTAACTACGTATCTTACTTATATTATTTTCTCCAAAAAATAAATATAAGTCTTTTATGTTTTGCACTTTGCACCCGAATTATGTTTCTTGTATGTTGTATGTGTATTTTTATATTTCTACTCCTCATGAGTATTTAGTGTATTTTTAAGTCTTAATACACTAGCACGTATAACACATACTATATACACTTAACACACAAGTTGGTGATCAAATAATATATATTTTTCTCTCAAAAATATATACTTACTATCCATTTTTATTCTTGAAGAAATCCTCATTTCTTATCATCAAAAATCAGGGAAACCTTAGTAATACTCTTAAACACATTTTTAGGGAATAAGTTTCTCAAAAACTTATATTTTTCTAAGTGTCAAAATTTATAAAAATTTTGACAGAGTTTCCCCTAAAAATGGAGGTTTCCCACGTTTTCAAAACGTGTGTTTATTTTCTTTTAAATCATCATCAATCATCAATAATCAGCAACAACAATTATCAACAATAATCACTACTTTTCCCCACTTCATGAACTTGGATATTTACCAAGATTGTGTAGTATCTTACTAGCACATTTAGTAAGTCTTGTTATCTTTAAAAATAAGTTTAATTTCTTAAAAATCTTATTTTTAAAGAATATGAAGTTTCACAACTTCTAGTCGGTTTTTATGAAAATTATTTCTTTGTTAAAACTTTTGTTACACAAGTGTCCACACACTTGTTTGTTCACAAAAACCACTTTTGTTAGTGTAAGATCCGGTTTAGAACATGTGATTTCTTTTGATGCTTGGTCTTTTGAAAATACCACTTGTAGATACATAGATCTACTAGTTTTAAACACTTTTGTACAAGTTAAAACATTTTTACACAAGTTCATGGTTTATGTGTGGTAGGGTTTCACCTTTTAACCCTTGTTACTTCTAAAATAGCTTTATGTTAAGATCCATGATCTTACCAAACCGGGTTAAACGATGATCCGAGCTACCACATCATAGATCGGGTCTAGATAACCATATATTTCAAATACTACAACTTTTACACAACTTATGTGCTATTAACCACCATTTTTCATGCTTTTAGTAGACTTTTGTGCATCTTTTCGCATTTTAACGAGATTTAACCAACACAAATCCTTTTAACCACTTTAGATAAGTTCAAATATGAGTTTTAAGCATTATACCTCTAGCTCGAGGCTAGGGAAGAATCTATGCGCAAAAGAGGTGGATAAAAGCAAAGTAGAGAGGTCATTCGCCTTCCGTTTGCTCCAAGGTTCCTAATATGCGACCCTTAACACTTGTGTGATGTTGGAAAGTGATGAAGGAAGCTCGAAAAATTGATGGATATGGGGATGCTTGGCCGAAACTTAGAGCAAGAGAGAGAGGTGTATTGTGAAGTGGTGTTGTGATGGATGATTATGTTGTGCTATCTTAGCATCTTATAGACAAATAGAAGGGTTATTATCCAAAGGAAATTGTGCTCTCTAGATATTAGACAACAATTCAAAAAGGATGGAAGTGTGTCCCCATATGGGGAACTCGGTCAAGAAGGGGGGGGGGGGGGGGTCTTGGTTACAATTCAACTCCAAGTTACACCATCTAGTTACATAAACTAGTTTCATTTCAAGTATTATTTCTAGTGTTAAGTGTGTTAAGTAATATACAGTGTGTTAGGGTGTTCGGGGACCCTAACTAGCTTAGAAAATAAAAACAATGCTTCTAGCATTATTTTGGTGTTCCGGGTATTGTCCGGTTGTTCGGTTACATACCGATTCGTTAAAGTGCTAAATTACACTTTTTAGTGTCGTTTAAGTACCTTTCTTGTACCCTTTCAATTCCCAACACTTAGGGAAATATTCTGGATGATAAAACGAAATTTCTGCATAATATTCATGTGTTTAAATGCTGAATTATTGCTGATTTGTATAATTTCTGCACTTAAAGTGCGTTTCGGGTGCTTTTTAGTGCTTAATTTTGCTTTCGTATTGCATATATATTAAACCCTTGTATGTACTCTTGGGTTTCAATGCATTCTTGTTGTCGGACCTACACCTAGGCCTCTATTTTATTGTCTGACTGCTTTCTGCAGTTCCGTTGACACAGTGTGTCTTACCGGTGAGTTTACTATTATTTTTGACGCAACGCTCTCGTTTATGCATAAAGCAATATTTTGTAGTATACAACATGCATGAATTCACTTGTTTAATCATGTGTTCAGACATTGCTGACACTTAAACTCATAATTGCAGTCATTAAGCAATAATTAATGTGTACGGAAATTATCGGTTTGGGCCAGTTGTCACAATAGTCGATACGCTGACCAAGTCAGCCCACTTCTTGCCTATTAAAGAAACTCACAGCTCCGACAAGCTAGCTCAGCTGTACGTGGATGAGATTGTATCTCTTCACGGAGTGCCAGTGTTTATTATCTCCGATAGGGATACAAGATACACATCGCATTTTTGGAAAAGCTTTCCGCAATCCCTAGGCACTCGTCTAAACTTCTGCACTGCTTATCATCCTCAGACGGATGGTCAAAGCGAGCGTACAATTCAGACGCTTGAGGATATGTTACGAGCTTGTGTTATAGATTTGGGTGGAAGTTGGGATGACCATCTTCCTTTGATTGAGTTTTCGTACAATAATAGCTATCATTCGAGCATTCAAGCATCACCTTTTGAAGCGTTGTACGGAAAGAAGTGCAGAACGCCAGTTTGTTGGGCGGAATTTGGAGAAACCCAACTGTCAGGACCTGATATAGTCCTCGAGACGACGGACAAGATTATTCAGATCCGTGATCGTCTCAAAGCTTCCAGGGATAGGCAGAAAAGCTACGTGGATAAAAGGCGTAAACCTCTTAAATTCGAGGTAGGTGATAAGGTATTACTCAAAGGACCATACGAGATCATGGAATGTGTTGGAACTGTGGCTTACAAGTTAAATCTGCCAGAAGAGCTTAGTGGAATCCATAATGTATTCCACATCTGCAACTTGAAGAAATTTCTAGCCGATGAGTCGCTAGCAATGTCGCATAAGGATGTGCAGATTGATGAAAGTTTGAAGTTCATTGAAAAACCTTTGTCGATCGAGGATCGACAGGTCAAGAAGCTTCGAAGAAAGCATGTGCCGATTGTAAAGGTAAAATGGGATGCCCGTAGAGGCCCAGAATACACGTGGGAGGTTGAATCCACAATGAAATAGAAATACCCTCATTTATTCCAGTAAATCTCGAGGTCGAGATTTCTTTTAAGGGGGTGAGGATGTAACACCTCGCAAAATCATGTCCAATATAATAAAGACACGTGTCATGAAGATTAACCGTGTAATGAATTGATTCCGAGGGACTAAAATAGTCAAACAATGTAATTATGTAAGTAAAAGGATCCAAAGTGTCAACATGTGTCACACCCCGATATTTCCACGTATTACCGGTTGGCCCGGTGGGGAGTATCGTGACGTAGTTGATATCATCATAGACAATTAATCACAGTTTAAATGCACAGCGGAAGTCTAAAAGTAATTATACAAACCGATTTGAAAGTAATATAAAATATTACACAACGGTTGTAAGAGGATCCACAGGCGGATCAAAACAAAAGGAGTATTGTTCAACAGACTTAAGGTGATAAAAGCTTGCAAGACTCTTTATTTAATCACTCAGGAGTTCCAGCCCATTACGCTTAGTACCTGCACTTAACCTTTTTGAAAATACGTCAGTTTACACTAGTAAATACAATTAACTGACTCTTTTGAAAACATTTAAGAAAATTGATTTAAATGCACATGGAACAAATATTTTTTTTATAACTTGGGACAATTATTTAAAAATAATCTTGTATACAGATTTACATGTTTGTCGTCCATTCAGTAGCTCGGGTTAGAAGTACCGGGTTAAAGATTAATAGACACACCACTAATATAATCCCACGGTGAGTTATCCTCAACGAGTGGTTATATCTTTTACATACGCAACTGTCAGGTGTATGCCTACACCCCGTTCTTAAGTCGTGGTCATTCAATGAATGAGCCGAGGATATCCAGGACACGGTCATTAACCCCCCAAAGGCATTGCACCGAACAAAACAGATTAAAATGGGTTATTTCAATGATTTAACCACTAATCGATTAAAGATTCAATACCCGACCAAGCGGTATTATTAAATACCGTATCCCAAGCCCGTATAACGGAAAATAAGTTAATAGTATTTACCTGAGCAAAATATAATTTTAATCTCAGCTGTATAACAATCAGCAAGTGCAAATAGCTTTTACTGGGCTCCTAAATCTGGAACGAAGGTTTTAATAACCTATTAGATTCCTAACGGGTCTCACTTAAGTTTAAACTTAGACCGGTTAGTTTTAATGAAAGGTTTATGGTTTAAAACGCACGATTAAGCGAAGACCGGATTAGAATGTGATTTAGACCTGACAAGTATGAAGACTTGTATAAAATGGGTAAACTAAACACTTTTTGGATTTTGAAGTAAAAATGATAAGGTTTGACCAGTTTCGGTTAATTTATGCAAACTAGTTACATAAATCGTACCGAACGCGAATATGCATATCGGGTAACCAAATGAGTCATGTACAGGTTCCACAAGTTAATATGCTTAATATATGTTATGATATCAGTAGGATATCTTCCATTATGCCCAAAACGAATTCAAAACCAATTTAAGCCCCGTAAGGGCATTTTGGTCATTTTAAAGTTTATAAAAGAGGTAAATAGTAATATGAGGTTCTAGTCTAAAATAATCAGTAAAAATATTTATTTTAATAAGTTACATCAGTAAGATATCATATATATGTGAAACTTTTCATTTATGGCCAAACTATGCACCATATGGGCATTTTGGTCATTTCACATATGCTATAAGGGTCAAATTTGGAAATCTGAGTTCAACACTTTTACTTACTGTTAAAGTATGAAAATTTGCTTATAATATCAGTAGGAAAAGTTTTGGTATCAAAATGTTATGTAAAACTCATTTTATCAAAGAAAAGGGCAATTTTGTCAATACCGAATTTACACTAGAACTCTATAATATAATCAGTATAAATTTTGATAAAAATTTCCAAAAATCCCTAAATATTATATCTTAATAGTAGGTGGCAAGTTTGGTGTCAAAAGTTGGATTTAAATATGATTTATGCCAAAAATGCCATTTAATTAATAAAAAGCTTTCATTTTACGATTTCGCGCATAACTTCTATTTTAGACCACAAACTGATGTCAAATTTTTAGGACATGTTTATAAATCAGTAATAAAGGTTTTTGTCCTCTCACATTTTCAAAAATCTTGTTTTAATATCAAAAGACCATAATGGTCAACTTTTAAGCATTTAACGGAAACATGCAATGAACTAGGATTTCTGTGGAACCAAGTTGAATAACCTCAGAGGGTTATACTAACCCATAATATGGTCCTAAAGGAACCCTAAGGCATATCTAAACTAAGCTAAATCGGGTCAGAACTGAAAGTCAAAGCAAAAGTCTACTTTTGTGACTTTCGGTTCGGAACCGAGCCTAAACTCAGAATTGTCGGGTTGAATATGCCTAGACATGTTCTTATATTATTTACCAAGTTATTTAAGTGTTAAAACATGTTCCATAGCCTCTGCATTACCAGTTATGAATTAATTTGTAAAAACTGACCCGTTTAACTTTTTATTAATATGTTTGACCTGATAATTGACCAAGTAAAAGTGATAATAAGTAGGTGCCCTTTTAAGGGTTTATTACCTACATAATTACCAACTCATAGCCACTTTAAATTCGATTAATGGCTGGACCGTTTGTGATTAATCACCAAGTCAAAGCTTATTTATGATAGCTTTGACTTTCGGTCATTAAACTAATTAAACTTAACTAAAGAAGCTAAGAATGCTTACAAGAATCCTTAGCACGAAATTTGAATTGAGGAAAACTTCCTAGAGCTCCAAGAGACTTCAGAGAGTGAGCTTTGAATGAAAACTCAATTGTGCAAGTTCTAAGTGATCAAAATGTGGGCTATTTATAGGAGATTTGAAGTTGCCAAGATCATTACACCTGTTTAGGGAGGCTCCCAGATGTTTACAGGTGTTGTGGTGGCAGAAGAAACCATCAAACAAGCCCCTAGAATCGAAAACTAGCATGCAAAGGCGGTGGAACTGACTGAACCTGCAGCTGTGCAGGTTTTCAGTCGCTGGCACTTCTCACGCGGGCCGCGTAAGACTCATAAGGAGTCTACGCGGGTCGCGACAATGGGAAAACCCGGTAAACACTTTCCAAACTTTACATTTTCAGTCCCCTGGTCCATTTTAAGTTTATTTAACTTCTATTTATTGCACTTAGGACCCCCATAGTTAACTATTAAGGGCATTGGGTCACATTTTAACTCCGTTAAGCTCCTGGTTAGATGTAAGATCACCCGAAAAGTCTTGTTTTCATCGAAACTCCACAAATTTACTATCAATTATTCTTGAGAGCGAAATATACAATTATTACAATGTTTTTTTTTGGATCGTTAAAAGGTCACTCAGAGGTAACTTTTAACATGTTGACACTTTTAACCCCTATGCTTTGTAAAGTTTTATTTTAAGCACAAACGACTTTCTATGTTCGACAAATTTTTCATTAAAGAATACAAATGTCGTGTGAGGTCAATCAGAGGCACAAGATTGGCATGTTGACACTTTCGATCCTTTTACTTACATATTCACATTGTTTGACAATTTTAGTCCATCCAGATCAATCTATTACACGTTTAAAGTCCATGACACATGTCTTTATAATATTGGTCATGATTTTGCGAGGTGTTACATCCTCACCCCCTTAAAAGAAATCTCGACCTCGAGATTTACTGAAATAAATGAGGGTACTTCTGTTTCATTGTGGATTTAACCTCCCACGTGTATTCTGGGCCTCTACGGGCATCCCATTTCACCTTCGATCCTCGATTGACAAAGGGTTTTCAACGAACTTTAAGCTCTCATCTATCTGCACGTCCTTATGCGACATTGCTAGCGACTCATCGGCTATACATTTCTTTAAGTTGCAGATGTGGAATACATTATGTATTCCACTGAGCTTTTCTGGCAGATTTATCTTGTAAGCTACAGTTTCGACACATCCGTTGATTTCGAATGGTCCTATATATCTTGGGCTTAGCTTTCCCTTTTTGCCAAAAACGCATCACCCCTTTCCAGGGTGATACTTTGAGTAACACTTTATCACCTACCTGGAATTTTAGAGGTTTGCGCCTTTTGTCCGCGTAGCTTTTCTGCCTATCCCTGGCAGATTTGAGACGATCACTGATCTGAACAATCTTATCTGTTATCTCCAGGACTATATCAGGTCCTGACAGTTGGATATCTCCAACTACCGCCCAACAAACTGGCGTTCTACACTTTCTTCCGTACAATGCTTCAAAAGGTGCTGCTTGAATGCTCGAATGATAGCTATTATTGTACGAAAATTCAATTAAAGGAAGATGGTCATCCCAACTTCCACCCAAGTCTATAACACAAGCTCGTAGCATATCCTCGAGTGTTTGTATCGTGCACTCGCTTTGGCCATCCGTCTGAGGATGATAAGCAGTGCTGAAGTTTAATCGAGTGCCTAATGATTGCTGAAAGCTTTTCCAAAAATGCGATGTGTATCTTGTATCCCTATCAGAGATAATAGACACTGGCACTCCGTGAAGAGATACAATCTCATCCACGTACAGCTGAGCTAGCTTGTCGGAGCTGTGATTTTCTTTAATAGGCAAGAAGTGGGCTGATTTGGTCAATTTGTCGACTATAACCCAAATAGTATCATTTCCGTGCTTTGTCTTTGGTAACTTAGTGATAAAATCCATGGTTACCATTTCCCTTTTCCATGTGGGAAGTTCAGGCTGTTGTAGCAAACCTGACGGCTTTTGTTGTTCTGCTTTAACTTGTGCGCATGTCAAGCATTTAGCCACATAAGTGGCTATAGATATCTTCAAACCTATCCACCAATAATTTGCCTTTAAATCCTGGTACATATTATCACTGTCAGGATGAACGGAATATTTGGAGCTATGAGCTTCTTGAAGAATCACATCTCGAAGTCCTCCATAAATTGGAACCCATATTCGTCCATTCAATCTTAGGATTCCATCCTTGCCATATGATAATTGTTCAGCAGTTACGCCCAACTTCTCATTCGGATAATTAGCTTCTAATACGGCTTCCTTTTGAGCGGCTAACAACCTTTCATTCAAGTTGTTCTTTAATTCAATGCTCTTGGCATTGATTCTAATAGGCTTAACCCTTTCTTTTCTGCTCAAGGCATCGACGACTACATTCGCTTTGCCTGGATGATATCGGATTTCACAATCATAATCATTCAGCGTCTCCATCCATCGATGTTGTCTCATGTTAAGATCCTTCTGGTTAAACAGATGTTGAAGGCTCTTATGATCAGAATAGATCACGCACTTAGTCCCATAAAGATAATGCCTCCATAGCTTCAGTGCAAATACAACGGCACCAAACTCCAAATCGTGGGTGGTGTAATTCTTCTCGTGCACCTTTAATTGACGGGAAGCATAGGTAATAAGCTTGCCCTTCTACATAAGCACACATCCCATACCTGTGTGCGATGCATCACAATAAACCACAAATTCTTCAATTCCTTCTGGCAATGTCAACACGGGAGCATTGCTTAATTTCTGGTTAAGAATATCAAAGGATTGTTGCTGCTTGGGACCCCAGTTAAACTTGACATTTTTGCGAGTTAACGATGTTAGAGGTGCAACAATCCTTGAAAAGTTTTCAATGAAACGCCTGTAGTATCCTGCTAAACCCAAGAAGTTGCGAATCTCTGTAGGAGTCTTAGGCTCCTTCCAATTCATAATTGCTTCGATCTTAGCGGGATCCACCTGGATGCCATGCTCACTCACCACATGTCCAAGAAATTGGACTTCACGAAGCCAAAACTCGCATTTTGAAAACTTAGCGTAGAGCTTTTCTTCCTGTAGAAGTTTAAGGATGCACCGGAGGTGTTTTTCATGATCGGCTTGATTCTTCGAGTAAATAAGAATATCATCAATGAAGACAATGACAAACTTGTCTAAATACGGCTCGCAAACGGGATTCATGAGATCCATGAATGTTGCAGGTGCATTAGTGAGCCCAAAAGGCATCACTAGGAACTCATAGTGACCATAGCGAGTTCTGAATGCGGTCTTGTGCACATCTTCGTCTCTGACCTTCAACTGGTGATAACCTGACCTTAGATCGATCTTTGAAAAGTAGCTTGCTCCTTGAAGCTGATCGAACAAATCGTCGATCCTGGGCAATGGATACATGTTCTTGATTGTGACCTTGTTTAACTCGCGATAATCAATGCATAAACGCATTGAGCCATCCTTCTTTTTCACAAACAGAATCGGTACTCCCCAAGGGGACGAGCTAGGTCGAATGAATCCTTTTGCCAATAAATCATCCAACTGAGTCCTTAACTCTTTCATCTCAGTTGGTGCCAACCAGTAAGGTGCTCTTGCAATTGGTGCTGCTCCAGGAATAATATCGATTCTGAACTCTACTTGCCTATCTGGAGGTAAACCATGTAGTTCTTCAGGGAATACTTCTGGATATTCAGAAATAACGGGAATGTCTTCAATCTTAGGTTTTGGCTCATCAACGGTTACTTGTGCCATGTAAATGACACAACCTTTCTTCAAAGACCTTGACGCCTTAAGCATGGACACTTGCTTAGGTAACCCATACTGTGTATCTCCTTGTATTGTTAACGGCTCACCATAGGGATAACCAATCCATGCCTATCACTATGTCAAATCCTGCTAATTTTAACGGAAGCAAGGACAATGGAAAAGAGTGATTCCTAATGGATATAAAACATCCATCTAAAACTGTTGAGGCAGTTTCTATAGTACCATCGGCCAATTCTACCTCATACTTTATGCTTAGAGTCTTAACAGGCAGATTTAATAACTTACAAAATTTATTGTCCATAAAAGACTTGTCTACACCCGAATCAAACAACACTCTAGCATAAACATCATTGATAAGAAAGGTACCTGTTATCATGTTGTCATTCTGCACAGCCTCCTGAGCGTTCATCTGGAAGACCCGAGCATTGGTCTTTTTAACCTCTTCAGGTTTCTTTGCATATTTGGGGCAATTGGTCTTTATATTCCCCTTCTCGTTACATTTGTAACAAGTTGCGTCCTTCATTTGCTTGCAATCTAGGGTCTTATGTTCCTTAGACTTGCAGATTCCACAAACTCTAGGCTGCGACTGCGACTGTGACTGAGATTTTGTTTCGAACCTGCATTTTCCAAAATGGTGCTTTTGGTAGGTCTTGCATTTGGGTTTCTCACCCGACTGCTGGTTATCCTTCTTAAACCCCGAACTCTTCTTGTGATCTGAGTTCCCTTTCCTCTTCTTGTCGGAGCGATGAGAACTCTCATCCTCCCGTTTCCGTTTTCCTTCCTCAGAAGTTTTAACAGACTTGTTTCTGATAGCATCGAGTGTGAGAGATAGAGACAGATCTGCCACTGCCCTAAAAGTGGTAGGTCTAGATGCTTTCACATTTCCTTTAATTTCTGGAGCTAAACCTCCAATAAAACGAGCTATGCGCTTTGATTTCGGTGTGACCAAATAAGGAACCAATCGCGACATGGTGTTGAAGCTCGTAAGATACGCCTGAAAATCTAAGTTCTTCGTAACCAAGGTCAAGAAGTCTGTCTCAATTTTCTCAACTTCATGTTGAGGACATAAATTTTCCTTAATTAGAACAACAAACTGATCCCAAGTCAAAATATACAATGGGATCTTTCATGTAGCTTGGATTAGGGATCTCCACCAAGCTAAAGCTTCACTTTTAAAAGATTATGAAACAAACTTCACAATGTCCTGATCTGCACAACCACTAATATCAACCACTGTATCCATCTCATCTAGCCACGTCATGCAATCAATGGCTCCTTTCTCTCCTGTGAAGTCACTGGGCTTGCAGGAGACGAAATATTTATAAGAACAGGTCTTAACACGTGGTTCTTGATTGAGCACAATCTTCTTAGACGGGACACTCCTTTGGTTTGATGAGTGATGGGAATCGTTTTTGTGTGATGCGTGCGACTTGGATGGTGGTTTTGTATGAGCTATAGATAGGGTCCTGCTACAAGTACCACTAGATTCTTTGAAGTGTCTGTCCATGGCTCGAGTGACAGCATTATCTATCATTGCTTGCAAATCCGCACCGGCCACATTAATCTTGGTGGTATCATTCCTTTCCCTGGGGTGACTGTTAACCTCATCTGATTCAGCCATGTAGCTTGATTGCTACATAAAACAATTGACAATATTTTATTCAGAGGTTATTATGGAATCATCATTTTTGATGATTCATTAGCCATGGTATCTATAAACCATATTGGTTAATTTATTTAGGATTTTCTTTATAATTTATCCCTAGTTATAAATCATTAAAGATACTAGAGTGGCACAAAAGGCCTAGTCACAAGGATAGTTTTAAAATTTTAGCTCATGATCTTATAAGATCGAGGCATTAAGATTTGAACATAGTTCATTACCTTTTCTTGACAGGGAGTCGTAGACTACAACTGTCTTTTGTCTCATTGGACAATGAATATGGCCCGCAGGCACTATTGGATATTTAAATTAAATAGAGAAAAGGAATTGGAATAATCCAATATAAGGATTACTTGTGTGATTTTATCGAATCACATTTGCCAGGAGTGCTAACATGTTTTCAGATGTTAACAAGGATTTGAGTCTTAAAAAGGTTTTACCATCTGGGCCATGTCTAAAATGACATATAGGCTAGGTTATACCTTTAAGATTTTCTTTCAATATTTATTGGCAGATTAATTACAAAAAAGAATGATATTTTGATTTATAATATATTCATACATATGATGACAAATGAAATTTAAATTAAAACATTCCATAAATTTTAAAAGGAGTACATAATTGCCCTAAACGGGACTTTTAAGAAATAACATTGTCCACGCAGGGACAGAAATAAAAAGACAAGTCCACGCAGGGACCAAGTACATAAATAAAATGTCCACATAGGGACTTAATTGAAATTAAAAATTACAAATCAAATAAATAAGGAATTTTCAATAATCCCTCTTCTTCTTCCCCTTGATCAGATTCGCCAAACCCTTCAGCAGACCCCGGCGGCTCCTACGCTCCTCCTGGACCTGTTGCTCCACCTCATGCAACCGTGGAAGGATTTCCTGCTGCTGCGGCGGCTGGATATGAGGCGGCTGCTGCTGTGGAGGTTGAGGAGGTGGCGGGTATTGATACCCATAGGCTGGGTACCCAGTTTGGTATGAAGCTGCGTAGGGTCCTTCAAGGTGGAGATGTAACAACTCTCACCAAAAGTCCTATTTCTTATTTTATTATGTCCAATAAGAAACCCTAATTGAGGCCCTCAAATAATATTGCATGACCCCTAAAATTTTCAGAACAATCAGAACTAGGATTAGGGCCCCTAAACTCAGAGGGGGTATTCCCTACTTGACGATTATCTTCACAGTTTGTTGTCGAATTCGAATTTCGTCGAAATGTCGACTCAACCAGGCTAGTTGGACATGTGGCTTCCCTATGCTAGAAGAGGCGCCGTGGCGCCACGCGACACCCTGTCGCGCCACGCGATAGGGACAACTTTCCAGTATATATAGAGGGCCTTGGCACTTGAATAGCTGCGTTGGTTCGACGTTCAAATTCGTTTTGTACATTGAGATATTCACAATTTCGTTCAAAAACACACACTAGCTTGAAACTCTGATGCAATAATAGGGTAATAACTCGATCACTGCTACGATACAATGTCCGATCGATTGAAACTAATCTGATTGATGTTTAGGTGCTGCCCAAACTCGGGCTATACTTTGTCATTCGTTGTGAATCCGATGGATGTTTAAGTGTTGCACTTTATCATTCGTCGTGAGGGTTTTGATTTCGTGAGCTTATCGTAAATGTTGTATTAAGTTACTAACCTAGTTTCGTATGCATTGTCATTTAAATTAGGTCACAAGGCTAAATCAGTAGGCTAAACTCTGCCTGTCTAAACTTGCAATGTGAGTCATTCTCTTTTTATCAAACAATGTTTTACAATACTCCAACTATTTTCAAAGTTATAATTACAGGGATTAAGTCGTGGTTATCTTGAGTCACTGGCTAGTGGGGTATTGTGCACATTACTAATTTCTCACGGTTAGGTTCATCAACCTAACAGTGATAATCATCACTACTTGGGTGAAAGGACCCAATAGTGGTATGACCATCGTCACAAGGCTGTGACATGGCGGCAGATAAAAATAAGATAGAAGCCATTGTAATCGCTCTTATGCTGTAATTTATAACAATGTGTCATTTTATATAAAACGAATGAACTCACCAGTATTTCCTGCTGACCAAATGTTTTGTTGGGATTGAACCCTACCAAAGGAACAGATAATGTAAAGCCAAAACCTGATCACAACAGTGGATTCACAATAAGCAGTTGTTTGCACTAAGTCTTCTCCCTTGAAAGTGATTACAACAGCTGATGGTCTTATATCCTCTGCTCGGATACAACTGCTGCTCCAAATAACTACTGATGAAGCCTAGAAGACTGTTGGATACTAAGCACTGCTGGTACAAACTGCTGATGACAAAGCACAGCCCAATCAAGGACTGATCAACCTTGAGGAAAGCACTGATGAATAGGATAAGCAATAGTTTAGTATATCATCTGATTCTTGTATAGTCAGTTGTTAGGTTTAGCAGTGTTTGTATAAGAACAGTAGATACAGGTTGTTAGGCTGTTAGACGTCGCTTTCATGGTGACGTCAGCTGAGATGCCTCAGCGGTTTGGTTTGTCTATAAATGGAGCAGTACTCTGTACTGTTACATTTGATTCGTTTTGAGAGAGTTCTTGTAACGCCCCGCGTTTTCATACTTTCTATATTTAGAAACCATCGCTTGTAAAACTATTTTTGGAAACTTCGTAGTCTTGTAATCGTTCTTTCATTAAAAGCGGTGTAAAATCCGAGACTTGGATCATTAATGAAACTCGTATTTTGTTACAAACATGTTATACACACTTTATATATGCTCATACATTCAATTTCGTGGAACAATTGATACTTATTCGTAATTCTTGGGAACTATGTGCTAAACTTGCAATTATGTGAAACTTATGCATAAAACATGCTTTGAGCGTAAACGATACTTGTATACGACCTTCATACACTTAATTATACTTTGATTATGTTCCTCATACCTTATTTGGCCTTAAACTATGCTTAAATGGCAAGTCTAGTCCTTAAAACACATTAAAAACCCTAAAATATAAACTACAGGGGCCCAAATGTCAAAAAAATCAAACTTAATTTCAGAAGCCATGCAGTGGCGTAGCGCGAGCACTAAGGCCTTAGTGCTAGCGCTACGCGAGCACCTTGTTTCGACAGATTGTGTGTTTCTTCAGCGAAAATGCATGAAATCCCAAGTTCCAACCTCACCCAATCACCTCTAATCCACCTCTAATCACCTCCAATCAACTCTAAACTCTTCCACTATAAATACACACCCTCTCTAACCCTTTTTACACTTTCACAACTCTCTACAACTCACAAATTCACTCTCAAATCAGTTGCAAATCTGCATTTTTGGACAGATTCATACACCTTTACAAAAATGAGCATAACTTGCTCATTTCTCAACGAAATTACTCGATTCTTCTTCCTACTTGCTTGGATAATCATGGAGTTTGATTCCTTGACTTCTCCTGGGAGAAATCAGACCTGGAATTGCTCCGAAATTGTCCACAAACTTTCTGTTTTGTTTCAAGTTCTTCAAAAGTTGTTTAAACTCATCCAACTTGTGTCTAACACATCTCACACCTATGTCCTAATGCTTACAACCTCTCTTATGGTTGGTTAAGCTTAAAAACAAGGTTGAGACTGTAAGTCCCGTAAATCCGGATCAAACAACGATATCAAACAATCACCAAGGATGGGCGGAATCCAAACTTGATGATGATCAAGAAATCAAGAACACAAAGATGAAGATTTGAATATACTCAAAGGCTTAAACTTGCATACAAAGAGCTTGTCTAATACAAGTTTCTAAAACCAATCAACCAACCATAACTCCTAATTTCCATTAACTATTTATAGTAAGGGGTTCCCCCAAAACCCTAGGCCCATAATTCCCCCAAAGCCCACTCTAATACCCCCACTTCTAGAACTTGATCCATTAAGCAATTAATCTACTAATCCATAAACCTATAGGGCCTAACAATCTCCCCCTAGGTTTACTGGATTAGTTTTTGAATCCGCTTGGAGGACCACCTTGCAACGGAGCCGGATCATCAAACAAACGATTCTTGATTACGATCTTGAACTTCCTTTCCAGCTTAGCTTTCAACAGACATCAGCATACCCGCATCGCTTTTTAGTTACTCGATCGTCTAATCTTTGCTTGATTTTTGAGCTTGCAAATATGAGATCTGAGCTTCTTTCAGGGCAGCATCTTGTTCCAACACAATCACTCTTCTTTGCAACTTCGCTACATCAACTGTCGCATTGTCATCATTATTTCTTTCTTCAATAAATTTCATCTTGTTGGCTGCAAAGCGTATGGCTGCTTCATCATGCTCAGAGAAAGCGACACCACTGGAACTTCCTACATCGAACCTGATGCCGCTTGAGCTTTCTGGTTGCGAGTGAGTTGTTTCAGCAGATCGAAATCGAAATTAGAATCAAAATCTAGATCTTGTGTGCTTGTTTCTCGAGTAGAAGCAGTGACTTGTGGATCAGTAGGCATAGTAGGCTCTGGTTCTGAGCTTGGGCTAGAAGAATGAAAATCAGGAGCTGTTTCGGTTCTTCGTTTCTTGTTGGATGCCTTTTCAGCATCATCTTTCGAGTAATCTTCAGTTTCAGGAATAGGTACAGAAGGAGGGTTTCCGACACTATTCTTCAATGATTCAATCAGGGCTTGAAGGTCTTCAGTCGTCATTTACGTTGATTCTCGAACGGGTTCCTCAACTTTCTCAGAGACGATCACTTCCGCATCACTATCGTCGTCAGATTCTTCTTCGTCTAAATCTAGAATTTCTGTTTCTATCTCAGCTTTAGCAGCACCATTCATGAGTTGCACGCTATGTTCTTCGGAAACTGTGGCATTCAAAGGCTTTGGTTTGAAAAGTATGAGAACCTGCAAAACCTCGTAATTCGAATATGTGGTCCGGGAAGACAATGAGAGAATACGAAATACTTAGGAAAAGAAATTAGTTCGAATATGCGACTCGAATGAGAAATGTTGTTGATTTAATAGAGTTTCAGATTGGGCCTGAGATCAAACGGCCAAGCCCCAACTCGGAACAATGGGCCAGATCAGGTTCGTTTTATCCGAAACAGTGGGACCCAATCCGAAACAGTGGGCCAAACTATTGTTTTAATGTTTTGCCTTTTCAAGACTGAAAACATCCCTTTCAAAATCAACGATCCAACCAACCGAGCAACCTTTTTTAGCAAAGAGATAATCAAAACAAAACAAATTAATAATAGAAAACTAATGGAGGAGTAATATAGGGAGAACCTGCCATGGGATCAAAATCGTTTTCGAACCGATTAAGGAACATTTTTCAGCACTTCGTTTACTTAGGCTGGTCCACGCAATTGTTGATATGTTTGTCCTCTTAAATCCACCGCTCAAACTTCAACTTTTGCTTTGTGATACGCTTTTAGGTAGATTTATACTGTGACATCTGTGTGTCCCATTCCAAGGCATACCCCCGCGATCAAGGTAAGCACAATGGTTCATCGTAGCAGGTGAGTATACTGAGATCATCCTTTTATTTTAATTTGTTATTCAACGCCAGACTTCTTGGTGAACAGGTCAGTACTTCCGTACAGCAGAGAGACCAAAGAAGATCTGACGGTGGCCCCCCCTTTTTTTTAATGTCAGACTTCCTGGTGAACAGGTCAGTACTTCCGTACAGCAGAGAGACCAAGGAAGATATGACAAGGGCTCTTTTTAGCAGGATATCCTGACTGTGTCCAGGTCAGTACTTTCGTACAGCAGAGGGACAACCCTGATATCCCGGATGAAACATCAGCATAAAGACCCAAAACTTCAGATGTTGGCTATCTATCAACGCAGGATTTAAGACCATGAAATCATATACCGTTGGTCTGTTACCCACGAGATGTCCAGTCCATTATGTTTGTATCACTTTTGCTTCTTTTGCTTTTCGAGCGGCAGACCTATCAACACATCGCAGTGGAGCCGAACCTGTTTAACATCGAAACCTTACGTGTGTTAATCAAGTTCTTTAACACGAAAATTCATTTCATTTCCCAAGCAACTATTTCTCCCCCTCAAACGATACGTATGTACATATATATTTTTTTTTGTTTTTTTTGCTTTTCTCCCCCTCAAACTATGCATATGTACATATATGTCCCTCTCCCCCCCTAAATTTGTGCATCACACCTTATGCGCAAATTTACTTATTTATTTACATAAATATAGAAACCCGTTTAAACGCATCATTTTTAAAAGATCCACAAGCACATTGAATCTCGAGATGCTGACAGGTTTTATATAAAAAAAATCCGCTGTAATAGCATCAGTATGGATCTGTTCAAGTTTAAACAATCCTCTGTCATAGCAGTCTCGAATAGAGTGCACCTTGATGTCAATGTGCTTGGTTTTAGAGTAAAAGACAAGGTTTTTGATAATCTGGATAACGGAAACATTATCAAAATAAGTAGTAGAGTTTAGATAAGTCAAACCGTAATCCTTGAGCTGGTGTTGTATCCAAAGAACCTGAGAGCAGTAGGCAGCAGATGCTGTATCGCACTTTGCTTCCGCTGCAAAAGTGAGATGTTGCTTCTTGCACTGCCATGAGATGAGACTGTCCCTCAAGAATTGGCATCCAGCTGATGTACACTTCATATCCCTGTTTTGACGAACTTGCATGCCCAGAAACATTTTCACTTCTCCCAACGAGCTCATTTCGAACTTCTTTCTCATCACCAATGCATGTTCCTCATCATGATCCAAACCTTTAACTTGCTCGAAGCAACTTTCTCATACCCGATTCGTTGTGGGACTGCACACCAGCAGCTTGAGATTAAGAAACTTCTAGATATTATACCAGATTGCTCCCCCTCACTTGATGCAGTAGCGTTGTTGATCACCGGTGGATCTACAGTGCAATATGAGGGAATTGCTCCCAGAAACAGAGAAGTTCCTTGAGCATTTGAGGGTCTTGAGGAGACTTCAATGTTACGGACTACACCATCAGGGATAGCTACAGCAGGTTCAGAAATCGGCTTCTGAATCGGTTGAAGAACGAAATTGCGAGTCACTCTCGGTGAAGAAAACCTCCATCCCTTTGTTGCACATCAGAGATACGCTCAAAAGGTTGTGCTTCAGTTCTGGGACATAATTGACGTCTGAGAAGATGAGAACCCCGTTTTTGACAGTGCCCTTCATGGTAATTCTTCCAGTTTCCCCTCCCGCGAAGCTGACAAATCCACCATCGAATATTTTTTTGTTATTCAACTGGGATAAGTCTTCTGTCACGTGTCTGGAACAACTACAATCGATAAACCAAGGTCTAACGATCGCCCTCCATAGTCGTTCCTGCACACTTAGCGGGATCAATTAGAAACTGGAACCCAGGCCATTGTGGACCTGAGTTGACCATTACTATCTGTGTATGAGACTTCGCGAAAGATCATTTGGCTCTTAACATTGCTTGTGGTTTTTGGCGATGAAGTGGATGTCGATGGTTGTGAACACGGAGACTGGCATCCAACAGGAGTTTTAGGTTTCCAATTTATGGTGTTTGAAACACTTCCATTTGGTGGAAAAACTTTTGTTTTTCTTTGAAACCTGTTTATATTTGAAAATTTTTGATTTTCCTGTTTTGCCATATTCCAGTCTCTATCAGAAGGCCTTGCTTTGGGAGGACCGTTTTTGGTAAAGTGAGAGTGCATAGCCTTCTTATGATACATGTTCCCATGGTGGTAAGGACGATGAACACAATTTCTTGCAATGTGTCCCGGAACGCCACAATTAAAACACGTTTGCCTTTTCGAGAAAAAGACATTTAGTTCTGCTTGTGTTATTCTCGAGAACTGAGCAAGTCTCTTCTTTTCTTTTGGTGCTGATTGCTTTTGTTCATGTTTGATCTTGGATGGAACCTGCTCACGGTTGTCAGCAAGAGAGTAAGCCTCCGCAACTTTACCCTTCAGTTTTGATTCAGTTTGCTTAAGAGTCGGGTTTTCCTTTTGAGTCTTCTTTTTGCGTGGTTTTCTGTTTCTACGTGACCGTCTTTTCTTTAAAGGAGCAGATTCAGTAGATTTTGCTTCATTTGAAACATTTTCTTTAGAATCTAATCCTTTGGGATCAAGAGTTGAATCATCTGTTGAATTGACTTCCATAGATTCTTTTTCCTCAGAAACTATGTTTTCAGGAGTTTCTGCAGAATTGGTTTCCACAGATATCTCTTCTTCAGGTTCATCAGTTGAATCAACTGTTGAATTGATTTCCGTGGATCCCTTTTCTGCAGGCTCCAAGATCTCATGAGTTTCTTCAGAATTGGATTCTACGGATATCTCTTCTTCAGATTCATCAACCTCTGAGTCCTTGACATCAACTGATTCTGGTTTCTCACTCGAAGAGCAGTCTATGTTTGAAACTGTTTGACTATCTTCGGGCGTTGCACTACTTGATTCTGAGTGTTTGTCACACTTGGAATTTTCAGAAGCGCTACATTCATTATCTGATGTACCAGAATCTGCAGCTTGAGTGTCAGGTTCATCAGATGATCCCTGTTCATCATTATCTTTATCCTGTTCATGAGTTTCTGTTGTATCAGTTGATGTTTCAGGCACACTAGAATAGTTGCCCGAATCATCAGAATTGATCTCTGAGTCACTTGAAACAGATGTCTCAAGTTTATCAGTCGATACATCAGATTTTCCTGTTAAAACATTTTCATCACCACAATTATAGTCTAAAACCACAGCACCTGAATCATCAGTTTTAATAGGAATACCCCGACTCTCAGCATACCAAGACATAACACAGTTCCAAGCGTAATTATCGCATTCGGCAGCATTTGAATTATTAGCAGCATCAGCAACATCAGTAGCGTTTGAATGTGATTTATCATCTACTGCAGACTGCTCTTCAACTGTTACTGACTCTGCACACAAACTAGAACAATTAGTATTTTTAACAGAATTAGAATTTGGTAAAATTTCTTGTTGCTCATTTGCGGATGTTTTCACTGGTTCTGTTTCATTCTTTGGTTCATTTTCCTTTTCAGATTCGCCAGCTGATTCGTTTGAGCAATTTTTATCCGCATTTTTAACAAAATTCATTGGTTTTTGAAAATCAGCTGGTCTGGCATTCTTTGGTCTGAAGGGCTCCCATGGAACATAGTCACTAGGTTTGCCATACATCATAGTGTCATAATTTTCCATTTCCTGCTCAGTGATTGGCAATCTAGAATAATTATGATTGTATGGTGGCGGAGCCTGTTTATACCCCAAACCCTTTCCCTTGTTTTCTTGATAAGCAAGTTGCACATCGCACAGATTACGAACAGTGTCACTAGAAGTATCAAACTTTTTGATGTTTAACTCGTTTTGTTTATACTTTCCAGTGAGGAGCTCTAGCTCACCCTTCACAGAGTCACATTCAAGAGTTTTGACTGTGAGTCTATGTTTGTAGTCGTGAACCCAACATTGCTGTTGATTCACGTCCCTGTGAAGTTGAGCTATGTCCTTCTTAAGTGCTTCAATATTTTCATAGAGAATCTTATTATTCTCTCGAAGACTGATGTACTTTCCCATGACACTGTTATAATCCGTGATCAATGCTGAGTTTTGTGATCTCAGAAGAGAAACTTTCTTTCTACAGTGCTCTGTACACAACAGAGAATTTAGCGTTTCAGAGAGAGATTTCGGTTCTTCAACTTGGGCCTGGGGTGCTGGTTTGGCCACCTCATCGGGATGAGATCCTGTTGATTGTGGGCTCTTCACATCTGATGATGAAGTTGCCACGGGTGAAGGTGAGGGAATCTGAGCAGCGTTGGGATTAGTAGCAAATGGCGAAGTACCAACGACCTTCTGACAGTTAGACGTAGATGACGATGTGTTTGCGTGATTCTGACTCCTCTGCTTGTCTTCCTGGATATATTTATTGACTAAGGAGATCACATCTTTGGTTTCCGTTGTAGCATGATTGTATGTCCCCATGATAACTGCAACACGATAGTCCCATGTCTTGCTACGTGGCAAACCGTACAGAAAAGCCATGTTAATCCTACCAAGTGTCACATTTAACCCGCTCTTCTCTATTTCAGAAAGCAGTTGCGTAAACCTTCTGATCACGTCTTCTACATTTTCACCCTTAATATATCCGAAACTATCGAGTTGTTTCCAGACCAACTCACGTTGAGATACAGTGCTTGGAGAATTCATCGTTGAATCAAGCGATAACCCGTAAACTTGCTAACTCAAGCACTCCGCAAACGTATGAACCAGTTTCCTTTACTGCACCTCAAAAGCTTGTCAAGACTTATCAAAACGAACAAACCCCTTCCCCTTTTTTAAGATTTCAATATAATTTTTTTAACTTTTAAAATATAATAATTAATACTTTTTAATATATTATATATAAAAAACCTTTTTAATTATTATTAAAATAAACTATTTTTATAATTTTATATATATTAATAATTATGTAATGATTGCCTAATGATTGTTATTATAATATAATTATTATAAGCTTATATTAATAAAACAAACTTAAAATGTCCCTGTCTTCTTCTTCGATAAAACTACTGACCCAAAACCCTAGTCTTAAACTTCAGCCGCCAATATCCAAACGGAAATGGTTTGGTAAGAATGATGAAGATAACGACGCCGCAGATGAAATGGCGCTGACCGGAGATGAAATGGCGGTGAATCGAAGGCCGGAGAAGAGAAGGGTGTTGTCGTGGGTCGCCGGAGAAGATAACCGGAGACGGAGGTGGTCGATGACGGTAATGACAGTGAAGGTGACAGTGTAACCGAGGTGATTGTGGTGGTCGACGGTGTTCAGAGATGAAGATGTGAAGATGAACAGTGAAGATGATCGGAGTTACGGAGTGACGGTGGTTACCGGAGTGTAGAAAGATTCGAATCAATGATCTTGTAAGTCCCGAAAAACCTCGTAATATCACTCAACGGTTCGATCGAACGCGGAATATAAGATCAAACCGTATGTACAAAAAGAAATTTTTCATTACATAACGTAGTGTCGATGATTAGATAGCACACAGTCTCTAGAACTGTCTGGTACGATCTTCGAGAACCTTGCACACAATCCCTAGGATTGTCTTGTACAAGGCTCTCTATTTGGGGCTACATCATTACAATGGAGAGCTCTACTACAATAACCTAATCAAGACTATATATAGGAGCATTTACCCCATTGGCCCACATGGCCTAGCCCAAGCCCAAGACCTAATCTAAACCAAAATAAACATAAATAAATACAATAAAGATAAAGCGTAAAACTCTGGACCTAACAATCTCCACCTAGTTTTATGCTATCTTTATTGCGGTTTAGATGATCTCCAATCTTGGGTCTTCTCCTTTAGTGGCCCAGCAGTAAACCGAAGTTGTTTCTGAAGATAAATGATAGATGGAAATGCGTTTCGGATGATGATGGATACGAAGAAGTTGATCTCGGATGATATTTTAAATCTGATTCGCTAACAAGAACACACGGATTCAAGTGATCCATCTGGTATTCATGTCGCGCAAAAACACAGCCCAAATATGAAAAAAAATTATTCGTCCCTTTCTTCGAAATATCAACAAACGTTACCTTCCTTTGGGCCTTGGCTTGAACAGCCGGCCTCATAACAGCCCGAAAATTATCATATCAGCGTTGATGTAGTGAAACTCCATTTGTTGTGCTTATAGTATACGAGAGCAGTTGGGCTTAAGCATTTCGTACCTGGGCTTCTGCTCAATGGTCCCCACATTCTGCACCGAAAACAATTCATTCTTCTCACTTTTTGACCATTGATCTTTCAGCCCATCTGACGGTTGACAGTGACTAGGGTTTTTGAAATTCATGTTGATATGACCCATGTGCAGCCGCCACACCAACATTCCTTGCTGATGTCATCAATTGTCATTCGGAATCATTTGATAATTCATCGGAAAACATCAACTTTATCCGAGATTATCATCAACAGCAACCGACAATCAACATTACTCATCATCATCCCATCATTACCTTTCTTTTGTCTTCATTATTAAAATATTCAATTCCTGACATCATCTTGAAACATCATCATCCGAGATCCATAACATTCAATATTCATCTACACATTACGTCCAGGACACGAGTTCCTTTTCTAACTCATTCGAAACAGTATCATCTTCATCAAACAACATCACAGTTCGAATCACTGTTCATCCGAAACCATTTCGAATCATTATCATCATCATCATCATCGGAGATTGATAACATCAGTTCATATTCTCCTTCTTCTCTGATCTCTATCTTCGATCTTGATTGCATCATTCATTACAAAATAAACATAGGTTTGTATTTGAGTTTTCAACATGCCGGCCACCGCAGGAAGGGTTCGTATGCCAGCAAACAACCGGGTGCACAGTAGTGTCGCCTTGCAAACCCACAGTATATGGCAGAGTGCTATAGGATACAACCCTTACGCCCATTCAGATTTCTGTTGAACAAAACTTTCCAGATCTAAAACAGCTCCCGAACCGAAGATCTCTTCTATGGCAAACATACAACCCTCGACACTATGAAAACTTCTTTTCGTTCTCAGAGTGATATAAAAAACCGAGCCTTTGAAAGACTTCAATGGCTCTGATACCACTTGTAAGTCCCGAAAAACCTCGTAATATCACTCAACGGTTCGATCGAACGCGGAATATAAGATCAAACCGTATGAACAAAAAGAAATTTTTCATTACATAACGTAGTGTCGATGATTAGATAGCACACAGTCTCTAGAACTGTCTGGTACGATCTTCGAGAACCTTGCACACAATCCCTAGGATTGTCTTGTACAAGGCTCTCTATTTGGGGCTACATCATTACAATGGAGAGCTCTACTACAATAACCTAATCAAGACTATATATAGGAGCATTTACCCCATTGGCCCACATGGCCTAGCCCAAGCCCAAGACCTAATCTAAACCAAAATAAACATAAATAAATACAATAAAGATAAAGCGTAAAACTCTGGACCTAACAGAGACACTATAAATCAGAGGTTAAAACCTCAAATACTTTCTGTTTTGTTAGGGTATTTAACCCACAAATCATGTCAAGCTTAGATCTTGATGAATGAGTGATTATGGAACAACTTGGGTTATCCTACATACAATCCTCACATGATTTGATGATTTCTCTTTAGTTAGGTTGTTTATATTATTGTGTTAATCCTAGTTCGTGACCCTCCTTGGTTGTTTTTACATCAAGAGAAGTGGTGAACATTCAAGGGGTTCCTAAATGGAAGCATGTTCTTCCTACCCCATACATGACATCTATGATAACTCGAGGTGCCTAAATGAAGATCCTAATCTTCTACCTCCTACTTGAATTATTGGACTAAATAATATGTAATACTTAACCTAAATATATATATACACTCATTCGAACCTTTAACGTTGAACTTGTGTTTATACGTTAAAGTAGTAGAACATCATCTAAGACCTAAACCTTGTTGTGATTCTTATGGGTGTTCAACTCATGAAAACATTATCATAACTCTTGCGGTTACCAAGTGTCATACAAGTGTTATGTGTTGAAGACGACTATTTTTACATGTTATTCTCATAAGTTATTTTCATGTTATTTTATTCCGAATCTCGACTCTAAACATACTTGAACCTTAACCCTTACACATTCAATCTTTTAACCTCATCAACTCGTCAATAATTGGATAATTGGAAAGCATATGCAAACTTTGTGAGTATACTCGTATTTCCCCCTTTTTTTACCACTTTTGGGGTGTAACATATTTACTTATCAACAACTTACACATGAACATTTTGCTTAAACACATGAACATTCCTATTAACATGATTGTATATGTGATGGCTTGATATTTAAACTTGGGTGAATCTTATGTGTTGAACTTATCATTAACTTCGTACGAGCCAAACCGTGACATATGTAGCGCTATAGGATTAACGACCCGCCACCCGTAACTTGTGGTTATGTCATGAGCATGTTGCGTTTCCTTGGTTTGATATGTTAGACACATGCCATGTTTTTACGTTTATCTTGAATCACATGCTTGCTATGAGGAATTGTTCGAAACTTATCTTTTGTTATGTACGTACCAAACTTGTATACTCGCCTTTGCTTTTGCATTGAACTTTATTTTAAACATGTTACAGGTTGAGGATGATGATGCTATGAAATGAAGTAGCGTTGATGCCTAGATACACATATAGACGTTTAGGTCAAATACATTGTATAAATGTCATATTTGTTGTCGTATTGTTTTTCTTGTACTTAACATGTTGTATTTCAAATTTCATGTATTGTAACATTTATTTATGAAAGAAATCAATTTATCTTTAATCCTATCGTCACAAATAGTGTTATGATGTCTCGAGCAATCTTCACACTTCGTCTCATCCCGATGTTTCCGTCATTGGTTGGGGTGTGACAGATTGGTATCAGAGCCATAACTATAGGGAATTAGGTAGAAATGCCATGCTTTTACCTAGTCTATAGTTTTTAGAGCCTTATTCGTATGTTTTGCTTGAACAACTACATGATACTTTATTTGTTTCTTATTTATGCTATTTTAGACATATGTATCACTCGTGAGAAATATTCAACATGTTATTCTTATGCATTAATGCTTGTCTTATTATGTGTTAATACTTGCTTCATTGTTCGATTCTTTACGTGTTACTCTAAACATATTTCTCTATGTGTTAATACATGTTTTATCATTTCGTTATCCAAGCACTATTCTTGATATGCTTTCTTATGTGTTTATACTTGTTCATGTATTTCCTTTGACATACACTTCCCTCATGCATTTTACTTTTATTCTAAATCCGGCAACACTCATATTACAAAAATGAGACGACTTCACCAAAATAGGCGTGAAACCCACAATTTGGTGAATGACTCTCGATCCTTCTACTTTTCTTTCTTACACGAAATTCACCACCAAGTTAGGAGTGAAATCCACACCTTGATGGAGAAATTCAAATTTCAAATTCTAGTGGACCCTCGCCAAAGTGTCGAAATTAACTTTTGACCCGGCGAGTACCAACCACACTTAGGATACTAAATCGCCAAGTTAGGGGTGAAACCCGCACCTTGTCGACTAGTTCCACTCTTTGATTTTCATTAATCCCGCCAAGTCTCGAAATTTCAATTGAATTGAGAACGTGTAGTAACCGGAAGGGTAAATACCGTTAACCGACTTGTCGGCAGGAGTATTTCACCTATTAGGCCAAAGCATGCTCCTCAAGTTCGAAAGACTTTTCGACCACTTTGGTTAGTCAAAAGTTCCGTTTTGGAACCATCCGAATTTTAATCAAACGTGTGTTTCTATTATTTATTTTATACGATGCAATCTTTCAAATTCGAATTTACTTTCGATATTTCCTTCTCACACACACAACATATTGAATCTTTTCCATACATTTATACATATGCATGATTTCATGTAATTTAAATTCATATTCCTTGTAACGACAAGTGGAGATATATCCTCGAGATAGGAGTGATTTCCTTACCTTGACGATTAACTCCACTCCCTTTTTCCTAAAACGACCTCACCAACGAGTTTGGGGTGATTCTCTTACCTAGGTGATCATTACCAAAACGCCTCTTCAAAATATCTTATTATGCAAACTCAGTCATGTTTATACCTAAATTATTTATCATTATTCAAAATACATACGTATACGATTTCAAAATACATTGTTTTATCAAGCGTACTTTCTATCCTACAACCTATTATCACTTAACTCATATACATGAGATTCTTAAGCATATCTTAAACGTGTTACTACACAAATTTTCAAACCTTACGAAATGCTACCTATCAATTTAATCGGTCCAAGGAATCTTTTGCCCATGAACTCCATATTTGACTTAATCACTAAAACGCACTCAAGATATATACCACCAAACTAAAGACTTTCATTCTCAATCGGAGGATCAAACCAACCTTCCTTTTACACCTATAAGGTCTTATGGATGTTATATGATCGTTTTACCAAAGACCCCTTTCACATCAACAAAGCATTTGTTAGAACTTTTAACAATCACAAAGTGCTTTTGCTAAAATTCTTTTCTAAGGATCCTCGTTTTCACAAGAACCTCCTAAATTCATAACTTCTTGTTTAATGAAATGAAATTACTTTTGATTGAAAACCTTTTTTCACCAATTTACAAAACACGTGGGCAAGAAGACTTCTTGGAAACCGACCATCCTTGGACTTCGTAAACTCTTTTAAAACAAAAGTAGCATTTCCATTTATTACAAAATGCATTAAGCTTAACCAATGAGTACCTTATGTCCTTTTACATATGCAACTATATTCTACCTTTCAAACCAAGCTCAATCTAAGTTTGATACGATAAACCCAACGTTTCATTTAAACAACTATACCCACGTATCGTCCTACACGTTTTAGTCGTTTTTACGCAACAATTCACTTATAATCATTCGTATTTACATACTTAACCTTTTGGACGATCCCATACACCTAAATCCGTGATGTTATGCCTATACTTATAATCGTATTCATACTTATACTCATATATTTCATGTTTTCACTTATACTCATACGTTGCGTGCTTATACATATACACATACTACTTGTACATGTTATGTTGATACACATACTTGCGTACATATTCATAATTAAACTTATACTTATGCTCATACTTTCATTCATACATTCATACCCGTACGCAAGCGTAATCCGAGGGATTCACATACGTGGGTCCTATACATACTTAAGCATGGACTTGCTTACAAACTATATTCTTATACGCACACATTTTTTATTTTTAAAGTATACCTACCCAAATTCATACACAACTAGTACAAGCTATGCGGATCATGCGACGATCAATATAATCACGGGTGCACACGGGATTATAGTGATAGGCGTGTGAGAACCATAGAGTGTACTACTGTGTATGGTGAGACACGGAACGTAACATGACACGAATAACGGAACGGACGTAACATGGTCGAAACATGGTGGATACGCCGTCGGTACTTCCTATATATAAGTGTTTTCACCACATTACCTAACTTTCGTAAAACGTGTCATGAGAAATTCAGTGTTTTACAGACCTATTTAGACCTAATACAACTTTAGACAACTCACAAACGCATTATATCCGGTTATCCACGACGAGACTTCATTCTTAACACACTACGTTCATCTACCCAACACTTATGCTATTCTTGTACTTACACTCTTTAAGAGTCATTCGTTCACTCTATACTCGAATGATTCTCCTTATCCTTTTAATTTATACAAACCTCGTTCGCAATCAAGCTTGTTTAAACATTCGGGTCCTAACTTACCTCGTTACCAATAAAATAGTCTTCCTATTCTGGACTCTTGTGTAACTGTACTTAGTATACCTTTAATGCTTTATTTAAAGTACCAAACCTCCTCGTTTCACTCAATAAACAATTTTCTACAAATGTGATTAGTTACCACGTCCCATCAAAATACAAACCGTTTGTCAATATCTTCTTTCTTAATACGTCACTTTTCATTTATTACGTCACCTTTTTAAATACGTCGCCAATTTAAGCTATTCAAACTTGCTTAGACTCACTTCACCTATATACGCACCCACATATTTTCAACTATGTCAGATACCTCAAATTATTTTAGACAATGAACTCACTCACAAATTTACCTTGTCACTCTCCAAAGTTTTGTGTCTTTCAAAATGTTCCAAAATTTTCAAGTCTCAAATTTTTACTAAAACTCATCAAGTCTACCTCTTGAATAAATTTCGGGACGCAATTTCCTAAAGGAGGGGAGACTGTAACGCCCCGCGTTTTCATACTTTCTATATTTAGAAACCATCGCTTGTAAAACTATTTTTGGAAACTTCGTAGTCTTGTAATCGTTCTTTCATTAAAAGCGGTGTAAAATCCGAGACTTGGATCATTAATGAAACTCGTATTTTGTTACAAACATGTTATACACACTTTATATATGCTCATACTTTCAATTTCGTGGAACAATTGATACTTATTCGTAATTCTTGGGAACTATGTGCTAAACTTGCAATTATGTGAAACTTATGCATAAAACATGCTTTGAGCGTAAACGATACTTGTATACGACCTTCATACACTTAATTATACTTTGATTATGTTCCTCATACCTTATTTGGCCTTAAACTATGCTTAAATGGCAAGTCTAGTCCTTAAAACACATTAAAAACCCTAAAATATAAACTACAGGGGCCTAAATGTCAAAAAAATCAAACTTAATTTCAGAAGCCATGCAGTGGCGTAGCGCGAGCACTAAGGCCTTAGTGCTAGCGCTACGCGAGCACCTTGTTTCGACAGATTGTGTGTTTCTTCAGCGAAAATGCACGAAATCCCAAGTTCCAACCTCCCTTGGGAACTTTGAAATGAAGTAGCATTGATGCCTAGATACACATATAGACGTTTAGGTCAAATACATTGTATAAATGTCATATTTGTTGTCGTATTGTTTTTCTTGTACTTAACATGTTGTATTTCAAATTTCATGTATTGTAACATTTATTTATGAAAGAAATCAATTTATCTTTAATCCTATCGTCACAAATAGTGTTATGATGTCTCGAGCAATCTTCACACTTCGTCTCATCCCGATGTTTCCGCCATTGGTTGGGGTGTGACAGTTCTTCTCCTCAATGCAATCCTTTCATCTTGTACAATCCAACCTTGGGGCATCTGGCTGAGGGGGAGCTTAGTATGTAAGCATATCTGTAATCATTTGACTCTTATTGTAAATCTTTTGACTAAATGAATTGCATATGCTTTCTCAAAACTATTTTCTCCTTGATTGTGTTTACAAAGTTTGATATTCATTTCCGCTGCACTTAAACTCTGTTCATCTCTATTGATTATACAATTTTATACAAAAAAACACTTTCATGAGGGCCTCCAATCCTAACAATTGGTATCAGAGCCTGGACAGTCAAATTCGATCTAACAATCAATTTGACATAAGAGTTCGGCTCAAAATTCATTGATACTAAGGTTGGTTGTATTCAGTTGAAAAACATAGTAACGAGTAAATCATGATCAAAATGGTTATTCAAAATCTCTGTAAATCAACCAAGATGTCATATGACACACAAATCTCACACAACAAGTGATATCATGCATAAGTCACTCATAGTTTTCAGATCTGAAAACATATCTGTTAAACTGTGGGAATATTTCATATTTTCAAAATTGATTTCAATTGCTGTTATAAAAATCGTGATGTCACCTTATTAAAATGCTAAAGTATGAACCTCAGATTAACAAAAACCTATGTTCATAAAACATTAGTGTTTTTGATAACTTAAAAAGAGGGAAATTAAAACTTTAGTCATTCGGATCTTATGTGTTGAAAACAGGTTGAGTTCCTCAAACGGACAAAATCAACTATGTTAAAATACATTAAGAAAATTCATAAAAACTCAGAAGTGTGTTTATCTCAAAACTTTTGAAGTCAAAAGAAAAGAGTATAAACATAAAACACTTATGAGTCAAAGTTTAGGGTAATAATGATTACTAAGCAACTATGTGCATTCATCTGTTCAGGAAAAGGTTTTGATTCCCGTGAATGAACTCCAAAGAGGACAGACAAATGTTCAAAAATTTATCCATGAGTCCTCATGATTGCAATCAACTGACAAAGAAAATGGTGCCAAACAGTGGTCAAAATATATTCAGAATGTTCTACCAACTGCTGTCAAACCGCTGACCATTTTTCATAAACTTGAGGATGTTATGATTACGTGTTCTTTTGAAAATGTACCAGATCCTTTTTGATGCTGTTCTCAGAAATCCTTTAATTTTTTTTTATTTTTATTTTTAAAGGATTTTCTCGAATAACCAGGATATATTGTTCATTTTTTTTGGAATAATATATTTTGAACTCTTGCTTGTTTTTGTTGGCAATAGTTTCAGTTCCTGTCAGGATATAGTACCGTATTTTTTTGTTGGTATTATTGTCCTCATAAATGGGTCAGAAGGAAATGGTTCATATGTCGAGATCATATCTTACTCAGGTTTGCTTTTAAACATCTGTCAAAGGTTGATTGTCAAAATGTACTTAAATTACTGGGGCACTCATGTTTTAATTGGATATTGAACAAAAATGAGGTGCCTTAGTAAAAGTTCTCATCATCTGGGGTACTAAACCACTGTCCCTCAAAATTGACATGTGGCAAACACCTTGAATGAAAATTCTCAAAACAGTTACTGAAATACTTGTCCTTCAAATCTATACTATTTACCCTAATCACTGCTTTGTTCAAACGTCTGTTTCCTAATTACTATCCACTGCTGAAAGCCAACCACTGATCCTCATTTTACTGGCTAGCACTGATGCTCAAAATCAGTGTCTTATCCACTGATATGCTATCTACTGATAGTAAAAATCTTCCACTGTTTTCACTTTATTGCCGTTGTAACTACTGATGCTTGGTACATCAGTGGTTCCTAAAACAATTGTTCTTCACCCTTCATCCATTTCATCAGTGTTTGACACGTGGTCAGTTCTTAGCTTTCAGATCAAAATAACCGCTGCCACATCAGCGATCACTTTTTCCCTAAATAAAACCTTGATCAAAACCCCCAAACAGGGTTTTACACTGTCGAATTGAATTCCAAAGTTCTCTTCTCAAAGCAGTTTCCAACCTTTTCTTCCCAAATTTCTCTCCGATTCTTCTTCATCAAAATGACGAAGTCAAAATCAAAATCTAAACCAAAATCACCATCATCTTCAAAAGAGGTCGCTCAAACGGCCGAAGAACCCATCGAGATCCCATACAAATCACCGCACAACTACTTGGGTCTCCTCACAAAACCTACCGATAACCACACTTTCGACTCCATCATTGATACACTATCTGCATCAAAGTACAAAACTTTATTGACAGCAGATGCTCCCATTTACTTGCTAACCCAGAGAGAGTTCTGGAAAAAGGCGACGCTTGAAAAACAAGACGATAAAGTCATAGCCATTAACTCCTCGATACAGGGTAAAGTTGTCACACCCCAACCGATGGCGGAAACATCGGAGTGAGACGAAGAAAGATTGCTCATCACACATAACGCTAAATTGTGACAATAGAATTAAAGATAAATTGATTTCCTTCATAAATAAATGTTACAATACAAGAAATTTGAAATACAACATGTTAAATACAAAAAGAGCAATACGACAACAATTATGACATTTATACAACGTATTTAATCTAAACGTCTATATGTGTATCTAGGTATCAATGCTACTTCATTTCATGGCATCATCATCCTCAACCTGTAACATGTTTAAAATAAAGTTCAATGCAAAAGCAAAGGCGAGTATACAAGTTTGGTACGTACATAACAAAAGATAAGTTTCGAACAATTCCTCATAGCAAGCATGTGATTCAAGATAAACGTAAAAACATGGCATGTGTCTAACATATCAAACCAAGGAAACGCAACAGGCTCATGACATAACCTCAAGTTTACGGGCGGGTCGTTAATCCTATAGCGCTACATATGTCACGGTTTGGCTCGTACGAAGTTAATGATAAGTTCAACACATAAGATTCACCCAAGTTTAAATACCAAGCCATCACGTATACAAGCATGTTAATAGGAATGTTCATGTGTTTAAGCAAAATGTTCATGTGTTTAAGCAAAATGTTCATATGTAAGTTGTTGATAAGTAAACATGTTACACCCCAAAAGTGGTAAAAGAAAAAGGGGGAAATACGAGTATACTCACAAAGTTGGCATATGCTTTCCAATTATCCAATTATTGACGAGATGATGAGGTTAAAAGATTGAATGTGTAAGGGTTAAAGTTCAAGTATGCATAGAGACAAGATTCGGTATTTAAAACAACAACATAAAAATAAGATATGAGAATAACATGTGAAAATAATCATCTTCAACACCTAACACTTGTATGACACTTGGTAACCACAAGGTTTATGATAATGTTTTCATGAGTTGAACACCCATAAGAATCACAACAAGGTTTAGGTCTTAGATGATGTTCTACTACATTAACATATAAACACAAGTTCAACATCAAAGGTTCGAATGCGTGTATATATATATCTAGGTTAAGTATTACATATTATTTAGTCCAATAATTCAAGTAGGAGGTAGAAGATTAGAATCTTCATTTAGGCACCTCGAGTAGTCATGGATGTCAAGTATGGGGTAGGAAGAACTAGCTTCCGTTTAGGAACCCCTTGTATGTTCACCACTTCACTTAATGTAAAAACAACCAAGGAGGGTCACGAACTAGGATTGGTACAATAATATAATAATATAATCTACGAGAAATCATCAAATCATGTGAGGATTGTATGTAGGACAACCCAAGTTGTTCCATAATCACTCATTCATCAAGATCTAAGCTTGACATGATTTGTGGGTTAAATACCCTAACAAAACAGAAAGTATTTGAGGTTTAATCCTCTGATTTAAGTGTCTCAACCTTGTTTTTAAGCTTAACCAACCATAAGAGAGGTTGTAAGCATTGGGACATAGGTATGAGATGTGTTAAACACAAGTTGGATAAGTTTAAACAAGTTCTTGAATAACATCAAACAAAACAGAAAGTTTTGGTCCTTTTTAGGGCAATTCCAAACATGATTTTTCCAGGGAAAAACCAAGGAATCAAACCCAAGAACATAACAAAGCAATAGAAGAAAGAATCAAGTGATTTGGAGTGAAAACAAGCAAGTTACACTCACTTATGTTAAGTTGTATGAATCTGTCCAAGAACTCTGATTTGCAACAGATTGAGAGTGAATTTGTGGAGTGTAATGAGTTGTGAAAGTGTCAAAAGGGTTGGAGAGGGTGTGTATTTATAGTGGGAGAGGTTAGAGATGATTTGAGGTGTTTAGAGGTGGATTAAAGGGGATTGGGTGAGGTTAGGACTTAGGATTTCGTGCACAAACAGCTGAAGAAACACAATCTGTCGAAACAGGGCCTTGGCGTGACGCCAAGGACCCTAGCGTCACGCGGCGCCCCCTTTTGGGAAGTTTGGCTTAATTACATTTCAGTCCCTGTAGTTTAAGTGTGATGCTTTTAGGTGCATTCTTGATAGTTTAGGGACTTGTTTTGATATAAAAGCATAGTATAAGGCATAATCAAGCATGAGGAACAACATCAAAGTATAATTAAGTGTATGAAGGTCGTATTCAAGTATCGTTTATGCTTGAAACACGTTTTATGCATAAGTTTCATGTATCTACAAGTTTAGCACATAGTTTCCAAGAATTACGAATAAGCATCAATTGTTCCACGAAATTGAATGTATGAGCATATATAAAGTATGTGTAACATGTAATTAACAAAATACGAGTTTTATTCATGATCCAAGTCTCGGATTTTACATCGCTTTTAATGAAAGAACGATCACAAGACTACGAAGTTTCCAAAAATAGTTTTACAAACGATGGTTTCTAAATATAGAAAGTATGAAAACGCGGGGCGTTACAAAAGTGATTCAAATCACTCCGCAAACAATCTCAGAAGTCTTCAAACTCGATGATCAGAATGGTAAAACTTCCTTTGACAAAAACGAGTTAAAAGCTGATTTTCTGAAAAGGGGATATGCAGAACAATCAAAGGTAGATACCTTACAAAAAGGTTATTTCCCATCTGCACCCAGATTTTTATTTCACACACTTTTAAGTTGTGTTTCAAATAAAACAACAGCGTTTAATGAAATACAATTGAAGATTCAATACCTGGGGTATGCTATTTTAAACAATAAAGATTACAACTACTCCCAGGAGATCTTCAATGACATGGTAAAGAATGTTGAAAGCAAATCATTTCTTCTTTTTCCAAGATTTCTAAGCTACTACTTTAAACAAAAATTTGAAAAAGAGGATGAAAATTTGCCCAAACAAGGTGTCCATTTTCAAATAAAAGGCTTAACAAAAGAAACATTTTCAAGAATGATGGCACCAATAAAAACAAAAGCAGAGGTGTCTGAGCAGACTTCAGCAGTTACCACTGCTCCTCAGACATCTGCTGCTGAGCCTACTGCTCCAGGTGATCATGGTAGCATTACCACTGCTTTGAAACCCACACCTGACATTACCAAAAAGACCAAAAGAAAAACATCCAGAAAACCCACCAAACCCAAAACAAAGGCAACTCTGGAAGATGAGATCCCAGAGCAACTGCCTGTGACAACACAAATGTCACCACAAACCACTGCTGCTACTTCCTCACAGCAGTTGGAAGAAAGATCTCAACCATTGCCTCAAACTCCTCCTGCATCCTCACAAAAGGATCAGGTTGTAAGCACAGGGACCCCACAATATGAAGCTCTGAATCCACTCGGATCCATCTTCCTCGGTCCTGATCCCAAAGACATGTCTCTTTCAACTCCCATACCCTCACCAATCATACTACCACAATCAATAATACCCTTATTGCATGCAGTTGATATTGCACAGACACAAACCAGTTCCTCTCTATCACCTATCACTGAGAGTATACCCCCACAAGTGACTGGGTCTGATGGTTATACCTCTGCTATCCCAGCAACAGTTGAGGAGGTTACACTACAGGAGTTACAAGTAACTCTTGTCAGTAGTTCAAGTGGAGCAGCAACTACAACTGATGGATCAACAGATCTTCAGTTGGACAGTTGTTTCATCAGTAAGACTCCCTTGAAGGCAATTTCTTCAATAGCACCATCGGTAACCACTAGTGAGTTAGTTCTAACCACTGGTACCATCAAAGGTCTATCAAGTGCTGAAGAAAGAAGTCCCCAGTACCAAGAACAAGGGGCATCAATGGGTGATTTTTGGGACTCAGTTCCTAAGTCACACATTGATACAACCACTGCTGGTGGGGATTCAGATGATCCTACTAAAGTAGGTGATGATTCAAAATATCAGGAATTAACGGACAGAGTTGACAAACTTGAAGAGTCAGTTGCTGAAATAAAAGATATGGTGCAAGAGATTTTGAAAGCTCAAAAGCACAAGCCACTGCTGTTCCACCTCAAGCACCTGCTCCACCATAAGCATATGCTGCAAATGAGCTCTGGAATATCTTTCAACCCTTACTTGAACACCAAAAGCAGATGGCTGATCAGCAACATGAAACACATGTAAAAATGCTGACGAACATGGTAGAGTCGAGGTTTAAAGATACTCAGGCAGATATTAAAGCTATCAAGGCTCATATACAATGCACGACTCATGGTGGAAAAGTTCCCTCAACTATCCTTTTCATGGATAACCCCCTGGCAGATAATGCCAAAAAGGGGGAGAATGTCAAGAAGATGAAGAAAAAGGGAATTGAAGATGGTCTGTATGTTGAACCAGAACAAGCAAAACAACCATCCAAACCACCTCAAACCAAAATCAAAAACTCCCATTCAAACAGCTGATACAGCAGTGGTTACAAAAACTGCTGTCAGTAGCCAAACAGCAGCCATTTCATCAACACACACACCTTCAACACACACCACTTTATCACATACCATCACAACCACTGTTACACCACCATCATCTTCTACAATCACATCACCACCACTGCCTCCTGCCATAAAGCAGAAGACAGCAGATGTTACAACATCTGCTGTAATGACAACAGTGGTTGAGACACCAGTTGTTTCAACGACTGTTGATCAGATACTTTCCACCAGTCATACCACTGATCCACCCAAGACATCATCAGCCTATCCTACAATAAAAAGGAGAAGGGTTTTCATTCCTGATGATGTGTCACCACCACCATCACCACCATCAAAAACCATTTCAACCCCTGCTCAAAAGCAGAAGACATCTACTGACATATCAGCAGTTGTAATGACAACAGATGTTGAGACACCAGTTGTTTCAATAACTGTTAGTCAGTCATCCACCACTGTTTCCACCAGTCTCACATCACAACCAGCAAAGCTCTACACCAGAAAAAGAAAACTTACTTAGCCAGATGAGGACCAATATGATCCCACTGCTGCAAGATATCCGCTAGAACTGGAAGCTATAAAAAATGAGATGAGGCAGTTCTACAATGATGATGATACTTCAAACAGAAGATTTTCCTCACTAGTTGGCTTCATGGTTCCAGAAGACATGGATGAATATCTTGAACTTAAAGTAAGACAGGCTAAGATAAGAGCCAAGGTTGAATGTAAAGGTCAAGGTGATGAAGCCATTGCTGAAAGATTGGAACTTCTGCTCACAAAAGTCGATCTAATAAAAGATTTTGCACATGAGCTGAGCAAAGAAAAGGCAGAACAATGAAAAGAGATGAGAAGAAAACTTCTTGCATACATAATGCAAGAAAAATTTTATCCTGCTGAAGAAAATCAATTTGAAGAATGGCCAATAGTGCTTTTAAGGCATGAAGCTGATAGGATTGATAAAATTAAGAGCGATCCTAAAAAGAAGAAGAATGCTCCAAATTGGAGTAAATACAAAAAATTCATCAATGACCAAACAGCTGAGTACAAGAAAAGGAAACAGGAGCTGGTGGATGCAAAGGTGGACACTGCAAATGCCATATCAAAATGGACAAAGCAGCAAACTGATGAAGCCTATGAAAGGCTGAAGAAAAGGAAGATAACTGTATCAGGCACTTCAAAGAAGCGTGAACATATGATGAAGCTTGAACAGCAGATTGAAAACCTCAAAACACTATTCCGATCTACTCTTATGACAAACCAAGAAAAAGGAGAACAGCTGACCAGTGAAGAGGTAAAGGAAAAGGAAGTTGAGTACTTCAAAGAAACCATCATGAAAATGGGTCTAAAAGAAGAAAACTCAGAAAAACTTCAAAACCTTTTTAAGAAGGTGTTAACTAAGCCTGCATCACCAAATACTTCAGAAGTTTCAGACAGTGAGCCAGATCAACAAAATAGACAGGAGCAGATAGAGAAGGAAACTGCAGAAGACATAGTTGCAGCAAACAATGTTATTGAAATGGCCTTCAAAAGAATGTCTGAAAGTCTGCAAGTTTTCACAAGGCCAACATCTCCCAACTCATCTTCAAATAAATCTCTCCCAAGAAACCCATTGGGTTTAAAAGTACTAAAGTGGATGTCTGATCAAAAGACCCACGTATTGACCCTGGTCAGATCCAATGGCGAAGTGAAGTACATATCAAGGAAAGAAGCACTAGGCCTTAGTGTTGAAGATTTGCAGGATCTCCTTGAACTTACACTGTGCAGGGATGTAGATGACACAAGTTCCAAAGAATTTGAAGAATAATTTAAAAGAAAAGCAAGGGAACTTCTGATGAGTAATAAAGATCCAGAATAATGACAGGTTTTGGCATTATCTGTTCCAGGGGGAGATTTGGGATTGAACCCTACCAAAGGAACAGATAATGTAAAGCTAAAACCTGATCACAACAGTGGATTCACAATAAGCAGCTGTTTGCACTAAGTCTTCTCCCTTGAAAGTGATTACAACAGCTGATGGTCTTATATCCTCTGCTCGGATACAACTGCTGCTCCAAATAACTACTGATGAAGCCTAGAAGACTGCTGGATACTAAGCACTGCTGGTAAAAACTACTGATGACAAAGCACAGCCCAATCAAGGACTGATCAACCTTGAGGAAAGCACTGATGAATAGGATAAGCAGTAGTTTAGTATATCATCTGATTCTTGTATAGTCAGTTGTTAGGTTTAGCAGTGTTTGTATAAGAACAGTAGATACAGGTTGTTAGGCTGTTAGACGTCGCTTTCATGGTGACGTCAGCTGAGATGCCTCAGCGGTTTGGTTTGTCTATAAAATGGAGCAGTACTCTGTACTGTTATATTTGATTCGTTTTGAGAGAGTTCTTCTCCTCAATGCAATCCTTTCATCTTGTACAATCCAACCTTGGGGCATCTGGCTGAGGGGGAGCTTAGTATCTAAGCATATCTGTAATCATTTGACTCTTATTGTAAATCTTTTGACTAAATGAATTGCATATGCTTTCGCAAAACTATTTTCTCCTTGATTGTGTTTACAAAGTTTGATATTCATTTCCGCTACACTTAAACTCTGTTCATCTCTATTGATTATACAATTTTATACAAACAAACACTTTCATGAGGGCCTCCGATCCTAACATGTTTTTAAAACGCGTTTAAGGTAATTACAGTAGATTGGAATAAGAATTGGATGCGGCACCAAAAGGCTTACAGAAGTGGCTGAATTTATTAATTAAATTAAATTAAGAAAAGTTGTTTTATGTATTCGGGTTTATCCCAGATTAAAGCTACCTTTCAAAACATGATTTTATCCCATCTAATTAATAATAAAATCCGGTGTTTTCTAAACTCTGATATTTTTCCTAACTCACGGTCCTGATGAAATTTCTGCTGCACTACTTTTCAAAATAACCACCGGTACCACTGAACTGGTTCGCGGCTCTCGATTCCTTCCAGGGTGGGGTCGGCGGTCGTCACAGGAGAGCATTGTAGTTTGCCGCTTCAAGGTACGGGTCGACGGCAGGGGCCATGAAGAAGTTGTAACCCGAATATGCCTGGTGCTCAAACGAGTTATACGCCGCTGCACCGGCGTAGGAAGGGATTGGGTTATCATAACCCATTGGTGGTGGTGGTGGTGCGATTGGAGCTGAGTCGACTTTTGAAGCTAGGATTGAAGGCCCACCCATTTGCGGGTCTTCATATAGTGGCAGGTAGTGACTGCCACTGGGGTGCTGGGGGTGTGGAAGTGAAATCCCCCTCGCACGGACATCCGTGCACCTGATCTTCTTCGCCTCGGTGGTTCTGGAGGCGGCTGTTGCTCTGGCGGCGGCGGTGGTGGTGGCGTAACCGCCTAGAAACACGAATTCTCAGAGGGATCCTGTTGCTGCTGTTGAGGTGGGTTGAAAGGGGGAGTAAACTCCCAGTGGTATGTGGCCCACCTTTCTGCAAAACTGTCTGGGCCCTGTATGGCGAACCATGAAAAGATGATCCATCAGAAATCTCGATGGGATGCGTGGGCGTCCCAGTTGGCATCTCCGGATCTTCATCCATCTCCATATCCTGCATCTCAGGATAGTGGTCACCTGGCCACAAAGGGTTTGGACCCTCGGGTTCTTGAATTTGGTTCATCGGATTGAACCTTCTTTGAAAGTACGGGGTCGGGTCCTGGAAAGCCCAGTGTGAACTCGACCGCTGCAGCGGAATGAAGGAGTGGTGAGAGTCACTGTGCTCCTCGTCTTGATGTGGTCCAAAAGAGTGATGATAAGACGGGGCGGAACTAAGGGAGACTGAGCGTCTCGCTGGCTCCAGATAAGTCCTCCAATCCTCCTGGGGACTCGAGCTGAAAGTTGCTAAAGGAGTTCGCCGGTGTGATGGCCCGGCCTCGTGATCATTTGGAGCAGTTATCGGCGCCTTGCCTCTTCCACCTCTTCCTCTGAAACGTGGCGGCATTGTCTTTTGTTCCTGCCAAAACAAACAAAAGAAAACAACAAAAGAAAACAATAAGATTAGGATTAGTCCTAAGTCATTTGACTAGACTCGGAAGTCAAGGAATGTGCAAACTGTGTCATTGAGATTAAACACAAAATGCTAGTGTTTAATTCACTCAATATTGGCTCTGATACCAACCTGTCACACCCCGATATTTCCACGTATTACCGGTGGGCCCGGTGGGGAGTATCGTGAAGTAGTTGATATCATCATAGACAATTAATCACAGTTTAAATGCACAGCGGAAGTCTAAAAGTAATTATACAAACTGATTTGAAAGTAACATAAAATATTACACAACGGTTGTAAGAGGATCCACAGGCGGATCAAAACAAAAGGAGTATTGTTCAACAGACTTAAAGTGATAAATGCTTGCAAGACTCTTTATTTAATAACTAAGGAGTTCCAGCCCATTACGCTTAGTACCTGCACTTAAACTTTTTGAAAATACGTTAGTTTACACTTGTAAATACAATTAACTGAATCTTTTGAAAACATTTAAGAAAATTGATTTAAATGCAAAAGGCACAAATATTCTTTTATAACTTGGGACAATTATTTAAAAATAATATTGTATACAGATTTACATGTTTGTCGTCCATTCAGTAGCTCGGGTTAGAAGTACCAGGTTAAAGATTAATAGATACACCACTAATATAATCCCACGGTGAGTTATCCTCAACGTGTGGTTATATATTTTACACACGCAACTGTCAGGTGTATGCCTACACCCCATTAAGTCGTGGCCATTCAATGAATGAGCCGATGATATCCAGGACACGGTCATTAACCCCCCAAAGCCATTGAACCAAACAAAACAGATTAAAACGGGTTATTTCAATGATTTAACCACTAATCAATTAAAGATTCAATACCCGACCAAGTGGTATTATTAAATACTGTATCCCAAGCCCGTATAACGGAAAATAAGTTAAAAGTAGTTATTTGAGCAAAATATAATTTTAATCTTAGCCGTATAACAATCAGCAAGTGCAAATAGCTTTTACTGGGCTCCTAAATCTGGAACGAAGGTTTTAATAACCTATTAGATTCCTAACGGGTCTCACTTAAGTTTAAACTTAGACCGATTAGTTTTAATGAAAGGTTTATGGTTCAAAACGCACGATTAAACGAAGACCGGATTAGAATGTGATTTAGACCCGACAAGTATGAAGACTTGTATAAAATGGGTAAACTAAACACATTCTGGATTTTGAAGTAAAAATGATAATGTTTGACCCGTTTCGATTAATTTATGCAAACTAGTTACATAAACCGTACCGAACGCGAATATACATAACGGGTAGCCAAATGAGTCATCTACAGGTTCCACAAGTTAATATGCTTAAAATATGTTATGATATCAGTAGGATATCTTCCATTATGCCCAAAACGAATTTAAAACCAATTTAAGCCCCGTAAGGGTATTTTGGTCATTTTAAAGTTTATAAAAGAGGTTAAATAGTAATCTAAGGTTCTGTTCTAAAATAATCATTAAAAATATTTATTTTAATAAGTTACATCAGTAAGATATCATATATATGTGAAACTTTTCATTTATTGCCAAACTATGCACCGTAGGGGCATTTTGGTCATTTCACATATGCTATAAGGGTCAAATTTGGAAATCTGAGTTCAAAACTTTTACTTACTGTTAAAGTATAAAATTTGCTTATAATATCAGTAGGAAAAGGTTTGGTATCAAAATGTTATGTAAAACTCATTTTATCAAAGAAAATGGCAATTTTATCAATACCGAATTTACACTAGAACTCTATAATATAATCAGTATAAAATTTGATAAAAATTTCCAAAAATCCCTAAATATTATATCTTAACAGTAGGTGGCAAGTTTGGTGTCAAAAGTTGGGTTTAAATATGATTTATGCCAAAAATTCCATTTAATTAATAAAAAGCTTTCATTTTACGATTTCGCGCATAACTTCTATTTTAGACCACAAACTGATGTCAAATTTTTAGGAAATGTTTATAAATCAGTAATAAAGGTTTTTTTCCACTCACATTTTCAAAAATCTCGTTTTAATATCAAAAGGGCATAATGGTCAACTTTTAAGCATTTAACGGAAACATGCAATGAACTAGGATTTCTATGGAACCAAGTTGTATAACCTCAGAGGGTTATACTAACCCATAATATGGTTCTAAAGAAACACTAAGGCATATCTAAACTAAGCTAAATCGGGTCAGAACTGAAAGTCAAAGCAAAAGTCTACTTTTGCGACTTTCGGTTCCGAACCTAGCCTAAACTCAGAATTGTCGGGTTGAACATGACTAGACATGTTGTTATATTATTTACCAAGTTATTTAAGGGTTAAAACATGTTCCATAACCTCTGCATTACCAGTTATGAATTAATTTGTAAAAACTGACCCATTTGACTTTTTATTAATAAGTTTGACCGACAATTGACCAAGTAAAAGTGATAATCAGTAGGTGCCCTTTTAAGGGTTTATTACCTACATAATTACCAACTCATAGCCACTTTAAATTCGATAAATGGCTGGACCGTTTGTGATTAATCACCAAGTCAAAGCTTATTTACGATAGCTTTGACTTTCGGTCATTAAACTAATAAAACTTAACTAAAGAAGCTAAGAATGCTTACAAGAATCCTTAGCACGAAATTTGAACTGACGAAAACTTCCAGGAACTCCAAGAGACTTCAGAGAGTGAGCTTTGAATGAAAACTCAATTGTGCAAGTTCTAAGTGATCAAAATGTGGGCTATTTATAGGAGATTTGAAGTTGCCAAGATCATTACACCTATTTAGGGAGGCTCCCAGATGTTTACAGGTGTTGTGGTGGCAGAAGAAACCATCTAACAAGACCCTAGAATCGAAAACTAGCATGCAAAGGTGGTGGAACTGACTGAACCTGCAGCTGTGCAGGGTTTTAGTCGCTGACACTTCTCACGCGGGCCGCGACAATGGGAAAATCCGGTAAACACTTTCCAAACTTTGCATTTTCAGTCCCTGGTCTATTTTAAGTTTATTTAACTTCTATTTATTACACTTAGGACCCCCATAGTTAACTATTAAGGGCCTTGGGTCATATTTTAACTCCGTTAAGCTCCTGTTTAGATGTAAGATCACCCGAAAAGTCTTGTTTTCATCGAAACTCCACAAATTTACTATCAATTATTCTTGAGAGCGAAATATACAATTATTACAATGTTTTTTTTTGGGATCGTTAAAAGGTGACTCAGAGGTAACTTTTAACATGTTGACACTTTTAACCCCTATGCTTTGTAAAGTTTTATTTTAAGCACAAACGACTTTCTATGTTCGACAAATTATTCATTAAAGAATACGAACGTCGTGTGAGGTCAATCAGAGGCACAAGATTGGCATGTTGACACTTTGGATCCTTTTACTTACATATTCACATTGTTTGACAATTTTAGTCCCTCCAGATCAATCTATTACACGTTTAAAGTCCATGACACGTGTCTTTATAATATTGGTCGTGATTTTGCGAGGTGTTACAACATGCCATTCTTGTGCCTCTGATTGACCTCACATGATGTTCGTATTCTTTAATGAATAATTTTGTCGGACATAGAAAGTCGTTTGTGCTTAAATTAAGGATCTTACGAAACATAGGGGTTAAAAGTGTCAACATGTTAAATGTTACCTCTGAGTGACCTTTTAGCGATCCCAAAAACATTGTAATAATTGTATATTTTGCTCTCAAGAATATTGGATAGTAATTTCATGGAGTTTCGATGAAAACAAGACTTTTCGGGGGATCTCATAACTAACCGGGAGCTTTACGGAGTTAATTTGTGACCCAAGGCCCATAAAAGTTAACTATGGGGGTCATAAGTGCGATAAAAGAAAGTTAAATAAACTTAAAATGGACCAGGTACAGAAATTGAAAAGTTTGGAAACTCTTTAACGGATTCTCCCATCGTCGCGGGCCGCGTATGTCACGGCCCCCGACCCGCTTTGACCCGTTTCAGGAGCCGCGGGTCAGAAAATCCCGTGGTATTTATTTAATTAAGTTGACAGCGAAAGTTTTCATCAGGATCTTTTTAAAGCTGCAATTTCCTGATTATTTCATTTCACAACTCGGGATAAAACCCCGATAATTTACAATTACAACAGATCACCTTCGAGGCATTTTTCCTGGATCACAACAGATCACCTGAAACATGTTTGAAAAAGATTTTGTCAGCGGAAAATACTGGTGAATCATTCTATTTATTAAAACGACACGTTTGTTATAATTTACAGTATTAAGAGAGATTACAATGTTTCTGATATCAACCAATTACCCACAGTATTTGTCACTCGACTCGTTTCTGTGACTATGGTCATATCCCCCATTGGCTGCCCCAATGGTGACGATTATAAAGTAATGTATACAAAACCCCACATACTGACTGTAATTTGGTGATTACATATACTTAATCACTGTATTTATAACTTTGAAAATATTTAAGAATTTATAAAGCACTTTGAATAAAAAGAGAATGACTCACATTGCAGATTTAACACAGACAGAGTCTAGTCTACTGATTAGCCTTGTTAACCTAGTTTAAATAAAAATGCACACAAAACTAGGTTAGTAACCAATACAGCATTTACGATAACTCACGAGATCAAACCCTCACAATAAATGACAAAGTGCGATACTTAAACATCCATCGTATTCACGACGAATGACAAAGCATAACCCTAATGTGGGTAGCACTTAAACATCCATTGGATAGTTTTAATCAATCGGACATTGAATCGTAGCAGCGATTGAGTTATTACCCTGTATTGCGGCAGCACTTTGTGAATTGTGTGTGTGTTTTAAGACTGTTTCGACTATAACTCAAAGTACAATTTGAATTTGAACGTCGAACGAACGCACAATATCAAGTCCCACTGCCCTCTATTTATACCCAAAATTCGTCCCCCTCGCGCCACGCGAAAGATCCCCTTGTGCGCCTCGCGTGGCGCGAGAGACCCTATTCTACCCTAGGTTTGCTTCATGTCCAGGTAGCTCAGCTGAGTTGGTTGCTCGTTAAATTTCAATTTCGACAACAAACTGTGTGGATATTACCAACTAGGGTTTACCCCCCCCCCCTGAGTTTTAGGGGCCCTGATCCTGATTCCGATTATTCTGAAAATTTTAGGGTTTATTCAGAATCACTTGGGTTTCTCAATTAGGGTTTCCTATTGGACAATTAAAGTAATAAATAGGACTTTTTAATAAGAGTTGTTACATTCTCCCCACCTTAATAAAATCTCATCCTCGAGATTTACTGGAACACGTAAGGATACTTTCGCTTCATTTCTGATTCTAACTCCCAAGTGTATTCAGGTCCTCTCTTTGAATCCCACTTAACTTTGACCAGCACCAATCTCTTGTGCTTGAGAAATTTGATCTTTCGATCTTCGATTTGAAGAGGTTTCTCAACAAATTTTAACTTTTCTTTTACCTCTATATCTTGGAGAGGTACTACCAAAGATTCGTCTGATAGGCATTTCTTGAGATTGGATACATGAAATACATCATGTACTCCTGCCAGTTCCTCTGGTAGTTGTAATCGATAAGCAACTGGTCCTATACGTTGGATCACTGAAAATGGTCCTACGTATCTTGGACTTAGCTTTCCTTTCTTACCGAATCGAGCTACTCCTTTCCAAGGAGATACTTTCAATAGTACTTTGTCTCCAACTTGAAATTCCAACGGCTTCCTTCTATTGTCTGCATAACTCTTCTAATGATCTCGAGCCGTCTTCAATCTTTCTTTGATCTGAGTGATCTTATCTGTAGTTTCTTGTACAATTTATGGACCTGATAATTGACTTTCTCCTATTTCTGCCAAACAAACGGGAGTTCTGCACTTTCTTCCATACAGTGCCTCAAATGGGGCAGATTCGATACTTGAATGATAACTATTGTTATAGGAGATTCAATTAAGGGTAGGTGATCATCCCAGTTTCCACCAAAATCTAATACACATGCTCGGAGCATGTCTTCTAGAGTTTGTATCGTCCTTTCACTTTGCCCGTCTATTTGAGGATGATATGCAGTGCTCAAGTTTAGTTTAGTTCCCATAGCTTCTTGGAAACTTGTCCAGAAGTGAGAAGTGAAACGACTATCCCTATCTGATACAATGGATAGTGGAACTCCATGTAGGGATACGACTTCATCTACATACAACTTTGCCAATCTTTCCATGCTAAAGGTTTCTTTCATGGGTAGGAAATGAGCTGATTTGGTTAATCGATCCACAATTACCCTAATCGCATCATTACCTTTTTTGGTTTTGGGTAACTTAGTAACAAAATCCATTGTTATGAGTTCCCATTTCCATACTGTCATTTCTAATTGTTGTAGTAGACCTGCAGGTTTCTGGTGTTCTGCCTTAACTTGTGAACAAGTAAGACACTTAGAAACATATCTTGCTATATCCTTTTTCATGCCTATCCACCAGAAATTATTTATTAAATCTTGATACATTTTATTATTTCCAGGGTGCATGGTATACCTAGATTTATGGGCTTCTTCTAAGATCTTATTTCTTAATTCTCCTTGCTTAGGTACCCAAATCCTTTTCTTATGGAATTTCCAAATTCCATCAGCTCCTTGTTTTAATTCTTTTATTCGTCATTTCATTCCTTCAGCATCATCCTTGATTTCTGTTTCTTGAACATTCCTTAGTTGTTCCATTAAATCTAATTGTAAATTTAATCTGAGAGCACGAACCCGTCGTTGTTTCTCATGATACTTACGACTTAAGGCATCTGCAACTACATTTTCCTTTCCTTCGTGATATTGAATATCACAGTCGTAGTCACTTAAGATTTCCATCCATCTCCTTTGCCTCATGTTTAACTCTTTTTGCCCAAATATATATCTTAAACTTTATGATCTGTATAGACAGTAAACTTACTTCCATACAGATAATGTCTCCAAATTTTAAGGGCAAAAATTACGGCTCCTAATTCTAAATCATGAGTCGTATAGTTTTCTTCGTGCTTTTTCAATTGCCTTGAAGCATACGCAATTACCTTTTTGCGTTGCATAAGCACACATCCTAATCCTAGTTTTGAATCATCACAATATACTTCAAAATCTTCTGTTCCTTCTGGTAAGGCTAGGATTGGTGCATTTGTTAATTTCTGTTTCAAGATCCTAAAAGCTTCTTCTTGTTTAGGTCCCCATTCAAACTTAACTGCTTTACAGGTTAGCTTAGTTAATGGTACAACTATCTTGGAAAAATTCTTAATAAACCGTCTATAATATCCAGCTAACCCAATAAAACTTCTAATTTCCATTGCGGATTGCGGAACCTTCCATTTGGTAATTGCCTCTATTTTAGAGGGATCTACGTGAATACCTTCGTGATTCACCATGTGACCTAGAAATTGCACTTCCTTTATCCAAAATTCACACTTCGAGTATTTGGCATAAAGCTTTTCTTTTCTTAACAAAGTTAAGAGTGCATGCAAATGCTCACAATAGCCAGGATTACCACCAGATAGGGAAGTAGAATTTAGAATTCATCTAATTCCCGGAACTACACCAATAGCCAAGGCACCTTATCGGTTAGCTCCTACAGAAATGTTAGAACTGAAAAAGCAATTAGATGAATTATTAAGTAAAGGATTCATACAACCTAGCTTATCCCCTTGGGGAGCGCCAGTGTTGTTCGTAAAGAAGAAGGATGGTTCGATGAGAATGTGTATTGATTATAGAGAATTGAATAAGGTTACAATTAAGAATCGATACCCATTACCTAGGATTGATGATCTTTTTTATCAACTTCAAGGAGCTAGATACTTTTCGAAGATCGACTTACGCTCCGGATATCATCAATTAAAGGTACAAGAAGAAGACATACCTAAAACTGCTTTCAGGACTAGGTATGGTCATTATGAGTTTACAGTCATGCCCTTTGGGTTAACAAATGCTCCTGCAGCATTTATGGACATGATGAATAGAATCTGTAAATCGTATTTAGATAAATTTGTAATTGTCTTCATCGACGATATACTTATTTATTCTAAAAGTAAGACAGAACATTGTGAGCATTTGCATGCACTCTTAACTTTGTTAAGAAAAGAAAAGCTTTATGCCAAATACTCGAAGTGTGAATTTTGGATAAAGGAAGTGCAATTTCTAGGTCACATGGTGAATCACGAAGGTATTCACGTAGATCCCTCTAAAATAGAGGCAATTACCAAATGGAAGGTTCCGCAATCCGCAATGGAAATTAGAAGTTTTATTGGGTTAGCTGGATATTATAGACGGTTTATTAAGAATTTTTCCAAGATAGTTGTACCATTAACTAAGCTAACCTGTAAAGCAGTTAAGTTTGAATGGGGACCTAAACAAGAAGAAGCTTTTAGGATCTTGAAACAGAAATTAACAAATGCACCAATCCTAGCCTTACCAGAAGGAACAGAAGATTTTGAAGTATATTGTGATGATTCAAAACTAGGATTAGGATGTGTGCTTATGCAACGCAAAAAGGTAATTGCGTATGCTTCAAGGCAATTGAAAAAGCACGAAGAAAACTATACGACTCATGATTTAGAATTAGGAGCCGTAATTTTTGCCCTTAAAATTTGGAGACATTATCTGTATGGAAGTAAGTTTACTGTCTATACAGATCATAAAGTTTAAGATATATATTTGGGCAAAAAGAGTTAAACATGAGGCAAAGGAGATGGATGGAAATCTTAAGTGACTACGACTGTGATATTCAATATCACGAAGGAAAGGAAAATGTAGTTGCAGATGCCTTAAGTCGTAAGTATCATGAGAAACAACGACGGGTTCGTGCTCTCAGATTAAATTTACAATTAGATTTAATGGAACAACTAAGGAATGTTCAAGAAACAGAAATCAAGGATGATGTTGAAGGAATGAAAGGACGAATAAAAGAATTAAAACAAGGAGCTGATGGAATTTGGAAATTCCATAAGAAAAGGATTTGGGTACCTAAGCAAGGAGAATTAAGAAATAAGATCTTAGAAGAAGCCCATAAATCTAGGTATACCATGCACCCTGGAAATAATAAAATGTATCAAGATTTAATAAATAATTTCTGGTGGATAGGCATGAAAAAGGATATAGCAAGATATGTTTCTAAGTGTCTTACTTGTTCACAAGTTAAGGCAGAACACCAGAAACCTGCAGGTCTACTACAACAATTAGAAATGACAGTATGAAAACGGGAACTCATAACAATGGATTTTGTTACTAAGTTACCCAAAACCAAAAAAGGTAATGATGCGATTTGGGTAATTGTGGATCGATTAACCAAATCAGCTCATTTCCAACCCATGAAAGAAACCTTTAGCATGGAAAGATTGGCAAAGTTGTATGTAGATGAAGTCGTATCCCTACATGGAGTTCCACTATCCATTGTATCAGATAGGGATAGTCGTTTCACTTCTCACTTCTGGACAAGTTTCCAAGAAGCTATGGGAACTAAACTAAACTTGAGCACTGCATATCATCCTCAAACAGACGGGCAAAGTGAAAGGACGATACAAACTCTAGAAGACATGCTCCGAGCATGTGTATTAGATTTTGGTGGAAACTGGGATGATCACCTACCCTTAATTGAATCTCCTATAACAATAGTTATCATTCAAGTATCGAATCTGCCCCATTCGAGGCACTGTATGGAAGAAAGTGCAGAACTCCCGTTTGTTTGGCAGAAATAGGAGAAAGTCAATTATCAGGTCCATAAATTGTACAAGAAACTACAGATAAGATCACTCAGATCAAAGAAAGATTGAAGACGGCTCGAGATCATTAGAAGAGTTATGCAGACAATAGAAGGAAGCCGTTGGAATTTCAAGTTGGAGACAAAGTACTATTGAAAGTATCTCCTTGGAAAGGAGTAGTTCGATTCGGTAAGAAAGGAAAGCTAAGTCCAAGATACGTAGGACCATTTTCAGTGATCCAACGTATAGGACCAGTTGCTTATCGATTACAACTACCAGAGGAACTGGCAGGAGTACATGATGTATTTCATGTATCCAATCTCAAGAAATGCCTATCAGACGAATCTTTGGTAGTACCTCTCCAAGATATAGAGGTAAAAGAAAAGTTAAAATTTGTTGAGAAACCTCTTCAAATCGAAGATCGAAAGATCAAATTTCTCAAGCACAAGAGATTGGTGCTGGTCAAAGTTAAGTGGGATTCAAAGAGAGGACCTGAATACACTTGGGAGTTAGAATCAGAAATGAAGCGAAAGTATCCCTACTTGTTCCAGTAAATCTCGAGGATGAGATTTTATTAAGGTGGGGAGAATGTAACAACTCTTATTAAAAAGTCCTATTTATTACTTTAATTGTCCAATAGGAAACCCTAATTGAGAAACCCAAGTGATTCTGAATAAACCCTAAAATTTTCAGAATAATCGGAATCAGGATCAGGGCCCCTAAAACTCAGGGGGGGTAAACCCTAGTTGGTAATATCCACACAGTTTGTTGTCGAAATTGAAATTTAACGAGCAACCAACTCAGCTGAGCTACCTGGACATGAAGCAAACCTAGGGTAGAATAGGGTCTCTCGCGCCACGCGAGGCGCACAAGGGGATCTTTCGCGTGGCGCGAGGGGGACGAATTTTGGGTATAAATAGAGGGCAGTGGGACTTGATATTATGCGTTCGTTCGACGTTCAAATTCAAATTGTACTTTGAGTTATAGTCGAAACAGTCTTAAAACACACACACAATTCACAAAGTGCTGCCGCAATACAGGGTAATAACTCAATCGCTGCTACGATTCAATGTCCGATTGATTAAAACTATCCAATGGATGTTTAAGTGCTACCCACATTAGGGTTATGCTTTGTCATTCGTCGTGAATACGATGGATGTTTAAGTATCGCACTTTGTCATTTATTGTGAGGGTTTAATCTCGTGAGTTATCGTAAATGCTGTATTGGTTACTAACCTAGTTTTGTGTGCATTTTTATTTAAACTAGGTTAACAAGGCTAATCAGTAGACTAGACTCTGTCCGTGTTAAATCTGCAATGTGAGTCATTCTCTTTTTATTCAAAGTGCTTTATAAATTCTTAAATATTTTCAAAGTTATAAATACAGTGATTAAGTATATGTAATCACCAAATTACAGTCAGTATGTGGGGTTTTGTATACATTACTTTATAATCGTCACCATTGGGGCAGCCAATGGGGGATATGACCATAGTCACAGAAACGAGTCGAGTGACAAATACTGTGGGTAATTGGTTGATATCAGAAACATTGTAATCTCTCTTAATACTGTAAATTATAACAAACGTGTCGTTTTAATAAATAGAATGATTCACCAGTATTTTCCGCTGACAAAATCTTTTTCAAACATGTTTCAGGTGATCTGTTGTGATCCAGGAAAAATGCCTCGAAGGTGATCTGTTGTAATTGTAAATTATCGGGGTTTTATCCCGAGTTGTGAAATGAAATAATCAGGAAATTGCAGCTTTAAAAAGATCCTGATGAAAACTTTCGTTGTCAACTTAATTAAATAAATACCACGGGATTTTCTGACCCGCGGCTCCTGAAACGGGTCAAAGCGGGTCGGGGGCCGTGACATACGCGGCCCGCGACGATGGGAGAATCCGTTAAAGAGTTTCCAAACTTTTCAATTTCTGTACCTGGTCCATTTTAAGTTTATTTAACTTTCTTTTATCGCACTTATGACCCCCATAGTTAACTTTTATGGGCCTTGGGTCACAAATTAACTCCGTAAAGCTCCCGGTTAGTTATGAGATCCCCCGAAAAGTCTTGTTTTCATCGAAACTCCATGAAATTACTATCCAATATTCTTGAGAGCAAAATATACAATTATTACAATGTTTTTGGGATCGCTAAAAGGTCACTCAGAGGTAACATTTAACATGTTGACACTTTTAACCCCTATGTTTCGTAAGATCCTTAATTTAAGCACAAACGACTTTCTATGTCCGACAAAATTATTCATTAAAGAATACGAACATCATGTGAGGTCAATCAGAGGCACAAGAATGGCATGTTGTAACACCTCGCAAAATCACGACCAATATTATAAAGACACGTGTCATGGACTTTAAACGTGTAATAGATTGATCTGGAGGGACTAAAATTGTCAAACAATGTGAATATGTAAGTAAAAGGATCCAAAGTGTCAACATGCCAATCTTGTGCCTCTGATTGACCTCACACGACGTTCGTATTCTTTAATGAATAATTTGTCAAACATAGAAAGTCGTTTGTGCTTAAAATAAAACTTTACAAAGCATAGGGGTTAAAAGTGTCAACATGTTAAAAGTTACCTCTGAGTCACCTTTTAACGATCCCAAAAAAAAACATTGTAATAATTGTATATTTCGCTCTCAAGAATAATTGATAGTAAATTTGTGGAGTTTCGATGAAAACAAGACTTTTCGGGTGATCTTACATCTAAACAGGAGCTTAACGGAGTTAAAATATGACCCAAGGCCCTTAATAGTTAACTATGGGGGTCCTAAGTGTAATAAATAGAAGTTAAATAAACTTAAAATAGACCAGGGACTGAAAATGCAAAGTTTGGAAAGTGTTTACCGGATTTTCCCATTGTCGCGGCCCGCGTGAGAAGTGTCAGCGACTAAAAACCTGCACAGCTGCAGGTTCAGTCAGTTCCACCACCTTTGCATGCTAGTTTTCGATTCTAGGGTCTTGTTAGATGGTTTCTTCTGCCACCACAACACCTGTAAACATCTGGGAGCCTCCCTAAATAGGTGTAATGATCTTGGCAACTTCAAATCTCCTATAAATAGCCCACATTTTGATCACTTAGAACTTGCACAATTGAGTTTTCATTCAAAGCTCACTCTCTGAAGTCTCTTGGAGCTCCTGGAAGTTTTCGTCAGTTCAAATTTCGTGCTAAGGATTCTTGTAAGCATTCTTAGCTTCTTTAGTTAAGTTTTATTAGTTTAATGACCGAAAGTCAAAGCTATCGTAAATAAGCTTTGACTTGGTGATTAATCACAAACGGTCCAGCCATTTATCGAATTTAAAGTGGCTATGAGTTGGTAATTATGTAAGTAATAAACCCTTAAAAGGGCACCTACTGATTATCACTTTTACTTGGTCAATTATCGGTCAAACTTATTAATAAAAAGTCAAATGGGTCAGTTTTTACAAATTAATTCATAACTGGTAATGCAGAGGTTATGGAACATGTTTTAACCCTTAAATAACTTGGTAAATAATATAACAACATGTCTAGTCATGTTCAACCCGACAATTCTGAGTTTAGGCTAGGTTCGGAACCGAAAGTCGCAAAAGTAGACTTTTGCTTTGACTTTCAGTTCTGACCCGATTTAGCTTAGTTTAGATATGCCTTAGTGTTTCTTTAGAACCATATTATGGGTTAGTATAACCCTCTGAGGTTATACAACTTGGTTCCATAGAAATCCTAGTTCATTGCATGTTTCCGTTAAATGCTTAAAAGTTGACCATTATGCCCTTTTGATATTAAAACGAGATTTTTGAAAATGTGAGTGGACAAAAACCTTTATTACTGATTTATAAACATTTCCTAAAAATTTGACATCAGTTTGTGGTCTAAAATAGAAGTTATGCGCGAAATCGTAAAATGAAAGCTTTTTATTAATTAAATGGAATTTTTGGCATAAATCATATTTAAACCCAACTTTTGACACCAAACTTGCCACCTACTGTTAAGATATAATATTTAGGGATTTTTGGAAATTTTTATCAAATTTTATACTGATTATATTATAGAGTTCTAGTGTAAATTCGGTATTGACAAAATTGTCATTTTCTTTGATAAAATGAGTTTTACATAACATTTTGATACCAAACCTTTTCCTACTGATATTATAAGCAAATTTTATACTTTAACAGTAAGTAAAAGTTTTGAACTCAGATTTCCAAATTTGACCCTTATAGCATATGTGAAATGACCAAAATGCCCCTACGGTGCATAGTTTGGCAATAAATGAAAAGTTTCACATATATATGAAATGACCAAAATGCCCCTACGAGGCACTTTTCCTGAATCACAACAGATCACCTTAAACATGTTTGAAAAAGATTTTGTCAGCGTAAAATATTGGTGAATCATTCTATTTATTAAAACGACACGTTTGTTATAATTTACAGTATTAAGAGAGATTACAATGTTTCTGATATCAACCAATTACCCACAGTATTTGTCACTCGACTCGTTTCTGTGACTATGGTCATATCCCCCATTGGCTGCCCCAATGGTGACGATTATAAAGTAATGTATACAAAACCCCACATACTGGCTGTAATTTGGTGATTACATATACTTAATCACTGTATTTATAACTTTGAAAATATTTAAGAATTTATAAAGCACTTTGAATAAAAAGAGAATGACTCACATTGCAGATTTAACACGGACAGAGTCTAGTCTACTGATTAGCCTTGTTAACCTAGTTTAAATAACAATGCACACAAAACTAGGTTAGTAACCAATACAACATTTACGATAACTCACGAGATCAAACCCTCACAATAAATGACAAAGTGCGATACTTAAACAGTCATCGTATTCACGACGAATGACAAAGCATAACCCTAATGTGGGTAGCACTTAAACATCCATTGGATAGTTTTAATCAATCGGACATTGAATCGTAGCAGCGATTGAGTTATTACCCTGTATTGCGGCAGCACTTTGTGAATTATGTGTGTGTTTTGAGACTGTTTCGACTATAACTCAAAGTACAATTTGAATTTGAACGTCGAACAAACGCACAGTATCAAGTCCCACTGCCCTCTATTTATACCCAAAATCCGTCCCCCTCACGCCACGCGAAAGATCCCCTTGTGCGCGTCGCGTGGCGCGAGAGACCCTATTCTACCCTAGGTTTGCTTCGTGTCCAGGTAGCTTAGCTGAGTTGGTTGCTAGTTAAATTTCAATTTCGACAACAAACTGTGTGGATATTACCAACTAGGGTTTACCCCCCCCCCCCCTGAGTTTTAGGGGCCCTGATCCTGATTCCGATTATTCTGAAAATTTTAGGGTTTATTCAGAATCACTTGGGTTTCTCAATTAGGGTTTCCTATTGGACAATTAAAGTAATAAATAGGACTTTTTAATAAGAGTTGTTACAGCGTAGGCCGACTCCAACTCTTACGCGGGCCGTGTAAGAGTGCCAGCGACTGAAAAAATGGACAACTGCATGTTGCAGCCCTTACACCGCCATTGCATGAGTTCTGAGCAATACCAGGGACTTGTAAATGGTTTTTACTAACATGGTAACACCTATAAACATCAGGTGAGTCTTTAATACAGCTGCAATGATCCTAGAGCTCTTCCATTTCCTATATAAGGAGCTTGTCTTGAGTTCTTCATTTGCACATTTGAAATTTTACTTCAAAGCTCACTCTCTGAAGCCTCCTGGAGCTAAAGGAAGCTTTCTCAAGTTCCAAATTCGTGCTTAGGACTTTAGTAAGTGTTCTTAGATTCCTTAGTTTAAGTTTTATTAGCTTAATGACCGAAGTTCAAAGTTAGCGTAATTAAGCTTTGACTTAGTGATTAATCACAAACGGTCCAGCCATTATTCCAATTGAAAGTGGCTATGTGATGGTAATTATGTAGGTGTTAAACCCTTAAAAAGGCACCTTCGAATTATCACGTTATCTCAGTCAATTGTCGGGTCAAACTTATTAATAAAAAGTCAAATGGGTCAGTTTTTGCAAAATAATTCATAACTGATAATGCTGAAGTTATGGATCATGTTTTAACACTTAAATAACTTGGTAAATAATATAAGAACATGTCTAGGCATGTTCAACCCGACAATTCTGAGTTTAGGCTCGGTTCGTAACCGAAAGTCGCAAAAGTAGACTTTTGCTTTGACTTTCAGTTCTGACCCGATTTAGCTTAGTTTGGTTATGCCTTAGGGTTCCTTTAGGACCATATTACATGTTAGTATAACCCTCTGAGATTATACTATTTGTTTCCTTTGAAATCTGCATCATTTGCATGTTTCCGTTAAATGCTTAAAAGTTGACCATTATGCCCTTTTGATATAAAAACGAGATTTTTGAAAATGTGAGAGGACAAAAACCTTTATTACTGATTTATAAGAATGTCCTAAAAATTTGACATCAATTTACGGTCTAAAATAGAAGTTATGCGCGATATCGTAAAAATGAAAGCTTTTTATTAATTAAATGGCATTTTTAGTATAAATCATATTTAAACCCAAATTTTGGCACCAAAATTTTTACCCACTGATATAATATAATATTTAGGGATTTTTGGAAATTTTTGTCAAATTTTATACTGATTATATTATAGAGTTCTAGTGTAAATTCGGTATTGACAAAATTGCCCTTTTCTTTGATAAAATGAGTTTTACATAACATTTTGATACCAAACCTTTTCCTACTGATTTCATATATTAAATAAAATATTTTAAACAGTGGAGACTGATCAAAATCACATATTTCCTTAAATAACCCGAAAATCGTCAAATACCGACTTTTACGCTTATTAAACGCATAGTATGGGTTAAAACTATATTTAACACCTAAGACTTATTGCCTACTGATATTATAAGCAAATTTTTATATTTTAACAGCATGTAAAAGTTTTGAACTCAGATTTCCAAATTTGACCCTTATAGCATATGTGAAATGACCAAAATGCCCTACAGTGCATAGCTTGGCCATAAATGATAAATTTCACATATATATAATATCTTACTGATATAACTTGTTAAAATAAAGATTTTTACTGATTGTTTTAGACCAGAACCTCATATTGCTATTTAACCTCTTTTATAAACTTTAAAATGACCAAAATATCCATACGGGGCTTAAATTGATTTTAAATTCGTTTTGGGCATAATGGAAGGTATCCTACTGATATCATAACATATTTTAAGCATAATAACTTATGGAACCTGTACATGACTCATTTGGTTACCCGTTATGCATATTCACGTTCGGTACGGTTTATGTAACTAGTTTGCATAAATTAACCGAAACGGGTCAAACCTTATCATTTTTACTTCAAAATCCAGAATGTGTTTAGTTTGCCCATTTTATACAAGTCTTCAAACTTTTCAGGTCTAAATCACATTCTGATCCGGTCTTCGCTTAATCTTGCGTTTTGAACCGTAAACCTTTCATCAAAACTAACCGGTCTAAGTTAAGACTTAAATAAGACCCGTTAGGAATCTAATAGGTTATTAAAAACCTTCGTTCCAGATTTAGGAGCCCAGTAAAAGCTACTTGTTCTTGCTGATTGATTTACGGCTGAGAATAAAATTATATTTTAGCTCAGGTACTTTTAACTTATTTTCCCTTATACAGGCTTGGGATACGGTAAATTATTACCGCTTGGTCGTGTATTGAATCTTTAATCGATTAGTGGTTAAATCATTGAGATAACCCGTTTTAATCTGTTTTGTTTGATGCAATGCCTTTGGGGGGTTAATGACCGTGTCCTGGATATCCTCGGCTCATTCATTTGAAATGGCCACGACTTAAGCACGAGGTGTAGGCATACACCTGACAGTTGCGTATGTAAAATATATAACCACTCGTTGAGTATAACTCGCTGTGGGATTATATTAGTGGTGTGTCTATTAATCTTAAACCCGATACTTCTAATCCGGGCTACTGAATGGACGACAAACATATAAATCTGTAAACAAGATTATTTTAAATAATTGTCCCAAGTTATAAAAGATTTTGTGCCTTGTGCATCCAAACTAATTTTTGTAAATACTTTTCAGTTAATTGTATTTACTAGTGTAAACTGACGTATTTTTCAAAAAGGTTAAGTGCATGTACTACTCTTAATGGACTGGCTACTCCTAGTATCAGATAAAGAGTCTTGCAAGCTTTGGATACTTAAAATCTGTTGAACAATATTTCTTTTTGTTTAGATCTGCCTGTGGATCCACTTACAATCCGTTGTGTAATATTTTATTATATTTTCAACTCGGTTTGTTAAATTACTTTTAGACTTCCACTGTGCATTAAACTGTGATTAATTGACTATGATGATATCAACTACGTCACGATACTCCCCCACCGGGCCCACCGGTAATACGTGAAAATATCAGGGTCTGACAGCAACCATCGTCGCCACAACATATCTCAAAGCCAACACCTTAAATGATTCAGTCGAAACCCAAACATCATCTCGCATTCGATCTGTGGGATTAAACTCCCCAAAACAACAACCAAGAAGGCAAGAACATCACAGAAACAACAACCAGCCAGCAATGAAGTTCAAAACCGCCTAAAAAACAACGTTGCAAGAGAGATTTTAGAGTGAACCTGTATGTGGTGAAGAGAGAAACTGTTTATGGTGTGTCAAAAAAGCCCAAAATAACAATACGTGTCAACACCCAAATATGGGAAGCTGAAGATAGTTTTCAAAAGTCACACATGGTTTCACAAATAGAGTACAATACAATTAGACATGCATAGTGTACAACATGGTATGCATAGAAAATGCTACAAACCATAAAGAAAAAGATACAACCTAGTCATTGCATGAAACATCAATCAAGCACAAGTTACAAGTCCCTAATACAAAAACTTGTTGCAAATTATATAATTATATAATATAATATGTGTATCGTTAAGTTTGTATAATTTGTACTCGAAGGTTCCTTTTTATATAAAAATTTAAAGTAAAGTGAAATTTTCGTTCATTTTGTTAGGTGGCATGATTGAGTTGCGTCCCCTAACTTTTTTTTTTTGCCTAAGGTGATGTTTGTTTTTTCAGATGCAAAAGGTCTGCAGTCTGCGGACCACATCTGCAAACGTCTGCACGAGAAGAGGTGGACCAAATGTCTATGAAGTGTAATAAAAAAGTGTTTGATTATGTAACGCCCTGCTTTTTCATACTTTCCATAATTAGAAAGCTCGCCTTGTAATGCTATTTTTGGAAATCTTGTATTCTTGTAATCTTCTTTTCGTTGTAATCGTTGTAAAATCCGATACTTGGATCATAAATAAAATTTGTATTTCTTTTCACATCCTACATATTCATACATGCTCATACATTCGAATTCATTGTACATCCAATCCTTATTCGTAATTCATACGCATACGATACTTATTTATGATACATGTCCATGCTTGTCCTTAAATTGTTGATACTTAAAAACCCCTAATAATATGCGTATTTACACAACGATTAATCATCTAATATGTGACATATACTTGTCACTTACAAACATGTTACATACTTATACATCACACTTTTTACCTAGTTAAATCATGTTTTTTTTCATATTATACCTTGTTACAAGTTAGGGGAAACATTGTTACATATTATTACACAACTTAATTAACAAAATTACTCATTATAATGTTTAAAAAAATAAAAAAAATAAAGAAATATGGTAGCCCCAAATCAGTGAAATTCAGCCCCATATGGTTGGGTTTTGTGGGCTTGTTTCAAGGTTTAACCCATTCTAAACACTTCCAAAGCCCAACCCATTGAAACCCTAATCCCTTCCCTATATAATAAGCACTTCCCCACTCCTTATTCCACTTTTACAAGCCTCCAAACACTTCAAAAACCCTCCCAAACTCAGCTGAGTTTCAGCCATAAAAAGTGAGTTTTAACTCACTTCCACTTCAATTTTCTTCTTGTTTCTTCTTCTACAACACTTGGATAACCTCTAGGAAGGTTCTCAAAAGTTTGCTTGGGAAAACTAAGGTGAAAATTCACCATTTTTGTGGTCCAAAGTGCACCTAAATTCTGCGGATTTTTATCTTCATGTTTTGGAAGAAAACTCATGTTTTCTTCATACATTCCTATGTCCTTATGCCACTAATCAAGACTATGATTACGTGTGCTTAAAAACAAGGTTGTAACATGTAAATCCAGAGGTTTAATTCTCAAAAACTTTCTATTTTAATAAGGTTTTAACCTACAAGTGATGAACAAGTCATACACTTAAAGTTGTGTGATTATTTGGATAGCTTGGGCTATCCTACCTACAAATCCACATATCACTTGATGTTTTCTTAGTTAGATAGTATGCATTTCAATTCCTTAATGTATGTTCATGACCATCCTTGTTGTCTTATGACAACTTGTGTATTGGTGACAACTAAAGAGGTTCTTAAATGGAAGATTTATCTTCCTACCTCATGCATGACTTATATGATATTCTTGTTGAATTATTGGACTAGTAACTTATAATATATGCTATATAATATAGATAATATTCAAGTAACCAAACCTTTGATGATGACCTAGTGGTCATTTGTCAAAATGTTAAGTTACATCCTCTAAGACCTTAATAACTTGTTATGATTCTAATGGGTATTTTAACCCATGAAAACATCCTAACCCTTTTGGGCTTCATAGTGTCAAAACAAGTATTATGTGATAGATGATTATCTTCTCATATATTTACTTTCCATATACTTTTAAATTCCAAATTTCCAACTCAAAACATACCCTGAACTCCAAACCGTACACATTCAATCTCCTAATCCCATTACTCGTCAACACTTGGATAATTGGAAAGCATATGCAATTTTGTGAGTATACTTGAACCCCTTTTCGTTTTCCACATTTTTGGGGTGTAACATGTTAATCTATAAAACTTACACTTAAACTTGATTCTTAAATGCACAAACATTCCTTATACATGCATGCCTACTTAATTACTTGATACTTTAAACTTGGGGTTATACGTTTTGTGTTAGACTTATCATTAACTTCGTACGAGCTTATCCTTGACATATATAACGCTATAGGATTAACGCACCACCTGTAAACTTCGGGTTATGTTAAGAGCTTATTGTGTTTCATCATTGGTTTGATTAGTTAAACACATGCCGATTTTATTGTTTATCTTGTTTCAATAGCTTGCCATGTGGAATTGTTTAAAACTTATCTTTTTATGCTATGTATGAAAACCTGTATACTCGCCAATGCATATTTGTATTGAACTATACTTTTTAACATGTTACAGGTTGATGATGACGATGCTATGAAACTGAAGTAATGATGATGCCTAGACACACATATAGACGTTTTAGATTATAATACGTTGTATAACTTTCATACTTGTTTGTTGTACTGTTTTCTTGTATTGAACATGTCGTATTTCAAGTTCCATGTATTGTAACATTTTGTTATGAATGAAATCAATTTATTTTTATTCTATTGCCACAATTAGCATTATGTGTGATGAGCAATCTTTCTTCGTCCCACTCCGATGATTCCGCCATTGGTTGGGGTGTGACATCTCACCTTTTTACCCCACATCTGCAACCTTAGGATCATGAGTCACCGGACAACCACAGACATGGAATCAAATAAATCATCACTCAAACCTCATGACCCGCAACCTTAGACTCAGTATAAACATCTTGAAAAGGATCTTTTTACAACCGAAAATAACAGTGGAGCTCAATAAATCCTTGTCTTCACCATTCTCCCAAAACACAGAACCTAAAATCTCATTCAACAACAAACCCATTGTGGGTTTTTCTCACACTCAATCAACAACACAAGAACCCGATCCAGATCTGCAAATAATGAGGTAAAGATTCAACCTTTTTCACTTCAAGATCACTCTTACACCTTTAATCTTTTGTGGGTATTGTGTAAACATGATGAAAGACGAATCTGAAGTGTTTTTATTGCAACATCAACAACAGAGGTGTGAAGAGATGAAATGGTTGCTTGTGATGAGGGAGTTCCAAAATTTGGAGACTGTACGGAATTTGAGAAGGGAATTAAGAGGTAGACATTTGAGGATTTGGAGTTGCAGGTCGTGAGGTTTGACAGGGTTGGAAGAGAAAGGGGAAAAAGTATGGAGAGAGGGTTGGAAGAGGTGGGAAGACATTGAACCATGTCTGCATGGGGAAGAGGACGCGCAGAGGTTTGAAGACATTTTTAATGAAATGTCTTCTAAAAAACAAACGGCCTGCAGAGCTAAATATCTGCGCGTGGTCTGCGCGGCGCAGACGTAAGAGGTCAGAAGAGGTTTTTCTGAAAAAACAAACACCTCCTAAGTCCTTGTGTTTTAACACTCTGCATCCTTTCAAACGGTTTCTTCAAAATCTTTCAAACGGTGCATGTAACGTCACACAGAATGTTAAATTTTAAATGGCAAGACTTAGGCAACAAAAAAAAAAGTTGGCGGATGCAAGTTGACATGCTACCAAACCACATGGATGCAAACTGCAGTTTAGTAAAAAATTTATTAGAATTTTTAAATACTATATAACTTTAATTCTTTCATTTCAAAATTTATATTACATCGCCTACTAACAAAGTTATATTTAGCCTTGTTAAGTAATTCCACGTAGGGATGAGCTCGGTACCGACAGGTATCGAACCGGTACCGGAACTGAAAGTACCGGTACCGAAAATCCCCAAAAGTGGGTACCGGTACCGAATATACCCGGTACGGTTCGGTACGTGTACCGGTATTTGAGGGTAAAACCGGTAAATACCGGTACCGAACCCGTACGTACCGGACCGATACCGAAAATGTCAAAAGTCGGTACCGAATCGGTACCGAAAATGTATCCGGTTCGGTAAATTCAGTACCGATACCGGGTCCAATTTGCTCATCCCTAATTCCACGTACCAAATGGGTTTTATCCTAGTGGAACCAAAGTGTTGAAAAATGTGGACCTCCCTAAGTGGTGTGTGTTCATATCATAATATCATATGGTGAACTAAATATGTGACTTACTCGTTTTAAAAACAAACTAATCCCACATGTGTTACATGTGAGGACATTATAGTCATCTAATGAATAACATGCCCATCTTCACCCTTTTTTCATCAAATGACTTAAGCAAGCACATAAACTACAACCATGGTTCTGAATCTGTTATGAGTGACATTCACATAATACTAAATCTTGATCCCACGGGTAATAAGGCAACTTCCTGAGCCCTCTTTTACATATTTACTTTGTTGCATTGTGGCGTCTCCCTAACTTATAAGGTGGCTAGTATCAGTCACACACAATCGAAGCTATGTGCGGCTATCGATACACTCAACACACACTATAAATATCTTAAAGACGGCGTTGAGGTAGACCAAATTAAAAATAAGTAGCATAATTGATTGTAAACTTAAGTTAATATGAATATTGGATTAACCCGCCGTAAAGCGCGGGTGAAAAAACCACTAGTTTAATTATGTTAATATAAGTCACCTTTCAAAGAAAATATATAATATATGTAGTAACATCAATGTTAATTTACAAAGCCTTCAAACATCAAAAAAAAAAAAAAAAAAAAAAAAAAAAAGCTTTCAAACACAAAACAAAATCCAACCCCACCACTAAAGCTTCAAATCCATACCCACAGGCCCAAAGGACATCAAAATGCAACTCCTTTGGGGCCATGTTGTACCCTTGACTCTCCTCTGTTGGAGACATGGTTTCTCTCCTTGTTCCTCGAGGTCATGGTCGCCATCAAGCATAAGTTGTAAGTCCAAAGGAAAAAGTTACTCAATTAACCCACAAAATTGTTAAAACTCAACCCTTATACTCTTGGTAAATATCATTAAAAAACTAATATACTTTTTCATTTTTCTCATAAAAATCCCTCAACAATTTTTTGCAAGTAAAAAACCAACATACTTTATGTTTTGTCTCACAAAAGTCACTCAACAATTTTTTTGAACATTAAAGTCCTTTTACATGTTAATTTGAACAAAATTATGACAAACTTTTTTAAAATTTGCTACATCAAGTTATGTTTCAACCTAAGATATGTTTGAAAATTCATAGGTCATTGCTAAAGAACCGAAAACAGTTAAAAATGAAAATTAAACAAAAAAAACGATTAAACCCGAACCGAATAAAATGAATTCGGTTTATATGTAACCCAATAAACCGAGTAATCAAAGTAAACCATACTGATAGCCCCTTAAGTCACGTTTTCATTTAATATTTTTAAGTTATATTTTTGTGTTTTTTTTATTTTATTTTGCATGAGTCCATGTTTTGTGCAAAAAAAAAATTATTTTCCAACATGTGTTTTATTTTTATTTTATTTTATATTTAGATTAGTAGAGTTAGTGGGTAGTTAGTAGTTTTAGGAATTCCTTTATGTATTTCACTTTAGTCTAAGAATGGAAGTCAGTGAGTTATGAGTTTGAAAATATCTGTGTTAATTTACTCGATGGATTTTGAGTTAAATTGATTATATCTTTGCTAGCTCAACCGTGGCACGTTGGGTGGTGTTCTTAGACCCGATTCTCTAACCGTAGTGGTGTGTCTGTATCTCCGGTTGGATATCGTTGGTTTGTGTGGTGTATCTGCATCACAAACGAACCGTAGATCTATCTTATTTTATCCGTTTCTTTTTAGTTTCAAATCCGATTCCTATCACATACTTTATATTTAGTCGAATGAACCCAATTATATGAATTCGTTGTATTTGCTTGAAACCGAAAACCAAACCAAACCAAATTCAAATGCGATTTGTCATTTAGTTTTGAAGTACTTAAATTTCGTTTACTTTGCTTCGATTTTTGGTTTAATCCAAAAAAATTCAAACCGAATAAAAAGAACCAAATAATCGAAAAGAACCAATGGACACCTCTAACACTTCCAAGTTGTTCAGATTATTTTTGTCATAATTGTGTTCAAATTTAACATGTGAAGAGACTTTAATATTTAAAAAATTGTTAAGAGACTTTTGTGATACAAAACAGAAAGTGTATTGGTTTTTCATATGCAAAAAGATGTTGAGGGACTTTTATGAGAAAAATAAAAAAAGTAAGTTGGTTTTTTATAATATTTCCCCTATACTCTTATATGATGGTCCGATTCATACATTTCGATTATTTATACACATAAAACCACAATCAAACAATAAAACTTGGTTATAGAAATAACCATAATCATAACACAAGTCTCAAAATTGGTTCATTAGTTCGTTTTGAGTTTTTTTCTCTACTTATTTATATTATAGTTTAAACTAGGTTAGAGCCCGCGTGTACACGCGGTTTAACAAATGAAAATACTTTAAATTTGTTCAGAGTCAATACAGATTTATTTTGAACATCATGTATGCCTAAATTTTATTACATATCCTAAAAACTTTTTTTATGTTGAATAAATCCACAATGGAAATGCAATCATTATTTGGGGCCTCACCTTCATTGACAGTGTCGTGATTTGTATGTAATCCACATTACTTGTGCCAAGAATCCATATCAGTGTAGGCACTACTTTAGAACCAAAATCATAATATCTCTGTTGTTTTGTTTTGTGCTAATCTGAAAACCAAATGTTAAAACTAAAAAGTTTTACAAAATTGGAATCAAATCATTAAAATTGGTATATGAGGGTCTCACACAACAACTATAAAGATAAAAAAGTAAATTCCTTTTTTGAGTCCCATCATCATAGTGCAATGGTCGATGACAACTTCATCATGATTTATCTCATGATACTTCCTAGAACTTCACGATAACATTACAGATGACAATTTTTTTTTAGTATAGTGCATTAGTGTTGCAGATGCTCTCTCCCTTTCATGGGTATTAGCATAATAAAAACGTATTCAGCCACCCTTAAACTTTCCTGAAGAGTAATAATTTTAAGACTTTTAACAACTCCTACACCACCTAATGTTAAAAAATAAAAGACATTAGACATTTAAATGTTAAAATAGGTTTTGGCTAAGACGGTCTTTTTTTATTACTGATCGAAGCAGGTTAGGACAAAAACTTGTAACCCATTAATAATTATTCAGTGCCTTAGTTATGATTACAAAAAAAAAATATTTCAATAACAAACTAAATCTTACATCAATATGCGTTGAAGGTTGTACACATTAAAATTAAAATTTTTGTCACTATCAAGTTTCAGCCCATTACCGTTTTAGCTAAACGTTTAACTTGACCTCTTTGAGAAAAAGCACAACCCAAATCGACCCAATAAGAAGATCACAGGTCACACTTACCTGACATCGTACTCTTCATCGGTGTTTACACGGATTATAACAAATTTGAAAACATCATATTGAGTCTTGTAACCAGGTAAGCTGTAATTTGGTCGAACATTTGAATACAGATTCAGTTCTTTCCTCAAAGTAAGGTTTAAGGAACGATGTCCTTTCCAATTGGTGTAGCCATTGGGCCTATTAAACACACCTTGTTTCTTCTTACTTTTACTCTAGACTTTCCCATGTGAGAAAACTTTGGATCCTAGGATCAACTTCTGTCCCTACAAAATGTTGTTCCCATTCAATTGGAACCTCTGCAGCGTTAAATACCTATAAAACGTGGTTAAAAAATTAGCAAGAGCAATATGTCACATTCTAGAATAGCTTTGCACTCTTCATGAGCTTTCTAATCTAAATAACAATATTTCTTTTTTAGGCAAAGAAAAAGAAAAGATAGATACAAGATACAAAATCAATACCAGTAATTAGAAAATGAGTATATAAACTTATAGAATAATGAAGATCCCATGTACTCTTTAACTAAACATATACAACTTTCAAACACTTGGAATCTGTTATACGAAAGCTTACAAAATGATTCATGAAGAATAAGTTGATTCAATTTTCTGGCACATCTTGAGATGAATTTTGATGTTTTTGGGGTGTCTAAGGAAAAGAAGGATGCAAAGATTGTGAAATAGAACAGAGAGGTAACTAAAATAGTTAACTCCCATTTTATTTACCAATTTTATCTCTCAATCGTCTTAATATTAATACTTAACACAGACTTAAACAGAGTATAATCACATAAACAATGATATCAATCAAAATTGAGCTTTTGCATCGGCACCATACCAAGATGAGTGGTGGTTGGTTGCGGCTCAGAATGGAGTACAAACAATTGCCTCAGAGACTTGAGCAGATGCAGATTAGTTTCGAAAAATGACGACCAACCTCCATTTATATGGTTGTTTTGATACCTAGCATAAACAAATTGAGACTGTTGTTTTATTGGATTTTTTAGTTACGAAACCGAAAAAACATAGAATGGAAACAAAAGCTTACCGATACAGTAACTGACTAATAAAAAAGGTGAAATCGACAAAGGTAAATGTGTGATTACTCAATATGATTAAGCTTTCTTTATTTTCAAGCACCTCATTCTAATCAAGGATGTTTTTTGTTTCAAGATAAGTTGGGTATATTGAAATCATCGGTTTTGATAACCATATGGACATGAATCTTGAGAAAGACTAAGGTTGCTAAACTATCAGGTTATTCAACACACAATCTTTATTAAAATAACGAAAAGTATGAATCAACATAACAAACTTACCATGAAGAAAATGAACAAAATTATTGCCGCATGATACTTTTAGGGTTTGAGACTTGAGAGATGTATACGGTTAGAAAGAAACAAACGGGATAGGTTATTGAATTAATAATAAGAATTTGTATTAGATTAGTTTAAATATTATTATTATTATTATTATTATTATTATTATTATTATTAATTTTAATCAATTTAATGAGAGAATGACAAGTGTCCCTCAAATGGTTTCTTTTATTATATAGTATAGATTATTGTATTTTTCAGCTCCTGCGAGGGAAAGGAGGAAAATCGTGTGAACAACAAAACAACAATATATTCAGCAGTTATTCCAATGTTAAAATCAATCATTTTCTGTCATTACATAAAAACTAACCACAAAAACCAAACATGAGACCTAACAATTAAGGAATTCATTTACATACCTAGAAATCGAAAGATAAACATATGAAGACAATAAGATCAAACAGTTTCTTTATAAACATGAAAAAAGATAACAAAGAAAGCAAATTTAAAAAACTCCAAATCATTTACTAATCACAATCAAGAATATATGTGCATTGCTCCTACAAATTAAACAAGAAAAAAAAGAACTTGACAACCTCCATTAATCACCAAAGCCAGATCTCACAACCCACAATATCGATCCAAGAACGAGGAACGAGTCTTGACTTGACTGTGTGTTTGTCTAATCATATTTTTCTCTCCAACCACACACAAGAAACAGTACCCACGAAATCGCCAAAACAAAATCCCCAACAACCAGCCGGAGCCAATCGCGACCAAGCTCTTCAAGCTTCCTCTCGAAATAAATCCTCCAAATCGCCATGGCAATGTGAAGAAGCACACACCCTTTAGCAAAAAAGCTCTGAAACTCCCTATCCTTCACAAATGCCACCATGAACAACAGACTCCCAACAGCAAACAAAAGCAACCCGGAGAACGAATCAGACGTTTTAATCAACAACTGATCATGTGGTGTTGATCCCAACAACTTAACTGCAATTTCATTCCCATGACTGAATGCAAACACCTCATGGCTATAAAACATCATTAAAGTTCCACAACTTAAAGCCACTACAGAGTATATCATACATATTGAGCCAAAACCTGATGACCCCATATTACATATCACCAAATAAACTCACAAAATCTTTAATCAATGCTTAACAAACCCATATGATATAATAACTTAACTAGCCCTAAATTTATCAGAAACAGTAAACCCTAATAAAACCCTAGCATCAACCCACCAAAATTCATCATCAAGATCAGATTTTTAACAGAAACCCTTAACTACCAGCTAAAATTAATAACACCCAGATAAAATTTTGATGGAATTTATCCGTCAATAATCTCAAAACTATGGTATATGATAAGAACACTAATAAAGATCGAAGCTTTTCTTACTGTACGGTGTTAATCAACCAAACCCACAAAGATTTCTGAACAGAAAGGTGAAATACTAAACGTGTGAAGGTGAATTTGGAAAGAATGAGGTGGGAATGATGTTGAAGATGGGAAAAGGGTTTATAGGAGGAAGGTCAAGTACACGGGATTATTATTATTGTGACTGTGATAGCGATGGTGGGGTATTGGGAGGGTGTTAAAGGATATAGTCGTTAATTTTTTAGTGTTTGATGCCGATGATGGTGCTCGAGATGTCATGATGTTGTTTTTTAGTGCATTAAAGGCTTGTACTTTATGTATAAAGAGTTGTAACATTGTTTAATGTATTGAATTAGATACTTGTTAGACTATGGGATGTGGGGGCTTGGGTTTAGGGATGACAAAAACACCCGAGCCCGACGGGTATACCCGAAATCCGACACAAATGAGACGGATATACCCGATACCTGATGGGTATTGGGCCGGGTATGAGATTAGTTTTAAAAATTTTCGCGGGTATGGGATTAGGTGATACCCGACCCGATTACCCGAAACCACATACCCGTTTACCCAAACTATATACCCGATCATATATCCGAATTTTTTAATTTATATTTTTATTTTTCCATTAACCTTTGTCTATTAGTGATTTATTTTAGTATATTCCTAATGTAAAAAAAATAAATTTTCTTTTAGTATATGTATTTGATAATAGTATTTATATTTTATATGTTGTGAAATATATACATATAAGTGTATAAGTGTTATAAAGATATTATTAATTTATGATATAACTTATATGTATGTAATGTACATATTTTGTTTATAATAGTTGTGTATAAATAAAATTATATAATAATTATAATAGTAAAGAAATGTATTTGGAAATCACAACGTATATCTTTTAACAAACTAATGGGTATACCCGATACCCGACGGATAATTACCCGACAAATACCCGACGGGTATTGGGCCGGGTATGGGACACGATTTTACAAATGGGTATGGGTATGGGATTACAAATACTCGACCCGAACCCGACCCATTGTCATCCCTATTTGGGTTGGGGGCATTGCTCGACACGTGGCAGCTGTGGGTTCCACCAGTCTACACCCAAAAAGTGGGGTGTGGAAGGACTGTGGCCAGGGCAGCGTTGTGGAAGGGGCTAGCCAAACAGTCATCAACACTCAACCATACATTGCCAGTCACGTCACCTCAGGTCAGCGCCCCACGCCAAGCAATATTGTCACGTCAAGTGGGCAACGCTGACCAAAATGTCAACCCGAGGTGGAGCAACTGGCGTTAAAGGGCCAACAACGCCCAAAAGCCACGCCCACACCCCCGGTCTTAATCTTGATAAATTGAGAAAATTATAAATTAATTATTTCGATATGTTGTGATGCCGGCACGTTTATCTGAGAATCTAAAGTTTGAATAGGCTTTTTTTAGTTTTTTTTGTTTGAATTGTTTTTGTTTGTTTTGGTCATCTTTTATTTGGTTATCATTGAAGTTGTTTAATGGGATTTCTTTTTGTTTTAGACATTTTTTTAAGGAGTAGTACAATTTCAATCATTGGGGTTTACACCCCCATCATTGAGTTGAAGATGAGAGAGGAGGCACGACGGGATAGAGTTCTACACGGTGGACGTTGGTGGTGTTTTGTATCCAGAATGGGGTTCTTGGTGTTTGTTCACCGTCGGTGTCCATATGTTCCGTTGAGGGCAGGGGCGCAACTTAGGCTTAGTCCGAGGGGGCGCCCGACCCCTCGAACTTTTCGATGCGTAGTGTTATGAATAGTACTTTCGTATAGAAATTTTTTAGGTATATACGTTTCCACCCCCCGGTTTCGGAAAAATGGGGGGGGGGGGAAGCTTCGCCAATGGTTGAGGGTGCTTTGTTAGGTGAGAGAGAGAAAAAGAAGAGGGGTGCTGAGGGAGCTTTTGGGTTGTTTGCTTTGCTTCGTATTGCAATTTCAGTCCCTTAAGGGTATTATGTTCTATTAACCATAATCCTAACGTTCAACTAACGGCAGTTAGTAAAAAGGACCTGATTGATTCAAATTGACAACCACAGGGACTTGATTGTTAATTTTTTTTTCAAATGAGGGTTGTATGTGTGATTTGGGGCATACAAACTTGTCTTCTGGTCCTTTTAACACCTATAAGAATAGCTTCAGGAAATCATTATACACTTGATGGTGGACCCCCATATGGTACCAGGCCATAAGTTAAAAAAAGTAGCATTACATTCAAACTTAAACAAAAGAACATACGCTATCAGAATCTTTAAACCTCCAAACAGTCCTGGACGAAACTTCTGGTTCGAATCCTTTAGAAGGTTGCTGCATCCCCACCTCTTAGAACTTTTTATATAATTAGCCCATTACTTAAATGGTAGCACACTAAAATCTACTTATCGGCCTCAACATAATCTCAAACCAACAATGTTGGCACACCATGCTTGTTGTGTCTGCATATGTTATCTTTGTGTCTCCCTCTCTCTAAAGCTTAAGGCTTGGGGAGTGGGGTGGGGATGCCCTTCAACGCCAGCTGCTCCACCCCGGTTTGGTGTTGGCATAGTGTTGCCCCCTTTGGCGTGGGTATTCAGCCTGGCATGGGGCCGGGCGGGGTGAGTTGGCTGGCTTTGGTTGGCTGGTCCAATATGGTTGGCTTTGGTTGACTACTTTAATTAAAAAAATCACATGGCTGGCCACGCCAAGCTAAGCCACGCAACACCACACCTCTCATTTTTCACCATAAGCTTGTGGATCCCACCCTCGCCACGTGTCGAACAATTCCCCAAACCCAAGCCCCTCCACACCCCACATCCTAAAACCCTTATTTTTTTACACACTGCACACCCAGTTCATCTCCTCTCTTTCTTAACAGCTCACTCTTTCTAAAGTTCAATGGTAACAACACAACTAATCTTTCTCTCTCAATATCAATGATGAAGATAACCGGTGATAAAGCAATGAGTTAGGTTGGTTCAATGTGTTGCGATGTTGGTGGATGGTGGATGATGAGGTACGATGGTGTGGTTTAAACAAGGCAAAAACAAACCAAACAGAAACTTTTAAATCTGTTGTTCTATACCCTTTCTTTAACAGCTAGAACTGACACCGGAAACGAAGAGTGATGGCCAGAAAAAAGTTTGACGGCACAACGACTACACAGTGATTAATAGGGCCACACACTATGTGACTTTGAATCGTTGGCGACACATGTCATCGGCCGACACTTGAACGTGAGTTCAAGATTTTGAGTGGCGCCAGATGTTTACACCGAAGAGTGACGCCGGAAATTTATGTCGGAGAGTGACGCCATAAACTTCTGATGAAGATTTGAAGCTCCTTTAATGGCAGAAAGATGATACGTGCTTAAAAGTCTGTTAGTAGTTGTTAGAAAGTTAGTTACGAGTTAGTTGGTTGTTTAGTTAATGATAGTCAAACTTGTAAAGTGTATGAGTAACAGTGAGCTGGTAGTTGGAAGAGACTTTTGAAATCAATAACAACTTTCCTCAATTCTTCTTTCTCAACCAAATACCTAACTGACTCTCGAGAACTCTTCTTTTTCAAAGTTCTCTTGACCAGTTAAATTGATTCAACCATTGTTTCAATCTTGAATCACATATCATTGGTATCAGAGCTGTCTATCCTTGGACGCTCCCAATTTCAAGTTCTAATTCGTTCAATTTGGGGCTAATTTTTCTTCGATTCAAAACTCATGAATTTGGTCAACTGTTCGATCAAATTCCGTTCAATTCTTGTGCGATTCATTTCAATTCCGTAATTGATCATCGATCGATCAATTCCAACTTAAAAATGACAAGAAGACATGGTAATCAAGATGGAGATGAAAGCTGAAAGCAGACAACAACTTCAAATGAATAACAGAATAAAAGAGAATGCTAAAGCCTTGGAGGAAATGAGGAATATGATGACAGGATTGTCGATCCAATTGACACAAATAGTCAACAATCAGAATACAACAAGAAATGTTGGTTACCAAAGGCAAGAAGTGCAGAATGAATGTGAAGGGTACAATTACGCAGCCAGGCTTACGAAAATTGAATTTCCAAAATTCAGAGGATAGGAATTATCTTCTTGGTTGTTCAAAGTAGAACAGTTCTTTCAATTGGATTAAATTCCAGATGCCACCAAGGTGAAGTTGGCTGCAATACACTTTGAAGATAAAGCGTTGCAGTGGTATCAATCTTTTACCAGTCAAAGAGACGAGGGCGCAGTTTTGAGTTGGGGGGAATTGATGGAAGCTCTTAAAACAAGATTTGGTAAGTTGTTCGTTGATCCTATGACTGAAGGGGGAATTGGTGGAAGCTCTTAAAACAAGATTTGGTAAGTTGTTCGTTGATCCTATGACTGAATTAAAAAATTTGAATCAATCGACTTCTGTTAAGAATATCATGATGCTTTTGATGCAATTATAAGTAGATTACAATTGCCTGTTGCTTATACACTGAGCTGTTTTGTTGCGGGATTAGAAGAGGAACTACAGTTACAGGTTAGAATGTTTAATCCAAAGAATATTCAAGAAGCATTTTCTTAGCAAAATTACAAGAAGCCACGATTAAGGCTAAGAAAACTAGGTTTGGGTATAAAGCACCTATTCTTCCAAATCCGAATGTTAATACTAGCAAAGCAGTGGTGCCTTATATCAAACCAAGTGTTCATGAACCTAAAAAGAATAGTAATAGGAGAATATTGACTAGAAGTGAGATGGATGAAAGATGATCGAAAGGATTGTGTTTTAATTGTGATGAGATATATTCTCAAGATCATGTGTGTAAGGGAAAACGGCCTCAACTCTATCATATAGAAATAGAATGGATGGATGAGGTGTTAGAACAAGAAGAAGATAATCAGATAGAGTTGGAATGCGCTCAAATTTCTGTTAATGCAATGGAAGGAAGTAACATGTATAAATCCATAAGGGTAACGGGATATTTTGGAAAATATGAATTACAAGTACTGATGGATATTGGTAGTTCGCTCAATTTCTTAGATTTAACATTGGCTAGACAATTAAGGTGCAAGTTGGTTCAAGGACCTGCTATGTTAGTCAAAGTAGCTAATGGTCATGAAGAAGTATGTGATAAGATGGTAAAGGGGTTTACGTGGAAGATGCAAGGGCACCAATTTGTAGCTGATGTATATGTGATGCCTTTAGGGGTCTGTGACATAGTTTTGGGGGTTCAATGGTTCACAACTTTGGGGTGTATCAAGATAAATTACAAAGATAGGACTACATCATTTAAGTTCAATGGTTAAAAGGTGGTTCTAAGGGGTCAGCAATCTAAGAAGTTAAGTCAGCTTGCTAAGGTAAATTTAAGGAAAATAACACAACAAAGGGGTAAGTTGGCAATGTTACAGGTTTATGCCATAGAGGGGCAACCTACATCCACTTCTGTGATTTTACAAAATTATGATCAGCCGACCGATCAAAGTCAGGATCTGCAGCAGTTGTTGCAAGAGTATGAAGATGTTGTTATGGACCTGCAAACTTTACCACCCTCAAGAGCTTACTTTGATCATAAGATTCCTTGAAGCAGGGAACAAATGGAATCAATCTAAGGCCATATAGGTATCCGATACTGCAAAAAGATGTAATTGAAAATATGTGTCACACCCCGATTTCCACGTGTCACCGGTGGGCCCGGTGGGGGAGTATCGTGACGTGGTTGGCAACGTAATAGTCAAACAACACAATAATCAATATGCACAGCGGAAGCAATTTAAAAATATGATACAACCGAATTTAATATTGTAATATCAAATGTCACAATATTCGGAAGTTTATCCACAGTAGGATCGAAAATAATTATGAAACAAATAGTTCAACAGACTTCAGGCATCTTAAGCTTGCGAGACTTCTAATGATGCTAAGGAGAAATCCCAGCCAATTTCGCATAGTACCTGCATTTAATCTTTTTGGGAAAATACGTCAGTTTACACTGGTAAATACAATCAACTGACTCATTTTGGAAAATGATTGAAAATTTGTTTGGATGCACGTGACATAAACATTTTATAATTTGATTAAAATGCACAGAGGCAACATTAATCTTGTATAACTTGGGCAATTATTTAGCTATATAATCTTGCGAACGAATTACATGTTACTTATGCGTTCAGTAGCCCGGATCTTGTCCGGGTTAAAGATCAATAGACACACCACATTTATTCTTTTGTGCGCTGACAGGTGTACGCCTACACCCCGCGCTTAAGTCGTGGCCATTACTTCGAATGATGCCATGGATATCCGGGACATGGTCATTAACCCCCCAAAGGCTGTAAAGTAAACAAGACTGTTTAAACGAGCCGATCAAATTATTCAATTAACCACCTAAGCGATGGAAGATTTGATGCCCGACCAAGCGGTATTTTATATACCGTAACCCAAGTCCGTATAGGGAAAATAAGTTAAAAGTATTTACCTGAGCAAAGTATAATTCACAATTAGAAAAATGCACGTAGCTTTTACTGGTCCTCCTAATCTGGAACGAAGGTTTTATAATAACCTATTAGAATTCTAGCGGGTCTTTAATTAAGCTTAAGCTTAGACCGGCTAGTTTCAAAGATACGGTTCGTACGCACGATTAAGCGAAGATCGGATAGAATGTGATTTAGACCCGACAAGTTCAGAGACTTGTTTAATATGGGTTTATTATTCACATTCTGGATTTTGAGATAAAACCGTTAAGGTTTGACCCGTTTCGGTTAGTTTATGTAAACTTGTTACATAAACCGAACCGTACGCGTAATAAGCGTGACGGGTATTCATGAGAGCTATAAACAGGTTTCCTAAGTTAATTATGCCTCAAATATGTTGTGACATCAGTAAGATGTCTTTCATTATGCCCGAAACGTGTTTAAACACAAACTAAGCCCCGTGTGGGTAGTTTGGTCATTTAAAAGTTTATAAAAGAGTTTAAGTAACATTCTGAGTTACAGGTCTGATGTAATCAGAAAATATACTCAATTTGCTAAGTTATATCAGTAGGTTAAAGCATATATGTGAAATTTATCATTTTTAACCAAACTATGCCCCGTAGGGGTATTTTGGTAATTTCACATAAGCCGAAAAGCTCAAAGCTGAAGTCTGAGTTTATCAACCTTTGCTTATTGTTAAAATATTATAATTTGCCTCCTATATCAGTAGGTATCAACCCGGGTATGTTCAATAAAATTTTAATACATACTATGCGTTAAAAACGCTTAATAAGGCGACTAAAGGCCATTTCCGGGTTCAATACTTAAATCTGATATTTTTATATTTCCAGAAGGCTTAAAATACTTTATTTATCATATGTGATCAGTAGCAAAAGGTTTGGAGTCGTTTAGATACGTAAAACTCATTTTATGGCCCGTAAGGGCAAAACCGACAATTACATGATTAAGCCTACGACTACTAGTTATGCTCAGCCTAAAATTAATTAAAAATCTTTAAAAATCCCAAAATAATATATTACATCAGTGGGTATTAAGTTTGATACCAAAAAGTAGGCTTAACTAGGCTATACGCTAATTACGCCGTTTTATTAACATAAAGCATTCATTTTGCGATAATGAGCATAACTCTTAATCTACAAATCAAACTGATGTCAAACTTTGCATACAAGTTTATATATCAGTAATTAAAGTTTCTACTCTTTTACATTTCCAAAAATCACGTTTTAAGGTAATAATTTGATGCATTTATAGTGTCTGTAACTAGTCTTGTACTTAATGATGTATTTTGTACGGTCTTTAACGTTTATCGAGTATGTATTTGATGTCTACCAAGTCGGATATCCTCCTATCTGCTTGTGTATGACTTGTTTGTCTCCTTTTGATATGTAATGTTTAATGAACAATGCATGTTGCATGACAAGGGTATAATGGTCATATTTAGAATGTTTATATGTGCTGTTGCTGCTGTCTGTTTGAAACAAACAACACAACAGTTGCAGACCTCGACGAAACAGGTCTGTTTCGTCGAACACATCATGACGAAACAGACCAATGTCCATTATGTCTGTTTCGCCGACAGTCATGACGAATCACACTTGATTCGTCGTGTATTGGGCTGCTTCAAGCCCAAGTGTTTGGCCCAATGTTGATTCGTCGTTTCACCTTGTGTTTCGTCGACTCATGGGCCAAGGGACTATATAAACACATCTGCTTTCACAGTTGAAAGGAGATGAGAGCATAACAGTAAAGAAACTCTGTCAAAATTCTGTTAAACTGTGTATGTATCAGTTTGTAATCGGTTCTCATCCCGTTTAATCAATCGAGTGTGTATCATTGATTATACCGTGTCGTTATTATTTTACATGTTTGATTTGGCATAGTTACGTGGATTCCGCACACGTAACCGTGTTTGCTATAAACAAGTGATTTGGTTCGTTATCGATCCTCAGATTTCGGGACCTACAATTGGTATCAGAGCGTTTGGCTCTAATCCTTGTTTAAAATCAAACATTGTTCGGTTTTTATCAAGTATTTGTGTGTGTTTTTCTGAAAATTTGTTCTTGAAAAATTATATTTCTGGAAAAATATTCATAAAATCTGTTAGTTTGTTGTTATTTGCTAAGAGTTTTATCAAAAACCTTGTTAGATTGATTGCTTATGCTTTAAACCGGGTTTTGAGTGAAAGTCTTGTGCATTTTCGTGTTTCAAATATTATCGGTGACCAGAAAACTCATTGTTCTTGAGTGTGTTCTTCATATCATCATATTGTTCTTATCATAGTTGTGCTTTTGATCTTTAAATTGCAAGAACCAAAGTGTTTATCTAATATAATACATTAAGTGGACTTTGGTGACAAAGTGCTTTGGAACTCTAACTAAGTTGGTAACTTAAAACGTGGTTTGAGTTGAAAAAAAAAAAAACTGTCACTTTGAGTCAGTAAGATATTTTAAATATCTAAACCAGCTGTCTGACACTCAGTTTCGACGAAACAAGTAGTCGACGAATCACAAGTGTTTCGTCAAAAATATCTTCGACGAAACAAGTCTATTTCGTCAAAATATCTTCGACGAAACAAGTCTATTTCGTCAAAATATCTTCGACGAAACAAGTCTATTTCGTCAAAATATCTTCAAACGAAACAAGTCTGTTTCGTCATCATTCATTTAGACGAAACAAACCTATTTCGTGAAATCTGTTTCGTCGAGAACAGATCTGTTTTACACAGAGGCTTTGCAAAACCATTCTAACTTTGTGTTTTCAAGTGTGTGTGCAGGTACTATCATACATATACCAAATATGAGTAACAAAGGTCCGTGGGATTGGAGTTCGGAATCACAACCAGCTAAAAATCAGCCTTCGCTTGCCGATTTAATGAACCAATTGCCTCAAAAACAACAAGCAGTAAATGCAAATCAATGGGCAATGGTTTCTAATCAAAACCAAAACATTCAAAATCTATTGCTCAGTGAAAGTGAGACGGGAAGCAACAATCGCCCGCCAAAGCTAAATCATATGAACGACTATCCATCTTGGAAGGGTCGTTTTCACACATACATTCAAGGTCAAAACGTTGAACTTTGGACGTGTTTCACTACTGAATGTAGCCCGGAACTAGAAGCAGCAGCATCAACTGCCGCTGGTATTTCTAATATGCTTGAAGAAGACAAGAAAGCCTATGAATTAGAGAAGAAGGCGTTTGCTTTTCTAACACAAGCTCTTCATAAAGACCTCTATCATCAATTTTCTTATAGTAAGAGCACAAAAGCTTTATGGGATGCATTGGAAACAAGAGGAGAAGGAAATGCAGCTTCTAGAAAAATACGCCATGATCTTTTGAAGAAAGAATTTGAATCATTTCAATCTTTGGAAAATGAAACCCTAAATGATATGACTTCTCGTTTCTATCATTTGATTAGTGAAATGAGTTCTTATAAGGTTGCTACATCTCATGTGGAAATGATTGCACGTTTAGCTGATGCTTTACCTCCTATGTGGAGTCCATTCATTGAACTTCTAAAACATACGGGTGCTCTGGATGGGGAAAATGTCACTATCTATGGATTCGTTCAGAAGTTGGAGCACAAGAGTGAAGTGGAAAATCGGAAAGCTAAAAGGATTGGAGCTCCTCAAAATACAGAAATGTATTTGCCTGGTTTTGCTCCTTCAGCTAGTTCTAGTTCTGTTCAGCAACCTAAGCTTCAAACGGCGTTTGTTTCCAACACAAACTCATCAACTCAACCAGAGTTTGATTTAGGTGCTTACCTTTCACAATCGATGTCCAAATCTAAATCTCAACCTCAACCTCAAGTTACTACTACTCAACCAGAGTTTGATTTAGGTGCTTATCTTTCACAATCGATGTCCAAATCTAAAGCACAACCACCACAACAAGTACATTATACCAACAATCCTCCACCTCAAAACACGAATACTATCAAAGTTGATACTTCGAACCTCTCAAAAGTTAGCATTGAAGTTGCAAAGGAGCATTCGGAACTCATTAATACAATGGTCAGTGCATACTGCGGTTTGGTAGCAGGTCAAATTAGGAACATCAGTATGACCCACGAAGATTATCAACAAATCGACCGTGATGAAATGGAGTTGATGGATATAAAGTGGGCGTTTGCAAGTGCAGTTAGAAGGGCAAGGGATTTCATGAGTCGAACAGGAAGAAGTTCTTTGGAAAGTAAGAAGGAAACGAAGTACGGGTTTGATAAAGAAGCGGTTACATGTTTTAATTGTGGCGAAAAGGGTCACTTCAAACGTGAGTGCACCCGACCAGCCAAGCAAGGCAATCAGAACCCGTTCAGAAATCAGACAAGTACTTCAAATGCAAATCAAGGCACTCAAGAAAATCGTGGAAAAGGGATAGTAGCTGTGAATAATACTACCAGCCAGGACCAGTCTGGACCATCTAACAACACTCGTGCATTGACTGTTCAAACAGATGAAGGGTGTAATTGGTCTTTACAATTAGGGGGAGGTGATAATGAAGGAGGAGGAACAGCGTGCTATGCAAAGATCATCAATCACATCAAGCATGTTCATAAAGAAGAATTTTCTGAAAGTGACGACAGTTCGGGTTATACCGGGAGTTCGGATGAAGAAAGTTCTATTTCGGGAGATGTGAAAGAAGAAGCGACTTCTATTGATGACTTGTTGAATGAAGCAGAGGAATTGAAGTCTCAGAAATCTGTTCTTATCAAGAAGGCTGGGATAGCATCTAAGGAAATGGAGAAGTTCTTCTCTGAAGACGGATCTTTTTCTTTTCAAACTGCCTTTATGGCAAATGTTTCAGCCTCTTCTAGCCAGGTAACACCTGAAACTCTTATCATATGTAGAGACTGTGATTATATGAGACTTGAATGTGAAAGAATGAAACTTGAAAGTGACAAAATTCATGGTCACAATCAAAGTTTAGTTGTTGAAATGGCTAAGTGCAAAGAGGCAAATATGGCTTTAACAAGAAACGAAAAAGATTTTAAATCTTTAATTGAAAATTTAAAGAAAAGTGTTTCCGAAACTACTAAAGTTGTTTATCACAAACAAGTTAGTATTAACAAGTACATAAATCTCGTTGAGGAAACCAAAAAGGATTTAGCCATTGCAAAATGAGAGCACGATGCGATCAAGTAAAAATTGGAGAGTTATTCTAACTCCCGATTTGTGCTCGATCACATAATTGATGTTCAACAACTGAAGAAAAACAAGAGTGGTGTTGGGTATAAGAAATGTCCGCCCCCTTTGAGACACAACTATGCTCGACCACCTGATGAAGAGGATATGCCTTGTTTTGAACCCAGTGTGCCTCTTAATTATGAGGAATTTACTACTGGATTAGGGTTCAAACCGAACAATTCCTCGGGAACCTCATCTGTTGAAACAAAAACTTCAACATCAGTGAGTCAAAGTCCTCCAATTGTTGAGGATTATGATTCATCTGATGATGAAACAGATGCAAATGACCAGGATGAATCACTTGATAAGAAAAAGGGAATAGAAATTCCAATTGAGAATCATATTCTTTGTGATCCTCCTATTCCTGTTGTGCAACAAGTTGCCAAAAATGTGATTAATCCTGTCATAAATGACAAGAAACCTGTGTCTACTGTTAAGAGTAATAAGATGTTGTATACTTTGGTTGGTGATTCTAAAATCTACTCAGATAATGATTTTCCAATTAAAAATGTCAATCCATCATTGATTGATAACGTTTTTGAAAATAACACAAGTAAGTTTTTGGGAAAGACGATCCCGGGAGTTATTGTGACTCAATGTGATCCAATTCCTAAAGCTGAAATCAAAAAGAAATTTGGAAATCAAAACTTCCCAACAAAGCAACAACCTTTTGCTTCTAAGGGTAAACAACCATTTCAACGAGCTCAAAGACCAAATGTTTCTAAATCAAAGTTTGAAACAAATGGAGCTCGTAATCAAAAGAAAAATAATGATGTCAGATTTGTGGCATCTGAGGGTACTGATAAAATTGAGATTTTTGCTAACAAATCAAACACTGATTTTGTACAAAAAGTCAAGATTTTAAAGCGTAACAGTCAAAATAATTACACTCAACATTCAAACGGGTGTGATAAAAAGGAAAGTACCTCAGGTTCTACAGGTTTGACATATGAGCGTCGATCTGGTTCTCCTAAGTTTGTTGAGAGGAGAACGTGTTTTAAATGTGGAGAGTTTGGGCACATCATCAAAGATTGTGTAAACACTCCAAGAGATAAATTTGTTGAGAAAGCACCACCTGAAACGATTCACCCTCAATGTCGTACTATTTCGTTAAAACATGATAAAAGAACGGTTAAAGAACAGGAAACGAAACAACGACATCAAAATGTGAAGAAAATAGAAAAGGCTTTAAAATCTGAGGTCAAATCTGTTCCAAGGGAACCAAGTTCACCTTTAAAACCAGAAGTTTCAAAATCTGTTTTCAAAACTCAATCTGGTAAACAAAAACAAACTTGGAAACCTAGGAAGGGTGAAGGTTCAGGGGGAGTTGTTAGTTTGGAAAATCATCAACAGATCGAGATCACTATTCGTGATGCTCAGGGACGACCCAAGACCACTATGGCTTGGGTCCCCATCCTTAACTAATCATTGGATGATATGTGCAGGGTGTTCCAGGAGGAACTATCAGTAGTCATTGGATTGTTGATAGTGGGGCATCCAGGCACATGACGGGCGACTTACGGCTTCTATATGATGTGAGAAATATTAGAGGAGGCTATGTCGCGTTCGCAGGAGACAAAGGCGGATATATCACCGGAGAAGGAATGATCTCCAATGGTGTGGTATGTTTCGAAAAGATTAATTATGTTCGTCAACTTGATCATAATCTTCTCAGTGTGTCGCAAATCTGCGATAAAAAGTTCACCGTGCATTTTGATGATGCCGGTTGTTATGTGCTTAAACCTGGATTCAAGATTCCTGATGAATGGATTCTCTTATCGGCTCCAAGAATTAATGATCTTTATATTCTTGACATGAGCCAAGCCATTACGACATCTGCACAAGTACAATGTTTTGTCTCAAAAGCCACAGAGAAGGAGTCTATTTCTTGGCACAGAAGAATGGGGCACATTCACTTGAGGAAAATGAACCATTTGGTGAAAAATAATCTTGTGAATGGTGTGCCTGTGAGAAGTTTTCATCTACAAGATATCTGTGTTTCGTGCCAGAAAGGGAAACAAACAAAGAAGTCTCACCCTCTGAAGAAAATCAACTCTGTTAGCATGCCTCTCGAACGTCTTCATATGGATCTTTTTGGACCTATGAAGCACAAGACAACATTCGGAGATGCTTACTGTCTGGTTGTTACTGATGATTATTCTAGATTTTCTTGGGTAGCTTTCATGGCACACAAGAGTGATACTCCTGGAATCCTCAAGGATCTTCTCACAATGTTGGAGAATTTATACACTTTGAAAGTGAAAAGGATCCGAAGCGACAATGGAACTGAGTTCAAAAATCGTGTGATGGATGAGTTCTGTACTTCTAAAGGCATTCTTCATGAATACAGTTCTCGCTATACTCCACAACAAAGCGGTGTCGCTGAGAGGAAGAATCGCACGATTATTGAAACTGCAAGAACTATGTTGGTAGAGTCTGAGCTTCCTGTTCAATTCTGGGTAGAAGCTGTGTCGACTGCATGCTACACATTAAATAGAGTTCTTACAGTTAAGAGGCATGGCAAAACTTGTTTCGAACTTCTACAGAAAAGGAAACCGGATCTTTCTTTCCTTGAACCCTTTGGCGGTCCATGTACCATGATTGAACCAGATGGAAAGTTTGGCGCAAAAGCTATCGAAGGTTTCTTCCTTGGATATGCAACTCCAAATTTTCGTGTATGGAATCTGACCACCAAAAAGATTGAGCTTTGGAATGAAGTAAGGGTTCAAAGGTATACAAGTCCTGTTAGAGCTTCGGGTGATCCTTGGATGTTCGATTACGATGGAATATTCGACTCCTTTAATCTGCCAACCTTTGATGAAGAATCTGCAGCTGTTCAAATGTTATTTGATAGTGACAACGCTGCTGGCTCGCCATTGGTAAGACCTGTTATTGTTAGCCCTCAAGGTTCTAATTCAGTTAACAATACTGTTCAAAATGAGGTATTTGAAGATGCTACTGAGTCATCGGAAGATGATGAACATCTTGATGCGACTGAAGGCACTTCTGCCCCGGTTGCTCCTGTTCAAGGCTCTTCTTTAGAAACTCCTCAAGTGCAGAATGATGATACTGCTGAAGGAAATGCATCCACTTCCACTCATATTCCCGGTGCGGAGTTGGTTGCTGATCTTAATCTTAACAATTTGGGTATTAATGCTAGTGTTCCTGAAAATCCTGAATTGAGGATTCACAATACCCATCCACAGCAGAACATTATAGGAGATGTCCAAAGCGGTGTGCAAACGCGTAATCAGCTGAGAAATAACCAGAATGCTGGTTTATATTCAGCCATTAGAGAATCTGGTCTTCAAAACAATTGGTCCTTTGCGTGTTATGTTTCACAAGAAGAACCAAAGTCTTGGAAGGAAGCTTTAAAAGATAATTCTTGGGTTGAAGCCATGCAGGACGAACTGCAACAATTTCAAAAGCTTGGTGTTTGGAAGCTTGTTGAAAAGCCGGAAAATTACAAGAAAATTGGCACTCGATGGGTTTACAAATGCAAGAAGGACGACCGTGGAATTGTTATTCGCAACAAGGCGAGACTGATTGTTCAGGGTTTTCGCCAGATAGAAGGCATTGACTACAATGAAGTTTATGCACCTGTTGCACGTCTGGAAGCTATACGGATCTTCTTAGCTTATGCTTCTTTCAAAGGATTCAAAGTTTACCAGATGGACGTCAAAAGTGCTTTTCTTCATGGTATAGTTCAAGAAGAGGTGTACGTCGAACAACCTCTAGGTTTTGAAGATCCTATTCACCCCGATCGGGTTTGGTTGCTCAACAAAGCTCTTTATGGCTTACATCAAGCACCTAGGGCTTGGTACGCAACCTTATCCAACTATCTTCTGGAGAATGGATTTCGACGAGGTCTTATTGATTGCACACTCTTTATCAAGGAACTAGATGGAGATCTTCTGCTGGTGCAGGTATATGTTGATGATATAATATTTGGTTCCACTAATGATTCTTTGTGCAGGCAATTCGAACGTGTTATGCAAGAAAAATTCGAAATGAGCGCAATGGGGGAGATGACTTTCTTCTTGGGTCTACAAGTTCAGCAAACAGAGTCTGGGATATTCATCCATCAGACTAAATATGTTGGTGACATTTTGAGCCGATTCCAAATGTCAGATGCAACGCCCATTGGTACCCCTCTTCCGCAGAATCACGGGATTACTCCGGATTTGAAGGGTGAAAGCATCAACTCCTCATACTATCGTGCCATGATCGGATCTCTCATGTATCTCACCGCTTCGAGGCCTGACATAATGTATCCAACATGCCTGCTTGCAAGATATCAAGCAAACCCGAAGGCCTCTCATCTGTCAGCTATCAACAGGATTTTTCGCTATTTGAAGGGATGCCCGGACCTTGGTCTGTGGTACCCTAGGGATGATAGTTTTGAATTAATTGCATACAGTGATTCTGATTTTGGTGGTTGCAAAATCGATGGCAAATCGACAACAGCAGGATGTCAGTTCTTAGGAAATCGCCTAGTCACGCGGCAGTGCAAGAAGCAAACGTGTGTTGCTACATCAACATGTGAAGCAGAATACATTGCTGCCTCGAGTTGTTGCTCCCAAGTTCTTTGGATACAACAACAAATGCGCGACTACGGTTTTGAATTCCTATCTACTCATATTTTTGTTGATAATAATGCTGCCTTACAGATCACTAGAAATCCTGTGCAGCATTCCAAGACTAAACACATCGACATTAAATATCACTTCATACGTGATTTTTTTGACAAGAAATTAATCGATGTCGTTCATGTCCCCACCGATCACCAACGTGCCGACCTGTTTACAAAAGCATTTGATAAATCACGTTTTGATTATCTACTTTTGGTCAATGGCATTAAGGTGATACCCGAGTAAACTTCTTTGGCTGATCGTTTTTGTAAATATTTTCTTTATAAAATCTGAAAATTCAAAAAGATTTTAGTTTTCGTAAACTTTGAGCATTTTAGGGGGAGATATTTCAAGAAAATACAAAAACATTGCAAAATTTCAAAATCCAAAAAGATGTCGTTACTTTCTGTCTTTTCGTTTGAAAAATGAAAATTTCAAAAACAATAGAAAAACCAAAAATGAGTTTCTTGGATTAAGGAAAATGATGAATTTCACTGGTGTAGTCGGTCAACGTGCTCAAAATGAAAAACAAAAAGAAAAATGATAAGTATCTCTACTAACGATGTATCGGTAGGCTCACAATCAGACTAAAATGTGCAGGATGATACAAACCTAACAGACTTCAAGTCAGGTGGGAACCATTCATTGGCATATGGTCTTAGTACCGAAATTTCGTTTGATTGATTGCCGAGATCTGAGATATTCGGTCTTTATGCTGCTTATCATCTGGGTATCATGGTTGTATCAAACCGTAAAAATAACGGAGACGAAGTCTAAGATCTTCCATGATACTATACATACGTGTACATACTGCATTCGACCTCAATAAGTGATCAACAATCACATGTCCATACAAAATAAGTGATAATTTATCACAGATTCTTTGCGGGAGTCAAGTTCGTCTCTCTGCTGTACGGAAGTACTGACCTGTTCACGGACTTGCTCCTGTGCCCTCATGCATCTGAAAATCAAGTTCTTCATCAATAAGTGATTCTATCACATAGGGCTTGTTTTCAATCAAAATAAGTGAGTTTCTCACATTTTTATACGGTCAAACAGATGATAATCAGTATACTCACCGGTAAGATGAATTCTCGTGCATACCTTGATACGAGAATGTGTCGTGAGTGGATTCACATCGACAAGTAAGTATAATCCTTACCGTTAATCGTATCTCTTAAATTATGATTACGTCTGATCAGTTTGAGCTTATGTGGACCACAATACCGATAATCGAGGTAGTATACTTATCCAGAGCTTTAAACAGAAATCAAAATCATGTTGACTAAGACCGTAAGCTGGTATGATTCCTTATCCTTGAGATTCGCAAAAAGATTGCGCATTTGTATAGTTGCTTACTGTTTTCTCAGTTTATTGCATTTTCGTTTAGTTTACCACGCTTTAAATTCGTTTTTAGTGTTACTTGTAAAGTTTGTTTTTATTAAGCCAAAGTTGTTGCTTGGTGTTTTCTACCGGAAGCCTAAAACTTACTTCATAACATGTTCTTGCATTTGGAATCTAAAACAAAATGGAAAAGTGTTCATTTTAAATCATAATTTGTTCAGTCTGCAAAAATCTTTCTTGCCTCTGTTGTTTTGAAAATTTAAATGTCGACGAAACAGAATATGTACGGCGAATCAAAACTGTGACGACGAAACAAATCAGTTTCGTCGAAGTTACGACGAATCACATGAGCCCAAATCAGTTTCGTCATGGGCTAATTCAGGCCCATGTGTAAGCCCAACCTCGTTCTGATTCGTCGAGCCCAATCCTGTTTCGTCGAGATCTCTGTTTCGTCGAGATGAGGCGGTGTATAAAAAGGGTCCCTGTGTTCACTTTTTCAAAATATCATCTGTTCATCTTCTCCAAATAACCGTTTCGCCATTTATCTTTCTCGAACCATTTAACCTTGTTTTTAATAAAAAATCGTTCAACACTCAAAGGTACAAACATGTTCATGTTCAGATTCCGAACATTTTGAACCGAGTGTTTTTGTTCGAAACCCTCGGAAACCGATCTTACTTGCTGTTTTATTAATCTGAACTTGTGCTTGTTATGATTTGTATCAAGAACTGTTAGATTTAGGTTATTTTACATTGATTGATGTTTGTTTTTAGGTTTGGGTTTCATAGAACAAAACAGGGGTTTTTGATTATTGAAGTTGTCGACTGTTTTCAAAAGGGTTTTTGATCGGAAATCATTTATGGGTGTTATCAGTTGGTTTGGGTATAAAAATAAGATTGAATGGTTTTTGTTTGTTAAAACTGATCCTTGTTTAAACCCAAAACGGCGAAACAGAAAAACCCCTCAAATCGACGAATCACATAAACCCTAATTTCGGCGAATCAAACATGGCGAAACAGACGACGAATCAAAAACGGCGAAACAGACATGGCGAATCAAACCAACGACGAATCAGATCTGTTTCGTCGCACATCTTCTGTTTCGTCAAAGTGTTTCTGTTTCGTCGTCCATGCCTTAGCAGTTTTCTGTTTCTGCTGTTTGTTCACAGAATGATTGAAATTTTATGTTTGATGATCATTTGATGCTGTAACCTGTATATATACATGTATAATACACATGTTATATCAAATATGGCTCATTGTGGGCATTTTCATGTACAGATGGCACCAAAGGCACCGAAAGAAGGAAAACGCAAGAAGGCAATAAAGAAGGAAAACAAAACTAAAGAGGAGATTATGTCAGAGAAGCGTCATAATCAAGTTGCATATCTGGATCCTGATGACAAGCTCACAGAATTTAAAGATATCACGAAGTGGATCAGGGAGTCGCGTATTAATTATGCTATTACATTCTCGACGCCCGTTTACAAATCACTTATCAAGGCTTTCTGGAATTCTGCAAGCGTCGTACAAGTGGATGGAAAAGATGTTATAAGGGGTCGAGTGAATAATTTGGATGTTGTTGTTTCTCCGGACATATTGAATGAAGTTTTACAATTACAAGATCAACCGGATGCTCCATATTCAATCCCAATCATGTGTTCACGAGGCTGTTTACTACGCATGAAGTGTAAAGAAGACATTTTCGTCAAACAAATCAACAAAGGTGATCTTCCATTACGCTACAAGTTTTTATTGCATATTCTTATTCAGTGTCTCAGCAATAGACGGTCTGGATATGATATGGCTGGAGATGATCTCGTTGGTTTCATGGTTGCTTTGGTGTTAAACAAACCGTTTAGCATCTCAAAGTATATTTTCAGCAACATGAGAGAAAATATGACAAGGACAGGAAGTAGAACAACCGGGAACAAGTTTTGGATGTACCCGCGTTTTCTTCAGATGATTATGAATGTTCAACATCCGGACCTTCCGAAGGCTGACAATGATATTCTGAAGATCGAAGCTATGAATTTCAACTCCTTAAGGTTAATCAAGAATCTTGCTGCCAAACGATACAAAGAAAGCGTTCCTCCAAGGAAGCTGATTGGCGCGCTAGTAAATCCTGATTATGTTGCTCCAGCAAATGATAAATGGCGTCATGATGACAGCCAATCTGACAACGAAGAGCCTGAGTTGGAAAGGCTAAGGATCGAGAAATTTGGTCCTGATCCGGTTGATTTAGATGAGTCCGGGAGTGATAGTGATGATAGTGATGACAGTAGTGGTGAAGGCGATGATGGTGGTGATACTGGTACTGCTGGTACATCGAGCAAGGGTGCAGCTGGTGGTACATCAGCTAGTAGTTCTTCAGCAAGTGGCGATGATGAATCTGATTCTAGCTCTAGTGATCATATAGTCGAGCCTGGATACGAAATGTATATCGATTTACGTGGAGTGAAAAGATATAGAAAGATTAGAACTGAAGATGATCCAGCATACGTTCCAGAGGATCCTGAAGGTGAAAGAAGAACAAAAAGGAGAGCTGAGAAAGCTGCTGAAACTCAAAAGAAGAAATCAAGAAGATATTTGAGTACTTATACTAGGAAACCGTTGCCTCAAGAGACTTCATCTATACCTCAGGAGCCTGTACAAGAAGCTCCTGTAGTTACAACAGCTGCTGAAACTCCATCTGTTACCCCTCAGGCAGCTCCTGAAAGAACTATGGCTTCTGCAATCAGAGCAACCACTTCGCAGATCAGTTCTGAACGTTATAGGGTATTTTCCGGATATTCTCAAGACGAAAAGAACAGATACTTATTCACTCAACTGGAAGCAGCTGCTGATAGGATTCAAAGGCAATCTCATTTCATTAATCTCACGAAGACTGATCAGCTTAAACAATTGGTGGAAATTAACAACTTAAAGTCCACCGTTGGTCAACAGCAAACGGTAATAGAGCGACAACAAGCTGAAATTGATTCGCTTAAAGCCGAGAATGCTCGTTTGAAGGCTGCTGATGAAGAGAGAGAGATGAATAACTCTATACTTCAAACACGACTTGCTGCTCTGTGGAATTGTCATTGTAAACAACAAGAAGTACTGAAGAAAAAGGATGATGATACGGAAGACCAAGGGAATCCTGACACTTCTGGTACATCACAGAAGCAGCCAGCCGCTACATCTTCGGAAATAGTTGCAGTTCAACCGCCATTGGTCGAATCTTCTCATGGAACCTCTACTGGCAAAGTTCAACAGATCACAGGTACATCTTCTGTTCAAAGCAGCGCTGATATTGCTTTACAGGCTATTCATCCAGTCACAGGAGAATTGCTTGAAGAAGGAGAACTAATAGAAGATCTTTCTCGAGAGCAATTACTTGCTCTACAAGCTATGAGAAAGATTGATGACGCTGAGATCGAAAGAATGCCCAGTGAACCTGATTCTGAAAATGTTGAAGATGTTGATGAGATCGTATTTGAAGGCGAAGCAAGAAAATAAACTTATGTTCGAGAAGATGGTACTGAATTCGCTCCATTTGATGAAGATTGGATGAAGGAGAATGTTAATGACATAGATGAACACTTAAGGAAGCGTGATTCGTCTGAAAAAGCCACAGATGAATTCTCTGAATGGCGAAAACAGTTCCTATCAAAAGTTCAGAAGCCTGTGCCGGAAAGTGTTCAAGTCGACTACTTGCAGTTTGAGAGGGGGAAGCCAAGTGGAAGAATTCTATGCTGGATGTTTGTTAAGGATATTCACTGTGTTGCCATCAAACGTGAATACGGAATCCTGTATTTCAACTCACTGCTGAGCATTCTTTCTTTACCATTTTATGATGTTGCTGCGTTGACGAGGCTTGAATTTATTAATCGTTCAAACTACGATGGCGCTACTTTATTTGAGCGACTGATTAAAGTAAACAAGAAGTCGGGCTGGGAGAATGAATCATACAAGCCACAATTTCCCATATATCAACCGATCAAGTTTACTCTTGATCCTGAAACCAACACTTGCAGATACAAGCTTGTGTACCAGCCTCCGAGGGTCGTAGATAAAATCCCATTGATGCCTATGCAGCAGGATTTTCTTGAAGATATGGCATTATGGTGCTACGACTCGGACACGCATGAAGCCGTGATTGTGTTTAGAGATGGTCGTGCAAATTACCGGATGTTGGATCCTATGTGGATTGTCAACATGTCTGAGGCTGACATCAGCAGATTATATCGTCATGATATTTTCTATGAAGATCAGGACGCACGTCAAGCTTTGAAGTTTCAGCGCGTAGCGTGTTTTTGTTTCTACCGGGGAATACATTCGGGCAGTTCATGGTCCGAACAACACTGAGATGGAAGATTAGAAGACCGAAGATGAGTAACAGACAAGGGGGAGTTTGTTGATGCATTTATAGTGTCTGTAACTAGTCTTGTACTTAATGATGTATTTTGTACGGTCTTTAACGTTTATCGAGTATGTATTTGATGTCTACCAAGTCGGATATCCTCCTATCTGCTTGTGTATGACTTGTTTGTCTCCTTTTGATATGTAATGTTTAATGAACAATGCATGTTGCATGACAAGGGTATAATGGTCATATTTAGAATGTTTATATGTGCTGTTGCTGCTGTCTGTTTGAAACAAACAACACAACAGTTGCAGACCTCGACGAAACAGGTCTGTTTCGTCGAACACATCATGACGAAACAGACCAATGTCCATTATGTCTGTTTCGGCGATAGTCATGACGAATCACACTTGATTCGTCGTGTATTGGGCTGCTTCAAGCCCAAGTGTTTGGCCCAATGTTGATTCGTCGTTTCACCTTGTGTTTCGTCGACTCATGGGCCAAGGGACTATATAAACACATCTGCTTTCACAGTTGAAAGGAGATGAGAGCATAACAGTAAAGAAACTCTGTCAAAATTCTGTTAAACTGTGTTTGTATCAGTTTGTAATCGGTTATCATCCCGTTTAATCAATCGAGTGTGTATCATTGATTATACCGTGTCGTTATTGTTTTACATGTTTGATTTGGCATAGTTACGTGGATTCCGCACACGTAACCGTGTTTGCTATAAACAAGTGATTTGGTTCGTTATCGATCCTCAGATTTCGGGACCTACAAATAAGGGCATAACGGTCAACATATGAGCAATTAACGGAAACGTGTATATTAATTTGGATAACTAATGAACCGAGGTGCATAATCACAGAGGGTTGTACTAACATGTAACCTAGTCCAATTAAAGCTCTGAGGCATTTCTAAAACATGCCTAAACGGGTCAGAACTGAAAGTCAAAGTGAAAGTCAAACTATGTGACTTTCGGTTCCGAACCGGGTCTAAACAGGAAATTGTCGGGTTGAACGTGTCTAGACATGTTCTTACACTTATTACCAAGTTATAACAATGATCCAATAGGTTGTATATGATCTACAATGTTAATTATGCATAAATGGCATTTTAAGCTTCCTGTTGACTTTTTAAATATAAGTTTGACCCGACTTTTGACCTAGTTAGAGTGGTGATCAGGGGAAACCCTTTTGAGGTTTTGTTACCCACATAAATACCAACTTATAACTACTTTTAATTCGAGATATGACTGAGCCATTGTTGACTAATCTCGAAGTCAAACCGTAATTACGACGGTTTGACTTTTAGCTAAATAACTAAGCTAAACTCAATTAAAGAAGGATTAGAACACTTACTGAAGTCCTAACCTTGATTAGAGAACACTTGAGAGGAAGTTTGAGCTCCAGAAGTGATCCACAAATGCAGATGAAGGTGTGAAGAAAGAGTTGCAAGTTCATGGCCTTATATAGTGGATTTAAGTACCACAATTGATTGACAACAAGGTCTAGCACTCACCACAACTGATCAACACTTGTTTCTAGTGTTTAGGGGGTGCTTTAGGGGTCAAGAGATGTGGAGAATCGAGTTAGAATCGCGCACAAAGGCCATGGCAGACAATACCCCAAGAAAATCGGAGCTGGCTGATCAGATGAGGCAGTGGCGTAGCGCGACTGCCTAGGCAGTTAGTGCTCGCGCTACGCGAGCCCTTGGGGTCATCCAACAAACTTTTTAAAAATTGCAGTTTTGGTCCCTGGCTCTTCAAACTTCGAAAAGACCTTATTTTCTTGCATTTTGAGCCCTCGTAATTGACGTATAAGGGCTTCAAGACATTTACCTACTTTGATTAGTCCTCGGTTAACTTTATTGTTACCCGAAAAGGCCTAATTTTCAATGTTGACGCTTTAACCCCTCGCACACGAATTTGATCACAACTTGCTCATACGATAACGAAATTTTATGAAATTTAAGTCGTGCATTCTAGTGGGTATAATTTACCGTTACAAAGCTTCGAGTTTGTCAAAAGGTCACTAAGAGGTATAATTTAAACATGTTGACACATTTAGCCCCTGTAGTTTGAAATCTCTCACTTTTAGCTTCGTATGATCCATGATTGATTCGTTTGAAGGGATGAGCACCATGTAGGGTTAATGTACATTATATTTATTCACAGTTGACACTTAGAATACGTATATTCACATACTTTCCATGTTTGTCAACTTTAGTCCTTCTATAATATTTCTTTCACACGTTTAAACATTTGACACGTGTCTACACATTATAGGACGTGAATTTTCGAGGTGTTACATCCTCACCCCCTTAAAATAAATCTCGACCCGAGATTTACTGAAATAAGTAAGGGTACTTTTCTTTCATCATGGATTCAACCTCCCACGTGTATTCGGGACCTCTACGGGCATCCCATTTGACCTTTACAATAGGTACATGCTTCCTTCGAAGCTTCTTCACCTGTCGATCTTCAATCGACAAAGGTTTTTCCACAAACTTCAAGCTCTCATCTATATGCACATCTGTATGTGGTATAACCAGTGATTCATCAGCGAAGCACTTCTTCAGATTGCAGATGTGGAACACATTGTGAATTCCACTGAGCTCTTCCGGTAAGTTTAACTTATAGGCAACTGACCCGACACGTTCGATAACTGATGGAGAGTGTGAAATTCGGGTGTTAAAGTGTGCTATATTACAGGTTTATTGTGTTTTAAGCAATTATGTGCCTTGAATGTGTTAACTATGAGTGTTTGTGGTTTTTTAGGTAAATCACTTAATTCGGTGAAGTTACAATGTTTGGTGTTGATGTAGAACGCTCGAATATGATAAACAAGGTAAATCACATTGATTGGGAGTTGTTCGGGTCAAGATATGGTTTGAATGTGCGAGAATTATAAACGAATGAAGTCCAGGGGGTTGTTTGTCATTAGCTGAAAGTTGGAAATGCAGCAATTGTGGAGTCAAGGAACATCGATGTAAGCTACGGTTCACATAATACACAAATAAGGCATCAACAGAATAGACAAAACGTAACCTATGTTTTGCAAACGTAGCCTACAGATATCTTACAAGGCAGCGTATGTTTGACTTGATGATTGGCAATTTAAGGGGTTGTTGAGACCCTAATATATACACGCATGACAAGGAGAGAAGGGATTTTGGAGGTGGACTTTTGTGGGATAGCACATGCAAGGATGGAGAAACATACAAAGTCACGTGGATCTCTGGCCAACAACCATACATTGAAACAATCGAATTGGCTGACTTGTTGGACTTTTGAGGTTATTATTAATTTGAATAGAAAACATCATATATATGATATCTTCGACGGTGGCGGCTAACAATTGGGCCTAAAGAAACCACGTGCACATGAGGATTTTACAAGAAAACATCAATTCTATCATAGTGGGCCGAGCTAAGGGGTCTTGTGGAATTTATCGATTGGGCCGCCAACATCATCAATCATCTACGCAGCCGTCATACAACAGATACACACGAACTTCGGCAGAAGGTTTTTATCATCATCATTCACATCGACTGAGTTGGAGGTGAAGATCAGTCAAACCGATATGAGCGGCTAGTCTCCCAGTGGTTTCCTCCGGATGGAGGGTTTTTGTAAATTGGATAATTTTATGTGTTTGTGACAATCGTTTTAACCTGGTGATCTAAGCATTCGATGCTTTTCACCATGGATTTGATTTATTGGTTGTAAACAATTGCATTTATTTAAACCTTAATTTCTAAGCATTCAGTTCCTGAGAGTTCTAGTAATTGGGATATATTTGACATGGGGTTAGGGTTTGTAATTGTAATTGATAATCATTTGATAACCTCCCGTTATGTATTGACCGGAGTACTTAGTCGTTGGTTATCACAACTGGTTAATTAGATTCAACACTTATGTCTATGTAAGTGTTTCGATTAAACACATAACTGAATCTAGCTGCAAAACCTGAAATCTGGAGGAACCATTGTTCTTCTTATTGATTAAAACCTCAATTTAATTTGTTTACTTTAGCTACTTCTCAAAATCAAACAAACCGATTTTCTCTTTCAGTAACATTTAATCAATCCTTTTCATTACGACACTTTCCACAGTCCTCCCTTGGTTCGATACCCTACTTATTCTATACTAATAGTTTAAATAGGTTTTTGCATGTTCTTCACGACAGACATCAAAATGGCGCCGTTGCCGGGGAGGCGTGCGCAAAGTGTTTAGTGTTAAGTTATTAGTAAAATAGATAAAAAAAAATCCAAAAAATAGTGTCAGTTTTGTTTTGTTTTGTTCAGATTTATGCGTGGTGCTTGTGTTTTTGTGTTTGTGTAGGATGATAGATCTTACAATATTATGCACCTCTCTTACATGCATTTTGTGCAAGGAACCACTTCACCCGTGTATCGGTTGCCACGAGGCCCTATTTAAACGGGAAAGAGCGAAATTGGAAGAACCATCGATGCCTTGCTATGGTAATCCTTCCCCTCCACCATATTTCTATGATTCTGATACAATGGTGGAGGATGATTATTACTCTGACGGATGGGATCGGGACGATGATACTTATTATGAACCAAGGACGGATGGACAATGTTTCTGTTGCGGTCGTAATCATACTTCTGTTTATGAAGATGTGTGAGCGGTGTATTTGGAAAATCCAGAGTATTGGAATAAAAAAATGATGGATGCGTACATCTCAAGACCGTATCAGGGATACCGACAGTACCATCCCGAGGAATATCCTGAGCCCGAGGGTGTCTGTACTTATCAGACCGAGGAGGAGAAAGCGCTTGCTATGTTGGAAGTGACTTTGTCCAAACTCGAGCAGTATTTATCAGCACCCAACCTTTCTGATGAAGATCGAATCAGCTGTTTAGTTTCTAAGTGTCAGAATTTAAAAATGAAGATTGAAATAGAACAACGCCTTTCACCATTACCTGATGATATTAGAGATTATTCTCACATGAAGGAGGAGGTTGTGGAGGATATTACCACACCAATGAGTCCTTTATCTGATGAAGAGTCACTGGTGGATCAGATGGTGTGTGCAGATGATGAGGCAGAACAGTCTGAGGAGATGAATATGTGTACCGAACCTCTTCCCATATCAATTATTCAAATTAATAAGTGTGGGGAAGAGGGTTCAAGGAAGAAGATGAGGAAGGTGACGGTGAAGGACATCGAGCGGATCATTATAAAGTGGTTGTGCAATAATCCGACTTATCTGTTGATATTGAGTAAAAAGAAAAGCATGTGGAGAGTTAACTATCGAGTGTATATTGGGAACTCGATAGGAAAGTGTGGATTGAGGCCGGATTGCAGTGCTTCAGTGGACATCTTGATACAAATTAGACCCCGCTGGATCAGTGATGCCAGGTACCGTGCATTCATGGGAAATACAAGGGGTAAATGTGCACTGAGACCACCGTAGCGCATATCAGGTACGGTCTAGCTGAAGACCTTTAAACTTAGCGCTCTCGGGAGGCAGCCCAAGGATGTAGAGTATTGTATTTGTTCTTCTGTTTTGTTTTGGTGTTGGTTCTGTTCTGGCAGGTTACTACGTTTAATTCCCGTGGATGCAATGATTCAAGTGTGGGGATGTTTGGCAACATCCCCTATGAGATATCAGAGAATCCAAGAGAAGTTTACGTCTCTGTCCAATCACAGCAGCTGCATCACTACCGACACTGCTGATTTACTGATCAGGTCCATGTGTCTCTCTATCCTGTGTTTTATTTGTTTTTGTTTACTTGGTGGTGTGAATTTTTGTGTTGGGAGTGGTTTCTTTGTGTTGAGTCGTCTAGTTGTTTGCCGTTCATGGTTTGCGGGTGGTATCTCTCAGGTTATGACTATAAATTGCACCATACATTGGGGACAATGTATCCCAAGTGTGGGGATGCGGTAACTCGAGATAGGGTTGGTAGGATTGTTGATCTCAAATGCTTGAAGTGGTTGAAATTGGAAAAAAATTGAACAATTTTGAAATTTTTTTTGTCTCAAGTATGCTTGAACTACATGAAAACCGACATTTTCTATTGCTAATGGGTTCCTACTGATATTAAACTAACTTAGATCCCTAGTCATGGTTGTCCCTTTAAGTTTCATGAGAGTATTTCTGACAGGTTTTTAGAAAATAGTTGAGAAGAGATGCCTAACTAGGGGTAACATGCTTTAGGAATTACACATGCTACGTGTCAGTAACCCATATTCCTTTTATTCGGTGAGATATTTGAGCCTACTAGATTGTTAGTTGAATTGCAATAAATGTTCAATTGTTGAGTGTAGGCCATATGTTGCTTTGTGTTAGAACTTGTGTGGTTTGATACGTGCCGAGACTGTGCTTTAGCGTTTACACATTGATGATAAAGGCATTAGGATCCCTTCATTGTTCTATTTGTTGATTGTTTATCCACCGACCTTAGTTAACCATGTTGAGCCTTATACCTTTCGTTTGTTACACCTTGATTGACTACCAACCATGAATGACAACTATGTGTCAGATGTTTGTTGAAAAAAAAAAAGAAAAAAGAGAAAAAAAAAAGAAAAGAAAAGAAAAGAGAAAAGAAAGAAAAAAAAAAGAAAAAAACAAAAAAATTATTGTTATGTTCGTGTTGAATAAATGGGTCGAAAATACCCAATGTGTTAGTAGTATTGTGAATAAGTTGTCATGGTTTGGTATGTTCGTTTGTGTTCGCCATATAAATATAAAAAATCCAAAAAAATATCCTTACCTTTACCCTTAACCCAAAACCCGAAAGTCCTTTTGATATGTGCTACGTTATTTGATACAGTGGAGGTGTGATTGCTATACAAGCTTATGATTGCAAGGTAGCATAGTTGGTTTTGAGTGAAATATATACTAGCACATTACACGCTAGTCTTGATAAAGCCGAGAGGAGTGATTATTGTGAGGGGCGTGTGGCATGTGTGTAGTATCATAAGCATGTTAGTTTTAGTTTGGCAAGTCTTACATTGTTTTAAATGCGTATCACTTATTTGTCAGATTGTCAACCTCGATTGTGTCAGTCTATGGGACGGGTATGACTTGGGACCTTAAATTGTTGATTCGGTAAGGGATTTAATGGTGATTTGTTAACAAGGTGAGTAATGTTTGTAATGGTTGCTTGAGGACAATCAATGTTAAGTGTGGGGATGTGATGGAGAGTGTGAAATTCGGGTGTTAAAGTGTGCTATATTACAGGTTTATTGTGTTTTAAGCAATTATGTGCCTTGAATGTGTTAACTATGAGTGTTTGTGGTTTTTTAGGTAAATCACTTAATTCGGTGAAGTTACAACGTTTGGTGTTGATGTAGAACGCTCGAATATGATAAACAAGGTAAATCACATTGATTGGGAGTTGTTCGGGTCAAGATATGGTTTGAATGTGCGAGAATTATAAACGAATGAAGTCCAGGGGGTTGTTTGTCATTAGCTGAAAGTTGGAAATACAGCAATTGTGGAGTCAAGGAACATCGATGTAAGCTACGGTTTAATAACCGTAGCCTACGGTTCACATAATACACAAATAAGGCATCAACAGAATAGACAAAACGTAACCTACGTTTTGCAAACTTAGCCTACGGATATCTTACAAGGCAGCGTATGTTTGACTTGATGATTGGAAATTTAAGGGGTTGTTGAGACCCTAATATATACACGCATGACAAGGAGAGAAGGGATTTTGGAGGTGGACTTTTGTGGGATAGCACATGCAAGGATGGAGAAACATACAAAGTCACGTGGATCTCTGGCCAACAACCATACATTGAAACAATCGAATTGGCTGACTTGTTGGACTTTTGAGGTTATTATTAATTTGAATAGAAAACATCATATATATGATATCTTCGACGGTGGCGGCTAACAATTGGGCCTAAAGAAACCACGTGCACATGAGGATTTTACAAGAAAACATCAATTCTATCATAGTGGGCCGATCTAAGGGGTCTTGTGGAATTTATCGATTGGGCCGCCAACATCATCAATCATCTACGTAGCCGTCATACAACAGATACACACGAACTTCGGCAGAAGGTTTTTATCATCATCATTCACATCGACTGAGTTGGAGGTGAAGATCAGTCAAACCGATATGAGCGGCTAGTCTCCTAGTGGTTTCCTCCGGATGGAGGGTTTTTGTAAGTTGGATAATTTTATGTGTTTGTGACAATCGTTTTAACCTGGTGATCTAAGCATTCGATGCTTTTCACCATGGATTTGATTTATTGGTTGTAAACAATTGCATTTATTTAAACCTTAATTTCTAAGCATTCAGTTCCCGAGAGTTCTAGTAATTGGGATATATTTGACATGGGGTTAGGGTTTGTAATTGTAATTGATAATCATTTGATAACCTCCCGTTATGTATTGACCGGAGTACTTAGTCGTTGGTTATCACAACTGGTTAATTAGATTCAACACTTATGTCTATGTAAGTGTTTCGATTAAACACATAACTGAATCTAGCTGCAAAACCTGAAATCTGGAGGAACCATTGTTCTTCTTATTGATTAAAACCTCAATTTAATTTGTTTACTTTAGCTACTTCTCAAAATCAAACAAACCGATTTTCTCTTTCAGTAACATTTAATCAATCCTTTTCATTACGACACTTTCCACAGTCCTCCCTTGGTTCGATACCCTACTTATTCTATACTAATAGTTTAAATAGGTTTTTGCATGTTCTTCACGACAGACATCAAAATGGTTTGTCGGTGACACTTTGTATCTCGGGCTTAGCTTGCCTTTCTTACCAAACCGCATCACTCCCTTCCAGGGTGACACTTTAAGTAGGACTTTGTCACCTACTTCGAAGTGAAAATCCTTACGCTTAGGATCAGCGTAACTTTTCTGCCTATCCCGGGCAGCTTTGAGACGGTCACGAATCTGGACAATCTTGTCCGTCGTTTCGAACACGATCTCTGGTCCTGATAACTGGACATCTCCAACTTCCGCCCAACAAACGGGCGATCTACACTTTCTACCGTATAATGCCTCGAAGGGCACAACCTTAATGCTGGTATGGTAGCTATTGTTGTAGGAGAATTCGATTAATGGTAGGTTCTTATCCCAACTACCACCCAAATCGATCGCACATGCACATAGCATGTCCTCCAACGTTTGAATAGTACGCTCACTCTGACCGTCAGTCTGAGGATGATAAGCCGTACTAAAATTCAAACGTGTGCCCAAAGATTGTTGGAAACTTTTCAAAAAATGTGATGTGTGTCTAGTATCTCGGTCAGAGATAATAGACACAGGTATGCCATGTAAGGCTACAATCTTATCAACGTATAACTGGGCTAACATGTCGGAGCTATAAGTCTCCTTGATGGGTAAGAAATGTGCTGACTTAGTCAGTCTATCAACTATAACCCATATTGTATCATTTCCTTTCCTGGTCTTAGGTAACTTGGTAATAAAATCCATAGTCACCATTTCCCACTTCCACGTAGGAAGTTCAGGCTGTTGTAGCAAACCTGACGGTTTTTTATGCTCGGCTTTGACTTGTGCACATGTCAAGCATTTAGCTACATGGGTGGCCACAGACTTCTTCAAGCCTATCCACCAATAATTTGCCTTTAGATCCTGGTACATCTTATCAGCTCCAGGATGCACGGAGTATTTGGAACTATGGGCTTCCTGGAGGATGACATCTCGAAGACCTCCATAAATTGGAACCCATATTCGTCCATTTAATCGTAATATTCCGTCCTTGCTAAGAGTTAACTGCTCCTCAGTTACTCCTAGCTTTTCATTAGGATAGTTAGCTTCCAACACAGCTTCCTTCTGTGCAGCTAACAACCTTTCAATCAAATTATTCTTTATCTCCATGCGCTTGGCATTGATTCGGATAGGTTTCACCTTCTCCTTTCTACTCAAGGCATCAGCGACTACATTCGCCTTGCCGGGATGGTATTTGATTTCACAATCATAATCATTCAAAGTTTCCATCCAACGGCGTTGCCTCATGTTTAATTCCTTCTGATTAAACAGATGTTGGAGGCTCTTGTGATCAGAATAAATCACACACTTGATACCATATAGATAGTGCCTCCAAAGCTTCAGTGCGAATAAAACGGCACCCAGCTCTAAGTCATGGGTGGTGTAATTCTTTTCATGCACTTTTAACTGTCGTGAAGCATAGGCAATAACCCTGCCTTTCTGCATAAGCACACACCCCATGCCAGTGTGTGATGCATCGCAGTAAACCACGAACTCTTCTATTCCATCTGGCAATGTCAGTACTGGGGCGTTGCTCAACTTTTGCTTCAGAATATCAAAGGACTCTTGCTGCTTAGGGCCCCAAATGAACTTTACTTTCTTCTTAGTCAAGGAAGTTAGGGGTGCAGCAATCCTTGAAAAAATTTCGATGAAACGCCTGTAATATCCTGCTAATCCCAGGAAGCTACGAATCTCTGTAGGCGTCTTTGGTTCTTGCCAGTTCATAACTGCTTCAACCTTAGCGGGATCCACTTGGATACCACGCTCACTAACCACGTGTCCAAGGAATTGGACTTCTCGAAGCCAAAACTCACACTTAGAGAATTTGGCATAAAGTTTCTCCTGGTGTAGGAGTTTGAGAATACATCTAAGGTGTTTCTCATGGTCAGCTTGGTTCTTAGAATAAATAAGAATGTCTTCGATGAAAACGATGACGAATTTATCTAAGTACGGCTTGCAAACGCGATTCATGAGATCCATGAACGCGGCCGGTGCATTAGTGAGCCCAAAAGGCATCACTAGGAACTCGTAATGACCATAACGAGTCCTAAATGCTGTCTTGTGAACGTCTTCATCTTTAACCTTCAACTGATGGTAGCCTGACCTCAAATCAATCTTCGAGAAATAACTGGCCCCTTGTAACTGATCGAACAAATCGTCGATCCTAGGCAAAGGATATCTATTCTTTATCGTGACCTTATTAAGCTCACGATAGTCGATGCACAGACGCATCGATCCATCCTTCTTCTTGACAAATAGGACTGGCGCTCCCCAAGGAGACAAACTAGGTTTAATGAAACCCTTGGCTAGTAATTCATCTAGCTGTGTCCTCAATTCTCTCATCTCTGTGGGCGCCAACCTATAAGGTGCTCTAGCAACTGGTGCTGCTCCGGGGATGATATCAATCCTGAATTCCACTTGCCTATCTGGTGGCAAACCAGGTAGTTCTTCCGGAAAAACTTCTGGGAATTCAGAGATGACAGGGATGTCTTCTATCTTCTCCACCTCATGCTGAGGGTAGTAATTTTCCCTAATAAGGGCAACAAATTGATCCCACGACATGTTGTACAAGGGGATTTTCCCAGTGGCTTGGATCAGTGATTTCCACCAGGCTAGAGCCTCGCCTTTGAAAGATTGCGACACGAACTTGACCACATCCTTTTCAGCGCATCCGCTGATGTCCACAACTGTATCCATCTCGTCCAACCACGTCATACAATCCACAGCTCCTTTCTCCCCAGTGAAATCCCGGGGTTTACATGAGACAAAATATTTTTAGGAGCAACCCTTAGCAAGGGGTCCTTTATTCAGTATAACCTGATGAGATGGAACACTGTGGTTCGAGGAGCGTCGATCATCATCTTTCTTCGGGTCGTCCTTCTTGGACGGTGGCTTTGAAGGCTGTGTAGATTGGGTCCTACTACGAGTCCCACTGTACTCTTCATACTGCCTTTCCAAAGCCTGTGTAACAGCGCCGTCTATGATCGCTTTCAATTCCACACCCGTTAGATTAATTCGGGCGTCATTATTAACCTCCACTGGATGACTATTACCCTCGTCCGAGTTAGCCATTTTAATTGAACTGTTGCAGAAAACAAGGACAATAGTTTATTTGGGAGTTTATTATGGAATTGCCCCTTAGGGAAATTCATTAACCATGGTAAACAGAGACCATATTTGGTTAATTTATTAATCATATTTATTTAGGATTTCTATAATAATTTATCCAAATTATAAAACAACAACAGTTTTATTTGTGGCACAAAAGGCCTAGTCACGTGGACATTTTTAATTTAATCTATGATTTCAGAGAATCAAAACATTAAGGTATACTGGCACAATAGGCCTAGTCACAAGAACGTTTATAAATTATCTGCTGGGATTTCAGAGAATCAAGCATTTGAGGGTTGAACCTAGTTCATCACCTTTTTCTGACAGGGAGTCATTGCTACCACTGTCTTTTGGCTCATGTAGAAATGAGCAAGGCCCGTAGGCACTATATTACCACGTATGGTTAAAATATGATCATCTTAATTGATGATGTAAACCCAGGATTCGGAGATCATTAAACTGGGTTAGGAAATCTTCTAAAGAATTCCTTTATAAAAATGACATGTGATTTTAACGAATCACGTCTGCCAGGAGTGTTAACATGTTTTCAGATGTTAACTTAGATTTGAATCTTTTGAACAGGTCTTACCATCTTGGCCTGGTCTTATGATGACCTGAAGGCTAGGTTTCACACTTTAAGATTCTTAATTAATAATTACATAGGCAGATTATCTCAAAAAGGAATGATTTTAATTTATTTATTTCATTTATAATTTATATATGCACATAATGGCAAACATGAAATTTATAAAACAAGCATTTCATTAATTTATTATAATATTACACGCTGCCCTAAACGGGTCTTTTCAATCAACAATTACCCACTCAGGGGTTTATCAACACGCTAGTCCACGCAGGGACTTTAATCAAACAAAGTAGTCCACGCAGGGACTTTAAGCAAACATCATACCCACGCAGGGGTTAACGGAAAATAGACCCACGCAGGGGTCGAAACAAACACACATACATACCCTCGCAGGGGCTTAAACAAATACACCCACGCAGGGGCTTATATTACAAGACTGGCCCACGCAGGGGCTCAACAATAAATGGAAGGATTCAATGATCCTTCTTGTTCTTCCCTTTGATCAGGCTTGCCAATCCTTGGAAGAAAGTCTGTCTCTCCCTACGGTCACGGTGGAAGCCTCGCTCTACTTCATCCAACCTTTGTAGGATTTCCTCCCTTTCTGGGGGAGAAAACCTTGGCGGCTGCGATTGCGTCCGGATAATGGGTCTAGGCGGTATCTGGTATCCCTGAGTCCGGTAACCTACTCCCCATGGATCCCCATAGGGTCTTTGGGTGTTGTAGTTCGCCGCTACCATGTACGGGTCGGCCTCCGTGTAACCATAGTTGTGATGAGTCGGTGGTTCAAACGGGTTATACGCCATGGAACCCATATATGCCGGAATTGGGTTGTCAAAACCCATTGGTGGTGGCTGTGGTACAGCTGGGTTGGAGGGTCCACCCATTTGTGGGTCCTCCTGATGTGGCGGATAATGGCTGCCACTAGACTGACGTGGGGAACTGAAATGGAAATCCCCTGCTCGTGACGACATACGCGCACCGGTTCTCCTTCGCCTCGGCGGTTGCGAAGGTGCCGGCTGCACTGGCGGCGGTGGAGGCGGTGGCGTGACTGCCACGAATCTGGAATCCACAGAGGGATCCTGTTCCTGCTGTTGAGGCGACGAATGGTGAGGAGGTGTATAGTACCACTCATGCCGGGTGAACATGGCTTGGAAGCTATCTGGACCAACATAGGGTGATCCGTGGAACGAAGATCCGTCGGAGATCTCGATCGGGTGGTTTGGAGTACCACTGGCAGGCTCGACGGGGTCCGTATCCTCGTCCATGTCGTCCGCATGATCGCCAGAGAAATGATCCTCTGGCCCCAGTGGGTTAAAACCCACGGGTTCTTGTATGTAGCCTACAGGATTAAACTGGCCTCGAAAAACAGGTGTGGGGTCCCCGAAAGAATGATGCGATAAGGATCGCTGTAATGGTATATGAGGGTTGAGGGTTATTGGGCTCGTACTCCGGTTGTGGCCCATAAGGGTTTTGGACCGGAGGTGTAGAGCTGTGGGATACCGATCTTCTGGCTGGTTCAAACAAGTTCCTCCTGTTCTGCCGAGGGTCGTCACTCTCGGTAGTAGACGGAGCTCGCGCATGTGATGGTCCTGCCTCGTTGTCATTGGGGGCGGTAATCGGCCCCTTGCCTCGTCCTCTCCTACGGAAGAATCTTGGCGGCATTTTTGTTAATCCTGTCATTAAAGCATGAGATAACAATAACAATATATAAAATTTAAAGGACAAAACAAAAACCAAACCAGGTGGAATTTGTCCTATGTTATATGTCTAGACTCGAAAGTTTAGATATGTGCAATTGTGTAACTGAGATTAAACACAAAAGGCTAGTGTTTAATTCACTCAGTGTTGGCTCTGATACCAACCTGTCACAACCCGATTTCCACGTGTCACCGGTGGGCCCGGTGGGGGAGTATCGTGACGTGGTTGGCAACGTAATAGTCAAACAACACAATAATCAATATGCACAGCGGAAGCAATTTAAAAATATGATACAACCGAATTTAATATTGTAATATCAAATGTCACAATATTCGGAAGTTTATCCACAGTAGGATCGAAAATAATTATGAAACAAATAGTTCAACAGACTTCAGGCATCTTAAGCTTGCGAGACTTCTAATGATGCTAAGGAGAAATCCCAGCCAATTTCGCATAGTACCTGCATTTAATCTTTTTGTGAAAATACGTCAGTTTACACTGGTAAATACAATCAACTGACTCATTTTGGAAAATGATTGAAAATTTGTTTGGATGCACGTGGCATAAACATTTTATAATTTGATTAAAATGCACAGAGACAACATTAATCTTGTATAACTTGGGCAATTATTTAGCTATATAATCTTGCGAACGAATTACATGTTACTTATGCGTTCAGTAGCCCGGATCTTGTCCGGGTTAAAGATCAATAGACACACCACATTTATTCTTTTGTGCGCTGACAGGTGTACGCCTACACCCCGCGCTTAAGTCGTGGCCATTACTTCGAATGATGCCATGGATATCCGAGACATGGTCATTAACCCCCCAAAGGCTGTAAAGTAAACAAGACTGTTTAAACGAGCTGATCAAATTATTCAATTAACCACCTAAGCGATGGAAGATTTGATGCCTGACCAAGCGGTATTTTATATACCGTAACCCAAGCCCGTATAGGGAAAATAAGTTAAAAGTATTTACCTGAGCAAAGTATAATTCACAATTAGCAAAATGCACGTAGCTTTTACTGGTCCTCCTAATCTGGAACGAAGGTTTTATAATAACCTATTAGAATTCTAGCGGGTCTTTAATTAAGCTTAAGCTTAGACCGGCTAGTTTCAAAGATACGGTTCGTACGCACGATTAAGCGAAGACCGGATAGAATGTGATTTAGACCCGACAAGTTCAGAGACTTGTTTAATATGGGTTTATTATTCACATTCTGGATTTTGAGATAAAACCGTTAAGGTTTGACCCGTTTCGGTTAGTTTATGTAAACTTGTTACATAAACCGAACCGTACGCGTAATAAGCGTGATGGGTATTCATGAGAGCTATAAACAGGTTTCCTAAGTTAATTATGCCTCAAATATGTTGTGACATCAGTAAGATGTCTTTCATTATGCCCGAAACGTGTTTAAACACAAACTAGGCCCCGTATGGGTAGTTTGGTCATTTAAAAGTTTATAAAAGAGTTTAAGTAACATTCCGAGTTACAGGTCTGATGTAATCAGCAAATATACTCAATTTGCTAAGTTATATCAGTAGGTTAAAGCATATATGTGAAATTTATCATTTTTAACCAAACTATGCCCCGTAGGGGTATTTTGGTAATTTCACATAAGCCGAAAAGCTCAAAGCTGAAGTCTGAGTTTATCAACCTTTGTTTATTGTTAAAATATTATAATTTTCCTCCTATATCAGTAGGTATCAACCCGGGTATTTTCAATAAAATTTTAATACATACTATGCGTTAAAAACGCTTAATAAGGCGACTAAAGGCCATTTCCGGGTTCAATACTTAAATCTGATATTTTTATATTTCCAGAAGGCTTAAAATATTTTATTTATCATATGTGATCAGTAGCAAAAGGTTTGGAGTCGTTTAGATACGTAAAACTCATTTTATGGCCCGTAAGGGCAAAACCGACAATTACCGGATTAAGCCTACGACTACTAGTTATGCTCAACCTAAAATTAATTAAAAATCTTTAAAAATCCCAAAATAATATATTACATCAGTGGGTATTAAGTTTGATACCAAAAAGTAGGCTTAACTAGGCTATACGCTAATTACGCCGTTTTATTAACATAAAGCATCAATTTTGCGATAATGAGCATAACTCTTAATCTACAAATCAAACTGATGTCAAACTTTGCATACAAGTTTATATATAAGTAATTAAAGTTTCTACTCTTTTACATTTTCAAAAATCACGTTTTAAGGTAATAAGGGCATAACGGTCAACATATGAGCAATTAACGGAAACGTGTATATTAATTTGGATAACTAATGAACCGAGGTGCATAATCACAGAGGGTTGTACTAACATGTAACCTAGTCCAATTAAAGCTCTGAGGCATTTCTAAAACATGCCTAAACGGGTCAGAACTGAAAGTCAAAGTGAAAGTCAAACTATGTGACTTTCGGTTCCGAACCGGGTCTAAACAGGAAATTGTCGGGTTGAACGTGTCTAGACATGTTCTTACAATTATTACCAAGTTATAACAATGATCCAACAGGTTTTATATGATCTACAATGTTAATTATGCATAAATGGCATTTTAAGCTTCCTGTTGACTTTTTAAATATAAGTTTGACCCGACTTTTGACCTAGTTAGAGTGGTGATCAGGGGAAACCCTTTTGAGGTTTTGTTACCCACATAAATACCAACTTATAACTACTTTTAATTCGAGATATGACTGATCCATTGTTGACTAATCTCGAAGTCAAACCGTAATTACGACGGTTTGACTTTTAGCTAAATAACTAAGCTAAACTCAATTAAAGAAGGATTAGAACACTTACTGAAAAGACCTTATTTTCTTGCATTTTGAGCCCTCGTAATTGACGTATAAGGGCTTCAAGACATTTACCTACTTTGATTAGTCCTCGGTTAACTTTATTGTTACCCGAAAAGGCCTAATTTTCAATGTTGATGCTTTAACCCCTCGCATACGAATTTGATCACAACTTGCTCATACGATAACGAAATTTTATGAAATTTAAGTCGTGCGTTCTAGTGAGTATAATTTACCGTTACAAAGCTTCAGGTTTGTCAAAAGGTCACTCAGAGGTATAATTTAAACATGTTGACACATTTAGCCCCTGTAGTTTGAAATCTCTCACTTTTAGCTTCGTATGATCCATGATTGATTCGTTTGAAGGTATGAGCACCATGTAGGGTTAATGTACATTATATTTATTCACAGTTGACACTTAGAATACGTATATTCACATACTTTCCATGTTTGTCAACTTTAGTCCTTCTATAATATTTCTTTCACACGTTTAAACATTTGACACGTGTCTACACATTATAGGACGTGAATTTTCGAGGTGTTACAATATGACTAATGAATTGATGGAACAGGGCGTTATTAGGCCTAGTAGTAGCTCTTTTGCATCACCTGTGGTATTAGTAAAAAAGATGGTAGTTGGAGGATGTGTATAGATTATAGGAAGCTAAATTAGGCTACTATTCCGGATAGGTTTCCTATACCCTTGGTAGAAGATCTGATGGATGAGTTGTATGGTACGATTTTTTTCTCTAAACTGGACTTGAAGTCTGGATATTATCCAATTAGAATGGATCCTGCTGATGTTAATAAAACCGCCTTTAAGACCCATCATGGCCACTTTGAGTTTTTAGTAATGCCATTTGGTCTCACTAATGCTCCTTCCACTTTTCAGGGTCTAGTGAATCATGTATTTATGCAATTTTTGAGAAAAAGATGTTTTAGTCTTCTTTGATGATATACTAGTATACAGTCCTAGTGTAACGCCCCAAAACTCGAATTATTAAGTTTGCTAGTATGTTACCACGTATAAAAGAAAGAAATGTAATAACTAGGTTATTAAACCTAGTTAAATGCCTAGCAAAACAAATATGGAAATGAAATTGGGTCAATTATGAACACGTAACAAACATGAGGGGTTAATTTGGAATGGATGGAAAGATAAAATATAAAAATTAAAATTAAAAACCCCAAACACACACCTAGGTGTTGGGTGTCGAATCCAGCAAATAAATATAAAATAAACCCACTAAACACACTAAAAATAGTATGAATGGAAGTAAGGTTCGTGTCCTCAGGGATACAGATTAACTAGTTATGCCAAAACGACTTTATTCAGATACGGTTGTTTTAAAAAGGGGGTTTTGATTTAGACTTAAAATTAATGAGAACGAAAATTTTATAAAAATGCTAATTAAAGTGGTTGTGAAGTTCAGATGTTAAAAACTAATTTCAACATCAGGGCAATTTCTTGATTTGGTTCGACTTACGATCATTAACGGTCACGGTGCAATGATCCTTTTAAACAATAGTTTGTATCAATACTAGATGTCACGCTGTTCGGACATCCACTCCATCTAATGTCTAACCAAGCGCAGTTCGTCGGTTAGAGCCAACCCGCTACTCTAAACTCACGCCGTTCGGATTTTAGTGTGCGGGTTGTGTGATAGAAGTATCGATTATAATCAAACACACACGCCGTTCGGTATGTTTAACTAGATTGTATGATTCTATAACGAAACCGAGTTCATATACAAACACAACCCGTTATTTGTTCCTTTTATCAAAACTCAAAACTGGTTAAGGTTTTAAAACTTGATGAACTTTATTAGAATAATTAACAAAGTGGCTAGTTTCATTAACAAACTAATATATATCCGGTAAAATATCCGGATTTAAGATCAAGAAAACACAAACAAACCACTAAAATATTTGAATCTAACATAACCGTTTCACATAAATTTATGAACCAAATCAAAGAAAATAAACCCCGATGTCGAAACTAAACGATTCTAGCCGGACATAATGGCTAGTTCAATCAATACAAGAATGAAACAAAACATCCAAAAATATTAAAAACTTACGAAAACCAAAGTAAAAGTAATGTTCTAGAGCACCCAAGTAAAATTCTAAAAATCTCCTTCTGTTCGAACTTCCAGCCATCCAGTTCTGTTGCCACCTCAAAGTTGTTGGTGATAAAAGTTCCTCCTTAATTCTCGTTCAAAATCATCTCCCCCTTCCTATCCCATCCATTCTTCTGAGTTTGTTTTTTTCTTTCTTTTGTGGGCTGATCCACCAAATTTCCTTAAGCCCATTACAATATACTTTAAGCCCAACAATTTTGTTAAGATTTCCATCATCAAATAAAATTAGTTTGTTGTGAAACTAGCCTATTAGCAAAAGAATAAGAGAGGATAACAAAGAGAAACATATTGATGTTATTAATTGAGGTGTATCTTTTACAAAGGAATACAATGAATATATATAGGAGATAGAAGTCTTGGAGAACAAGCTAATCTATTTTAAGGAGTTGATAACCACATAATATAATATATTTATAACACTCCCCCTTGGTTATCAACATAATACGCTTGATGCTGCCTCGTTAAAAAAACCTTGCTAGGAAAACCCGGTGGGACAAAACCATAGCTAAGGGAAAAAGAGTGCAGCGTGTAATGCGCATTATCTCCCCCTGATACTTCTGGATCAGGTATGTTGCCTTATTAAAAACCTTACTAAGAAAACCCAATGGGACAAAACTTAGTCAAGGAAAAAAGAGTGCAACTTGAATAAGTCTCCCCCTCATTTTAACATGTATCCTTTAAGTAAAGTGTGTCTATCATCCTCGAAAGTTGCTCAAAACTTTTGTAGAATGATTTGTCATTTGATGCATTGAAATGAAATCCTTTGTATTGAGTAATGTTGTAAAATCTTCTTGTGAGACTTCTAATGCTTCCTCTTGCGAACAAATACCATAAGATCCAAGACTATTTGTGTTACATTCTTTATATCTACAAGACTAACAGAAAGTAAAATATAGACACATATCATTCTTACCTTTAGGGTATGGACATATCTGCTTTACCATTCAAATGTCTCCTCATTGGACATGTGCTATATCATGTTGATAAATTCAAATAAAAAATATATATTATCATGCATAGCTAGAAAGTTAAGTTAATGCACAATTGCACTTTAGCCATGGTACTTTTGAAATGATAATCTCTACTTTGGTAGGAGATGATAATAATCATTTCTTATAAAAAGTGTATGAACAACCTTTAACATACTATAAGGTTGAGCTCTCTACATACTAAAATGTCCACCAACATCTTCTAGATGTAGTTTGATAGATGAATAAAAGTATGATTGCAAATATACTCGAACTGCAAGTCGAGTAATAATTAGACTGTGCTAGGGTCATTAAAAAATCCCCCTTCTAAAAGCTCGCCAGTTTCTCTTGATGATGATCAGACATCATCACTGTAAATTGCGATTATAGTGAACTTTTTAGAAAGAACATTTGATAAAGATGGATAATATTATCAAACTTATATTGCTCTTTATCAGAATATATCTTGAGTTGTACAACACTCAACTTGACTATTTTAGTTCATATTATCTTTAACTTTATAAAGATATATTCTTGAGGACTTGAAATCAATGCTTCAGGCATTTGCAATCATATACATACTTCTTTCAACTTTGAAAAACAATGTATGTGCATTCACTCTTTAGGAATTCTATTACATACACATCCTCATTGATTTCTATATCATATGCAAGGATGTCTTGAATATTTAATCCATATTGTACCATGCTTATACATTGTACATTAAGATGCCATAATAACCAGGCACAAGTTTTCTATGTATAGTTATTGGTGCACAAGAATTACATCCTTAAGATGTTTCAACTAACCTTATAAGCACTTAAATGCTTTACGATACTCATCAGGAGTTTCAATTATATTCAACGTATTCAAATATGAATTTGTATACAACGATCATATCGTTCTCGAGAACTCATTTTACATGATTTTTGATAATTCAAATCCTTGAGGGACTTTCATGTAAACTTTTAGTATCAAGCGATACATAACATTCATAAGACGCATATCAATTCTCTCTTTATATTACCAGACTGATAAAATATTGGAAAGTCATTACATCCACCACTAGAGAATGTGTCTCATTATAATCAATCATGGGTTTTTTGCGAAAATCCTTGTGCACCATATTTGCCTTATCTCATTTAATTTGATTTTCACATGATTCGCATAAAAGCCCCATTAATATCCAACATACCTTACAAATTCAGTTGTATGGACTGTTGGTCCTCAAACTTTCCATTTCATTAGAGAATTCAAATCTGCCTCATTTGCGTCTTTCCATTTTGGCCAATCATTTCTCATTGGCAGATCTTAAATTTGATCCTCATCATTTCATCATTACAAGCGCTAAATTATATACAAAAGTATAACGACGTCGATTTTATTTCGATTCCATGTATATCTTAGACATGATACAACTTATCGAGATCTCTTTAGTTTCAGGTACCTGAGGTTCTTCTTGAACCATCATGTCTACTGTCTCTTCAGGAGATCTTTTTAATATAACCCCGACTTGACCATCTTAATTAGTTGCTCCAATTTTTGAGGAATTTTATTATTGGAATCGACTAGTCTACCACGCTTCAGACGTGCAATAAACTCATTACAAACATGTGGTTGTCCTTCTAGGACACTCATTTTAATTGGAGCATTAGCAGTTGGTATATGTGACATAGTCACCTTTTTAAGGTCAGTGAATGCGTCTGGTAATAGATTCGCTAATCTTTATATATGAGTTATTCTTTGAACTTATGGTTCACACTTTTAGTTTTGAGGATCAATGATAATTCATACCAACTCATTTATTTTCCAACTGCTTTTTATCCCCCCCTGATGTTGGGAATGTTAATCCATTGAGAGGATATCAATTAATTTATCATATATTCTCAACCACCTTTTAAGGTCCCATCTTTGTGTGTAGTGGTGGACCACTTTCAATATATACCGCACAACCAAAATCTTAGAAGGGATATCTTTGGTTTCTGACCAAAAACCAACTATAATGGGGAGAAACTATTACAACATGTTGGCTTGATGTGTATTAATGTTATTGCATATAATATATAAACATGAACTTGCTCATATGATTAGTGGCTTTGCTATCAATCGTAGATGTTCAATGATCGTTTTAACAAAAGCAATTTGTGTATAAACATAATCTACAGGAAGTTCAACACTTATTCTGCCGATCATTAATAGATAGGGAAATAAACTTATCGTCACAACTAATAAATACAAGCAATCTGGAATATTGTACTTGCTATCTTATTAGCTAAGCCATAAATTACACAAACATCAAGTTGTGAATTTGATAACCATTTAGACGATGCATCGATTTAAAACACTAAATGGTATCATGTTGGGATATGCATATCCCTTAATCACTTCCAGAATATTTAGGGTTACACACCCTTAAGTGACAAATACATAATTTCCCTTAAGAGCAAACAATACATGCTATCAGCTAGAAGAATCTTCAAGTTCTTCAATATGTTTCACATCATCATTGACTCGGTGTGGTCTAACCGGTCATGCCAATAAAGTAAATAATCGTGATCCATAAACTTCAGGTTTATGATCGTATATGTATTACTTGCATATATGTAATACAAAATATAAGATACAATAAATGTATTATAACTTCAAAGTTCAACAATCATGTTATAACACTTTTAGGGTTCTACCTCGTTATTGACATGATCATCGTTGCATTTTAGATGGTCGATCTCATTATTAATATGACCATCATTACAATTTCTCAATGATGTCCATGAACACAATGATCATTATATATTCAAATTCACTTCAAGGAATGGAATAACCGAACAAGCTTCATAGCTTTCTATTATTTACTTGGTCACACGAATATAAAATCATTTCAGTATTTTCATACTCTCTTAATGATATTGCTACTTCAAGAGTATATCTCATGTGTGATAAATGGAAATTTTTATTCGGTTTTTCAACATAAATAATCTTCTCTTCATCAATTGAGAAGTAATTGTATATGTGAGTCATATAGTTTTATCAATCTTATATCTTATGACCTTCTACAAACTGATAATAGGATTTTGGGAGTATGACACTTCAGGTGTCTTATCTAAACATATTTTTCCCTTTCATGATAGTGATGAAAAAAAAACCCACAACTTTGGTTTATGAGTTCTATTCAATAAAATCTATACCACAAAGCATACCATAAAATCATATTATACAATACATGATATTATAATATGTCACTATGTAAACAAGTTATAATAACACTTTGTAAAATAAGAGCTATCTTCATTAATTACAAGCAAATGTATAAAATTTATATATATTAACATATCACAGTATAATCAAATATAAGTATATCACACATATAAATATTTGTCCCATAATTGAAAAGATAAACAAATATCTCAATAACTTCGTATGATATTTATAAAAGAGCATATGATATTTTATTAAAAGTAAATAAGCTTTTCTTTCTATAATAATTATTATTCCAGGTAATATAAATCTTTTCAAAAGATTCGATCAATTCAAAAAATATACCTTTTTCGCAATTCAAAAAAAAAAATAAAAAATAATATACTTTTTTTCCAAACAAATATATCATCGCAATTCAAAAACACAAAATAAAAAATAATATACTTTTTTTCCAAACAAATATATCATATATATTCAATTCGTATAATTCATGCGTATAAGCATTTATCATAAAATTAATAATCCCAGTTAGTACAGATATGTCAATCAAATACTAATATCTATAAATTATTAATAAGATGAGAATTTATAAACTTATATAAATACCTAGATTATAATATTGAAAGAAAACAGATTAAAAAAGTTATCTCCGATAGTAAATCTCAAATACATGTTAACTTCAAATTCAAAACTTTATTATTAATCATTTTTTTTTCGCACGATATTTATTTGAAGAAAAGAGTAGACTATATATAAAAACATAAATAAATATACATACTATGTTTATTCGGGATCATGTTCGACCACGTCACTTTTAAAACACTAAATATTCAAATACCAATAAAAAATTTTGAACTTAAAAAAAACATAGATTAAAATATAATTCAATATCTATTGTGACAAAATATTAACCACTCCACCAGATTTCCTTAGTGACAAGGGCTTAAACAAAGCTGGAAGCCTATGTTTTAAAAACAATGGGACTAAAAATTATAACCTGTATCATCTCCCTATTGTAAAACAATTGCCGCTGCAATTATTAAAACCAAATTGTAATAATTTCCTATATTCACAGTTATGTTTCAAATAGGTTTCGAGGTTTACCCGTCATGGAGACCGACTAAAGAACACAACAGAATGTTTGATTTCAATGGAAAACATAACAAAATCAGAATGTTTGTTTAGGTTTATGGGTTTCTCAATTTATTGTTTTCCTCTTCCATGAATTAGTATTATGGTAAAATCCATGCATACATAAAAGAAAGTCTAAAATTTATTTGGCTACCTGGAATTCTTAGTGTCCAGTCGAGATGGCCAGAGTTGAGAAGCATTGTTGACAGCCAAGACTCCGTTTAGGGCGGATAGATTGATCTTGGATCCTCTATCAAATCACATCAATCTAAATCATCTCCTTGGTGCATCTACGAGCCAAGATTTTCGATGAGAGCACTCCCGTGCTGATAACGTGTTGTGAAACTAGCCTATTAGCAAAAGAATAAGAGAGGATAACAAAGAGAAACAGATTGATGTTATTAATTGAGGTGTATCTTTTACAAAGGAATACAATGAATATATATAGGAGATAGAAGTCTTGGAGAACAAGCTAATCTATTTTAAGGAGTTGATAACCACATAATATAATATATTTATAACAAGTTAACTTAAATCCTAATTTCATAACTTCAATTTATCTTGGATGAGGCTAGTCTCGAGCTCCCAGATTGCACTTGTAGATCCATTTAAAGCTTTATTTTCTTGAGTTCTTAATAGTTTCACACCTTCCATTACGTTTACAACATCTAACCGCATTGTTCCTTTTGACTCTTAAGCTTTCCCAAGCCCACTGTGATCGGTGGCGGTCGCTCCACATCTACAAAAACATCAAAAACAATCCAAAGTAGATTCCATTCCGCAAAAATATGTGTATTTCAAAATTATGCAATATCTATGGTCTAAATGCCTAAAATGCAATGAAAATATATGCTAAAGTTATGATAAAATATGCCTAAAAACGCAACTAACACTAGGTGTGTGTGGGTGTTCAATCAGAGGAGAAGAAGGAAGGGGGAAACCCCTCTCAAATCCTAATCGACAAATTGGAGGATTATAGGCTGGAAATCCATTGCATGAAGCATAACCATACATTTATAGTTGATCTTGAGCCAAGGTAAGACCCAATTTATGAATGTATGATCTTGGATGAAATGAGTTTCGATTAATCTGTGAATTTAAGTAAAATTAGGATGAATATGTGTTAGAATCAGCTTATGAAACTTGAATTATGCTAGAATTTCGGATTATCTTAATGTTTATATGTAAACCCACTTGTATGTAGTAATGCCATGGAAATGTTGATGAAATGTGTGTTAAATTAGTTGTAGTTTTGATATGTGAAGATGATTATGGTAGATTGATGTTATATGAACATGAATTAGAAAGAAAATTATGTGAAAATGTTGAAGGTGATGACCTTGATAAGAAATGGTATGAATGTGCTTGAGTTACTTGTACACTATGCTTGGTAGTTGGTACGCACACCAGGTGTTTGATGAAATGCATAGGTGAGATTATCAGATGAGATTTGATGTAAACAACAAATGAATATGTATAGGAAGTGATGATGATTGTACGTGATAGTGAAATAACATGAGAAGTGTGCTTTAAACGTGATTCATGTAGAAGTTCCGGTTTGCTTGTATGATGTGGTAATAGTATTGATTTGGAAGTTGTTTTTGCACATGAATGAAATCTAGGTGAATTTGGTAGTAAGTGTCTTAACACATGGGAAATAAAATGCATATGTGTTCATTAGTATGATTTAGCATAACAATATGAATATATGTTTGTAAGTCGGGAGTGTATATGATGGACAGTTGACTTTTGAAAGTCAACAATGTATGAGTGTCATGAATGAGCCTTAGGCCACAATTGTATGAGGAGAGAACTTATGAGCTATGTACTAGCGGATTTATGTGTCATGTATGACGGTAATTAAGTTACAAGGAGTTGGAACGAGGTGATTATTAGTACGTGTCTTATTTATGTGATAATTGACTAATGAAAGTCAAGTATAGTATGGTCCAAAAACAAGATGAATGAATGTATGTATGCTCATGTATGCTAATCATGTTGTGAATGTGGTGACATGTACGAATAGGAGTCAGGTCAACATGGGCCCAAGCACGGAAGGCCAACGGGTCAAAAGTAAACATGGAAGCTATGCATGAACTTTGACGCACGAGGTAAGTAATTTCCCGGACTCCCTCTTTAGTAGTAAAGAGATTATTTGCATGGTAATTGTTAATAGTTGTGTCGAAACGTGAATTTGGTGATGATATCAAGTATTAGTATTAAGTAAGTGATTTTTGGAATCACTTCTTAGTTGTTTAAGTAAGGTAGCGTTCTAGTTAATTAAGCATGATGTTTGAAGTCAAATATGGATATGGTTGTATGAAATCGATGATTTTCGCTAAGTAGATCGAACGGGTCAAAATGAGGTCTTGTTGTTATAATGGAATGAAGCATAAGAAATGGCTACGGTATTATAACCAGGTAATGGGTAGAATTGCACATAAGTACGCTAACCGGGAAACGTGGACGCGAATTAATAGGCAAAAGACTCGGTTGTGAGTTATGACTAATGGGTAAATAATTTCGTGAATGGAACTTGTATTAACATAGTTTGATTTCGTATAATTGAATAAAATGAATGAGTATAACGCATACCGGGTATCGGGTGCGTAAGCCCCAAGTATGAAACTCCGGATAATGTGAAAGTATTATGGTTATAATGTTTATGTAAGTTTTGGGTTAAAACAAATGAGTTGTTTGATGAAAACATGAACGGGTCGAATAATTCGTAAATGAATAATAAGCCGAAAACGTATAAGTTAGGAATTTCCTTAACCTGGATGTTGAATTTCAAGTTCACATGATAGAATATCAAATTACGATCATGTAGGAAGAGACGGGAGGTTAAAGGGGTAAACGGTTTAAAAGTTATGCGAGTTTTAGTGCGTACGAATGACGAAAACAACACAGCAGGAAAATGACAAATCCAGGGGGCGTCGCCGACGCCCAGTAGGGCCGTCGCCGACGCCATGTGCATTTCCTGTTTTTCTCCGATATAACAACCTCCTAAAATTTTTCCGACACCCCAAATATATTTATAACATCCCTATATGTCTTAAAACACACCCCGTATACGAGAACCGGTCCCTAATACCTTTAATTTTATAAAAATAAAATAAAAACAAATTTTGAGGGGCGCTCGCGGGCCGCGTAGCCCTCTTCCAGTTTCGTCGCGGGCAGCGACAGCTCAAGATCTGGGCGCACCCCAGAGCTGCCACGTGGTAGCCTCGTGTCGATCCTAGTGGCCGAATCAGCCAAGCTAGGGCCTACCCTAGCTGGCCTCGCGAGCCGCGAAGACCTGCATTAAAACTCTCGCGGGGCGCGAGAGAGTGGTCGATCAGACCTATAAATAAGGGCCTTCAGCCTTCAGTTGTCGCCGTTCATTTCTCAAAGCTCTCTCTCAATTTCTATAGTGTATAAGTAATCTCCGGGCATAATACCCCCCTAAATAATGAAGTTCTGCCTCGTTGTAAGTATTTTAACCCCGGTTACGTATTAGATACGCTACCCGATTGATCTAGTGCTCCGTAACGGCTGTTGAGGTTCTGCCCGACGTAGTCGTTGGAGTTCTGTCTCGGGGAGGGTATAACTAATGTAAATATTGGATTAATATACTAACGCGTGTGCATTGTTTAAATTATTAGATTATAAACAGGAAACCACCAGGAAAAGTCTAAACTAGCAATGTGAGTAATCTCCTTTTTGTAAACCTTTTTACAAACTGTTTTACAAACCTCAATGCTTTATATTATAATTAAACAGTGATTGAGTATTTGCAATTTTACAATTATCGTCGGTATGTTGGGGTTTTGTATACAAAATTTGTTACTACACTGTGACTAGTAACATGACCACAAGTCGGGTCGACAGTACCATGGGTGGTAATTAAGGTAGAATAATAAACAAATGTAATTGTTGATCAATACTGTACAAGGATAAAATATGTGTTGATTAAATTGGGATTCACTCACCAGTATTTCCCACTGACAAAATGTTTTTAAACGCGTTTCAGGTAACAAAATGTGAAAGCCAAAATAGAAGCCAGCTAGAGAGCACTAAAGGCTTGGAAAAATGTGGCTATAAAAGTTACCTAATAAAGAAAGATGTTTTATTCAATATATTAGGGTTTATCCCTATAAACATGTTTGTAATGAAAACATGGGTTTTATCCCATTATGTTTATTAATATAAAATGTGGTTTTTTACTCTAATAAAATATTTCCTAACTACGGTCCTGATGAAATTTCCGCTGCCAATTAATGATAAACACCGATACCACCATCTCTGAGTAGGCCCCGGCCGCCCGCCTCCCGAGGCAGGGGTCGAGGGTTGTGACAGAAGGTGGTATCAGAGCCTAGCCACTGATTTCAGCCAAAGAGGTGTTCTGCTGACATTGAAATTATAAATTTTGTTAGGAAATAATCAATGAAACTATGTGCATACGTGTAGATTATTATTTTGTTTTATTTGACAATTTGTTAGTTTACCGTATGAGTGATCAAGGACCTTCGGACGCTTACCGTCAACTGTCCAACTCTCCTAGGGACGAAGGAACCTCTTCGCAGTCTACCCCCTCGGGGTATTCGGCTGATTTCGAAGAAGGGATTTTCGTATTCAAAGCACAATCTGAAGAGCCATTCCCTCCCAAGAAGAGAGGATGGTTCAGCAGAGGAGCTCATGAGCGTAGAAAGAGGATGAGAAAATTACAGCAGCAAAGGGCCTTAGCAGCGGCCAATAGAGAAATGAACGTTCAAACCCAGGACATACTCAATAGGAGATTAGCTAATTTTCACATATTAGCTACCACAGCTGCAAACCCTAATCTAGAACAACTCATAGCACCACAGCCACTGCAGTTGTTCCCAATCCATGGAAGTAGAGATTGACCCAGCTGACCAGAACCCATTACCTGACTTTGACCCAGCTAAAATCCCTAGAATACCAGCACCCCATCCTCCAGACTATGACCCGTGGTTTGATGACCACATGGATTACCAGCAACGTTACCCAATCCCTATAGAGGAGCCCATGCAAGATCTAGTAGGACCCTACCCAGACCTTGATCCCCTAGACCCTTATTATGATAATGACCAATATATCAGGGAGATTCTAGAAAACCCGTACCCTCAGGAAGAACCCATGCCCCAGTTTCCTGACCCAATACCAGCCCCAGCCCCACCCAATACCAGCCCCAGCCCCAGCCCCACCCCCACCCATAAGTACTGAGAACATACAGGAACTCCGCACCTTTGGTGAGGAGATATTAGAAGGAAGTGAGAGGATGAGACAGATAGGGGGAAGACTCGTCTGGAAATATGACGAGCGCAACATGTAATACTGGATGAACCCCTATCAGTAGTAGTAGTAGTAATAATAATAATAATAATTAAATATATATGTGTTTGATTTGAATATATATATATATATATATATATAATATTAACCACTGATGCATACTAGTATTGTATTTTCATTTCCAGTTATGGGTTGTAATAGATATAGATGCATAATATAAAATAGAGTAAAGGTCGCAATGACGACGATTTTGGATCAATGTGTTGTCGTGTGATTATTCGCATTCAATATTGTTTCATGATATTAATACTTGGTAAATGTTTAAAATCCAGATGGCTAACGATGCAAATCGGGAAAACTAGAATAATGAAAATCAGATAAATAACAGTGCCATTCGACACATAGAAACACAGGGAATTAGAGACCCTCTGCCATCTATTATTCAACATGTTAGAGAAGCGGATAATAATAACAGTAATAGCGGAAGTAAACGACCGCCTACTGAACCTGATCACAGCCTAAATAATGGACCAATACTTCAAGTGTCCATTCCAAAAAGAAGAAGAACCATGTCTTATGGTTGTTCTTATAAGGAATTCTGGTCTTGTAAACCAATGGAATTCTTGGGTAATGAAGGAGCCATTGCAGCTCTACGCTGGATAGAAAAGACGGAAGCAGTCTTAAAAATAAGCAAGTGCGTAGAAGAAGATAAAATCATGTTTGCTTCCAATTTATTTAAGAATGCAGCTCTAGAATGGTGGAACACTATCCTCCAGGCTAGCGGAAGTGACAGAACATATAATATGGAATGGATTGAGTTTAAGAATATGGTGGAAAGGAAATTTTGTCCTCCTAATGAAAAGGAACATATAGCTAATAAATTCTTAAACCTTAGAATGACTGGAGTAGACAGCAAGGGTTACACTACTACATTCTTTGAATATGCTATAATAGTGCCAACCCTAGCATCACCAGAACCAGTATTAATCTCTCGTTACATCTGGGGATTAATTGGTGAAATTAGACATGTAGTCAAGGCAGCTAGACCACCAACCATAGAAGAAGCTGTAGAACTAGCAATTACCTTGACTGATGAACTGGTACGTACACAAGAAGAAAACCAAAGGAGGAACCTAGCTCAACTGCTTGAACTTATCCAGTTCACATGCTTAATCTCTCGTTACATCTGGGGATTAATTGGTGAAATAAGTCTACTACGACCCGAAACAAAAGAATCTGTGCCAAAATATTAGAATATGATGCCCTCAATGCATCATATGGCGTCTCAAATTAAGCATGTGAACTGGATAAGTTCAAGCAGTTGAACTTAGTTTCAACGTAACCAAACAATAAACGTATATATCAACAAGGAAATCTTGACATGATAGCAAACATGTAACATGAAAAAAAAAGTAGTTTCAATAAGTGTGTTGACTTGATAACAAAAGAGTCAACAATGACAAAAATGTAGGTCAGTCGAATCACGAATCTGTAACTGGGTTTAGCAGGGTAATATTTAAATTTCAATGAAGTGTTTGTTCGAAACAAAACCACGTGCGTAGCAGATGATGCATGTGAGTCATGAAAGTTTCCGAGCACTGAAACAATGAGTGCTTGAAGAAATGACCAAGTATCGAAACAAATGTGTGTTTGCTCTTAGCGAAGAAAACTTGTGTGATGCAACTACCATTAAGGGGAGTAGAGATGCAAACAGCTACTCGCCAGAAGTAAAAGAAATCCAAGTACTCTCTGCTTGGGTCAACGGAACTGGCATATGTGCCAGGTTACTGATGGTTGATTGAGTTGACATATAGGGTTCCTAAATAAAAACCCTTACGAGTTTGGACCTGGGTTCACGAGGGTCCTAAATATAAGTTTTCCCAAATCCTCCAGGTTTCGTATCCCGAGTGCATCCGGTTTGTACATTGTGTAGGAAACACCGTTTTTGTGTACGTCTAAGAACTAGTCATTGTCTCAAAATTTTCACCGGTAAACTTTCTTCTTGAATTTACTGTTAACGGCGCTCGATTGTGGACCAGTCGCGTAATAGTTGTTGGGTCCTCATAGTTAGTTATATAAGAAGTTCGTTGGTCCTCAACAAGAGCCACCAACTCTGGTTGGCTAGCTCGTCCGACTCTCGGCCATTTGAAGGTCATTTGTCCTTTCTTTCGGCGAGCAGAACTGAGGTTATCCATAACAAAGGTTTTGGTCTGTTATCTTCCTTCTTTATCAACCGCTGGGGTTGCACTGCCAATCCTTGCCTCTCCGTAAGTGTAAGTCGTTACGATGCATTGACTACAGGCGTGGTGCCTGGGATTAAATCGATGCGAGACTCGACTAATCGTTAAGGAGGTGATTCCGGTAAGTCTTCGAGGAAGACTGCAGGATATTTCCTTATCACAGGAACATCTCTGTGCTTTGGTTCTTCGGCTCCTCCTGTCCCCGACATGAGCCAAGAAAACAACACATTCTTCCCATAACAACCTTCGTGCTTTCAAGCAATTCGTGATCTGAGGAGGCGTACCCTGCCTTGTGAGTCGAGACCGTTTCTTCATTCGTCATCATGGTGCGGATATCGATCTCCTATTGATCATTTGTCAACCAATCCCTCCAACTACCTTGTTGAAGTCTCCCAATTCACTGGCAGTAGATCGAGTGTAATCTTATGCTTCCCGGGTTCTATCTTGCCGATTCCAGTTATTGTGTTGGCTTTCACTAGCTTCCCCTAAGCTAGTTCTAATGGGTCCTGGAATATCTACTTACTCGCTGCTTAAACCAATTATACTCTCGAACTCTAGGGGTGCGAAGCGTAAAATTTACAACATATTTGGCAATACAGATGCATAACATCGGGTAGTATGGGACGTACCGATATCCATGCTTGGATTCCTGGCGTGCTTCCCTGGCTCCGGTGTTAGACATCTTTCCCATCATTTTGCTTAATCTCCCTTGGGCAATCTTTCCTAAAGTGCCTCATATCCCCGCAGGTATAACATCCCTTATCTTTCCCCTTTCCTTTCTTTCCACGCTTCATCTCACGCCAACACGTTTCCCTGTTGTGTCCCACTTTGCCACAGTTGTCACACTTCCCATTTTTACATCGCCCGGTATGATGACGTCGGCACCTATCGCATTTAGGTAGCTTACCCATGTACTCTTTTCTCTTTTTGGCCTTGTTGTTGCTACTCGACTGGGTACCCTGTTTGAAATTTGCCAACTTTCTCTTGTTGTCCCCAGATGACTCTACATGAGTCTCCTTCTTCTCCTCAGAGGTTGAAAATTTGTTCGTCCTGATTGCCTCTTCCGTCAAGGCTACACTTAGATTGATGGCCTCAGTGATCGTTGCAGGCTTTGACGTCGTCACCAAGCTCATGATTTGGGGTGCCAATCCCCAAATGAAATGCTCAATCCTCTTAAACTCCGGATCTACCATGTAAGGAACGATACGCGACAGAACTTGGAACTTCTCCACATACTCAGCTATTTTTGGACCTTCCATCTTCAAGTTCCAGAACTCAGTTTCTACTTTCTGGCTTTCTGTTCTCGAACAGTACTTTTTATGCATTAGCTCTTTCAGCTCATCCCATGATAAAGCATATGCAGCGGCCTCGCCCATTGTCTGAACCTGAAGTTTCCACCATGACAGAGCCCCATCTCGGAACAGCCCGGAAATGTACGTGACCTGATCTTCTGGGGCGCATTTGGTCGCACGCAAAACAGTGTCCGTCTTCTCAATCCAGTGTACGAAGGCTACGGCACCCCCAGTGCCGTCGAAATGTAGGGGCTGGCAGCCTAAGAACTGCTTGTAGGTGCAGCCGTTGAGTGGGTTATTTCCTGAGGTACCTCCGTTGCGTTTGGAGCGCTGGGCCTCGTACTGTGCGATAAACTGCACGAGGCGTTGTTGAAATTCCGCCTCTGTCGTTGGCAGAGGGTTGTTGGTATCGGTGTTCCCTCGAGTCGACATCTTCTGAGAAGAAAGTCGGTTAGGTCGGGTCTTAGTAAGGACACGAGCACCTAAGTCTCTATTTAACGGATAAGACCTCATAGGTATATTACATTTACGTAAATACGCAGTTGTTTAACAATTAATCACATATCCTCACGGTTATAGTACAGCTTGCAAATAGGAACGTAGCAAGTAAACATGTGGTATTATAGTTATAGCACAAATATGTAGATCATCAACGTGTTTAGTGAGAGCATAGCGACGATATTTTTCGTCGGTCATTAGTCATAAGTATTGTCGCGTGTTTAAAGATGATCGGGCTTTCATTATCCACCGGCCACAATCATTGCATCTTACCAAAATGCATCACATCAGAAGGGACTCAGGGTCACCCTACCCTTGTCCAACAAGTATATTAGTGCATCACAACTACGTGGTCAGAAGTGATTCTCAAAAGTCTCCAAAATCCCCGCTTATCATTAGCGTCTTTTCCCAAGCGTAATGCAATCCGCTTAATCCAGAAATCAACTATACTGGTGACTGAGGTGGAGGAGGAAAGAAAAGTATATTGTTAACGTGCGTGAGTCCCTCCTCGAGCTTGTATATACGTTGAAGTAATCATTTGCTCTGCCGCTTGATAGTTTAGAAATGAACATCGGAATCCCGGGAATGGTGAAAGAACAAAGGTCAAGAGCACAGAGGAGTCTTGATGCATGCGGCGGATCAAAGCATGCTGGTGATAGACCGGCTGGAGAACGTGGTATTGTGTATAGACTTTTCAGGCAATATGTGGTCTTGTGATGTAGACACTCAAGTCATGTTTTCGGTTATGTAATGTTTCGCAATTGAAGTTGCCAATTGTGGCGTCAGCTCAAGCTCCAACATTCTGTGACTCATATCCTTAACTGTAGTTGATGTTACAAGAGCAACTCATCTCGCGTGTTGTAACACCTCGAAAATTCACGTCCTATAATGTGTTGACACGTGTCATAAAGTTTAAACGTGTGAAAGAATGTTATAAAAGGACTAAAGTTGACAAACATGGAAAGTATGTGAAAATACGTATTCTAAGTGTCAACAGTGAATAAATATATTGTATATTAACCCTACGAGATGCTCATACCTTCAAACGAATAAATCATGGATCATACGAAGCAAAAAGTGAGAGATTACAAACTACAGGGGTTAAATGTGTCAACATGTTTAAAGATATACCTCTGAGTGACCTTTTGACAAACCCGAAGCTTTGTAACTATTAATTATGCTCACTAGGATGCACGATATAAATTTCATAAAGTTTCGTCATCGTATTAGAAAGTTATGATCAAATTCGTGTGCGAGGGGTTAAAGTGTTAACAATGAAAGTTAAGACTTTTCGGGTTAACCGGAAGTGTCCAGGGACTTGGCAAAGTGGGTATATGTCTAGAGGCCCTTATGTGACAATATAGAGGGTTCAAATTGCAAATAAAAGCTTGTTCGACCTTTCGAAAGGCCAAGAGATGTGATGCCAAGACTAAAAAACGTGTTGGGCTGATCAGAAGGGCCACGCGGCCCGCTTGGCCAATAACAAAACCTGAGGCGGGCCGCCTCAGGCGCCCAGTATCAGAAAACGGGGACAGGCCCCTGTATTCGCGGAAAATCATCTTTAAACCGAATTTTTCACATGGTGGGCGACCCCTAACTGTACTAGAGCACTAGGGACATGTGTATGGAAGTTGTGGTGAGTGCTAGACTTGGTTGTCAACCAATTATGGTGAGTGATTTCACTATAAAAGGCCATGTAGTGCAACATTCATTCTCATACCTTCATCTGCATTTGTGGATCATTTCTGGAGCTATCAAGCAGCCTCAAGTGATCATATCTCGTGCATAGGACTCTTGTAAGTCTGCTAGTTCTTGTTTAGTTGAGTTTAGCTTGGTTAATTAGCTAAAAGTCAAACCGTCGTAATTACGGTTTGACTTCGAGATTAGTCAATAATGGCTCAGTCATATCTCGAATTAAAAGTAGTTATGAGTTGGTATTTATGTGGGTAATAAAACCTCAAAAGGGTTTCCCCTGATCACCACTCTAACCAGGTCAAAAGTCGGGTCAAACTTTTAATTAAAAAGTCAACAGGATGCTTAAAATGTCATTTATGCATAATTAGCTATCTAGAACATATGTAACCTGTTTGATCATTGTTATAACTTAGTAATTAGTGTAAGAACATGTCTAAACATGTTCAACCCGACTATTTCCTGTTTAGACCCGGTTCGGAACCGAAAGTCACATAGTTTGACTTTCACTTTGACTTTCAGTTCTGACCCGTTCAGGTATGTTTTAGAAATGCCTCAAAGCTTAAATTGGATTAGGTTACTTGTTAGAACAACCCTCTGTGATTACACACCTTGGATCATTAGTTATCCAATTAATATGCATATTTCCGTTAATTGCTCATATGTTGACCGTTATGCCCTTATTACCTTAAAACATGATTTATGAAAATGTAAAAGTGTAGAAACCTTAGTTACTGATATATAAACTTGTATGCAAAGTTTGACATCAGTTCGACTTATAGATTAAGAGTTATGCTCAATATCGCAAAATTAAAGCTTTATGTTAATAAAACGACGTAATTAGCATATAGCCTAGTTAAGCCTACTTTTTGGTATCAAACTTAATACCCACTGATATAATATATTATTTTGGGATTTTTAAAGATTTTTAATTAATTTTAGGCTGAGCATAACTAGTAGTCGTAGGCTTAATCCGGTAATTGTCGGTTTTGCCCTAACGGGCCATAAAATGAGTTTTACTTATCTAAACGACTCCAAACCTTTTGCTACTGATCACATATGATAAATAAATTATTTTAAGCCTTCTAGAAATATAAAAATATCAGATTTAAGTATCAAACCCGGAAATGGCCTTTAATCGCCTTATTTAGCGTTTTTAACGCATGGTATGTTTTAAAATCATATTGAACATACCCGGGTTGATACCTACTGATATATGAGGCAAATTATGATATTTTAACAGTAAGCAAAGGTTGATAAACTCAGACTTCAGTTTTGAGCTTTTCGGCTTATGTGAAATTACCAAAATGCCCTTCGGTGCATAGTTTGGTTATAAATGATATATTTCACATATATACTTTACCCTACTGTTACAACTCATCAAATTGAGTATGTTTGCTGTTTACATCAGACCTGTAACTCAGTTAAACATTTAAACTCTTTTACAACCTTTAAAATGACCAAACTACCCCTACGGGGCATAGTTTGTGTTTAAATTAGTTCGGGGCATAATGAAAGACATCCTACTGATGTCACAACATATTTGAAGCATATTAACTTATGAAACCTGTATACGGCTCTTTCAGATACCCGTTACGCTTATTACGCGTTCGGTTCGGTTTATGTAGCAAGTTTACATAAAATAGCCGAAACGGGTCAAACCTTATCGGTTTTATCTCAAAATCCAGAATGTGCATGAAGGACCCATATTAAACAAGTATCTGAACTTGTCGGGTCTAAATCACATTCTATCCGGTCCTCGCTTAATCGTGCGTACGAACCGTATCTTTGAAACTAGCCGGTCTAAGCTTAAGCTTAATTAAAGACCCGTTAGGATTCTAATAGGTTATTAAAAACCTTCGTTCCAGATTAGGAGCCCAGTAAAAGCTATCTGTACTTGCTGATTTGATATACGGCTGGGATTGAATTTATATTTAGCTCAGGTAAATACTTTTAACTTATTTTCCCTATACGGGCTTGGGTTACGGTATATAGCATACCGCTTGATCGGGCATCAAATCTCCACGCTTAGTGGGTAGTTGAATAATTTGATCGGCTCGTTTAAACAGTCTTGTTTACTTTACAGCCTTTGGGGGGTTAATGACCATGTCCCGGATATCCTCGGCATTATCTTACGAGATGGCCACGACCTGAGCACGGGGTGTAGGCGTACACCTGTCAGTGTATAACTCATTAATGTGGTGTGTCTATTGATCTTTAACCCGGACAAGATCCGGGCTACTGAACGCATAAGTAACATGTAATTCGTTCACAAGATTATAATATTAAATAATTCTCCCAAGTTAAAAAGATTAATTTTGCCTCTGTGCATTTTAATCAAATTATAAAAGATATTTTGTGCCACGTGCATCCAAATCAATTTTCTTAAAACCATTTTCAAAATGAGTCAGTTGAATGTATTTACCAGTGTAAACTGACGTATTTTCCAAAAAGGCTAAATGCAGGTACTATACGAAATTGGCTGGATATTTCTCCTTAGCATCAATAGAAGTCTCGCAAGCTTAAGATGCCTAAAAGTCTGTTGAACTATTGTTTCCATTTTATGTTCGATCCTTCTGTGGATAAACTTCCGAATATTGTGACATTTGATATTACAATAATAAATTCGGTTGTATCATATTTACAATTGCTTCCGCTGTGCTTAATAATATTGTGTTGTTTGACTATTACGTTGCCAACCATGACGTCACGATACTCCCCACCGGGCCCACCGGTGACACGTGGAAATCGGGGTGTGACAGGTTGGTATCAGAGCCAACACTGAGTGAATTAAACACTAGCCTTTTGTGTTTAATCTCAGTTACACAATTGCACAATCTAAACTTCTGAGTCTAGACTTAACATAGGAATAATCTTAATCCTAATATGGAAAATTTTTCCAATTTTTTATTATTATTGGATACGTCGCCAAGCGAGGAAGCTGAACTAGGGATTCTCCACACCCGGAGCCTTGAAATGCTGAGCTTCGTACAGCGACCAAGATGAGACGTGCAACCAAGGAGAAAACATTCAGGAATTGAATGAAGAAGAAACTCCTTTGCTGAAAATCATTTCCTCCATAGTCCTTATAAGGACATATTTATCTTTTTAGTCCCTTCGAGGACAACACTATTCCCTTCAAGTCCCGCTTAGGGCAACTTTATACTTTTATTTTCATATAATGGAATAAATAAGAAATATTAAATAAATGGAAAAATATTATTTCCTTTTTGCAAGATCTACCATTATAATAAAATGGCAAAATCTAAAAGGGCAAGACCTAGCTTCGGGTCATATTGAGACCGGCCAAGATGGCAGTTCCGCAATTTAGATTCAGATCCATATTTACACCTCAATTTAAATTTGTTCTGCGTTAATTATAAATTAAGAATCTTAAGTGTGAAACCTAGCCTCGGGTCAATTATAAGACCGGGCCTAGATGGTAAGACCTGTTAAAAAGATTCAAATCATTAATTAAGAATCTTAAGTGTGAAACCTAGCCTTGGGTCAATTATAAGACCAGGCCAAGATGGTAAGACCTATTTAAAAAGATTCAATTCCCTGTTAACATCTTAAAACATGTTAACACTCCTGGCAGATGTGATTCATTTAAAATCACACACGTCATTTTTATATAGGATTCTTCAAAAGATCCCTAACCCAGTTTAATGATCCCTGAATCCTGGGTTTACGTCATCAATTAAGATGATCATATTTTAACCATACGTGGTAATATAGTGCCTACGGGCCTTGCTCATTTCTATATGAGCCAAAAGACAGTGGTAGTGATGACTCCCTGTCCGAAGAAGGTAATGAACTATGTTCAAACCTTCATGCTTTGATTCTCTGAAATCCTAGCTTATAATTTATAAATGTCCTTGTGACTAGGCCTATTGTGCCAGTATACCTTTATGCCTCGATTCTCTGAAATCATGGCTTATAAATTAACTCGTCTACGCGACTAGGCCATTGGTGCTATTATTAACTTATAAATTAGGATTTATGACAAAAATCCTGAATAAAATAAATATCCTTCCTCCCTGTCAGTATGCATTTTAAAAAGAGTCTTAAAGGTGAAACCTAGCCTACGCGGCCAAGATGGTGAAACCTACTCAAGGGATTCAAATCCTTGTTAACACCTGAGAACCTTTTAACACTTCTGACAAATGTGATTCGATAAAATCACAACAGTCATCCCTATATTGGAAATTTTTTTAATTCCTAATTTGCCTTATGATCTAGAAATCATGGCTTATATCATCTTAATAAGATAATCATATTATAAACATCCGTGAGTGATGAAGTGCCTACGGGCTAAATTGGTTGTCCGATAAGACAACGACAGTGGTGGTTTTTGACCCTGTCTAAAGATGTTGGAATACGTCCAAGCATAATAGTCGGTAGGATCCATACGATCTCGACTAATATCATCTGAAAAGATGATCATACCATAAATATCCCTTAGGAGGGAAATGCCTACGGGTTATAATTAACGTCCTCCGAGACTAAAGACAATGGTAGCCTTCAACTCCCTGTCAAGAAAAAATGTTTTGCCTACGGGCTATAATAAATGGTCCATTTGAGACATTGACATTTTGATCTTTATGATTCCTTGTTTAAGGTGGTGAGCTATTCTCAAGCCAAATAGTCAATATGATTAATAAAATAATGACTTATATCATCTAATACGATGAACCTATTATAAACATCCATTAGTGATGTTTCGCCTACGGGCCATATTATATTGTCCATTGTGACACAAACATTGTGATCTCTATGATCCCCTATTTAAGGTAGCGAGCTGTGCTCAAGCCTAATAGTCTATATGATCAATGCGATCATGACTAAAATCATCAGTACGATGATTAAAATTTAAACATCCCCAATGATGTTTTGCCTAAGGGCTATATTATATTGTTAAATTAAGACAAGGCAATTGTAATCTTTTGTGATTCTTTGCCCAAGGGGGTGAGCTACGCTCAAATCCCATAGTCCATGTGATCATTGCGATCCTGACTAGTATCATCAGTATGGTGATCATAAATTCATAATATTGACATCCCTAGTGATGACATGCCTACGGGCTATACTATACTCTATTGCCGATAAGACAAAACAGTGGTGATCTTTATGATCCCCTATTCAAAATGGTGGGATTATACCCAAACCTAATAGTCAATATGATCGATATGATCACGACTAATATCATTAGATATGATAATTATATATAAACATCCATTAGTGATGTTAATTGGTTTACCTTTCTGTTAAGGGAATCGCCTTTCAAGACGAAGACAGTTGTAGTCTATGACTCCCTGTCCAAAGGTGAAGAACTATGTTCAAACCTTAAAACTCCTGATCTAATAGGATTGCAGCCTATGAATTGATGTCATTGTGACAAATCCACAAGTTATATTTCAAGTCACCCATAACAAGCCTCCGAGCTATAATTCGTCGTTCGTGTCAAGTTAGCATACTAAATGTTAACATCCCTGGTGACAGGCCTTAGTGCCATATCCTATAACGTCCTAGGACAAGGCCATTTGTGCCGTATCTGAATGTCATTACGACAAGGCCTACGCGCCATATGATTACTTATGTCCTTCATGACTAGACTTTATGCCATATCTTTCTACGTCCCTCGCGACAGGCTTCTACGCCATATATGTATATATATAACCAAAGTCATGTAAGGCTAGCCTTTGAGCTATTTATAATCCTCCTTGTGACAAAGACAATTGTGACATTATGGTCCCCTGTCAAGCAGGTATTGGACTCACTCCAAACCTTGAATGCCATTGATGGTCCTTTTGTGACTTAGGCTAAATATAATGGATATACATTCAAATAACATTCACTAGGAATGTTCAGAACAGAATAGCCCATACGGTTTATGAATGCCGTGGCTAATCTAAGTCGGGTCATCAGGATGATGACTAATAATTGTTAAATTTTGGTGATTGGTATCAAGTTTCAAGTATGGAAAACTCGGATGAGGTAGACGACAGTCGCAATACTATTAAGGCGACGAAAGTTAATAAAGCTACAAACGTAAACCTCAATAATAATGGAGTTAATCTCCAAGCTGTGGTTGACGCAGCAGTTGGAAGGACCAAAGCAGTGTGACATCTGCAAAGAACGGGTCATCATTTTCCCATGAAAGTAGGGACATAAAGAATGCAGTCTGTCACGACTGTGGTGAGTAAGGCCGCATCAGAACTAGATACCATAAAGCTGCAAAAAAAAGGTGCAGCTAAGCCTGGAAAGGCTAAGAAAGGAAACGCCTGAACTCACCTGATGAATGCCAAGAGGCAGTTCACGATGTCATCAAGTACATTCCTTATCATTTACCAATGATAATTTCTGCTAAGTGTCCTGATTTAATACAGGCAATAATAAATCTTCATAAACCATAAGCCTAGCAAACTTTTATATTATCCACAAGGTATAACTTACCAAGGAAACCATAGTAACCGATTCTTCTAAGTATCGGCAAGGGATCCTTCTGAAAAATCTAAGAGTACTCTTTCTTCGAATAGAGTACGACAATATATATTACTTTATTTTATTATTTTCTCATTGTTTTCTATCGACTGCGAATGCCAAATTATGTTTGATAAAAGTGCCATATGAGGATTGGCGTATCCTAGTGTGTCCCATAGATTGCTTCCATGCCTGATCAGTATGGAGGTTTAATGCATGGAACCCCTGAGATATCCCAATGATCATATTGTACCAAAGTCGACTAGTAGTATTCAAGGAAGATATCCAGAATGGAATTATCCAAGTAAATGTTTCTGATTAAGGAATTCGTGGACTAGTAACATAAGTGTGTCACTTAATTGACACAAGCAATGATGGATAAATTGGAGCCTGAGATTTGTAAATCTCTGTAACCTCCTTGTACCTTAATTATCTTCTCCTAAGATTACCCTGTTTACCCCTGAGGGGCAGGTAGAGTTAAGGTTTATATCCCATTTAAGGCTGTATTATTATGAAATCTTCAAGATGGCTAGTACCATCATTGGAAGAATCGAAACCCTGATTTACTAAGTTTAAAATAGAGGGTTCATATAGCCTAACTCGATATTCCGAAAGTTTGATATTGTTAAATAAGAAAGACGGTTCATATTGCTTACGCATTAAATGCCGCAACCCTAATTAGGCAACGATTAAGAATTTGCCATCAGCTACCCAAGACCTAAGGGAAAACTATTGGTGGATAGGCTTGAAGAAGTCTGTGGCCACCTATGTAGCTAAATGCTTGACATAGGCGCAAGTCAAAGCCGAGCATCAGAAACCGTCAGGTTTGCTACAACAGCCTGAACTTCCTACGTGGAAGTGAGAAATGGTGACGATGGATTTTATTACCAAGTTACCTACGACAAGGAAAGGCAATTATACAATGTGGGTTATAGTTGACAGACTGACTAAGTCAGCTCATTTCTTACCCATCAAGGAGACTTATAGCTCCGACATGTTAGCCCAGTTATACGTGGATAAGATTGTAGCCTTACATGGCGTACCTGTAGCTATTATCTCTGATAGTGATACTAGATGCACGTCACATTTTTGGAAGAGTTTCCAACAATCTTTGGGCACGCGTTTGAACTTTAGTACGGCTTACCATCCTCAGACAGACGGTCAGAGTGAGCGTACCATTCAAACGTTGGAAGACATGCTACGTGCATATGCGATCGATTTGGGTGGTAGTTGGGATAAGAACCTACCATTAATCGAATTCTCCTACAACAATAGCTACCATACCAACATTAAGGCTGCGCCTTTCGAGGCATTATACGGTAGAAAGTGTAGAACACCAGTTTGTTGGGCGGAAGTTGGAGATGTCCATTTATCAGGACCAGAGATCGTGTTCGAAACGACGGACAAGATTGTCCAGATTCGTGACCGTCTCAAAGCTGCCCGTGATAGGCAGAAGAGTTACGCTGATCCTAAGCGTAAGGATTTTCACTTCGAAGTAGGTGACAAAGTCCTACTTAAAGTGTCACCCTGGATGGGAGTGATGCGATTTGGTAAGAAAGGCAAGCTAAGTCCGAGATACATAGGACCTTTCGAGGTTATCGAACGTGTCGGGTCAGTTGCCTATAAGTTAAACTTACCAGAAGAGCTCAGTGGAATTCACAATGTGTTCCACATTTGCAATCTGAAGAAGTGCTTCGCTGACGAATCACTGGTTATACCGTATACAGATGTGCATATAGAAGAGAGCTTAAATTTTGTGGAAAAACCTGTGTCGATTAAAGATCGACGGGTAAAGAAGCTTCGGAGAAAGCATATACCTATTGTTAAGGTCAAATGGGATACCCGAAGAGGTCCCGAATTCACGTGAGAGGTTGAATCCACGATGAAAGAAAAGTACCCTTACGTATTTCAGTAAATCTCGGGTCGAGATTTATTTTTAAGGGGGTGAGGATGTAACACCTCGAAAATTCACGTCCTATAATGTGTTGACACGTGTCATAAAGTTTAAACGTGTGAAAGAATGTTATAAAAGGACTAAAGTTAACAAACATGGAAAGTATGTGAAAATATGTATTCTAAGTGTCAACAGTGAATAAATATATTGTATATTAACCCTACGAGATGCTCATACCTTCAAACGAATAAATCATGGATCATACGAAGCAAAAAGTGAGAGATTACAAACTACAGGGGTTAAATGTGTCAACATGTTTAAAGATATACCTCTGAGTGACCTTTTGACAAACCCGAAGCTTTGTAACTATTAATTATGCTCACTAGGATGCACGATATAAATTTCATAAAGTTTCGTCATCGTATGAGAAAGTTATGATCAAATTCGTGTGCGAGGGGTTAAAGTGTTAACAATGAAAGTTAAGACTTTTCGGGTTAACCGGAAGTGTCCAGGGACTTGGCAAAGTGGGTATATGTCTAGAGGCCCTTATGTGACAATATAGAGGGTTCAAATTGCAAATAAAAGCTTGTTCGACCTTTCGAAAGGCCAAGAGATGTGATGCCAAGACTCAAAAACGTGTTGGGCTGATCAGAAGGGCCACGCGGCCCGCTTGGCCAATAACAAAACCTGAGGCGGGCCGCCTCAGGCGCCCAGTATCAGAAAACAGGGACAGGCCCCTGTATTCGCGGAAAATCGTCTTTAAACCGAATTTTTCACATGGTGGGCGACCCCTAACTGTACTAGAGCACTAGGGACATGTGTATGGAAGTTGTGGTGAGTGCTAGACTTGGTTGTCAACCAATTATGGTGAGTGATTTCACTATAAAAGGCCATGTAGTGCAACATTCATTCTCACACCTTCATCTGCATTTGTGGATCATTTCTGGAGCTATCAAGCAGCCTCAAGTGATCATATCTCGTGCATAGGACTCTTGTAAGTCTGCTAGTTCTTGTTTAGTTGAGTTTAGCTTGGTTAATTAGCTAAAAGTCAAACCGTCGTAATTACGGTTTGACTTCGAGATTAGTCAATAATGGCTCAGTCATATCTCGAATTAAAAGTAGTTATGAGTTGGTATTTATGTGGGTAATAAAACCTCAAAAGGGTTTCCCCTGATCACCACTCTAACCAGGTCAAAAGTCGGGTCAAACTTTTAATTAAAAAGTCAACAGGATGCTTAAAATGTCATTTATGCATAATTAGCTATCTAGAACATATGTAACCTGTTTGATCATTGTTATAACTTAGTAATTAGTGTAAGAATATGTCTAAACATGTTCAACCCGACTATTTCCTGTTTAGACCCGGTTCGGAACCGAAAGTCACATAGTTTGACTTTCACTTTGACTTTCAGTTCTGACCCGTTCAGGTATGTTTTAGAAATGCCTCAAAGCTTAAATTGGATTAGGTTACTTGTTAGAACAACCCTCTGTGATTACACACCTTGGATCACTAGTTATCCAATTAATATGCATATTTCCGTTAATTGCTCATATGTTGACCGTTATGCCCTTATTACCTTAAAACATGATTTATGAAAATGTAAAAGTGTAGAAACCTTAGTTACTGATATATAAACTTGTATGCAAAGTTTGACATCAGTTCGACTTATAGATTAAGAGTTATGCTCAATATCGCAAAATTAAAGCTTTATGTTAATAAAACGACGTAATTAGCATATAGCCTAGTTAAGCCTACTTTTTGGTATCAAACTTAATACCCACTGATATAATATATTATTTTGGGATTTTTAAAGATTTTTAATTAATTTTAGGCTGAGCATAACTAGTAGTCGTAGGCTTAATCCGGTAATTGTCGGTTTTGCCCTTACGGGCCATAAAATGAGTTTTACTTATCTAAACGACTCCAAACCTTTTGCTACTGATCACATATGATAAATAAATTATTTTAAGCCTTCTAGAAATATAAAAATATCAGATTTAAGTATCAAACCCGGAAATGGCCTTTAATCGCCTTATTTAGCGTTTTTAACGCATAGTATGTTTTAAAATCATATTGAACATACCCGGGTTGATACCTACTGATATATGAGGTAAATTATGATATTTTAACAGTAAGCAAAGGTTGATAAACTCAGACTTCAGTTTTGAGCTTTTCGGCTTATGTGAAATTACCAAAATGCCCTTCGGTGCATAGTTTGGTTATAAATGATATATTTCACATATATACTTTACCCTACTGTTACAACTCATCAAATTGAGTATGTTTTCTGTTTACATCAGACCTATAACTCAGTTAAACATTTAAACTCTTTTACAACCTTTAAAATGACCAAACTACCCCTACGGGGCATAGTTTGTGTTTAAATTAGTTCGGGGCATAATGAAAGACATCCTACTGATGTCACAACATATTTGAAGCATATTAACTTATGAAACCTGTATACGGCTCTTTCAGATACCCGTTACGCTTATTACGCGTTCGGTTCGGTTTATGTAGCAAGTTTACATAAAATAGCCGAAACGGGTCAAACCTTATCGGTTTTATCTCAAAATCCAGAATGTGCATGAAGGACCCATATTAAACAAGTATCTGAACTTGTCGGGTCTAAATCACATTCTATCCGGTCCTCGCTTAATCGTGCGTACGAACCGTATCTTTGAAACTAGCCGGTCTAAGCTTAAGCTTAATTAAAGACCCGTTAGGATTCTAATAGGTTATTAAAAACCTTCGTTCCAGATTAGGAGCCCAGTAAAAGCTATCTGTACTTGCTGATTTGATATACGGCTGGGATTGAATTTATATTTAGCTCAGGTAAATACTTTTAACTTATTTTCCCTATACGGGCTTGGGTTACGGTATATAGCATACCGCTTGATCGGGCATCAAATCTCCACGCTTAGTGGGTAGTTGAATAATTTGATCGGCTCGTTTAAACAGTCTTGTTTACTTTACAGCCTTTGGGGGGTTAATGACCATGTCCCGGATATCCTCGGCATTATCTTACGAGATGTCCACGACCTGAGCACGGGGTGTAGGCGTACACCTGTCAGTGTATAACTCATTAATGTGGTGTGTCTATTGATCTTTAACCCGGACAAGATCCGGGCTACTGAACGCATAAGTAACATGTAATTCGTTCACAAGATTATAATATTAAATAATTCTCCCAAGTTAAAAAGATTAATTTTGCCTCTGTGCATTTTAATCAAATTATAAAAGATATTTTGTGCCACGTGCATCCAAATCAATTTTCTTAAAACCATTTTCAAAATGAGTCAGTTGAATGTATTTACCAGTGTAAACTGACGTATTTTCCAAAAAGGCTAAATGCAGGTACTATACGAAATTGGCTGGATATTTCTCCTTAGCATCAATAGAAGTCTCGCAAGCTTAAGATGCCTAAAAGTCTGTTGAACTATTGTTTCCATTTTATGTTCGATCCTTCTGTGGATAAACTTCCGAATATTGTGACATTTGATATTACAATAATAAATTCGGTTGTATCATATTTACAATTGCTTCTGCTGTGCTTAATAATATTGTGTTGTTTGACTATTACGTTGCCAACCATGACGTCACGATACTCCCCACCGGGCCCACCGGTGACACGTGGAAATCGGGGTGTGACACGTGTGGCCTTTATAATGTAAGGGTCTAATTTCAGCACAGTGTACAATAGGAATCACCGAGATGGCTCGTCCGTCGTTATAGAGGTGAAGGTAGCAAATGGTGCGACCTGTGCAGTTGGGAATATGCTGTTGTAGCAGATGAATCGTTATGCGGGTGCTGACCTGAAGTACCTCCCCGAGGTATGGTTATATTCCGAAAGGAAGCTATAGGCATCTTGGCGCAATGGACGTTGGTCTTCATAGGGGAAAGGAGCAATGTCAGCGGTTGCGGGTGTAAAAACGAACATCTCACAAATGAGGAGATTGGCCGATGCAGGTAGATATAAGGGGTGCAATGTATGGCAGACCAAAAAGAAACAGGGTCGTGATCACGTAAAGGTGTAGGTTCAGCAGGCGCAACATCAAGCTGACCCAAATGGTGTAGCAGCTGGCTCGAGTGCAGGCTCCGGGTCATGTAACGATGTGGAGGCCATCAGCGGTAAGTGTGGGTAGCAAAGGTGCATCCATAGGAACTGGAACAGGGGCTGAAACAGGGGCCACAAGAGAGCGTCACAGGAAACTCAAAAGGTGGGTAACCATTGTCATCGTCTATCCACCCATTTCGGGTGTGCGCGTATCGAGGATCAACTTGGGTTGCAAAAGGCGCATGACCGAACTGTACAGGCACAGGGTCAGGGTGGGGTGCAACAAGAGAGTCAGCAGGTATAACAGTGATAAGTGGGGGATCAACATGACCAGCAGCAATAACATGGTCACCCTCCAGTAGTGGTGCATCAGCAGGGTGATCATCAATGGGTAGGTCAGCAATCACAGGATCAATGGGCATGCCAGCCTGAACCGTGTGAATAGTGCTGTGCGCTCCGAGTGTGTGACGGTGCGGAGGCCACAGACTCGAAGGAGTCTGGAGCGGGTGAGTGTGCAGGTGACTCCTCAGCTGGGGCATCTGCGAGTAACAAAAGACCACTGTCAGCTAGAAGGGCCTCGCCCTCAACATCGTCCTCCAGGGGCTCATCATCAAACGGATCGACGTCGTCGTCAGCGTCGGCGTCGAGGAGCATATCGTAAGCAGGATAAACGGCCAAAGGTATGGAAGCAGGGATCTCTACGAGTGGTAGGTACCCAGCAAAAGGACCATTAGCGGGCTCATCGACAGCGTCGGGTAGCGCAAAGGGCTGAAAGTCATCCTCGTCTGTGCTGGTAACATCTGATGTATGGACCTCGTGTTCTGAAGACTCCAAGTCGTCTGATACTATGGGTCTAGGGTCCGTGGTGTCCGATTCACCAGTGCCTGATGAATCCATGGTGTCTGTATCATAAACACAAATATGCACAAATAATCAATCATATAATCAGACAAGTACATTAGTCACCAAGTAAGCAATCAAACAATTCTCCTAGTCCCACTAGCCTCCCAGCCTCTCAGACTGCTCTTCCTAGTCCCACTAGCCAAATTCTCCCAGCCTCTCAGACTGCTCTTCCTAGTCCCACTAGCCAAATTCTCCCAGCCTCTCAGACTGCCTATAAATAAAAATGTGCTCAACATTTGTTTGTAAAAACGTTTTGGATCTGGACTTAAGTGGTATGCAATGTAAAAATGTTTTCGTGAGAGCCCTAGTGATCATAGTCTAGACTCGAGAAAGAATCCTAGTTCGCTATGATCAGAGCTCTGATACCAAGCTGTCACACCCTGGCTTTGCGGAAGCGTGGTTAATTTGGTGTGATTTCTTAATACCATAGCTTAATCATAACAAAGCTATATGAAAATAAAACCATGCAAGATCATCCATTAAAATAAGTTTGAAGAGTAAAGAACCACAACATTGTCTTAAAGGATATCACATCCTAACAAACATAAACAGTGTTCAAAAGACACAACACCAACAAGAAATAAACACAGTTTAAGAACTGTGACTCGTCCAGGAAAAAGTCACATCCCTTAAACTCGGATGACCTCGAAACTAGTGCAGCGGGAAAACATGTCATACCGCGCCAGATCCTTTAATTCCCTGAAATACATGTAAGTTGAAAAATCAACAATAATGTTGAGCGAGTTCATGTGTAAGTGAGTAAGTAAACCTTTGTAAAATGTCTGTATGTATGAAAATTCCTGGTATGTAGCAATAAGGAAAAGAGATCAATTAATGTGTAGCTAATACATTAATAAGTGAAATGGCCTAGGAAGCACTCAAACCTGTAACGCGTATTTCATACCGGTCCTTCCGGCGGAACGACATAGTCACCACATGCAGCCACACGCTGGCTCATGTGTGGGGCTCGCAACACCCGATAGATCTATCACTCATGCCTCTCGGTCCTTATACAAGGATTAATGGCCTTACGATAATAGCCTATCCATTCACGTGATCTAGTAGTAAATTCCTTAGCTAATCATACCGTGTAAGTAAAAGTTCGTAATCATAGTAACATGTATTTCACCCCCGCAGTTTAGAAAACTGAAAACGGTTAAGAGAAAAGGGGGACATGAACTCACCGAAGTGCGTCTCTAAAAAGTATCTCCCAGAAGATCTGCTGTGCGACGACCTACACGTACTAACTTCTATTAGACGGACGGCCGTGCCTTAGCTTAAGGTTTAATGTCTTTGGGAAATAGTTAGGCAACTATTTCGTAATTACACTTCGTAATTATTTTGTAAATATATTCCTTCCCAAGGATGGGGGTTTTAATACATGTGCGTTCGTATAACTTCGAAATATATATTAAGTCTCACTTAATGTAATATATTTTATTCCATTTGTCCAAAATACTTTACTCCCAACATATAAATATTTTTCCCAAAAATATTATATTTTATTCCATATAATTTTCCAAAATAATATCCTTGTCAAAATACATACTTATGAGTATTTTCTGAAAATACGTAAGTTACTTGTAAGGTTCGGGTGGTATAAATAGTACCGGTGTAACTTATATATTTATTGTGAAGGCGTTCGTGTTATTTTGGAGCCGTTAATATTTAGTAATATTATTTTTACCCTAAAAATAATATTTACGTAGTTCACAAAATAATCACAAAAATTTACACAAGTGTTGTTATGAAAATATATATTATAAATATATATTTTAGCAAGTTTTATTTTGTGAAAATCCCACCTCCGACACTTAGAAATTTGTAATAAAAATCGTGACGAAATTTATTTGGAAAAATAAGTTAAAAATATATCCATAACACTTGTGATAAAAATATTTACAATTGTTAGATTTTTGGAAAAATTTCGCCAGAGTTTCCTCTGTAACTGGAGGTGGCCACGCTTTCAAGCGTATCATTTTCTTTTATAAATCAAATCAACAATGTTTCCAACATTAACAAACAATATTTCAACATTAAACTAGTCAATATATATGTAAATCGCAAAAGTTACATGAACTTGTGGTTTGTCCAAAAAATGTAGTAAATCCCATTACTTTTAGTGGATCTTTTGTATAAATCAATCCAGTTTCGTAAAAGTCTCATTTTTAACGAAATTCCATTCTTACAACTTCTTGTAAAATTTGACAAAACTAGTTCTTTGTCAAAACTTAGTGTTACACCAGTGTTTACACACTTGTGTGTTTGCTAAAATCATTCATGTTTATGAAAGATCCGTCTTTAAAAGTATGTTTTCTCTTGACACGTGGTCCTTTGAAAATACCGTTTGTAGATCCGTAGATCTACTAGTTTTGAACACTATTTCATAAGTAATATTGGTTTTACACAAGTTCATGTTTGGTGTGTAGTAGAGTTTCATCATTTAACCCTTTTCATTCTTCTCATATTCTATGTCATGTTCCATGAACATGACTAATCCGGGTTAGATGATGATCCGAGCTACCACAACATAGATCGGCACATAAATAATTACACAAAACAAGTCTTACAAGATTTACACAACTCTTGTGCTATTAACCAACATTTTTAACATTTTAGTAGACTTTTACATATCATTTTGTAAGTTCATAAGTTTTAACCGTCATATATTATTTTAACCACTTTAGAATAGATCGAGATGGCGTTTATAGCAACTTACTACTAGCTCGAGGCAAGGGAAGAAACTAGTCGAAAAATGCGTGGATAAAAGCAATGTAGCGAGGTCCTTCGCAATCCGAGTGCGCCAAGCTTCCTTATACGCGATCCTTAACCCTTGTATGCTCTTGGAATGAGAAGATCAAAATCGAAAAGTGGTGGTGGTGGTGGTATGGTTCTCGGCCGAAATGGGCAAGGGAGGGAGAGAAAAGTGGATTTTTGATGTGTGGGTTATGAATTGATTATTGGACATATGCTTGTTCTTATAGGCAATTCTTTCCAAATTAACCAATGGTTAATGTGTCATCTAGATATTAAGCATGCAAGATTAAAATATTCAAAATTAGTGAGGGTGTCCCCACATGGGACGATTTCGTTGGAGAGGGGGGGGGGGTCTCCTAGTTCAATTCCAACTAAGTATTAAGTATTAGGAGATTTAGGAAATTAATCCGGTTACTAGTATGTTATGCATTGTAGCGGGTGTTAGGGTATTCGGGGACCCTAACTGGCTCAGAAAAGAAAAACAATGTTAATGACAATATTTTTGTGTTCCGGATAAAGTCCGGTTGTTCGGTTGGATAGTGATCCGTTAAAGTGCTTAACAAAGCCTTAAAGTGTCGTTAATATTATTTTTAGTGACACAACTTATTCCCGACACTTTGGAAAGTGTCTAGTAATATTTTTCCTCATGTTTTGGCACTTTATTAGTTAGCTTAGTGCTGAATTTTCATTTAAAGTGCTGAATTTTGTACCTAAAGTACGTTTTTGGCACATCCGGTCACTGTAATCTCATTCCTAGTGACGCAGTTCTACAACCCTTATATCCCTACACTCACCACTAGTGTAGCAACTATCTCAGGCTCTTACAAGCCTTAGAGGCAGTACCTGCCTGGTGCTGGCTATAACAGCACGTTTAGTAGGTTATCCGTTATTGTGCTACAGTGCTTTTGTGCATCACGGTTGTCACTACAGTTCTGTATGTAAATAGTAGGGTGACAGCAAATAAGGTATGATGCAAGTAAGTGCATGTATCAGTATTCAAATAGCAGTTTATCCACAATTTCAAGTAAGCACAGTAATTAAGCAGTAATTAATTATTAATTAAGTCGTACGGATACCTGGTTTGGTGAGGGTTGTCACACTGTAAAGCCTGTAAGAAAAAGTATTCAGGAAGATGCTCCACCTACTGCAACTACTGCAAGATACCAGGAAACAAGGAGGAAGATTGTAGGAAGAAACCTAGTAATGGAGTGTGCTTCAACTGTGGAGAAAAATGGCATATCAAGACAAATTGCCCGAAACTAGCTCTGGCCATGAACAACAAGACTACTAAAAATGCTAGAGCATTTGTTCTGACTGTAGAAGAAGCAAAGTTGATCCTGGACGTGATTGCAGATACGTTTTTAGTTAATGATGTTTTTACCAAAGTATTATTTGACTCTGGTGCGAACCAAAGTTTTATTAATACTTCATTTTGCTAACTTCTCAATCAATCATTAACTAAACTCCCACAATTATGTCTAGTAGAAACAGCAAATGGAGAGACCATTAAGATTTCTGAAATCTTGCAGGGAGCAAGAATAGAATTTTTAAATCAAAAGTTTATTGCAAATCTTTATCCAATGAATCTGGCAGGATTTGATGTTGTGTTAGGAATGAATTGGTTAATAGCCAATAAAGCCAATATTCTATATGATCAAAAGTTAATCCAAGTAAATTCACCAAAAGGTGAAAAGATCACAATTAAAGGAGATAAGTCGTCTAGATCCACAAAATTCATCTCTGTGATGAAAACAACAAGTTATGTAAGAAAAGGATCACTAGTATATATGATTTCTATAATCATTAACACTAAGGGAAAAGAATTGAAAGATATCCCCGTAGTATCTCAATTCTCAGACGTATTCCTAGAAGAGCTACCAGGACTACCGCCGGACAGGGAAGTTGAATTCAGAATCCATCTGCTACCAGGAACAGCACCAATTGCCAAAACACCCTACCGTTTGGCACCAGCAGAAATGCAAGAGTTAAAGAAACAATTAGATGAACTGTTAGAAAGAGGATTCATACAGCCAAGCTCATCACCATGGGGAGCACCGATCTTATTTGTCAAAAAGAAAGACGGGTCAATGCGTATTTGCATTGATTATCGTGAATTGAATAAAGTCACAATTAAAAATCGGTACCCATTACCGAGAACCGATGATTTGTTTGATCAATTGCAAGGAGCTTGACTTTTTTCTAAGATCGATTTACGCTCAAAGATATCATCAATTAAAGGTACAGGAAGAGGACATTTTTGAGAGTGCTTTTAGAACGAGGTATGGCCATTATGAATTTACTGTCATGCCATTTGGTTTAACCAATGCCCCAGCCGCATTTATGGATATGATGAACCGAATATGTAAGCCGCATTTATGGATATGATGAACCGAATATGTAAGCCATATTTGGATAAATTCATAATTGCCTTTATAGATGATATTCTCATTTACTCTAAGAGTAAAGAAGAACATGCAGCGCATCTGCATGCACTCCTAAATTTGCTGAGAAAAGAAAAGCTTTATGCTAAATTTTCAAAATGCGAATTTTGGTTAGAACAGGTACAGTTTCTTGGGCATCTAGTCAACCATGAAGGAATTCATGTAGATCCCACAAAGATTGAGGCAATTACTAAATGGAAAACCCCTGAGTCACCAACCGAGGTTAGAAGTTTTCTAGGATTGGCCGGTTATTATAGACGATTTATCAGAGATTTTTCTAGGATAGCCATCCCCTTAACTAAGTTAACCTGTAAATCCGTTAAATTTGAATGGGGACCCAGGCAAGAAGAAGCCTTTTAGAATTCTTAAGCAACGACTAACCAACGCACCTATACTAGCATTACCAGAAGGAACTGAAGACTTTGTAGTCTATTGTGACGCTTCTAAGTTAGGTTATGGATGTGTGTTAATGCAACGCCAGAAGGTGATAGCCTATGCTTCTAGATAACTTAAGAATCATGAAGAAAATTATCCAACACATGATTTAGAGTTAGGAGCTATAATTTTTGCCCTTAAGATTTGGAGACACTATTTATATGGAAATAAATTTGTTGTCTTCACTGATCATAAGAGTTTAAGGTACATTTTTGGGCAAAAAGAATTAAATATGAGACAAAGACGTTGGATGGAGATACTTAGTGATTATGATTGTAATATCCAGTATCATGCAGGAAAGACTAATGTTGTAGCTGATGCTTTAAGTCGAAAGTATCATGAAAAGCCAAAAAGAGTCTGTTCTCTTAAATTAAATCTACAAGTAGATTTAAATGACCAAATTAGAGAAGCGCAAGACTCAGTAATCAAGGATGATACTGAGAAATTGAAAGCAATGATTAAGGAATTAGAATAAGGAACAGATGGAATTTGGAGATTCCATAAGAAAAGAATGTGGATACCTAAACTAAGAAACCTACGCCACCGTATATTAGAAGAAGCCCATAAGTCTAAGTATACGATGCATCCTGGAAGTGATAAGATGTATCGGGACTTAAGAAAGAATTTCTGGTGGATATGAATGAAAAAGGATATAGCAGCTTATGTTGCCAAATGTTTAGCTTGTTCACAGGTTAAAGCTGAACATCAGAAACCCTCAGGTTTATTACAACAGTTAGAAATGCCAGTGTGGAAATGGGAATTGATAACAATGGATTTTGTTACCAAGTTACCCAAGACACGAAAAGGTAATGATACAATCTGGGTGATTGTAGATAGGTTAACTAAATCTGCTCATTTCTTACCAATGAAGGAAACATTCGGTATGGAACAATTAGCCAAATTGTATGTAAATGAAATGGTTTCATTACATGGTATTCCTTTATCAATTGTTTCTCATAGAGATAGCCGTTTTACCTCTCATTTTTGGACAAGTTTCCAAAAAGCAATGGGAACCAAGCTAAATCTAAGCATCGCTTATCATCCTCAAACGGACGGACAAAGCGAAAGGACAATTCAGACAATGGAAGATATGCTTAGAGCTTGTGTAATTGATTTCGGAGGAAATTGGGACGATCACTTACCATTAATAGAATTTTCTTACAATAACATCTATCATACCAGTATCAATGCTGCACCTTTCGAAGCACTTTATGGACGAAAGTGCCGAACTCCAGTCTGTTGGGAAGAAATTGGAGAAAAGCAATTTTCTGGACCTGAGATAGTACAAGAAACCACAGATAAAATTATTCAAGTCAATGAACAACTAAAAGCAGCACGTGACTGACAAAAGAGTTATGCTGATAACAGGCGAAAGCCGTTAGAGTTTCAGGTAGGAGATAAGGTATTGTTAAAATTCTCTCCTTGGAAGGGAGTTGTTAGATTCATCAAAAGGGGAAAGCTAAGCCCCATGTATGTTGGACCATTTGAAATTATCAGAAGAATAGGACCAGTAGCTTATCAGCTACAACTGCCAGAAGAAATGGCAGGAAAACATGATGTATTTCATGTATGCAATCTCAAAAAGTGCTTAGCTGATGAATCACTAGTGGTACCTCTTAAGGATATAGAGATAAATGAAAAGCTTAAGCTTGTAGAAAAACCACTACAAATTGAAGACAGTAAAGTCAAGAATCTCAAGCACAAGTTGTTAGAACTTTTGAGATCGTTGATACTTGTGCTGGATTAGTTTAGTCATAATCTGTAGCTATTTTGAATGTACAAGGGCTTATTTTGTAATTCTCTAGAAGATAGTTTCCTGACTTAGTGTAGATAAGATTCCAGCAAATTTATAAATTTGCTGGCTAATCAGGAACACTATATATAGCCCTCTCATTGTAACCTTGGCAAGCTTTTGGCTCTTGAATGAATATTGATGTTGTTACATTCTTGTGTTGATCTTGTGCTCAAATCTGATATCCAAGGTGGTTTATTGTTATATCTTATTGTTTGGATTCAATACAACACTTGTTGTATTCATTAATCCATAAGCTTCACCTTCATCTTTGATCTTTCTTAACTTTTCATATCTCAAACACCTAATCAATAGGTGTTATGGGTTAAAACAACCAACCACTGTGATCCGGATTCGTTTTGGGATCTACAATTTGGTATCAGAGCCTTAGTGCTCTTGGTTGTTGTGTTCTTGTTGAGATTTTTCTTAGTTTTGAAGGTTTTCAAAAGTTTCAAGGTTTTCAAATTTTTTGAACTTAATATGGATTGATTTGGTGTGTTTAATCGATAGGTTGTTGTTAATATATGATTAGGGAGTCATTTTGGACATTTTGATGTATCAAAAGGTGGTTTTTGAGCTGTTTTCAAGAGATTAGAGGGTTTTAGTTCGTGTTAAACCCTCTGTCTAGCGAAATTATTTTGAACACAGCGAACAATTTTTGAAGATAGCGAAATTATTTGTTGAATATAGCGAAATCAGAGTTGAAGATAGCGAACATAATCAAATCATTTAGAAACTCATCGCAGGATCATTAACTTCGACGATCGTCATTCGAGCGAAATTAATGATCAGTTGTGAAATAGTGTCCAGTGACCCTTGAGCGAAGTTATCGAAGGCGACTTCGAGAACCGTGATAGCGAACCACAGCGTTCTTATCACGGTAATCGGTGATATTAACCTAACTATTGTCTGTATTGTGTTTTGTCAGCGAAATTATCGGATTCGCTTGTACAGGATCGTCTTGAGTACCAGCGAAGGTTGAAGATCAGCAAGGTCTGTCAGCGAAATTGATCGGGCTTCTCTTGTTTCCGGCGATTTTAGCTCTGTCACTGGTCTTCTGTGACTTGTCAGCGAATTTAGATACTGGTCAGCCCTAGTTTGTCAAAATCAAGCAAAGATGTCGTTGAATCAACTAAGTCCAATTGCTCAAGCGGAACTTGAAACCGGAACCACAACTCGGCCACCAAAGTTGAAAGGGGCTGAAGACTTTAGCACTTGGAAGACTCGCATTCAATCGTTCTTCGAGTACACGGACTACAATCTGTGGCTCTCTGTCACCGCTGGACCCCACATTCCAACGGTTGTCCGAGGAGATGCGGTGGTGGCCAACAATGATGCAACCACCTTCACTGATGAAGACAAGGCTCTAATCCAACGTGATCGTCGTGCTCATGCTGCTTTAACAATGGCACTATCAACTGATGACTGCAACATGTTTGAAGAACACCGAACTGCAAATGCACTCTGGAATGCATTGATCGAGTACTACGAGGGAAATGAAGAGTTGATTGAAAGCAAGAGAGATATGGTGCAGAAACAATATGACATGTTTTGTGGAGTTCGTGGAGAAAGTCTTTCTGATCACATCAGTCGCTTTCTGAATATGATGACCAAAATGAAGAAAGCGGGAAATCCTGTCACAAACCGTGCTGCAATAAAGAAGCTGCTAGATTCACTTCCCAAGGAATGGAGCCTACAATGCATGATGATCAAGAAGGATTTCCTCAACAATCCAAATCCTGTCACTCTGTCCGACCTGATCAACACCTTAAGAGCCTTTGAAATGGATGTCAACAAAAGAGAGATGAACACTGCCAGTCCCACTGCCAGTTACCCACCAAAGTCTACTCAAACCTCTGCTGGATTGAAAAATGTAGCATTTCTTGCTTCAGGTGGCATCACTCCACAAGCTTCTGACCTAATCTACGCCAACGCTTCTGCTAGCGCATCGAAAGCTCCACAACTTGTTGAGAAGACTATCACTGTTGACACTCAAGCTTTGAAAGTGTCCACCGAAAACGTGGCACTTTTCAACACATTTCTGAGCAGCTATGAAGCCCTGATGTCTGGAGAACTGAAAAAGGAGATGTTCACTGCTGAAGACATGTATCAGGTTGATCCAGATGATATGGAGGAAATGGATCTGAAATGGCAAATGGCCATGATCACCTTGAGGCTAAAGAAATTTCAAGACAAGACAGGAAAGCGTTTGGGTCTGGGAAAGGCTGGTTTTGACAAATCCAAACTTAGGTGCTACAACTGCAAGAATCTTGGCCATTTCAAGTGGGAGTGTCCTCTGTTGAAAGAAGGAAACAGTGAAACTACTCCTGCTGTAAATCAAATCACTGTTGAAGAAAACAAGAACAACGCGTCTCCCAGCACGCCAAAAGCTTTAGTCGTTGAAGACTATGATTGGAGTGAAGAAATTACTGAAGCAAAGGAGCAAGTCAACAAAGCTCTGATGGCTAAGATCTCAAGTGAATCCTCATCGAGGCAGACACCCGGAATTCCAAAAGGAGATAATACTGCTGACAAAGGGTTGAAAAGCATTCTCACTTCAGTGGAGCCTGAAAATGAAAAGAAGTGTGGAGAAGCTGAGGAGCATGTTTCAAAAGAGGCATCTGATCAAAAGAAAGGTAAAGAAAAATTCCCAGCAGCCGCCATGAAAGCAGATTCATCAAAAGAGAAAGCTGACAAGGACTTGGTAAACAGCATTCCACTCAGTTTCAAAGAAAAATTATGCACACCAGCATGCGTTGATGTCGTGGCACATTACAAGTCTCTTAATCTAGAATTTGAGAGACAAAAAGACAAGGCCTTAAAAATGAATAACGAACTTAAACTGAACGAGGCCGCATACCAGAGAAAGTTGAATTCAACTTTAGCTGAGATGCAAACGCTAAAAGAATTTGTGATTAGAAAAGATTTCATCATTAACGATCTCACAAATAGATTAGAAAAGGCCTTAAATGAAACTAACAAATTGCAAATTATCATTGATAAATGGAATGTCAGTCAAAAGGCCTTTACTGACATCAAAAACTGCCAACGACCAACGTATGTGAAAGACGGGATCGGGTATAAGGATAGGCAAGGAAACGAACGAAAACTCTTTCTTCCACCACATAGCAAAAACTATGTGCCTATACCTACTCCTCATCCCGAAAATGATCTCATTGATGAAAAGGCCTCTATAGAACAAAACGATTCTTGTAAAAATGAAACAACCGCTAACTTTTCTAAAAGTAATGCAGATCCAATTGTGTGTAAAGAAGATGTGTGCGATGAGGATGGAGACTGAGGCGGTTCAAAAATAGGAATCGGATATTCAGGCGACAGTTATTCCACCGTTAACTGGTTCGTCTGGAATTGTTCTAAGAAAAACAATGTTAAGGATGAATGTAATAATTTAAGTAGGATGGATAACTGTAATGGCCGAGTGCCTAAATTTAAATCTTCGGATGACTGTAAGGGCCATGTGCCTACATTTGAGACCCGTGATCGTGAACATGCTATGTTTGAATGTCATGATTTAAATTCTGCATTTTGTGATGATAAAGTTGTCTGTGAATCTCCTGTATTTGTGCCAGAATTGAAAAAGAATAGCTTTGGAAAATTCCTCACCGAGGAAATTCCAGAATTTATTCCATCTCGAACAGGTATGACAGATTCTGAAAAGAAAGTCACTGAAGATCAATGCACCGAAGACTCAAGCACTGCTTCAAGCCATGAGGATGAGCAAATGCCAGAAACAATAGACAGTGAGAGCACAGAATTCTCAAGTGAAGAAAACTTGAAAACCTCAAGTGAAGATCACACAACAAATGATGAAAGCTCAGAAAGCTCAAGTGTTGAAACTATTAAAGACCAAAATCCAGAAGATTCAAGCGAAGATCAAAGCTGCAATGATTCAATTTACGAAGCAAGTGAAGAACAGGACTCAAGTGAATACCAAACGTCTGAAAGCTCGTCTGATTATGACAATAATGAAGAATGTTCAGAAGATGAAAGCAGAATTGACAAGAAATGATGAAAGCAGAAAGCTCAAGACACTCATCACATACATCATCTTCTAACACCAAAAGACCCAGACATAAAAGATGTTTTCGCTGTGGTCATTTAGGACATACAGCGAAACATTGTAAAACCAAGAAATTTTCTAAACCAGAGCATGATTTTCTTACAAACGTCACATATTAGTTAAATTATCTTAAGAAGTCTGTTAAAAATCTGGTTGAGTCAACTGCCTATTTTTGGAAACAAAAAGAGGCCAAAGTGGGTCAAAATCACGATAGATTCGAAATGAAGCAAATATGGGTTCCCAAAACTAACTAATTTGTATATTTGTGTTTTTATGTATATCAGAATAAACTCCAGAAATGGCTCCGCATGCTCATGGAATACATCTGGCACGTAGACAGCGGATGTTCAAGACACATGACAGGACTGAAGGAACTCCTGAAGAATTTTCGCTTCATTGATGGTGATTTTGTATCTTTCGCTGGAGACGAGAAGGGAGGAAAGATTGTTGGAGTAGGAGATGTGGTGTCTGAAGCCCTCACTCTGGAGAATGTCAACTATGTGCCGGAGCTGTGCTACAATCTCATGAGTGTCTCACAAGTCTGTGATAAAGGAATATCGGTGCTTTTCAATGACATGGAATGCTTGTTCCTGAAGCCCGGATATGTTGTTCCTGCTGAAATGATCATGCTCACAGCTCCAAGACAAAACAACACATACGTGCTCAACATGAAAAACGCCAAGACAAATGACAACTTAACCTGCCTGATCTCTAAGGCTTCAGAATCGGAATCACTGCTTTGGCATAGGCGACTGGGGCATGTTAATTTCAAAAATATGAACAAACTCTCTAAGTTAAACTTAGTTAGAGGTCTTCCAATTAAAGAATTTCCATTTTCTGAAAAATGCATTGCATGCGCCCAGGGAAAACAACATAAGAAACCGCACAAGTCCAAAGCAGTGAACACGATTATGGCACCTCTTCAGTTGTTGCATATGGATCTTTTTGGTCCAATTAGTGTTAAAAGTCTTGCTAAAAGTTCCTATTGTTTGGTGATTACAGATGATTTCTCTCGTTTTTCATGGGTTTATTTTCTTGAGGCAAAAAGTGAGACAGCGGAAATTCTCAAGGCATTCATTCCCTTGATTGAGAACGTGACCAAATTAAAAGTGAAGTCAATCAGAAGTGATAATGGTTCCAAATTCAAAAATCAAACTTTCATATCCTTCTGTGCAGAAAAGGGAATTCATCTTCAATACAGTGCAGCCAGAACTCCTCAACAAAATGGGGTTGCTGAACGCAAGAACAGAACATTGATTGAAGCCGCAAGGACCATGCTGGTGGATTCAAAGCTTCCAATCATCTTCTGGGCAGAAGCAGTTAACACAGCATGCTACGTTCTGAACAGTGTTCTCATTGTAAAACCACATGGAAAAACGGCGTATGAACTTCTTTTCAAAAGGAAGCCGCTTATTGATTTCTTCAGACCATTTGGATGCTCTTGCACTCTTCTAAACACTCAAGAGAATCTCATCAAGTTCGAAGCAGTGGGTGATGTCTGCTACTTCATGGGATATTCATCCACTCAGAAAGCTTACAGAGTCTACAACAAAAGAACAAAGATGGTGATTGAGTCGTACTACGTTGATTTTCAAGAAGGAAATTACACTAACACTGGAAGTACTCCCAACTGGTTTTATGATGTGGGTGTGATCTTCAACACCTTTGAAATTCCAGAAGATGTTCCAGAAGCAGAACCTGCAGAAGTCGCTCAAGTTGAACCTCTGTTTGATACTTCAGATATTGGTCTTACTCCGTTCACTACCCGTTTCACTCCATTCTCTGCTAATCCACTTCTCTCTGTGGATGAAGCGACTGGTGACACTTCGCCTGAGAACACCCCTGAAAATGGTGCTTCTTCTTCACAGGTGAACGTGGATGAACCAACACAAGAAGATGACCCTCCAGTCATTTACGTGGACGAACACTTCACCAACCTTCCGCAGCAGATTGAGTCTCAGACAAATGCAGGGTACAAGACAAATCGAAATCATCCTCTAGAAAATGTCATAGGTGCAGTCGAAGAAGGAGTGCGTACACGAGGTCAGTCGTCAAGCATCAACAAAGGTCTTTATGCAGCCTTTCTATCACAATCGGTGCCACGGGACATTGAAGATGCAATTCTAGACTCCAGCTGGGTTCAGGCCATGCAGGAAGAATTATCTCAATTTCGCAAACTCAAGGTCTGGGAGTTAGTTGATCTACCGGAAGGAAAGTTTCCGATTGGTACCAAATGGGTCTTTCGAAACAAGATGGATGATCGTGGAGTAGTTATCAAGAACAAGGCCAGATTAGTGGTGCAGGGTTTTCGTCAGGAGGAAGGAATCGATTACGAAGAGGTTTTCGCTCCAGTTGCAAGATTGGAAGCCATTAGAATATTCCTTGCCTACGCGTCATACAAAAACTTCAAAGTTTTTCAGATGGACGTAAAGAGCGCTTTTCTGTATGGGAAGGTAAAGGAAGAAGTCTACGTGTGCCAGCCTCCGGGTTTCGAAGATCCTCATTTTCCAGGACGCTACTACAAGTTGGACAAAGCCCTCTATGGTCTTCACCAAGCTCCACGTGCTTGGTACGAGACTTTGTCAACTTATCTTTTGAAGTGTGGATACACCAGAGGAACGATCGACATGACTCTCTTCACTAAAAGAGTCGGGGAAGACGTAATGCTGGTTCAGATTTATGTGGACGATATCATCTTCGGGTCGACCAACGAAGAACTGTGTAGAGAATTCGAGTCTGTCATGAAGGCACAATTTGAAATGAGCATGATGGGATAGCTGACGTTCTTCTTGGGGCTAGAAGTGAAGCAAAAGGATGACGGGATTCTTATTCATCAAGCCAAATACATTCGGGATATTCTCGCAAAGTACAACATGAATGACTGCAAAGTTGCAAGTACTCCATTTGCTTCTCAGACGGAGCTTACTCTAGATCCTCAAGGAAAACCTGTAAACAAGTCCTTCTATCGCTCGATGATCGGATCTCTGATGTACTTAACGGCTAGCAGGCCTGACATCATGTGGGCTGTCTGTCTCTGTGCTCGCTTTCAGACTAATCCCAAGGAATCTCATGAAACCGTTGTGAAGCGCATCTTCCGCTATCTTAAAGGAACTCCGAAACTAGGTCTTTGGTATCCTAAAGATAGTAATTTTGATCTTATTGCTTATTCTGACAGTGATCATGCAGGTTGTAAAGTAGATAGCAGGTCTGTATCAGGAGGATGTCAATTCCTGGGAAATCGTCTGATCTCATGGCAAAGCAAGAAACAGACAACTGTGTCCACCTCCACCGCTCAAGCAGAATACACCGCAGCCTACAGTTGCTGTTCACAAGTTCTTTGGATACAAAATCAGTTGTTGGATTATGGAATCAACATCATGAAGACTCCTATATTCATCGATAATGAGGCGTGTCTGGGAATTGTGAAGAATCCGATCCACCACTCCAGAACGAAGCATATCGAAATTCGTATTCACGCAATTCGAGATGCATACGAGAAAGGATACATTCAAGTGGTTCCAGTGGATACAACCCAGCAACGGGCCGACATTTTCACCAAAGCTTTCGATAAAACGCGATTCAACCAGCTGGTAACCTGGTTGGAAATGGTAAATTTCCTTGAATGGAAATGAATCTTGTGTCCAAAAACTTTCGTAAATACACTATCCTTGTTCTTAAAAAAAAAAAAAAAAAAAAAAAAAAAAAAAAAAAAAAACGTTCGTTGAAAGTAAAACAAGTATCGTAGAGCGTTGCCCACCAAAAAGATTTTCTGATTCTTAAAATTTCATTTTCGGGCAAATGGACATTCGAAAATAAAGATTTTAGGGGGGATATTCCAGAAAATCAAAATGCGATGCTTGTTTCTGACTCCTGTTAGAGGAAATGATAGAAAATTGCTAACACTTTGCCATTTCTTGCAAAACAGAAAACAAAACAAAAAGAAATCGGGGTACCAAGCAACGACGTGTCGGTAGATTCAGCAACACCGACGAGTAAACTGCTGTTAGGGAACAAAACATAACATCTACACAAGGATTCTGGCTTTTCTCAGGCATTACGCATCTTGTGGGTAACACGTTGCGGCATATGGCTTAATGGTCTTAAATCTTGTGTTGATAGATTGCCAAAGTCTGAAATCTCAGGTCTTTATATTGGTTTCCATTCAGGGGGTATCATAGTCGGTCTTCTGCTGCATCCAGATACATGCTGACCTAGAACTTCTATGATATCCCTTCATAATAAGCGCCTAAAAAAAAAAAAAAAACGGCCAAACCCTTTCATAATAAGTGTCTTTTGTGGCCAGAAACCTTTTGATGGATTAGTTTCGGTCTCTCTGCTGTACGAAAGTACTGACCTGTTCACCGAACTATCTGTCTCGCCCTCGATAGTTCTTGGAATCTCTGTTGTATGAAAGTACAGACCTGATCTCCGTTCTATCGTTAAAATGAATGGATTCAATATACTCACCTGTTATGAAGAACCTTTGTGCATACCTTGATCACGGGGGTATGTCCTGACGTGGGACTCACGGGCGTAATGTTTCTATTCTCAATAGCTTGTGTGGGGGCCATAGAAGTCTTGTCAATATTACCGAAAACATGATAAAAGCGCTCTCCGAAAGGCATGTTGAAAGAAGGATGCATGGATTTAAGCGGACAAACATACTGGCAGTTTTTCTTGTGCCCTGGTTAGTACTTTTTTATAATAATAATAAATAAGGAATTGGCAAGTGTTGGCGATATGATCTTCTGCAGGTAAGTCACCGAGCGTCGATTGTTTCAAGAAGTTCCGCATCGAATGAAACCTCCCAGAGCTGAAAATTCGAAGTTCGGAGTCTAAATGGCCCAATTTTCTCTGTTTTGTAAATATTTCGTAATTTTCGGTGTTTTTAACAAAAATGGGCACGTTCTTCGAGAAAGTTTGAAATTTACGAGCGAATTTAAATTTTGATTTTTGAAAAAGGGTATTTGGTTAAGTCGGCGGAGTTAAGATTCCAACGAATTAATTATTTCGCCATGTACGGAAATCCGTGCATAAATATCTCAAACCGTCTCTTTTCAAATTTTTTTAAATCTTTCACTCATCTTCTTCGCTAAGTGTCCGGACATTCTCTCTCTAGTTTTTCACCGAATTCTCTAACATAATCGACACAAGATTCAAGTTCAGTCAAGATTATCAGGTAATATCGTTCACTAAATCGCTGCTTTCTCATCTTGATCGGATTCAAGTTTTGTTTCATGTCTCAATCAATGTGTGGGTTTGGGTTTCGATTATCTCTACATTGATCTTAAAATGCCTAAAATCTGTTAATGTTATGCTTGAGATATGTTGCTTGTATGTGACCGGCTTTCGTTACACTTCGGAATGTCATGAAAACGCCTAAATCGTATGATGACTGTGTGAAATCAGTGATTAAGTGGGTTGAACAGTTAGGGTTTTTAAAGGGTTTAAGAAGAAACTTTTGAAGATAGCGATTTTAATATGATGACAGCGATGATAGCGAATTTAACCCTGGTCACGAAAGTTCAAAAGTCTCGAACGCGAGTTCGAGCACCCAGCAAAATAGTCTAATTCGCTCGTGTAGCGATTTGGTCTATTGTGATTCGCTGGTAAATCGTTTCCGGAAAAGAAACGTTGTCATCGCTATGTTCGCTAGCGAAATTAACCTCGACATCTTGCACATGTTCCGATTTAGTTACCGACAAACTGTAACCGGACCACTAGCGAACTTAGCGAAGATAATCAGAGTCTGATCAACCAGCGAAGTCAGCGATGATCTATCTTCGTTGATTGATCTAGCTTCTGATCTCGATATCCAGCATCAGCAAAGACAAATCTTGACCTGGCAGCAATTTTTATACTTATTTTTTAATTTAATATATTCCTTGTAAATACGGTTTTTGTGCATAGCTTTTTGTGTAAACTTCCATTCTAACTTGGCTCGTTTTACGTGATATATGCAGTATGGTGAAGAATCTCGAGTGGGATAAAACGACTAAACATAATCAAAGCATCAATCTAGATGAAGTGCCTCAACATTTTGAAGATGTAACCAGATGGGTGCGTTCCAGCAGAATCGGTTATGCTGTGGAGACAGCTGTTAAAGTTTACAAGATTCACATACAACAATTCTGGGAAAACGCAAAACCAGAAACCATCAACAACAAAAGAGGGATAGTGTCAACGGTTTGCAACAAAAGAGTAGAGGTGACTGAAGACCGGATACGCCAGGTTCTGAAGCTTCAAGACAATGATCAAGATCCGTTAAGCCTGGATCAAGATGATATCCTGGATGGTTTTCGAGGGATGGGTTATCCTGGAGATTTCCGTCAAAAGAAAGAGATCAAGAGAGGAGGACTCACCAGAGACTGGAGATTCATTATTCATGTTATTTCTATGAATCTGGCACACCGAAAGGGTGGCTTTGATGGACTGAACTTGGAATGGTCGGCAGCCATGCGAAATCTGTGTCTTAAGCAGAAATTTAATCTCTCGGGCTTAATATTCAAATACATGCTTGAAAATGTAAGTGGAGCAACGTGGGCGATGTATCCAAGATTCGTTCAGATGCTGATAAATAATCAACACAAAGATCTTCCAACTGATGGAGATCTTTACAAGTTCCACATCTCCACAAGCCGTCAGTACACTGAGATAAAGACTAAGGAATGGGTGATGTTGCATGATTGGATGTACCGAGCAGAGAGACTCCCAATTGTAAAGGAAGCTTATAAGAAGTACAAGGAAGCTGTTCGAGAAAAACAACAACGAGATGCTCAGGCTCAAGCCGAAGCAGCTGCAAGAGAAGAATGCGCTAAAGGAAAAAGGAAAGAAAAACAAGTGGCTGAAGACGAACCACTCAAAAAGAAAAGGGCATCAGGAAGCACTGAACGATTTATGGAGGCAGGCATAAGGGCGGCCGAGTCAGAAGAACACCGCCAGCACATTGAAGATTTGAAAGCGATTCACGCCTTGCAAGAAAAAGAGAAAAGAGAAAAGAAGTTGAAGCGAAAGGAGATATCATCCACAGAAAGACCAAAGATTGTGACTGAAGAAGTTGAATCGTTAAATGACTTCGTTGATACTTTGATAATAGATCCGGATGAAGCTTCAGCGAGCAAGGCCCCTTCCAAAGTATCTCCCGTAAAGCGAACGAGGTTTTCAAAGCCTCCAGTCCCACCACAAAGGATCCGTCCCTTTCAAGAGCTTTACGATAAACTTGTTGAGAACGCTAGTCCATCTGTGGCAAAGGAGATCTGTCTTCTCAAAAATCAAGTCAACGACACAAACATTTTAAGAGAGAAGATTAAAGATCAGCGTAAGAAGAATAAGGAGATGAATGCCTACATGGCCAAGCAGTCCAAGTTCATCAGGTTCCAGCAAGCTGGGATGGAGAAAATGTATAGAATGATGAGAAGCATGTGTGAGCAGATGAAAGTAAAACCCATGTTTTCCTTTGAAGAAATCTTCGACTTTGAGGGTTTCGTGGAAGAAGAAAATGCTCGAAAGGAAAAGGAGGCTGAAGCCAAGAAAAAGCGTTTGGAATCGGTGGAAAAAGTAACTGAGGGAAACGAAAGTGATGAAGAGGAAGTAGATCGAGATGTTATGCCATCCAAATTCCTCGAATGGGGTCTTGAAGAAGAAGTTCTCTACGAACAAGAAAATGGAAAAACCTTCTCTCCTGAACATCCTGAATGGTTCAAGAAAGAGAGAGAACGACTCCCATACCTTTATCAAGTCATAACAGTAGAAAAGAGTGAAGCCACTGATAAGATCCTCAGCTGGATGTACGACAATCTTCGAGGAATGTTTGTGGTAAAGAGACGTGGTGGAGTAATCCAGTACTTCCAGACCGGCTTTGATCTTTTCACACTTCCTAGGTGGGATCTTCGGGAACTTGGTCGCCTAGACATATTAAACCCAGAAGAAAGAGGAATCGGGAGGGATTTCGAGCGGATTATTGCCAAAGAAAGCATCAAGGGTTTCCCCAATCATGCTCCACAGCGTCCAAGACGCAGAGTTTCAAAGACAACCATCGATCCAGTAACCGGAAAGGGAAAAGTGACGTGGGTGATCAACCCTGCCAAAGTTGTCACGAGGATCAAGCTTCCGGAAGAAGTTCCTGTCGCCTTCAATGATTTTAAGAAATGGTTTTACGACAGCAGGACTGGTGAAGCTGTTATAAGATCCAATGCAAATGAGGATATTCGCATTCTGGATCCGATGGATGTTTTTATGTTTGGGCTCTCAGATCTAACCATATTGAATGCTAGCCGTATAAATGTGGGAGCTGGTAATGCAAACATGGAGGAGGCAGCGTTATTTCAGAGAGCGGTGGAGCGAGCCTGGAAGTTGAAAAGAGATATGCTGGATCTGGTAGATAGAATTGAAAAGAGAAAAGAAAAAGGAGAAAAGAAAAGGGAAGCAAGAAAGAAGAAGAAACACGAACGAAAGACAGAAGGAACTTCTGCTTCCACAACTGAACCCACCACAACGTCACCACCTCCGGCCTCATCCACATATGAGGCCACTAAGGAGGACCAACCAATTAGTGAAGCTGCAACAACTCAAGAAACTCCAACTGTGCCAATCGAGACCGAAGCACCAACAGAAACGACTACAAGCAACGAAAAACCAACAGAGCCTGAAAAGCAAGCTACAGAGAATCCAGCGGCCACAACTGAAGAATGAAACGACAAGTATGCAACGATCTAGGGGGGATATTGTTAGAACTTTTGAGATCGTTGATACTTGTGCTGGATTAGTTTAGTCATAATCTGTAGCTATTTTGAATGTACAAGGGCTTATTTTGTAATTCTCTAGAAGATAGTTTCCTGACTTAGTGTAGATAAGATTCCAGCAAATTTATAAATTTGCTGGCTAATCAGGAACACTATATATAGCCCTCTCATTGTAACCTTGGCAAGCTTTTGGCTCTTGAATGAATATTGGTGTTGTTACATTCTTGTGTTGATCTTGTGCTCAAATCTGATATCCAAGGTGGTTTATTGTTATATCTTATTGTTTGGATTCAATACAACACTTGTTGTATTCATTAATCCATAAGTTTCACCTTCATCTTTGATCTTTCTTAACTTTTCATATCTCAAACACCTAATCAATAGGTGTTATGGGTTAAAACAACCAACCATTGTGATCCGGATTCGTTTTGGGATCTACACAAGTGATTAGTTCTAGTCAAAGTAAAATGGGATTCCAAGATAGGACCAGAATATACTTGGGAGCTTGAATCTGAAATGCAGAGGAAATATCCACACCTGTTCCAGTAGACCTCGGGGACGAGTTCTAAAACAAGGTGGGGAGGATATAACAACCCTCCTAAAATTTTTCCGACACCCCTAATATATTTATAACATCCCTATATGTCTTAGAAAAACCCCGTATACGAGAACCGGTCCCTAATACCTTTAATTTTATAAAAATAAAATAAAAACAAATTCTGAGGGGCGCTCGCGGGTCGCGTAGCCCTCTTCCAGTTTCGCCGCAGGCCGCGACAGCTCAAGATCATGGCGCACCCCTGAGCTGCTACGTGGCAGCCTCGTGTCGATCCTAGTGGCCGAATTAGCCAAGCTAGGGCCTACCTTAACTGGCCTCGCGGGCCATGAAGACCTGCATTAAAACTCTCACGGGGCGCGAGAGAGTGGTCGATCAGACCTATGAATAAGGGCCTTCAGCCTTCAGTTGTCGTCGTTCATTTCTCAAAGCTCTCTCTCAATTTCCATAGTGTATAAGTAATCTCCGGGCATAATACCCCCTAATTAACGAAGTTCTGTCTCGTTGTAAGTATTTTAACCCCGATTACGTATTATATAAGTTGCCCGATTGATCTAGTGCTCCGTAACGGTTGTCGAGGTTCTGCCCGACGTAGTCGTTGGAGTTCTGTCTCGGGGAGGGTATAACTAATGTAAATATTGGGTTATTATACTAACGCGTATGCATTGTTTAAATTATTAGATTATAACCAGGAAACCACCAGGAAAAGTCTAAACTAGCAATGTGAGTAATCTCCTTTTTGTAAACCTTTTTGCAAACTGTTTTATAAAACCTCAATGCTTTATATTATAATTAAAAAGTGATTGAGTATTTGCAATTCTACAATTATCGTTGGTATGTTGGGGTTTTGTATACAAAATTTGTTACTACATTGTGAGTAGTAACATGACCACAAGTCGGGTCGACAGTACCGTGGGTGGTAATTAAGGTAGAATAATAAACAAATGTAATTGCTGATTGCCCTCAATACTGTACAAGGATAAAATCTGTCTTGATTAAATTGGGATTCACTCACCAGTATTTCCCACTGACAAAATGTTTTTAAACGCGTTTCAGGTAACAAAATGTGAAAGCCAAAATAGAAGCCAGCTGGAGAGCACTGAAGGCTTGGAAAAATGTGGCTATAAAAGTTACCTAATAAAGAAAGATGTTTTATTCAATAAATTAGGGTTTATCCCTATAAACATGTTTGTAATGAAAACACGGGTTTTATCCCATTATGTTTATTAATATAAAATGTGGTGTTTTACTCTGATAAAATATTTCCTAACTACGGTTCTGATGAAATTTCCGCTGCCAATTAATGATAAACACCGATACCACCATCTCTGAGTAGGCCGCGGTCGCCCGCCTCCCGAGGCAGGGGTCAGGGGTTGCGACATCCGACGCCCTATTTCACTGTCTACGGAGGTTTCTGATTGCGCGAAAACCAAGAGGCATCGCCGACGCCCTCCCCATGTTTCAAAAGCTGAAAATTGTTATTTAAGTTGAATTATGTATCGTAAGCTTCGGTATACTAACCGTGGTCTACGGTGAGCCTCCCAAACTTGATTTCGAGTATTTCCTTGATGTTTATGAGTTATAAATCCAAGTCTAAGCCCCATGTAATTAATGTAAGAGCATGATAGATGAATGCATTTAAGTTGTACAAGTATTTTATGTAAATGGTATGCAAGAACTTGTACAAAACATATAGGTATGAATACATGTATGTAGGTATGTTTGAATGTATATATGTATGTAGGTGCGTATGTATGTATGTATGTATGTATGTATGTATGTATGTATGTATGTATGTATGTATGTATGTATGTACATGTGTAGGTATGTATGTAAGTATGTACGTATGCATGATTTATATACATTTGAGAATTAACGTTACTAACAATGTACTTGAGGTTGGAATGTAATGCAGGAATGAGAACGTCGGATTCTTATGAAATTGAAGCCGAACTCGGAACAAGAGAATTCGAGAGGATAGTCGAATGAATCAAAGTTTATATTGTTGAATGTTATACGAATTTTAATTATGTGAGAATAATATCATGTGATGTTGTCAATGACTAATGGTTAAGTTGTATGTGATGTCCACAGGTACTACACAGATTTCTTCTACCACTAACGAAGATGAGCGGAAGTAGATCGAGTCAAGAGCAAGGATTGTATGGAAAGAACGGTCACATAGTTTGATTTATGTATTGATTTAAAGCGTGAATTTAATGTGAATGTTATAAATCCCTTCTAGTAAATGTTTGACATTATGTATTTGAGCCTTCATGTAAGTAATGTGCCTAATAAAGAAAGAAATTTTGAGGCCCTTTTTCCGTTGCGTCGTCTTTAGGATATTACGTGTTAGGGTGTTATACCTAGTTGGCAAGATCATATGAGTCATTTGAGGGAAGTATTAGCATTGCTGAGACAACACAAATTGGTTGCCAAAAAGAGTAAGTGTGTTTTTTGGGGCCAAAGAGTTAGAATATTTAGGCCATATAATTTCTCAACAAGGAGTATCTACAAATCCTTCTAAAGTACCAGCAATACAGAAATGGCTTACTCCTGCAAATGTGAAAGAATTAAGAGGGTTTTTGGGTCTTACTGGGTACTACAGAAAGTTTCTTCAGAAATATGGTTCTATTGCTAAGCTACTGACTCAACTACTTAAAAAATATTCTTTCAAATGGTCCAGGGAAGCTCAAGAAGCATTTGAATTGTTGAAAGCAACCATGATACAACCTCCTGTTTTAGCACTTCCTAATTTTGAAGACACCTTCATTATTGAAACTGATGCATCGGGTTATGGTATTGGGGTGGTTCTTATGCAAAAAGGCATCCAATAGCCTACATTAGCAAGGCTTTATTGTAACACCTCGAAAATTTACGTCCAATAATGTACTGACACGTGTCATAAGCTTTGAATATGTGAAAAAGTACTTCAGAGGGACTAAAGTTGACAAACAGTGAAACTATGTGAATATAAGGGTCCAAAGTGTCAACAATGGATAAATAGGCTCTACAATGACCCTACATGGTGTTTATAATCTTAAACGATTAAATCATGGATCATACAAAGCGGAAGATGAAAGAAAGTGAGGAATTACAAACTATAGGGGCTAAATGTGTCAACATGTTGAAAGTATACCTCTGATTGACCTTTTGGCAAACCCGAAGCTTTGTAATGATAAAATATACTCACTAGAATATGTGATAAAAATTTCATCAAGTTTCGTTATCGTATGAGAAAGTTATGATCAAAACCGTGCACGAAGGGTTAAATGCGTTAACGTTGAAATTCGTGACTTTTCGGGTAAGCACAAAGTTAACCAAGGACCTACCCAAGTTTGTGGATGTCCTAAGGCCCTTAAAAATCAGATTTGAGGGTCAAGAGTGCAAGATAAATAGCCAAAACCACGTTACAAAGGACCAAGGACTGATTTGTAAATAAAGGAAACTTGTATTGCTGGTTGCCCACTTGTACGCGGCCCGCGAAGGGTCTCTCGCGGCCCGCCTACGACCTGCCAGCGACAAACAGCGAACAAATGTCAGTTTCCAGGTCTGAATTCGATGCTTAACAGCTGTTGTCTGATACCTGGGGCTCTCCAATAGTTTTACATGCATAGGGGGGCACTTGGACAGATCTTACAACATTTATAGACTCTTGTGGCATCATCTAATGAGATCAAATTGGATATAAAAGGGACTTGAAGTTGCAACATTCATCACTTGCATTTTCAAAACTCACAAGACCCACTTCTGGAGCTCCTCTGATCAACCTCAGGCTTTCTAGTGATCTCTAAGCATAATTAGGACTCTTGTAAGTATTCCTAACCCTTTCTAATTCGTTCTAGCTTAGTTAATTAACCGAAAGTCAAACCGTCGTAAATTAAGTTTGACTTTGAGATTAAATGAAATTGGCTCAGTCATTTATCGAATTGAAAGTACCTACAAGTAGGTATTTATGTGGGTAACAAACCCTTAAAAGGGTATTTTCAGATTCCCACTCTAACTATGTTAATTGTCGAGTCAAAGCTTGCTTTAAAAAGTCAACAGAATGATTATTTGCAAATTTAAGCATAATTAGCAATGTAGGGTACATGCAACCTGTTTGATCATTAAAATAACATGGTAACTAATGTAAGAACATGTCTCAACATGTTCAACTCGACAATTTTCAGTTTAAACCCGGATCGGACCCGAAAGTCGCATAATTTGACTTTTGCTTTGACTATCAGTTCTGATCCGTTTATGCATGTTTAAGATCTGCTTTAGAGCTTATTTTGGACCAGGTTTCATATAAGTATAACTCTCTGAGATTATACAACTTGGTTCAATACTTATCCGATTCATATGCATGTTTCCGATTAATGCTTAAATGTTGACTATTATGCCCTTTTGACTATAAAACGTGATTTTTGAAAAAGTGAAAGAGTAGAAACCTTAGTTACTGATTTATAAACTTGCACCTAAAATTTGACATCAGTTTGAGGTCTAGATTAGAAGTTATGCTCATTAGCGTAATTTGAAAGCTTTATGTTACTTAAACGGCGTAATTAGCGTATAACCTATTTAAACCCACTTTTTGATATCAAACTTTTTACCCACTGATGTAATATAATATTTTGGGATTTTTGAAGATTTTTATTTAATTTTTGGCTGAGCATAACATAGGTCTCTAAGTTTAATTCGGTTAATACCGATTTTGCCCTTTTAAGCCATAAAATGAGTTTTACAAATCCTTTTGCCCGCAAACCTTTTTCTACTGATTTAATTTGTTAAATAAAATATTTTGAGCCTTCTGGAATTATAAAAATATCAGCTTTCTTTTAAAAACCCGGAAATGGCTCTAAATCGCCTTTTTAAGCGTTTTTAACGCATATTATGTACTATAGCCATATTAAACATATAAGGTTGATACCTACTGATGTTTTTAGTATATTTTGAGATAATAATAGTAAGTAAAAGTTTTTGAACTCAGGTTTCCAGTTTTAACCTTTTTAGCCCTTGTGAAATTACCAAAATACCCCTAAGGAGCATAGTTTGGTTTTAAATGATAAGTTTCACATATGGGTCATACCCTACTGTTATAACATGTTAAATTAAGTATAATTACTGTATAAGTCAGACCTGTAACTCAGATTTCAAATAAAACTCTTTTATAATCTTTTAAATGACCAAAATGCCCTTATGAGGCATAAGTTGAGTTTAAATTCAATTGGGGCATAATAGAAGATATCTTACTGATATTATAACATATTTAAGGCATATTAACTCAGTGAACTTGCATATGACTCTTTTGGTTACCCGTGACGCCCTTTTCGCGTTCGGTTCGGTTTATGTAACTAGTTTGCATAAATTGACCGAAACGGGTCAAACCTTATCATTTTTGTCTCAAAATCCAGAATGTATTTAGTATACCCATATTATACAAGTATTCAAACTTGTCGGGTCTAAATCACATTCTATCCGGTCTTCGCTTAATCGTGCGTTTGAACCGTATCGTCCTTAAAAGCTAACCGGTCTAAGCTTAGGCTTAAATAAAGACCCGTTAGAAATCTAATAGGTTATTATAAACCTTTGTTCCAGAATAGAAGAACCAGTAAAAGCTACCTTCACTCGCTAATTGTGATTTATACTTACCAGTGTAAACTGACGTATTTTTCCAAAAGGTTAAGTGCAGGTACTACTCGTACTAGGCTGGCCGTCTTCTAAGCGTCCACAATAAGTCTCGCAAGCTTGGATGTCAATAAAGCTGTTGAACAATATCTCCTTTTATTTTGATCCGCCTGTGGATCCGTTTCAACTATTCGTGATATTTAATATTACACTTTATTAAAGTTGAAATGAATCTATCTTTGCTTCCGCTGTGCATTTATATATTGTGTTGTTTGTCTATGATGATATCAACTACGTCACTATACTCCCCACCGGGCCCACCGGTGACACGTGGAAAATAGGGGTGTGACATTTATCTCCTAGACACGTGTCTCTTTCCACTTATGAAAGGGAACTATTGGCCATTATACATGTTGGGCAAAAGTGGCAACCTTGCTTAGCCCATAAACACTTCATCATCAAGACAGATCAGCATAGTTTGAATACTTATTGGATAGTAAGATTACTACTCCTTTTCAACAGAAATGGCTATATAAATTGATGGGTTTTAGTTTTGAAATAATGTATAAGAAAGGGGTAGAAAACAAGGTGGCTGATGCTTTGTCTAGGGTGCATCATGGAGAATTATTACAATTGGAAGCCTCCACTTCTCATACGGATCTATGGGTAGCAATTAAAGAATCATGGCAGCAAGATCCTAAATTGGTGAATCTTATTCAAGAAATACAACATAATTCTTCTGCTCATAATCAATATAGCTAGAATAATGAGGAATTAAGAAGAAGGGGCAAATTGGTCATTGGTAATTCTGCAGCTTTGAAACACCAGATTTTACATTGGATGCATGACTCAGCACAAGGTGGTCACTCTGGCTTTTTTATTGGCCTAAATTGAAAAGGGATGTTGTTGCATACATTAAATAGTGTTTGGTTTGTCAGCAATGTAAATCTGATAATGCAACCTATCCTGGTTTTTGCAACCTTTACCTATCCCCAAGGGTGTATGGGATGACATTTTTTATGGATTTCATAGAGGGATTGCCTATGTCCTATCACAAATATGTCATTTTAGTGGTAGTGGATAGATTAAGTAAAGGAGCTCACTTTATTGCTCTTAAACATCCTTTTACTGTTGTGGAGGTGGCACAAGTATACCTGGATCAAATATATCGGTTACATGGGTCTCCTAGGTCCATTGTTTCTGATAGAGCTAAAGTTTTCACTAGTAGCTTTTGGCGAGAGTTGTTGTCTTTGCAAGGAGTGGATAAAAAAATTATCAAGTTGCTACCAGCCTCAAACGGATGGTCAGACTGAAGCTCTTAATAGATGTCTAGAAAGTTATCTGAGGTGCATGTGTTTTACTAAACCAAATGAGTGGGTTAAGTGGCTACCTCTTGCTGAGTTTTAGTATAATATAACTTACCAATCGACTATTAAACGTACTCCTTTTGAAGTGATCTATGGCAAACCTCCACCTGTCCATCTACCTTATCTTCCAGGAGAAAGTAATAATGAAGTTGTGGATAGAAGTCTCATTATGAGGGAAGAAGTAATCAATATTCTTAAAGCTAACCTACAAAAAAGCACAACAACGTATGAAACAATTGGCATACTCACTTAGATCTGAAAGAATTTTTCAAGTGGGGGATTGGCTATATTTGAAGTTACAACCATACCACCAACTTTCTGTTGCTCACATGTCTAATCAGAAGCTAGCTGTCAAATATCATGGCCCTTATCTTATACTGTCTAAAGTAGGGGAGGTTGCTTATACGCTACAATTACCTGCTGGATCTACTATACATCCTACTGTACACGTGTATTTACTTAAAAAGTATCATGGTCCTTTACCAACTATAACAACTGACACCACTGCTTTTCAGTCTTCACCAAAGGAGCCAAAGAGTGCGATTGAGACACGTGTTTATAAAAGGGCTAATAGGATGGTGATGCAATGGTTAGTCAAGTGGAAATATGCAGGATCAGAGGATGCCACATGGGAGGATGCACAAGTAGTGGGTCAGTAGTTTCCTACATTTGATCCTTGGGGTCAAGGATCATCTTAATGGGGGAGTATTGATACGTGCTTAAAAGTCTGTTAGTAGTTGTTAGAAAGTTAGTTACGAGTTAGTTGGTTGTTAAGTCAATGATAGTCAAACTTGTAAAGTGCATAAGTAACAGTGAGCTGGTAGTTGTAAGGGACTTTTAAAATCAATAACAACTTTCCTCAGTTCTTCTTTCTCAACCAAATACCTAACTGACTATTGAGAACTCTTCTTTTTCAAAGTTCTCCTGACCAGTTAAATTGCTTCAACCATTGTTTCAATCTTGAATCACATATCATTCTGAAACCATATCACAAGAACACAAGAATACACACAACTGTGTGTGAGAGGAAATTCCTTCTAGATCTGATTTTCTGTTATATTCTTATACAAAATCTGTTGTACAGTGATAATTGTTATAAAAAAGTTGAAATCAAATGAATATGAAGGTGATTTTATAAAAATTTGAATTCAGATCTGGTTTCTCTCTCTAGAAACTTTCAGATCTACTTTGTCTTACTAGAAAACCCATTTTCTCTCACTAAAAGTTCTTCACAAAAACACTAAAATTTTTTAAAAATTAAGAGCTTCTAAGCTTTAATACCAAATTGTAAGTCCCGAATCCGGATCTACGACGCCAATGATCGAATCCCATAAAGAACTAGATCCAAAACATCAATTAGTTTGATGTTTGACCCAAAATACATAAAATATATGAAGAACACTATGAAGATGAAGATAATTATGAGAACACATTTTTTGATCTTTAAAAATCAAGATAATTTGTATTAACATGTTTACACTAAAACCCTCAAATTTACCTTAATGTATGTGTTAGCCTAAAACCCTAAAACACACTTTCTATTTATAGTCTAATGACATTAGATTGATTACACTTTAAGTCCCTAAAGATAATAACTCACCAAAACTATTACCAAAAATAAGAAAACTATTTCTAAGGGTGGGAGTTGGCTACAAAGTCCATTTTTCTTACAAAGTGTAAAAAGTCATAAAACACCATAATGTCAACCATAAAACACACTCAAAACGCACAAATAACAAGGGAAGATTACTAAAACGACATATTTGTGGGTTTTGTGTTGTATTTTGGATGATAAGGCTTTGATTATCGAATGACACATTAGTGTGTTTTATGTTGATTATCATGTTGTGTTTTATATTCATAGTTCTACGATGGTGTGTTTGACATTTTTATGAACTATTAGGGTTTGGATATTGTGTTTTAGGGATCTTCGCTCTGTTATTTGTGGGTTTTCAATGTGTTTTAGGGATGAAATTGTAGTGTTTTATGACTTTGTACACTTTGTAGGAAAACTAGACTTTGTAGCCGAACCCCACCCGTTGTCTAAAACATGATATATTTCTTCAACTGCAAGACTGGTTCTTTTCACATCTTAAATCTTTTCTATGTCGATCCTCATGTAATCTTCTCATGATGACTTATGAATCAACTTCGTCTTCTGTGACTTTGACTTTGTGACACTTGAACAACAGGTGTCGGCGACAATGTGTCAGTGTCTTCGTTGAGTGTCGCCGATCACCATTCTTTGTCAGATCTATTTTCTGATGGTAGATGTACCGACGACAGTGGCCGTTATGGAGCACTAAAGACACTCTCATCTTGACAGAGTGACGATGACACATGCAATTCCTGGCGACACTGAAAGTGTCGTCAATGAATGTCGCCTCATCAACTAAGTCTTCATTTGCACTCTTCCAGTCTTGATGATTTCAGCCCCTGCACTTTCATGTTGTGGTATACAATTGTCTCATAAGTTCCAACATGTATATAATAAAGAACTTTATATGTTTATTTATAATTGAAATGATTTATTTATTACCTATAAAAAAAAATAACAAAATTTAATATAAAATTTAAATGATATTCAAAATATTATAAAAGTAAACGTTTTAATAAAAACTTTAAAGAAATATAAAAATATATTAGAATGTTAGATTTATGTAAACAATATTAATTAAAAAGGTTAACTATAATAACTTACATGTAAACATATAATGAAAATTTTTATATTTTAAACTATACCTTTTATTTTTTGAATCTTACATAATTTTGTTTCAAAAACCGAAATAACCAAAAAATCAAATCGGGGTAAAAACAGAAAAAACCAAAATCGAACAGTTTTAAAAACAGAAAACCGACATTTCAGTTTCAGTTTTGATTTTGGTTTTATCCAAAAACCGAATCAAACCGAACCGTGCATACCACAGCAACAACCAACACTTTATCTTCTAAATGTGTTAAATTTATAAATTATCAATATAGTAAATTGTCCGTGATCCCAGCTCAGCTGGGTGATTGGCTGGTTGTCTCCTATGGAGGCGCCGGTTCGATCCCCGGCTGTGGCGGGTGAGACATTTGTGCGCTATGATGGTGAAAAACCCACCGAGGAGGGTTTGATCATGAGCGTCACCCCGGTTTTCATCCGGCTGTTACTCCAGCGAGGCAACTCGTGTGGAGGCAGAACAGTTTCCGGTGGAAAGCCTTCGACCCAAGTCTGATAGCCCCAGCGCTGGCCCTGCTATCTGGACACAGATCTTGGCGAGGGTCCTCGACTAGAGGATGTGACAATGGTCACCATTAGAAGTTCACCTTTAAAAAAAAAGAGTAAATTACGTTTTTGATCCCTGTGGTTATATCACTTTTACTATATTAGCCCAAAATAAGAATTTTTAACATATATGCCCCCATGGTCTCTATAACTTACCATTTTGGCCCCTAAGTCTAACCATTTTAGCTCCCACGGACTCTATAACTAACCATTTTAGCCCCCATAATCTCTAGACTTAGGGGCCAAAATGGTTAGTTATAGAGACCATGGGAGCAGATATGTTAAAAATTCTTATTTTGGGCTAATATAATAAAAGTGATATAACCGCCAAAAACATAATTTACTCTTATCAATATCAATTTTGCTTTTGCTTGAAACTGTAAGGTGGTAGAAATGTAAATATATTTTGTTCATCCACTTGCAGTTCCCCAATTCTAATACCATTCTCGAATTCAGACCACAACCATGGATCTTGGTGAATCGTAACAACGTCATCATTCTAATTTATTTAATCCGAATCAAGGTTCTGTTCATTTATCACATTTTTATAATAATAATAAATAAATAAATAAATAACTAAACCCCACCACCAAGATTTCTGCCCACCACACGTTCACAACTCTTTGTTTATTATTTTGCACAAAAACTGAACAAAATCCGATCAGAGGATACAGAACTGCCACGTATGTTGATGTGGGATGAGTGGGTTAGAGACAAGGATTCTGTCTAGGGTTTTAATTTTAATAGAACAATACAATGTTATCAACAACATCTGTTTTTAATTCATTTTATTATTATAGAAAAAGAAGAGATCATCATCAAATCATAATAAGAGGCTAGGGATTTTCTATTTGTTTTTTCCCTTTTTGTGGTAATAAAATAATTAAAAATAAATAAAACAAAAAACCCTTTTATGGTACTGAAAGTTCAAGAAAAAAAGGTTTGTGCTTTGTGGTTCTTGTTTTGCAGATGCTCAATATTCTCTCATGGTGGTTACTGGTATTACTCTGTTTCTTTTATGCTGTATTGCTGCAATTAGTTTATAAATTTTATAGTAGTAGTTGAATATTGTTATTCGGTTGTATGGCAACAAATGTAGGGTTTATATAGACCCATTGGGATCTCTGTTTGGACTGTAACATATACATATATCTTTTATGTCATGTGGTTCTGTATGATATTAAAGTCTTTTTTTTTGTTTTTATTTTTATGCATAAAAGTTTTGATTTTTGATGATGGGTGTTTGGAAGGTTTTGTTTATAAGGAGCTAAAATGTGAGTTTTTTTTTTTTTTTTTTTTTTTTTTTTTTTTTTTTTTTATTTTTTTTATGTATAAAATTTTGATTTTTGATGATGGGTGTTTGGAAGGTTTTGTAAGGAGCTAAAATGTGACATGTATGAAGAAATTTGTGGATGAAAATGGAGAATTTATCTGAATTTGGTTATCAAGTATCCGGTAGCTCTAGAGGTTTAAATTCTTCAGAGGCTTCAAACCGAAATCCCAGATCAGATCATGATTCCGGGATTATAGCAGACAGAACAAGGCAAGATAAGTCTGTGTTGACTCGGCTGAACCGAGTCAGAACTCAGTTCGGTTACTTTCGAGAAGACGCCGGTGCAGTTATTCGCCCGGTGGAACACAAAGATGTTAGCTTGAGGCAGTGGTTAGATGAGAGAACACGTGTCGTTAACGCTTTTGAATGCTTGCATATATTCATACAAATTGTAGAAATCGTAAACTTGGCACATTCACAAGGGATTGTTGTTCATAATATCCGGCCCTCTTGCTTTGTAATGTCGTCGTTAAACCGTGTGTCGTTTATAGAGTCTGCATCTTGCTCAGATTCAGATTCGGATTCTGAATCTAATGACGATGTGTTGACTAGCCAGGCAACCGGTCTTAAGGGACAAAATCTTGCCCATACGGTATCGGAAAACACATGGTTGCAATCGAGTTTGGAGAATTTAGAGGCGAGTTGCAGTGAACAAACGGAAAAGAAACAACACTTCCCTATGAAACGTATATTAGAAATGGAAACCGATTGGTATACAAGCCCTGAGGAGGCTGAAGGCTCGCCGGGCTCTTTTGCGTCCGATGTTTATCGACTCGGGGTCCTTCTCTTTGAGGTATGGGCATATGTTTGATTATTCACAGTTCCATTCGGATTCTAGGGTTGTGCTGAGTGTGCCCCTGATTTTTCGTTATATTTTTGTGAGTAAAATGCCAAAATCATCCCTGAGGTTTAGTCATTTTTGCTTGTTCCATCCAAAATGACTTTTTTGTGCATTTAAGTCCTTCAAGTTTGCGTTTTATTGCCATTTTCATCCTTGAGTTTGGCAATTTACTGCGCCTTTCGTCCCTTGAAATTTGGCCTTCAAGGATGAAAATGACAAGATTTCAAACTTTTGGATAAAAATGGCACCTCAGGGACGAAAGTCGCAAAAGTGGTCAAACCTCGTGTAAAAATTGAAAATTTGGGGATACTATGTAGTGGTCACCCAAATATTCAACTTTTTACTAAGATCATTGATATATCGTAACATAGATCACCCAAGTATGTACTTTATGTCATTTATGGCAAAAATAAGCTAGGTGAGACAAATACATATGATGAGGTGTCAACATGTTACAGGTTAACATCTTTTCAAAAATTTTAATGTATTTTAGTCGTTATACATGTTTTTTGTTGGAAATGGTTTAAACGAAACCAGATACATAGTTAAACGGCTTATAAAACCATTTCAATACATAGGTGAAACTTATTAGAGTACTTTGCCATTTTCGTCCCTGAGGTTTGGCCACTTTTGCGACTTTAATCCAAAGGATTGTTTTTTCGCATACGGGTCCTCGTGGTTTCAAAATCTTGTCATTTCGTCCCTGAGGGCCAAACCTCCAAGGACGAAAGTCGCAATAAATTGCCAAACCCTAGGGACGAAGACGGCAAGATTTTGAAACCACGAGGAACCGTATGCGAAAAAATATCCTTTGGATTAAAGTCGCGAAAGTGGCCAAACCTCAGGGACGAAAATGACAGTTTACTCATGTACTCAACTTATTATAAAGAAGTTGAACATGTGGGTGACCTTTACATATATCATCTAATTTTTTTATTATTTTTATTTGTTGATATATCTTGGATCTGGGATTACTTGAGCTATGGACCTGTGTAACCCGACTGAATGTGTTAGTATTACTTTTCTCGACAGCTGTATTGCACATGTAACTCAGCTGAAGAGAAGAACGCAACCATGTCTAGCCTGCGACATCGTGTTTTTCCTCCACCGATACTACTAAAATGGCCTAAAGTGGCATTATTTTGTCTCTGGTTATTGCATCCCGAGCCAGCTAGTAGACCGAAAATAGAGTGAGTTCCCTTTTGTAGATAAACCTTCGACCCAACAACCCGCTTAAAATTATAATTATAAAAAATGAAAAATACCCAACCTGTTTAACTCATTTGCAACTCGCAAACCCGTTTACGATATGTTTAATACATTTACAACCTGCCAGACTGTGTGACCCGTTTAAGCAAACGGGTTAGTGAGTCATGTCTGGATTACATTGATTAAGCGTTATTCGGATTACGGGTCGTGTTCGTGTTAGCCGGTTAGGTGGTACCAACCCTACACGAATTGACACCCCTACGGCCCTACTTGAAAGTGGTAAAAGTATATCTTATTATGCCAACAAGTACAGTTTTAAAATTTAAAAGTCACTAAACTAACATAAACTTCAAGTTTTTCTTATTGCTGAATTCATTTTAAATCACATAAGGATTATAAAGTTTCTATTTGTTTTCATGCTAAAAAGATATCTTATGTGCCATTATCAGTGAAGTGTTGCAAAGTGAGTTTCTTACCGAACCTAAAGACAAATTAGATGAACGGGTGGCCGCGATAGATCTTAAAGAGAAGTTCGACGACCAGGATTTGTTGCTGGAATTTCTTTTAATGATGCAACAACGCAAACAAGAAGCTTCCGATAATTTGCGTAATATCGTTTCAGCCGTAACTTCAGATTTGCAAGAAGTTGCGAAATTGCAATCGTTAATCAACCGGAAACAAGAATCAAATACGAATCTCGGAGTTCAAGTAGTTCAAGATTCCCCAAACAATTCTTCTAGTACAGGATTCAGAAAACGCACCCGTTTAATCACTAACGCTCACCAAAACGAGTATCATGCATCCGAAAACCGAGGAAATTCAAGCGCTCAAAGTTCAAGATTGATGAGTAACTTTCGGAAACTAGAATCCGCTTACTTTTCGACTAGACGAAGGGCGTTTAGACCCGTTAACAGCAACAGTAAAGAATCGGTTAGTGAAGTTTCATCAGATGATCAGTTTGCAGGTAGACGAAGTAGATGGATAAACTCGTTTTTGGATGGATTATGCAAGTATCTGTCGTTTAGTAAACTGAAAGTCAAAGCCGATTTGAAACAAGCTGACCTTTTAAGTTCTTCAAATCTCGTGTGTTCTCTGAGTTTTGATCGCGATGGAGATTTCTTTGCGACTGCTGGTGTAAATAAGAAGATCAAAGTTTTCGAATACGATTCAATCTTGAACGGAAACCGCGACATCCATTATCCTGTTGTCGAAATGGCGAGTAGGTCGAAGTTTAGTAGTATATGTTGGAACGGTTATATTAAAGGTCAGATTGCTTCGAGTAATTTTGACGGCGTAGTACAGGTACATCAACCAACTTCAAATCTTTGAAACATTTGGATTTGCGTTTTGAAAGTTTGATACTAAATAATCAGCAGAGTAAAATGCCATTTTCGTCCCTGAGGTTTGGCCAGTTTTGCGATTTCGTCCAAAGGTTTGTTTTTTCGCATCTGGATCCAAAAGGTTTAAAATCTTGCCATTTTCATGCGGCTCGTTAACTCCAGCCTTTTTTTCTCCGTTAAGGCAGGGGTATTTTCATCTTTTTTGTTAATTTAAGGGTATTTTCATCTTTTTTTGAATACTTGTATATGCTAAATGCTTGTACATAAAGTGAAAAAGACCAAATTTGCCCTTTCAATTAACAAAAAGGACGAAAATACCCCTGCCTTGATGGGGAAAAATGGATGGAGTTAACGTGCCGGATGAAAATGGCAAGATTTCTAACCTTTTGGGCCCAGATGCGGAAAAACAAACCTTTGGACGGAAGTCTCAAAACTGGACAAACCTCAGGGACGAAAATGACATTTTACTCTAAGCCGAATAAAAAAACATAGGTGATAAAGACCTGTGGTAGGAGATGGTGTTTGGATGCGCTTTTAATTTTTAGTTTATATATTTTATTATTTACTATTGAAAATTATATTTTTCAGGTATGGGATGTTACACGAAATGAAGTGTATATGGAAATGAGAGAGCACGAGAAGCGTGCATGGTCGGTGGACTTCTCATCCGCGGACCCCACATTGCTAGCAAGCGGAAGCGACGACGGTTCTGTTAAACTCTGGAATATCAATCAGGCAATTCTATTATCGGATTATCAATCAGGCAATTCTATATTGGATAAATAATGCTGTGACGATTAATATCCAGATGTATATTAACTTGTTTTTTTATACTCTTTTGCAGAGAGCAAGTGTGGGTACCATTAAGACAAAAGCGAATGTCTGTTCCGTTCAGTTCCTGTTGGATTCTGGTAACTCACTTGTGTTCGGTTCAGCTGATCATCGAGTATATTATTACGATCTGAGAAATCCAAGCAGGCCCGTTTGCATGTTTGTTGGACACGAGAAAACTGTTAGTTACGTTAAGTTCATCGACTCGACGACCCTTGTATCATCGTCTACTGATAACACTTTGAAGCTTTGGGATTTGTCTGAGTGCTCGTCACTCGTTGTTGACTGCCCAGTTCAGTCCTTCACAGGTCACACAAACGTTAAGGTAAATTTCTTCTTGTTTGTCTAGATGGTCGACTGTTTACTCTTGTTTTCAACGCTTGTTTTATAATTTTCCGCAGAACTTTGTCGGTTTATCTGTATCCGACGGTTACATTGCCACCGGCTCAGAAACAAACGAGGTACTAGAAAAAACATATGACCTGGTACATTATGTGTTTATCTTACTCGGGTTTTAATGTGGTTCTAAAATTGTCGCAGGTTTTCGTCTACCACAAAGCTTTCCCGATGCCTGCTTTGTCGTACAAATTCAACAGCACTGACCCGCTTTCAGGTGATGAAGTGGATGACGCTGAGCAATTTGTGTCATCGGTGTGTTGGCGGAATCAATCTTCTACTTTGGTTGCGGCAAATTCCATGGGAGATATCAAACTTTTGGAGATGGTTTAGGAGGTAAACAAGCGTAAACTTTAATAGTCATTGCGTTAAATGCGAAATTATTTATACGGACGGACAACTTTTTGTTCATTTTAGAAGATTATGGTGTTAAAGATCATCACAACTTGTACCACAGATATTGTTTTAGTTGAGAAAGAAACTTGAGAATTGAGATAGCTCTTGTTCTTGTATATATAGTTATTCTACCAATACATTTGACTTATTAGAGCCCGGTCAATACAAATTTAAGAAACAAGTCAGGTAGCAAGTCAAAACGGGTTGGGCTCGAACAATTTTAAGTATTTGCACTATAACGGTTATGCATATTCGGAGAGCTAAAATCTTAAGGCCCAGTAGGCTACATACCGGACTGGACTATAACATAAATTAATAGAGTAAAATGTCGTTTTCGTCCATGATGTTTGACCAGTTTTGTGACTTTCGTCCAAAGGTTTGTTTTTCCGCATCTGGATTCAAAAGATTTGAAATCTTGTCATTTTCATCCGGCTCGTTAACTCCATCCATTTTTCTCCGTTAAGTCAAGGGGATTTCCGTCTTTTTTGTTAACTTGAAGGGCCATTCGGTCTTTTTCACTTTATGTAAAAAGACTGAATACTCCTCAAAAAGACAGAAATAGCCTTGACTTAACGGAGAACAATGGATGGAGTTAACGAGCCGGATGAAAATGGCAAGATTTCAAACCTTTTGGATCCAGATGCCAAAAACAAACATTTGGACGAAAATCACAAATAAATGACATATTAACTGGAGAAAAACAGGTACATAATCATTTATATATAATGTAAATTCAGATAATACAAAAATGCTACAACATACTATCCGATAATACTACGCTAAACCCTTAGGCGCAAACGTATAACATAAACAAACAAATGACATATGATCTAACATGAGAACAACAGGTACAGAATGGTTTTTGTTTATGTAATATATATTCAGATAATACAAAAATGCTATAACATAAGACCAAAACTAACTTCTGGTCTCTCTCAAATACTCCCATCTCAAAAATAAAGAATATCACCTATCGACACTGATTTCCGTTTTTAGCTGATTGAATTAACTTGTTAACAAGTCTTCTAACCCGTTTAGCTCCTGGTCCGGGTTTAACCCGTATCGGGTTCCCAACCTTGGAACAAGACGGGCTACCTTTGCACCATCCGCCAGGTGTAAAGCTCCCATTGGGTCGGTGCAGTAACTGACTATCGATTCTATCCAAAACTGCAGTATCTTGGTCAAACTTACGGGCAAATGCTGCCCCGCTTTTTATCATTTTAGCGGTATCATTAATGTCGAGGACGTGTGGATGCTGCTTTGGTGGGTTGTCCCATGAAATGAAGTGCATATCGTGGTTGACCACGGTTGGAATGAATTCCGGAACGTTGCATATGACCGTTTGAAAGTAACCTTCGGGTGAAGAGACAAAGTTTGTGTAGTACATTAGTAGAGTTCGTGGTAGATTATCCCAACCCCATATGCAATATTCTACAAATGATCGCGATAAAACCATCCAAGCCGATCCTGCAAAATAATGAAATGTGAATATACTGAAAGATTTATATAAGAATGCATAGAATTAAAGATTGGGGCAAAAGTTAAAACTTACCTGTAAACAATTTAAATGCTGTTGGCAGAGGTCTGTTTGGCTGCACCCAAAAGATATCGGACTTTTTATTCTCGTATAGTCCGGGGTCAATCATTAACGGCATCGCTCTTTGATCCCTGCATATACAAGTAGATTAGATCCCAGTATGTAGCGAAACAGGCGGATTGGATAATGGGTCAAAACGGGTCACACTTCGATGGGTCAAAACGGGTTTGTTGGGATTTGGGTTGACCCACGAACATTTTTGTCTTCTTTAAGTTTTACAAATTATTAGTATATCAAATATAGTTATATAACTATTATAACGGTATATATTGATTTTTTAGTAAAATAATTTCGAAAATAGAGCCCAAACCGACCCATTTTCACATAAACGGGTTGAAATTGCCACCCGGCCCACCCATGTACTGACTGCAAGTGAGGGAGCTTACTCCTTCCATCCGAGTTGACTTGTGTACTCAACGAAATTCCAGTCTCGATTCAGATTACGAAATGTTGAAAGAAGATCTGAAAATAAATTCAAGAAATCAATCAGTTTTGTTCAAGTAGGTGATTTGATATCATTTGTGAAATATGGACTTTTTGAACCATTGTAGTTGACATTTTGTTGCAAATGGACCATTGTTCTAGCAAAAAATGACAAAAAGAACACTATGCTTTGCTAGAATGAGCAAGTTTTAAACAAATTTGTCATGTATGATGGCTTCTTTTGCATTTTCAATTTTTCATTACCATTATATGTTTGCTCAATTCTTACAAGTATAGTCTTTGCATTCTTGTACAAATAATGTGTAGTTTGTAACAATAAGTACGACGAGCGGAAAAATCAATGACTACCATCTATACAAAGATTCAAGGAAAACGGACCAAAAACACTTTCGTAAAAAAATATTTTTTTTCGTAAATCAATTACCAAAGTTATATATCGCAACATAAATCAATTATGTAAGTAACTCGTGTATCATGAGTAGCAGAAAACTAACCATCTTGAGTCACTAGAGGATAATCAGATGCACTAAGGTTTATAAACCAATCCCAATCTTTATATTTCTTCAAAAGAATAGCACACGCATGAAGAGTGTTCGACACCATCGTGGGACCTCGATAAGTCACCATATTCGCTTTCGTGATCATATAAACATTCCCAACTTCAGCAAACATGGGATCTTTCTCAACTCGTGACGCAAGCTCCATCCGTTCCTCAGGTTCCGATTCAAGATCAAGATGCACAACATAATAATTCCACGGATGATATAACGCTCTAAGTGTCCTCCAAAGCTTATTCAAGTCCCCCTTTGATCCGGAAATTAAATACGCAAAACGAGGAATGGATGGACGCGATTCTGAAGTTGGATATATGATTTTCTCTTCGGCAAAATGTGGAACGGATTGATTTGACACGACACGAGAGTTGAATAATGGGAAAAATGAATTGAATTTGTACAAAGGAGGAAGGAGACCCATGTTGAAACAAGTTGCTAACAGGAATAAACATATGATTGAGGTTATAGCAAGAGGGAATGCCCATCTTTTTTCTGTATGAAAAGATTTAATATCTTTTAATTTTATCATGATCTAACTACCCCCTTTTCAAAACCTTGGTTAGATTACGATTCAAGACCGCGTAATTCTCACAAGATCTTCATATATTGATCGCGGTAGACCGATTGCAGATTGCAGCCTGTTAAATGAAAAAAAATTCAAGAAAATCAGTTCAAATTTCATGAGTAATTTCAACTGAAATGAAAGTATGAAACAAGTTATAATCATTCATCCAGGGTATGTACCTTCATATTCTAAAATCAAGATTATCTTTTTTAAATATATAACTTAATTAAAAATCAAAACTTGCTATCATAGTCCTAAAGAGCAGAAACCATATGAGATCAGACCAAAAAAAATTCCCCAAAATTAAGGTGATTCACATATAAATATTAATCAAACTCAAATACAACAAAACTAGTAAAAGATTAACAAACAGATCCAAAACTGAATTAATTAAATTAAATTAAATTAAATCTAATCACACCCATGTAAGCAAATGTCTATATTCATAACTGATTTGTATTAATTTAAAATTAAAAAAAAAACAAATCGCATCTTATAAATCAGAGATGAAGAACAACAACACCCAGAAACAAATGCATCGGATTTTAACATATTTCAACAAAATCAAAACAAATTAACAAGAATCATGACATACCCATTTCAAACAAATGAAAACCCAGAAAAATAAAAATAAAAATAAAAATTTCAAACCTTGTTGGAATCTGTTGGTAGAGTGCAAGCATCCACGTTGAAAGGAATATAGAGAAAAGTAATAACAGTGGGGAGGGAGAAGAACAAAGTGTTGTATCGATTTGATTCGTATAATAATTTATTTTCTTTGAATCTTTATGTGTTACTGTTTTGTTTTGTTGGGAAGATTAGTTTTTGATTATAAATAAATAAATAAATCTTGGTTTTATATGGGATGTTAAATGGACACGGGAGCAATAAATTAGACGGCTGTTTTGTTGCAATAATTCAATACTTTTATATCTACTAAACCAAATTATTTTAAAATTCTTTTTTAGGTATATCAAGATCTATTATTTAAAACCAAATTATTTTAAAATTCTTTTTTTTGGGTAGATCAAGATATATTATTTATTTGAAACTAGCAGGAATCTGTGTTGTGGCGGTAATTCAATCAGTATTGGTTCAGTTTATTTTAGTGTCGATAAAATACCGACACTCGATATAGCAATTGAAAGATAAACACAAAAAATAAAGTCAAGAACTCTGATGGTACTTATATCGGTAATAGTGTTGTTCGGTCGGAATCGGCGTAGTACTAAGGATGGGCAAATGATACTCGGTACCAAGACCGAATTGTAGTGGCCTACTGAGCCATTTTTTGTACCAATTTGGTACCTTTTTTGTTTTTGGGATTGACACTTTGGTTAGATACTAGTGTTTTTGGTTGATTTACCTTTGAATATCATACTGTATCAAACATTTTCAGTACGGTATCTATTTTTTGTAATATATAGGATCGGTACTTTCAGTATCGGTACGATACTGAGCTTATCCCGAGCCAATCCCTACATGATACCGATATTGTTTAGACGATATTAGCTTGGTCTATTTTTTATTTTTATTTTTTTGAACGGCTAATTTTCCCCTTAAATACTTACACCTTTCAAGGATTGAACATTGGTCTCCTCACAAGAGATAATTAATGAAGCAGACGGTTGGCCTAATTAAGTTACAAAAAATAATGATATAGACACTTTTGTGAGTTAATAAATTCTTTCATAAACTTTGATGTCGTTACACTCGTGAAAAGATATTGTATGTATGTTGATAGTTTTAAATGTCATCACCATTATTTATAAACGTAGGTTAGTATTATTAAAATTAAATGTTGGGACTCTATGATATGAAAAGATGTCTTCAATTTAACAAACACTCAAACTACCTTTTTATTAATGTCAAAATAGACGGATCAAATGGATTAAAATAAAATCACTTTTATATTTTGTATGACAAAAAATCTACTTTAATTTTCCGGCAAAATTTGTGCTCAGGACCAGTGGCGGACCCAGGATTTTGGAACGATGGGGTCCAATTTTTCCGGTGTTCAAATTTTTCAGGTTTAAAAAGAAAAAACACAAAAAAATGAAACAAACAGGTATCGAACCTAGGATCTTTTGTGTGTAAACAAGGGGTTTTACCACTACACTAGGCTCACTTTCATTGTTATGGGGTCCAACTTAATAATTTTATGGGGTCCATAGCAAATTTTATATACCGTTTCTATTACTTTTTAAAAAAAGATTGGGGTCCGGGGACCCCGTTCCGCTATACATGGGTCCGCCCCTGCTCAGGACTACTTGAAGAATGTAAGGACCTTCTCAAATTTTAGTTTTATTTATATAATTTATTTTTAAGATTGTAACTACAATATCATATAAATGCATTTCAAGAATGTTAGGAAAATTTCAATTTTTCTTTCATAACATAAATAAAGACAATCCCTTTTATATTGTGAGTAGTAGTACAACATTGTTTGTACAAACATATTCCCTTAAAAACTATTCGATACATTAAATAATAGATTACAAACCAAAATATCTTGTAGCATAATTGGTTTGACTTAGGACATACAATTCCATGAAAAGAAATTTCACAGTTATTTGCGATTGTCTCTCAAGGTATAAAAATCAAAGTAGTAGTTGTATTAAAGAAAATGAACTCCCTAGCATGAAATAGCATCATTTGTTTTTTTGCATGGTCTTTTGTGGAATAAAACAAGATAGGGGTGGGTTTCATCATGAAAATAGAAACAACGGTAAGTTATACATGTACCGGATTGCAATTGATGCTTTTTAACTTCAATAACTATAGTTACAGTCATTTTTTTTTTGAAAAACCTATTACACCATAAGTCCTTTAGCACTAACCAAATTAAAATTTTCAGTTAAATATGACATGTGCCTTACACATGAGGATACATTAGTAATTTTACTCATATATATATAGAGGCCGGTTATCATACAAATCCCCTAATCGTACATTATGTACGCTATAACTACAACTGTCAGATCATCTCATTTAAACCGCGTGTTTAACTATTCAATTAATCAAATTAAAATAAATAAATTAAACCGCCAAGGTTAAAATCGTCCATTGCGAAATCAAAACCCCTGATAATCAGCAAACAATAACTCACAATCATACCGTAAACCCAAAATCAACATTGCATTCTCCTTCCCCCAAGTTCCCTACTACTCACCGTTGCGATTCAACTAAGATTCATGAGTTTTGAGAAACGAAGCAAAGCCAACAACGACAGACCACAGGCGAAGAAGATGAATCCAGATATCGATTGACATTTGTGATTTTATAATGATATTTACAGGGACTTTGAATGCCATCTGCGATTTTGTTTGTTTAGTAAGGTTTTGGTCTGAAACCTATAGTTTTATAAGATTACATATTGTTCATAACTACGATTTTGTTAGGGTTTATGACTGGTATGGTTATTTATTAGGTTTTGTATGATTATGTAGGTTTGTTAATGATAAGCTGATATATGTACGATATTATATAGGGTTTTGTGAGAGTTTTGTATGACAAATGCGATTTTATATGTTAACTTTTGTTTGTTGAAGGTTTTTGTCTTAGGTTAGCTTGAGCATGCGAATTGATAAAAACCTCCATGCAATTTTATATGATTAGTTAGTTTTGGGGTATGATTAAATTACACATGCGATTTTATAAATTTTTGTTGTCTAAAGCATGCGATTTATATGATTGGCTAGTTTTGGTAATGCTTAACTAACACATGTGAATTGATAACTCATTCATGCGATTTTATCAACTTAATGAGTTTGGGTACATGATTAACTGATAAATGCGATTTTATAAAGGTTTTTGACTGATAGCATGCGATTTTGTAGAAATAGATTCTGATGATGACTTTGAAGACCCAATATCAACATTGAAAAAAGTTAACAAAAATAGAAAAAGAAGGATTGTTGAAGAAAGTTCTGAGGATGATGACTTTGTTAAGCCACTACCGAAAAAGAAGAAAGATGACAGGAAATCTAAGATACAAACAAAAAAACCTTCAAAAAAGGTGGAACCACCTAGAACAGAAACTGGAGCTTTCTTCGAATACAGCAACGAAGCAATACTGTTAAGATGTCAACCTAACTCGTATATGGATACTGTGAAAAAATTTTCAAAAAAATAGATTGATGAGGTGAAGAATATGGGATTTGGAGCTATTCTAGATATGAATATCAACCACATTTCAACACGTTTGGCATATTGGCTAGCAAGAAACTTTGACGAGATGTTCGATACACTAAACGTAGGTAGACACCAAATAAAAATTACATCGGACACAGTTTATGAGGTATTTGGAATACCAAAGGGGCCAAAGCAAGTTGAAATATTAGTCGATAAGAGAAAAGTTAAAAAGGCGGAGAAAATTGAAAAGAGTAAAGAACCAGGAAATGTTGTCAGGGATACATTCATCAGCCAATTGGGGGGGGGGACACGAGAATTACCCATGGCTTAATTGCAACTGCAATGGATGATCAAAGAGATCGGGGGAGCCTGTTTAGATTAAATTTCCTGGTGTACTGGATGACGTTCTTTGCGGAGATTACAAAGGCAACAACTGCAAATGATAGATGTTTTCTTGGTGTAGAGGCTATTGAGGACATACAGAATCTAGATTGGTGCTCATATCTACTTGACACTTTGCGTCGTACACGAGCGGGCTGGAAGAACTATAAAATACAGTTCGTGGGACCTGTTGCCTTTCTTACAGTATGCATTACTACATTTGATAACATATTTAAAAGACTAGTTTGTTTTGTTATATAATTAAATGATACATGCGATTTTAAAAATAATTTTGTTTGATCTTGCGATTTATACAGCTTCTATACACGCATGAGTACAACAAGAGGCTTAAGTTGTTTGAGAAAGTCATGGAAATACCGGTTATTCGTTATATCACATCTACGGAGATTGATAAAGTCGAGGAGCATATTTCGGATGACGGACCTGTGTGGACAGCAAATGAGAGTAAAAATGAAAAAGAAGAAGGTCGTTCAACGGAGGAGTATACACTACCACCACCCGTTAACACCACAATAAGCTACAAAAGAAGGACTGCTGTAACACCACTTAAAAACATGTCCAATTATGTAAAGACACGTGTCCTAAACTCTAAATATGTGAAAGATTGAGCTTGAAGGACTAAAGATGTCAAAAAGTGAAACTATGTGTCCGAAGGGACTAAAAGTGTCAACATGCCAAACTTGTGCCTCTGAATGACCTTACGTGAAGAATATATTCTTAAACGAGTGATTGATTGGATATAAGAAGCCGTTTATGAAAATAATCGGAAGATTATTAAATTACAAGGGTTAAACGTGTCAACATGTTGATTCGGACCTCTGAGTGACCTTTTAACAAACCCGAGGCTTCGAAATATTCAAATATACTCTCAAGAATAAGTGACATAAATTTCACATGATTTCGAGATCGTTAAGCATGTTTTCAAGACTTTGGGCTATAAGTGTCAACTTGACGAAACTGGTATTCATAATGATAATTAACGAACCCGGGCCTAACGAAGTTAGTTTATTCATCCTTGAGCCTCAACAAACTGACTACAAGGGCCCTACATGTCAACAATGAGGTTAAAAAGGGTTAAAAACAACAAGGGACTGAATCTGCCAACCTTGAAACTTGTTTTGCCAGTTAAACCGGCCTACGCGGCCCGCCTGAGCATGCCCAGCGCAGAAAATGGCTGCCAGTGCGGGTTTTGGCTGTTCCACCGCCTTAGCCTAGTTTGTATCGACTTTAGAAGCTATATGTCGGTTTAATTCATCAACTAGGACACCTGGGGTGATCCTAGGATGCCCCATAACAGGTGTGGATGATCTAAGTTCATGGAATTTACTATATAAAGGAGCTAGTTCTTGAGATCATATGCACATTTGAAACAATTTCCTATTCTACAACTCCTGGAGCTTGCTAAGGACAAGGAGAAGATTATCAAGTGTAGAAAAGACAGCTAGGACCATTAGTAAGCCTCTAATTACTTGCTTAGTCGTTTTATTTAGCTTAATTACTTAGAAGTCAAACTTGTCGTAAATTAAGTTTGACTTTCGTTTTAATTACATATGGACCAGCCACTGATCAAATTGAAAGTGGTTATGGGACCATATTAAGGTAGGTGATTAACCCTTAAAAGGGCACCTCCTAATTATCTCGTTTGACTAGTCAATTGTTGGGTCAAAGTAGTTTGACAAAAAGTCAAACTGGACAGAATGTTGAAAATGACTAAAATTAATAAATCAGAGGTTCTAAATTATATTTTAACATTCTAATGACTTGGTAATTAATATCAAAACATGTTTTATCAGTCCTAACCCGGCAATTAGTAGTCTAAGGTCAGTTTATAACCGAAAGTCGCAAAAGCTTGACTTTTGCTTTGACTTTCAGTTCTGGCCCGTTTAAGCTTAATTCTCCCATGTTTTAAGCTTCCATTAGGACCACATTACTTAGTAGTATAACCCTCTGGAGTTATATTGCATGGTGCCTAGTGGTTTGAATTATATGCACTTGATCGTAATTATGCTTAAAAATGCCATAAACGCCCTTTTTACACACAACTGAGATTTTTAGCAATGTGAATGGACTAACACCTTTGCTACTGATATTTAGACATGTCCCGAAAATTTAACAACAGTTTGAGGTCTAGAATAGGAGTTATGCTCAATAGCGTAATTAAGGAGCTTTTTATTATTTAAATGGCATAATTAGCATAAAGCCTATCTAAACCCGATTTTTTATACCAAACTTTTTACCTACTGATGTAAAATAATAATTTGGGATTTTTGAAGATTTTTATTTATTTTTAGGCTGAGCATAACATAGGATTATAGCTTGAATTCGGTAATTGTCGGTTTTACCCTTTTCATGCATAAAATGAGTTTTACATAACATTTTAATGTCAATCTTTTTGCTACTGATTTTATATGATAAATAAAATATTTTGAACTTTATAAACTGATCAAAAACTCAGATTTCCTATTTTAACCCGAATATCCCTTAAAACCGACTTTTAAGCGTTTTTAGCACATAGTATGAGTTAAAAACTATGTTTGGCATATAAAACTTATTACTTACTATTGTTTTAAGTTATTTTATATAATTAAACAGTAAACCAAAGTTTTTAAATTCAGAAGTCTATTTTGACCTTTAAAGCTTATGTGAAATTACCAAAATGCCCCTATGGTGCATAGTTTGGTTATATAAGATAAATTTCACATATATAAAATACCCTATTGTTATAACTTATAAAAATACATATTTTTAATGATTAGATCAGACCTGAACTCAGTTTAATATTTAAACTCTTTTATGAGCGTTAAAATTACCAAAATGCCCTCATGGGACTTATTTTGGTTTAAATTACTTTTTGGGCATATATGTTAACATCTTACTGATGTATTAACATATTTTGAGCATAATAACGATTAAGACTTGTATATAATTTATTTGGTTGCCCATTACACGTTTATGCGTTCGGATCGGCTTATGTGACTAGTTTACATAAAATAGTCGAAACGGGCTTAACCTTATCAATAAATTCTCAATTTCCAGAATGTGATTAGTCTAACCATATTATACAAGTATCCAAGCTTGTCGGGTCTAAATCATATTCTATTCCGGTCTCCGCTTAATCGAGCATTTAGAACCGTAAGGTTTCCTCCTAGCTAGTCGGTCTAAGTCCTTGACTAAATTAAAGACTCATTAGCATCCTAATAGGTAATAAACCTTCTATACATATTAAATAGCTTCCGGTAGAAGGTGCCATCAAAAAGCTTTAGGATTATACTGCTAGCATCAGGTAAATACTTTTAACTTATTTTCCCTTATACGGGCTTGGGATATGGTATTATAATAATACCACTTGGTCGGGTATGAAATCATTTAAATCGGATTGTGATTAATAAATTTACATAACCCGTTTTAATCTGTCTTGTTTGATAACATAAGCATTGGGGGTTAATACGATCGTGTCCTGGATATCCTCGGCTCATTTCATTTGAAAATGGCCACGACCTATGCACGGGGTGTAGGCATACACCTGACAGATGCAAATGCTAAAATATAAACCCACATGTTGGGGATAACTCCTTTGTGGGTTCTATAAGTGGTGAGTCGGTTAATCACGACCGGCTTCCAAACGGCCCCAATTGTAAGACAAACATGTAAATCTGTATACAAGATTATATTTAAATAATTGTCCCAAGTTATAAAAGATTTGTGCCATGTGCACTTAAATCAATTTTCATAAATACTTTTCCAAAGAGTCAGTTAATTGTATTTACCAGTGTAAACTGACGTATTTTCTTAAAGGCTGATTTGACAGGTACTTCTCGTAATAGGCTGGAGCTATTAGGTGTCATAAGAGGATCTTGCAAATCCATAGATACCTGAAGTCTGTTATTTTTGTTTCTTTGTATTTATTTATGATCCGCCTGTGGATCTTATTACATTCCAGTCTATATATTCTTACACTCAGACATTATGGTTTGTAATAGTTTATTCACCAAGCCTTCCGCTGTGCTATTATATTGTGTACATTGACTATGATGATATTAACTACGTCACGATACTCCCCGCCGGGCCCACCGGTAATATGTGGAAATATAGGGGTGTGACAGGTTGGTATCAGAGCCAACATTGAGTGAATTAAACACTAACCTTTTGTGTTTAATCTCAATGACACAATAAGCACATTCCTTAGACTCTCGAGTCTAGGCAAATGACCTAGGATTTTACTCTTGTTTTTCCTTTTTATTGTTTATATTATATTTACTTGTTTTGATAGGTTACCACTTGGAAAAAAAATGCCACCACGAGTGAGAGGCAAGGGCAAAGGACCAATACGTGGAGGACCGTCTGGCCATGCGGGACCCTCCCACCGATGTACCCCGTCCGATTCACTCTCTGGCTCCGACTCACGGGACAATTGGAGTCATAGCTTCGAACCAGCAAGACATTCTGTCTCACTTGGATCATCACCATCCGACCCTCCATACTTCGGATTACCCATTCCTATTGAACCCCAACATTCCCATCATTCGCAGGAATCACATCACTCAAACCAATCACATCACTCCTTTAACTCTCATCCTTTTCCTCACTCGGATTCTACCTACTCTCCAACTCGTTTTAATCCCAATGCATACATCAACGACTTTTTAGGTTTCAACCCTCTTGGACCCGAAGATCATTTCTCTCAGGAGATGGAAATGGACGACGACCCGGACCCTGAAATGCAAACCGGAACACCGGGCCACCCTATTAGCATCTCGAGTGGTTCACCATATCAAGGATCACCGTACCGAGGGCCTGATTCGTATGCTGAGAAAATGGCTCAGTATGATTGGTTCTTTACCCCTTCATACCATAATTCTCCAGCCCAACCTCCCTTTGTTGAACCACAGCTTCAAGCTGTTACCCCACCACCCTTACCAGTTGAGGAACCACCTCAACAGCTTCCCGAGCCGCCAAGGCGACGGAGAAATGCTAGAATGACTGTACGTGGGGGACCACGGTTTGCATCTCCTCATGGCTCAAGTTCTTACCCTCCTATTCCAGAGGACCCTCAGTTGGGTGGACCCTCACACACGGTGCCGGAAGTCAACCCTCCGCCAGTTTCTCATGCACCACTGCAGCCTCCGTTGGGTTTTGACAACTCGATCCCGACCTACCTAGGATCATCTGGGTATAATCTGTCTGGATACCCATCTGATTATGGAAACCATGATCCCTACCTTACAGCTGCTCAGTACAATGCACTTTATCATTCTTCTTACCCTCCAGTTTACCCAACTGGATATTCGGTGCAGGGATACCAATACCCACCATACCAGCAACCTCCTCCTCACCATCAGGAACAAACTCAGGAAATTTTACAGAGGTTAGACCGGGTTGAACATGAAGCCCATGAAACTAAGAAGAAGCACAATGGTTTTGTCAAAGGTCTTATGAATCTTCTTAAGGGCAAGAAGAAGTAGGAAATTGTTGTTTCATGTTGTATTGTCTTTCAATAAGTCCCTGCGAGGACACTATTTTGTTTTTTATGTACCAAGTCCCTGCGTGGACTTACTTTTTGTTTCCGTAGCCCCTGCGTGGGCACTTTGTGTGTTTTAAGTCCCATTTAGGGCAATATTGTACTCGTTTCGTGGCTTAATAAAGTTATTTTCGATTTTTAAATATGTAATTTATTACATCATCAAATTTTATTATCTCAAATTTTATTGATCTGCCAAAGAAATTCTTAGAGGTATAACCTAGCCAAAATATTAACTGGCTATGATGGTACAACCTTTTTAAGACAGTAAATCTCTGTTAACATCTGAAAACATGTTAACATTCCTAGCTGTGCGGTACGAGAAACCACACAAGCTTCCTAAATGTGCTTGGATTTTCCAAGTCACTTATGTATAGCCTGAATGATCAATACGAATCATGGCTAATAAACATCAATATGATGTGTACACCAAAACATCCATTAGAGATGTATGCTTATAAGCAAAGGTGTAATAATGACAATGAAAGTTCTATTTATAAACTTCTTGTCAAAAAGGCGATGAACTTTGTTCGACCCTTAAAAGATCACTGATCTAAAGGATCGTTGGTTATATTTTTAATCCTCCCTGTAACAAGCTTTCTAAGCTATTTAAATGTCCTTCGAGACGAGTCTAATGTTAAATGTATGTTACGACATTGGCAGTTGTGAATTTTATTTCCCCTGTCTAATAAATATAAAGAATATTATATTCTATTGATTACTTAATTATTACTTAGATTGGTCTAAATGGTTTAATAATACCATGACCATCTAGTCATCAATGCGATGATCTAATGTGTAATTTAAATATATCATTTATGTTTGATATAGTATTCAGAAATGGCTGGCTCGGATGAAGCAAACAGTCATCCTGCAGAAGGCAACAACACCAGGATTAATATCACTGGTGCCGAACTGCAAGCAATGATCACCGCAACAGTTTCTCAAGCGGTAGATGCTAAGTTTAAAGAGCCGAGTATTGTTCGGTCTCAAACTCATTCAAGATCCCATTCTCAACCTCATACTCATAAGAAAAGTGAGTCTCAGCACTCATCTAATCAGGATAGTGAGCCAAAGAGGCAGATTGTCCTCGAGTCGACTCCCCGATACACCAAGGGTTGTACCTATAAGTACTTTGTCTCCTGTAAACCGAGGGATTTTACAGGAGAAAAGGGGCAATCGATTGCATGAAATGGTTGGACGAGATGGAAAGTGTGATAGACATCAGCGGATGTGCTAAAGAGGATATAGTGAAGTTTGTATCACAATCCTTCAAAGGCGATGCCCTCACTTGGTGGAAAGCATTAGTGCAAGCCACTGGGAAGGTTCCTTTGTACAATCTTTCATGGAACAAGTTTGTTGATTTGGTTAAGGACACCTATTGTCCTCAGCACGAAGTCGAACGGATAGAGACTGATTTCCTCACCTTAGTAATGAAGGATCTGGATTGTAGATCCTACATGACTAGCTTCAATTCAATGTCGAGGCTGGTGCCATACCTAGTCACTCCTGAACCCAAACGCATTGCGCGTTTCATCGGTGGTTTGGCCCCCGAAGTAAAAGGCAATGTTAAGGCTTCTAAGCCAGCCACTTATAGATCCGCTGTGGATCTATATTTGTCCCTTACTCTAGATATTGTGAGGAGTAGGGCAAAGAAAGCCACTGATGATGGGAAGAGGAAGAGAGAGGAAGACAAGTCTCCTCAGTCAAACAAGAAGAACAAAGGGAACTTTGGGTCGAAGAAAGGGCAGTTCAATGACAAGCCCAGATGCAAAACCTGCAATAAAAGGCACTTTGGAAAGTGCAACCAAGACCCACAGGCCAAACCATGTGGGATCTGTAAAAAGAAAGGGCACAAGTCTGTTGAGTGCCGAAATATAAAGGATGCAACCTGCTACGGTTGCAATGAAAAGGGGCACATCAAGACCAATTGCCCCAAGAATGTTAAAAAGCCTGAAGAGGCAAAGAAAACAAATGCAAGAGTTTTTCAAATGCATGCGAGGGAAGCGGTGAACGACGAGAACGTCATAACAGGTACCTTCCTCATCAATAATAACTATGCTAGAGTCTTATTCGATTCCGGTGCTGATAAGTCTTTTGTAGACCATAAGTTCTGTAAGATATTGAATTTGCCTATTAAGACTCTAGACATAAAATATGAGGTAGAGCTTGCCGATGGTACCTTAGAAACAGCTTCCGCTCTTCTTGATGGATGTTCTATATCCATTAAGAATCATTCTATCTCGCTAACCCTCTTGCCAATGAAATTGGCCGGGTTTGATATAGTTTTGGGCATGGATTGGTTGTCGCATAACCAAGCCCAGATTGCCTGTGATAAAAAGCTGGTTATTATCAAAACCCCTTCTGGTGAATCAGTCACTATTCAAGGAGATACACAATATGAATTACCCAGAAATGTATCTATCCTCAATCTATCACAGTGTTTGAAGAGTGGATGTGTCATTTACATGGAACAAGTAACTGTGAATGATCCAAAGCCAAAGATCGAAGACATTCCAATTATCTCAGAGTATCCTGATGTCTTTCCTGATGAATTACGTGGGTTACCTCCTGAGAGGCAAGTGGAATTCAGGATAGACATTCTACCAGGATCTGCACCTATTGCAAGAGCTCCGTATCGTCTAGCACCTACGGAGATGAAAGAGCTTAGGACGCAACTTGATGACTTACTAGAGAAAGGTTTCATTCAACCCAGCTCTTCGCCCTGGGGAGCTCCAATACTGTTCGTGAAAAAGAAGGACGGATCAATGCGCTTTATGCATTGATTACCGTGAATTGAATATGGTAACGATCAAGAATCATTATCCTCTGCCCAGGATCGATGATTTATTCGACCAACTCCAAGGGGCGAGCTATTTCTCGAAGATTGATTTGAGATCTGGGTATCATCAACTCAAGGTCCGAACTGAAGATGTACCTAAGACAGCATTTAGAACGAGGTATGGACATTTTGAGTTCTTAGTGATGCCTTTCAGGCTCACTAATGCACCAGCAGCATTCATGGACCTCATGAATAGAGTCTGCAAGCCATACTTAGATAAGTTTGTCATCGTTTTCATAGATGACATACTTATCTACTCCCGTAATCAAGTTGATCATGAGAAGCACCTTCGATGCATCTTAGGATTGCTTCGACAAGAGAAATTGTATGCTAAATTCTCCAATTGTGAGTTCTGGCTTCGCGAAGTCCAATTCCTTGGACATGTTGTTAGTGAGCGTGGAATCCAAGTTGATCCCGCTAAGGTAGAAGCCGTAATGAATTGGGAAGCACCAAATACTCCAACTGAGATTCGTAGTTTCCTGGGTTTAGTAGGATATTATAGAAGATTCATTGAGAACTTCTCAAGAATAGCTGCACCATTAACTTCCTTGAGCCGTAAGAATGTGAAATTTGACTGGGGTCCAAAGCAACAAGAATCCTTTGAGATTCTAAAGCAAAGATTGAGCAATGCTCCGGTATTATCTCTACCGGAAGGAGTAGAAGAGTTTGTTGTATACTGTGATGCTTCACACACTGGTATGGAGTGTGTACTTATGCAACAAGGCAAGGTAATCGCCTATGCATCACGACAACTAAAAGTGCATGAAAAGAATTACACCACCCATGATTTAGAATTGGGTGCCATTGTATTCACACTAAAGTTGTGGAGACATTATTTGTATGGGACCAAATGTGTGATCTATTCAGATCACAAAAGTCTCCAACACCTATTCAATCAAAAAGAGCTCAATATGAGGCAACGCCGTTGGATGGAAACTTTAAATGATTATGATTGCGAAATTCGCTACCATCCTGGTAAAGCGAATGTGGTCGCCGACGCTTTAAGCCGAAAGGAAAGAGTTAAACCAATCAGGATCAAGGCCAAGAGCACTGAATTGAAGAATAGTCTGAATGAAAGACTGTTAGCTGCACAAAAGGATGTTGTTTTGGAAGCTAACCTTCCAAAAGAAAGTTAGGTATAACAGTTGAACAGTTAACACCAGGTAAGGATGGAATCCTCAGAATGAATGGAAGTATTTGGGTTCCTGTTCATGGAGGACTTCGAGATGTAATCCTCTAGGAAGCCCACAACTCCAAGTATTCAGTTCACCTTGGAGGTGACAAAATGTATCAGGATTTGAAGGCAAATTATTGGTGGATAGGTTTGAAGAAATCTATTTCCACACATGTAGCTAAGTGCCTGACATGTGCTCAGATTAAAGTTGAACATCAAAAGCCATCAGGTCTGCTTCAACAACCAGAACTCCCTACATGGAAGTGGGAGATGGTAACCATGGATTTCATAACCAAGTTACCTAAAACCAGGCATGGAAATGATACAATATGGGTTATAGTTGATAGACTGACTAAGTCAGCACATTTCTTACCCATCAAGGAGACTCATAGCTCCGATAAGTTAGCCCAATTATATGAGGATAAGATTGTAGCCCTTCATGGAGTACCGGTGTCTATTATCTCTGATAGAGATACTAGGTACACCTCTCACTTTTGAAAAAGTTTCCAACAATCTTTGGGCACCCGTTTGAATTTTAGTACTGCTTACCATCCTCAGACAGATGGACAGAGTGAGCGTACAATTCAAACGTTGGAAGACATGCTTCGGGCATGTGTTATAGATCTAGGTGGTAGTTGGGATGACCACCTGCCGTTAATCGAGTTCTCCTATAACAATAGCTATCATACGAGCATTCAGGCTGCGCCTTTTGAGGCATTATATGGAAGGAAATGCAGAACGCCTGTTTGCTGGGCGGAAGTAGGAGAAGCTCAGTTATCAGGACCTGATATAGTCCTTGAAACGACGGACAAGATTGTCCAGATTCGCGATCACCTGAAAGCTGCCAGGGATAGGCAGAAAAGTTATGCTGACAAGAGGCGGAAACCTCTAAAGTTTGAGGTTGGCGATAAAGTCTTACTAAAAGTATCACCCTGGAAAGGTGTGATGCGTTTTGGTAAGAAGGGCAAGTTAAGCCCTCGTAAAATTGGACCATTCGAAATTATTGAATGTGTCGGCAGTGTAGCTTATAAGCTAAACTTGCCAGAGGAGCTGAGTGGAATCCATAACGTGTTCCACATCTGTAATCTCAAAAAGTGTCTAGCGGATGAATCACTGGCTATGTTTCATAAAGACGTACAAATTGATGAAAGCCTGAGATTTGTTGAAAGACCTTTATCGATCGAGGATCGTCAGGTTAAAACGCTTCGAAGGAAGCATGTGCCTATAGTAAAGGTCAAATGGGATGCCCGTAGAGGTCCCGAATATACGTGGGAAGTTGAGTCCACTATGCGACAAAAGTATCCTCACTTATTCCAGTAAATTTCGGGGGTCGAGATTTCTTTTAAGGGGGTGAGGATGTAACACCATGTAAAAACATGTCCAATTATGTAAAGACACGTGTCCTAAACTCTAAATATGTGAAATATTGAGCTTGAAGGACTAAAGATGTCAAAAAGTGAAACTATGTGTCCGAAGGGACTAAAAGTGTCAACATGCCAAACTTGTGCCTCTGAATGACCTTACGTGAAGAATATATTCTTAAACGAGTGATTGATTGGATATAAGAAGCCGTTTATGAAAATAATCGGAAGATTATTAAATTACAAGGGTTAAACATGTCAACATGTTGATTCCGACCTCTGAGTGACCTTTTAACAAACCCGAGGCTTCGAAATATTCAAATATACTCTCAAGAATAAGTGACATAAATTTCACGTGATTTCGAGATCGTTAAGCATCTTTTCAAGACTTTGGGCTGTAAGTGTCAACTTGACAAAACTGGTATTCATAATGATAATTAACGAACCCGGGCCTAACGAAGTTAGTTTATTCATCCTTGAGCCTCAACAAACTGACTACAAGGGCCCTACATGTCAACAATGAGGTTAAAAAGGGTTAAAAACAACAAGGGACTGAATCTGCCAACCTTGAAACTTGTTTTGCCAGTTAAACTGGCCTACGTGGCCCACCTGAGCATGCCCAGCGCAGAAAATGGCTGCCAGGTGCGGGTTTTGGCTGTTCCACCACCTTAGCCTAGTTTGTATCGACTTTAGAAGCTATATGTCGGTTTAATTCATCAACTAGGACACCTGGGGTGATCCTAGGATGCCCCATAACAGGTGTGCATGATCTAAGTTCATGGAATTTACTATATAAAGGAGCTAGTTCTTGAGTTCATATGCACATTTGCAACAATTTCCTATTCTACAACTCCTGGAGCTTGCTAAGGACAAGGAGAAGATTATCAAGTGTAGAAAAGACAGCTAGGACCATTAGTAAGCCTCTAATTACTTGCTTAGTCGTTTTATTTAGCTTAATTACTTAGAAGTCAAACTTGTCGTAAATTAAGTTTGACTTTCGTTTTAATTACATATGGACCAACCACTGATCAAATTGAAAGTGGTTATGGGACCATATTAAGGTAGGTGATTAACCCTTAAAAGGGCACCTCCTAATTATCTCGTTTGACTAGTCAATTGTCGGGTCAAAGTAGTTTGACAAAAAGTCAAACTGGACAGAATGTTGAAAATGACTAAAATTAATAAATCAGAGGTTCTAAATTATATTTTAACATTATAATGACTTGGTAATTAATATCAAAACATGTTTTATCAGTCCTAACCCGGCAATTAGTAGTCTAAGGTCAGTTTATAACCGAAAGTCGCAAAAGCTTGACTTTTGCTTTGACTTTCGGTTCTGACCCGTTTAAGCTTAATTCTCCCATGTTTTAAGCTTCCATTAGCACCACATTACTTAGTAGTATAACCCTCTGGAGTTATATTGCATGGTGCCTAGTGGTTTGAATTATATGCACTTGATCGTAATTATGCTTAAAAATGCCATAAACGCCCTTTTTACACACAACTGAGATTTTTAGCAATGTGAATGGACTAACACCTTTGCTACTGATATTTAGACATGTCCCGAAAATTTAACAACAGTTTGAGGTCTAGAATAGGAGTTATGCTCAATAGCGTAATTAAGGAGCTTTTTATTATTTAAATGGCATAATTAGCATAAAGCCTATCTAAACCCGATTTTTGATACCAAAATTTTTACCTAATGATGTAAAATAATATTTTGGGATTTTTGAAGATTTTTATTTATTTTAGGCTGAGCATAACATAGGATTATAGCTTGATTTCGGTAATTGTCAGTTTTACCATTTTCATGCATAAAATGAGTTTTACATAACATTTTAATGTCAATCTTTTTGCTACTGATTTTATATGATAAATAAAATATTTTGAACTTTATAAACTGATCAAAAACTCAGATTTCCTATTTTAACCCGAATATCCCTTAAAACTGGCTTTTAAGCGTTTTTAGCACATATTATGAGTTAAAACTATGTTTGGCATATAAAACTTATTACTTACTAATGTTTTAAGTTATTTTATATAATTAAACAGTAAACCAAAGTTTTTAAATTCAGAAGTCTATTTTGACCTTTAAAGCTTATGTGAAATTACCAAAATGCCCCTATGGTGCATAGTTTGGTTATATAAGATAAATTTCACATATATAAAATACCCTAATGTTATAACTTATAAAAATACATATTTTTAATGATTAGATCAGACCTGAAACTCAGTTTAATATTTAAACTCTTTTATGAGCGTTAAAATTACCAAAATGCCCTTATGGGACTTATTTTGGTTTAAATTACTTTTTGGGTATATATGTTAACATCTTACTGATGTATTAACATATTTTGAGCATAATAACGATTAAGACTTGTATATAATTTATTTGGTTGCCCATTACACGTTTATGCGTTTGGATCGGCTTATGTGACTAGTTTACATAAAATAGTCGAAACGGGCTTAACCTTATCAGTAAATTCTCAATTTCCAGAATGTGATTAGTCTACCCATATTATACAAGTATCCAAGCTTGTCGGGTCTAAATCACATTCTATTCCGGTCTCTGATTAATCGAGCATTTAGAACCGTAAGGTTTCCTCCTAGCTAGCCGGTCTAAGTCCTTAACTAAATTAAAGACTCGTTAGCATCCTAATAGGTAATAAACCTTCAATACAGATTAAATAGCTTCCGGTAGAAGGTGCCATCAAAAAGCTTTAGGATTATACTGCTAGCATCAGGTAAATACTTTTAACTTATTTTCCCTTATACGGGCTTGGGATATGGTATTATAATAATACCACTTGGTCGGGTATGAAAGCATTTAAATCAGATTGTGATTAATAAATTTACATAACCCGTTTTAATCTGTCTTGTTTGATAACATAAGCATTGGGGGTTAATACGACCGTGTCCTGGATATCCTCGGCTCATTTCATTTGAAAATGGCCATGACCTATGCACGGGGTGTAGGCATACACCTGACAGATGCAAATGCTAAAATAAAAACCCACATGTTGGGGATAACTCCTTTGTGGGTTCTATAAGTGGTGAGTCGGTTAATCACGACCGGCTTCCAACCAGCCCCAATTGTAAGACAAACATGTAAATCTGTATACAAGATTATATTTAAATAATTGTCCCAAGTTATAAAAGATTTGTGCCATGTGCACTTAAATCAATTTTCATAAATACTTTTGCAAGTTGTATTTACCAGTGTAAACTGACGTATTTTCTTAAAGGCTGATTTGACAGGTACTTCTCGTAATAGGCTGGAGCTATTAGGTGTCATAAGAGGATCTTGCTAATCCATAGATACATGAAGTCTGTTATTTTTGTTTCTTTGTATTTATTTATGATCCGCCTGTGGATCTTATTACATTCCAGTCTGTATATTCTTACACTCAGACACTCAGACATTATGGTTTATAATAGTTTATTCACCAAGCCTTCCGCTGTGCTATTATATTGTGTACATTGACTATGAGGATATCAACTACGTCACGATACTCCCCGCCGGGCCCACCGGTAATATGTGGAAATATAGGGGTGTGACAACTGCACGAGCAGTAGAAAACGTAGAACCCGAGGAAGACCCTAATGATAACGAGAACATTGATCATATGATGGATTTCAGTTTTGAAATCCATGAAATGTCTCGGTTGAACCTTGTGATGGGAGTTGGGACACAGACACAGAAAATGATGGACTATTGCAACACTCCTGCTCCACTTTCACAATCGGTATTCTACGATTTAGCTCAACAACGAGAACGAGAGGCTTCGAACGTCAACAAAAAGGTAAGCACAAAAAATATTAATTTCACTTAATCCATTTATATTTAACATCTGGATTGATAGTATCTTAACTCGAAAAATATTAAAGAACCTGTTTAAAAAAATGAAAGCCAATGTCAAAAAATACATTAAAATGGTTCAAGATGTTCAAGGGATGAACAACTTAGTTTCAGAAGCAAAAACTAATTGTTTTTGGGATCCGGAGATTATGGAGGCCTGTAAGCAGTGGGATGAGACGCTTCGGAATAATCCCACTTGTGTGCCGCCTGATTCGGTTCAAGAGCATGAAACTGCACCCTCTCATGTTTATCAACAACCTGAAAATGCAGCTTCTGAAGTTCATCATGAAGTTACACAAACGAAGAAAGTAGACAGAATGAAGAAGCTTAACAAGTAATATCCAATGTTTTGGTACAAATGGCATCAGAAGGTAAAACGTGCGATTTCAAATTAACACATGCGAATTTATGTAAAAAATCACCATTTCCTATACACATGCGATACCTTAAAAAAACACATGCGATTTCATACATACACTTCACATTTGATTTCGCATGCAACGTCATGTATACCATGCGATTTTGATTCTGATGTATTAAAATTCAATAATATGTATCTATAGGGGTACTGCAGCCAGGTGATGAAGGATTGACAAATAAAGATGATGGAGGAGTGACAGACACCCTTATTGCAAACATTCAAACTGTCGAAACGGGTGTATACGCTTACAAACCACCTGTCAAAGGTAAAAAAAAAACACTTTATATTAGAAAAAAATTAAAAAGAACAAAATATTATATTTCTTAACTTACCCTGGCCTGTAGAAAGTGGCGAAAATGAAACTGGTATGGAAGAAACAGTGAACTTAGCCGAATCTACACAACAAATTCAAGAAAAAGTTCAAGAAAAGGAGCCAGAAGTGGAAGCAGTTTCTTTAGGAGAAACTACAAAGAAGGACCCTCAACAAACCGATTCAGGTATCGAAGTTCAGAAGGAACCAGAAGTTGAATACCCTCAGGTGACGGCTGAGGAATTGCAATCAGTTGAGTTGCTTTTGAGCCTGGGACCCAGCATGGAAGAAAAAAAGGAAAAAAAAGTAGGGAGGGGGAGAAAAAACTCAAAACTAAATCAAGTTCCAAAACAAGTTCTACCAAAGGGGTTAAATGAACTCCTTTATAAGACAATAGAAGCAGCCAAAATTTGAGCTGAGAAAGATGTGCAGAACTTGGAGACGCATTTTGTTCCCCTTACTGCAACAGAGTGGTAAACATGCACGAAGCACTCTTGAATCAAGAATTAAGTGTGATCTGATATACATTTGCTACATTTGCAAACATAGAGTAAGTAAAATGGATATATCAACTAATAAACATCTAAATATAAACACTAAAAATATTAATTATTTAATTTTTGCCTGGCAGGGATGAACTTTACCAATCAAAAACTGGGGTTCACACGGTCAAAGCTATCTTTGAAAGCTTCTACAGGGGTCAGTACGTAGCATCAAACGGAATAGATGCATTTGTGGATGTTCTAAACGTTGAAGAGAAGAAGAGGGATAGAAAATCATCACCATACAGACTCTACTTGTTTAGCACAATGATGGTATGATTTTCTAAACATATTGGCATTTGAAATTAAAACAGAAAATGAATAATCAATGATTTCGCATACTAATTATATTTAAATCACATATAGAATATTAGATAGTTTAACTATGAAAACAAAAACAACATTTCGCAAACTACTGTAATTTCGCATACAGTATACATACAATTCGCATGTGAAAAATTTCACACATTATTTTGTATGTACTAATTTCGCATGTTTAAATACCTTTTAATCATGGTTGTAAAACAAGGTTTCCAAGGCCGAGTACTCCCCGAGTAGTCGCTGTAAGGTAGGCTGCCGAGGCGACTTTCTCTAACTCCGCCTAATTACTCGGAATCGATCAAACGCGGTCAAACTCGGCCATAATTGGATCTAGTAGGTCAATTTGGGCCGAGTTTGACTTAAAAAATAATAAAACATAATTTATATGACTATCATATTAAGTAATGAATATCATTTTCACGTATTTTGTTATAAATATTAGTAAATTTATGTTATTAGACATATATTTAATTTCCGAAAACTAATTTCTTTATAATTTAACATGTCTGAGTACTCCCCGAGTACTCTCCGCCTATGCCGAGTACTCTCAACTCCCCGGTCGACCGACGAGGGAGCGCCTAGCGACTTTTGCAACCATGCTTTTAATACAGTACTAAACTTTGATTCTAATTACATAACATACAGCCGGATATCATGTACAACGAGGAGAAATACACAGACGACAAACGTGTAAACGTATTTGCCTCAAATTTTGAAGACATCATACTAAAATATGAGGTAAAAAACTTGATTCGGTTGACTTGGTGTTTATTCTGTTACTTCAAGGTGGCCACTTCTATGTCTTGTGCTTCCACTTGAAAACCGGCAAAATTGAGCTGATTGACAATTCAGCCGCTGAACAAGAGTTTAAGGATAGATACAAGGGGCTTCCTGACACACTGGTAATTGTTGATGCACTTTGTGTGGACGCGACTCGGCTCGGTTCGACTCGGCCTTGAAGACACGAAGATCGAGACAAAGCTACAGCCAAGGGGGAGTTTGTTGGTGCACTTGTGTCTGTACTTTGTCTGTATTTCGACATGATTCAAAACGATGTCTTTAATGTAAGGTTGATGTAAGTTTGACCAAGTCAACCATCCTCCTGGTTTGACTTGACCAAACAGTTAGAGAAATGTTGTAAGCCGGCTGTGTCGAAGGATGTGTCATCGAAGGATTGTTTTATATCCTTCGATGATGAGCTCGAAAGATAGGCCTCGAAGGATAGACCACGAAGGATATCATCCTTCGTGGTGAATGTGATCTTTCGATGGGATTTCTGGTCGACAGATGATCTTTCGATCAATCTGTCTGATCCTTCGACCAGACCTGCTGTGTCGGGTATAAATACCCATGTCGTGTGTTGTGTGAAGACACAGACAGAGAGTGGAGAACACATAGAGAGAGTGGAGAGCACACACACGAGAGAACTTTGAGAGTTTGCAGAATACATCTGTAAACATTGGACTTGTAACCGAACCTTTCATACGCATTAATACAAGTGGTGTTAATCGTTGAATGTTGTGTGTTGTGTTTATGCTTGTTCTCGTATAAAGTCTCGGTTGCATGCTAGCTTGGATTCCGCACTCGCTAGTGTGTTTGATATAATAAGGATAAGGTTTTATCTCATCCTCGAGAGGGACCTACAAGTGGTGTCAGAGCTTAGGCTCTTCTCCTTGTTAAAACCGAGTGTTTTCGGGTGTTTTTCGGGTTTTGAAAAGTTGTATTTTTCTGAAAAACTTTGTTTTATCGGGTTTAAATCTTGTTCGGAAGTTTGTAGTTTTACCGGAAAACCCTTTGTGTTCATAATATCTTCAAGTGTTCTTCAAAGTTTACATCTTTTGATCTTGTTTAGGTTATTTTCGAAAGTTGTTGGTGTATTGGATAGGGTGAGCTGATTAAAATAATCAAACAAAATCTGTTTTTGCAGAAAATCATGGTCTGACCATACTTTCTGCCGAAAGATTTACCAACCCATCACCTTTTTCACCAACCTGTCACCCGTTGTCAACTGTGTCAGAACCGATCGAAAGATATCCTTCGAAGTCGAAAGATCATCTTTCGACCAAAGGAGGTTCGACAGATAGCCATCATTCGAGCATCCTTCGAAGGGTGAGACTTATCTTACGTTCCAAGGAATATTTTCGAAACATACATCTTTCGGTCTTCTGCTCATTTTCGAAAGACTAGGATCCTTCGATTGGGGAGTCTTTCGAAGTCATCTTTCGTGTATATCTTTCGGTCTACAGTTCGTTTTCGAAGGATAAGGATCCTTCGTTGGAGAATCTTTCGAAAACATTGTTCGAAACTCAACAGTGATCTTTCGAACCCTGTTGATCTTTCGAACAGGTGTTGATCTTTCGATCCTTTGTCTGTTTGTGTCTAACAAGTTTGTGTTTCAGGTCTTTCGATCAAGGATCTTTCGGCTGGTTGTTATCATTTGAAATTAACATAGTTTGTGAAAATTAAATTTTTAAACAGAAAACTTGTTTTCATTTTTAAATCAATTTTCACTTAATATATTAATTTTCATAAAATGGGAACAAACGGTCAGTGGGATCCAACCGCGTGGACTCAAATAACTTCGACTCCACAATCATCAGCTATGCAATCTACGCAATCTACGTCAGATTTCGACAAAACTGCATGGATGCGAGCTATTGTCCCACCTCAAGCTGCAATGATAACTGCAAATCAATGGGCTTTGGTCACAAATCAAAGCAACAGCATTCAATCTATGATGCAGAACGACAGTGAAACTGGTACAAGCACAAAACCGCCAAAGTTAAATCACATCAATGATTGGGGATGGTGGAAAGAAAGGCTGAGAACTTATGTTCAGGGACAAGGTCAAGATCTATGGATGTGCTTCTTCACAGCTTTTGAAAATGAGCTGGAAGTTGCAGGATCTAATCCACAAACTTACAGCACTTTGTCTGAAGAAGATAAGAAGAAGTTTGAGTTAGAAAAGAAAGCATTCATGATTCTCACACAAGCTCTTCACAAAGACATTTATCACCAGTTTGTTTACTGCACGACTACTAAAAGCTTGTGGGATATGCTCACGTTACGGTGTGAAGGAAATGCTCAATCTAGAAAGATCAAGCAAGAATTACTGAAGAAAGAGTTTGAAGGATTTACGTGTTTGGAGAATGAGACTTTGGCAGAGTTATCTACAAGGTTCCATCATTTGTTGAGTGAGATGTTTGCTTTTAAAGTCACTGCCACTCCACAAGAATTGGTGAAGAGATTCGCTGATAGCTTACCAGCAAAGTGGAGCAGTTATCTTGAAATTCTCAAAGAAAATGGTGTTTTAGAAACAATCACCGTTTATGAATTAATTCAAAGATTGGAGAATAAGGATGTAGAAGAAAAGCTGAAGGCAAAAAGAATACAAACTCCTCAAAATCCAGAAATGTACTTTGGGATTGCAGGAGGTATCAGTGGAGAAAGACCAGCTTCTCAACACGCGAAGCTTCAAACAGCTTTCGTTTCTAACACCGGACCTTCAACAACAGATCAGTTTGATCCTTCAGCCTACACGATGTTTTCAAGACCGAATGTGCAACCGACAGCTCAGCAGCAACAACCGCAACAGCAAGGGTTTTATGGAAGCTCTTCAAACTTTCAAGCCACTTCCAATCCTAACACAGTCAGATTAGACACTTCCAACTTTTCCAAAGTCAGTGTCGAAGTAGCCAAGGAGCATATGGAGATGTTGAATACCTTGGTTAGTGCTTATAGTGGATTGATCGCAGGTCAGATTGGGAATATCAATCTAACCAATGAAGATTATCAGCAAGTGGATAAAGAAGAGTTTGAAATGATGGATATCAAATGGGCTCTTGCTAGTGCAATTCGAAGAGCAAAGGAGTTTATGGAAAGGACGGGGAGAACCAACTTGGAAAACAAGAAAGACACCAAGTATGGGTTCGACAAGCAAGCTGTCAAGTGCTTTAACTGTGGCGAACGGGGTCATTTCAAAAGGGAATGCACAAGACCAGCTCAGCATGGAAATCAAAATCCGTTCAGAAATCAAGGCAACCAGCAGAACCAGAACGGGAACAATGTTCGTACGTTGATACCTGTCAACAACCAAGGCCAAGCAGGGTCATCAAATGCCAACCGGGGGCTGATGGTTCAAATAGATGAGGGTTGTGATTGGTCGCTTCAGCTTGGAGAAGGAGGAAATGGTGGAACAACATGTTTTGCTGAAGTCGTAAAGGATTTAAAGCATGCCAGTGGTGGAGAATCTTCCACCAATGGTGTTGCATCTTCTGGAGATGAAGACAGTTCTGGTTATAGTGGAAGCTCAGATGAAGAATCCTCCACTTCAGAAAATGATCATGTGGATGAGACATCAAGTGCGTCAGTCGATGCAGATATTGATGAGCTTTTGGAAGAAGCTGCAGCAGGAACTGAAAGAATATCTAATTTGATGGATCAAGCTGCTTACTCTTCGTCTTCTCTCCATTCAGCCTTTATGGCTAATGTCGACAGTTCATCAGGTCAGGTATGTGTCGATGAACCTACTGTAGTTAGCTGTGAAAAGTGTGATAGTTTAAATGTTAAATATGCAGAAAAGGAAAGTCAGGTTGAAATCACACTCAAACACAATCAACAATTGATTGTAGATCTTGCTAAAGCAACTGAAGCTAACGTGTTTTTAACCAGAAATGAAAAGGAATTTAAAACAACAATTGCGTCATTAAGACATGATGTTTCAGAATTACAAAAAGCTGTTTTGCGAAAACAACATGCTAACAATGATCTTATAGACACAATTGAAAAGCAGATGGTAGAGTTGGCAACCGCTCGATGTGAATGTGAAACAATCAAGCAGAAATTGGAAAGTTATTCCAATTCCCGCTATGTATTGGATCACATTATTGATGTTCAAAAGAAAAAGGGGGATAAGAAGTGTATGGGATTCAAATCATGTCCTCCCCCAATGAATCACAATTACTCCAAATTGCCTGATGACGAGGATATGCCCCGTTTTGAACCTACTGTGCCACTCGGTCTAGATGACTTTGCAGCAGGCCTCGGGTTCACAACTGGTACATCATCCTCGGGTCAATCAGAATCTGAGAAAAGTGTGACAGATTCATCGTGTGTTAAGGAACAGAGTCCTCCCGTTGTTGAGGATACTGATTCTTCGGATGATGAATCTGATGTAATTGTGAACCAACAGTCTAACTCGGTTACAACAGATATTCCAATCGAGAATCACATCCTGTGTGATCCACCAGTGAAACCGAGTAAGACTGAAATGTCAAAAGAAATGGAGTCGATTGTATCAAGTTTTGAAGGGAGTAACTTGTTGTACACGCTCAAAGGAGATAGCAAAATCTACTCTAACAAAGATTTTCCAATTAAAAATGTAAATCAAGATTTAATTGAGCAAATTTTTGAAGGATGTACTGATAAGTTTTTGGGGAACAAAAGTGACAAAGTTACCGTCACTCAATGTGATCCAATTCCGTGTGAACAAATTAGAAAACAATACGGAAACCAAAAACCACCAGTTGAGCGAAAACAACAAGTCAATTCCGGAAAAGGTAAGGTACAGGGAAAGAAGGCTCAGAACAAGAATGTTCAAGCACCTAAGGTTCAACAACAATGGGTGCAAAACAAAAGAGCTCCTGTTAAGAAAAGAGAACCGAAAGTGAACTTTGTTGGATCCACGGGTTCAGATAAACTTGAAACATTTCAGGATAAATCTAACATTGATTTTGTAAAACAAGTTAGAATTTTAAAACGAAATGATCAGAATAACTACACCCAACACACCAACGGAGGTGATTTAGGTCCAAGCACGTCTAGATCACAAAGTTCATTGTCTGGTTCTCCGTCTGATCATCAACATGTTTCTCCGAGGTTTGTAGAGCGGAGAATGTGTTTTGAGTGTGGCACAATTGGGCATATTGTAAGATACTGCCCATATCTGCAAAAGTTGAAGGCAAAAACAAGTGCTCCTCAAGAAACCAATTACCAAAAACGATCATTTTCCCCGAAACAAGACCCACGTGTCTTGAAAGAAAGGGAAAAGAAGTTAAAACAAAAGAATCAAAAGGTAATTGAAAAGGCCTTAAAATCAGAGGTCAAAGAAGAAAAACCTGTTCAAGCAAAACCTAAAACTGCAAAACCAGTAAATGCTAAAACAATTAATACAAATACTGGTAAAGGACAAACAGCTTGGCAACAAAAACAGGTAATTCAGTCAGGGGGAGCACCACAGGTTCTTTTTCCTAATCATCAAGTGATTGAAATCACTTTTCTTGATGATCAAGGACGACCCAAGTCCACAAAGGCTTGGGTCCCTCTCTCCAACTAATTTTTGAGTGAGTGTGTAGGATATTCCAGGAGGAACTTTCGATAGTCGTAAGATTGTTGATAGTGGAGCATCCTTGCACAAAATAGGCAACAGAAGAAATTGCTGCCTTTGATGGAGAGAAAAAGTAAAGGGAAACGGAAATGTCTGTTGAAAGAGATTGAGAAGCTTCGACAAAATGAAAATCATTTCAAAATGTGAATGTTCAAGGCTTTGATCGGGTCCCCAGGGTAGATTCAAACAAAATGTACGCACCTGCAGCACGTGTGAAGTTCAACAATCTACAAGATGAACGTGCAGTGTACATTTCTTCGTGGTGTGATTGAAGAAAATGTGTTTGTTGAACAAACCAACCGGGTGTGCGGATGCCTTGGTATGGATTGAACAACCGCACACTACTTCACAAGAGAAAGACAAAAACCTTCGCTGGTGCAATGTGGAAGACCAGCCGGACCCAAAGGTTTATGATCTTGTTGCTGTCAAGAGACTTCTCAGTAGCTACAAAGAATCGACTTTGAAATCCACACCGGATGGATGTCAGTTTGGGAGAGCACTCAGGTTCTTGGCAATGCTCGAAGCAGTTGCAGGATACGGTTTTAAATTCCTAATCTCTCATATACTTGTCGATATTTAAGCTGCTTGTTGAATTATGATCTCTTACAGCACTCTTTGGCCAGACAATGTTGTCATGGTCCGCACCGCTTACCGACATGCCAACTGATTTTTCCAAAATTCGCTAAATCATTTCTGATTAAAACTTAATTTTGGTAAACGGCATTGAGGTAAAACATGAGTTAACCAACATCGGAAAATCATTTTTGTATATATCTCTGTGTTTTAAATTTGTCTTAGTTTGTTGATTTTAGGGGGAGTAAATCCAAAATTTGAAAATCCAAAAACATCGAAAAATTTCATAAACACAAAAACAATAGAAAAACAAAAATGAGTTTCCTGGCGAGAAAAAGAGAAAATGATAGCACATCAGTGGTCTGTCCAAGCCTCTTTAAACCTTAAATGAAAAATGATAAGCAGATCTATATAAGATGTATCGGTAGGCTCACAATCATTTTAAAGTGTGCAGGGTGATATAAACTTAAATCGACTGAAGACTGGGTGGGAACCATTCATTGGCATATGGTCTTGGTACCGAAATTTCGTTTGAGAGATTGCCGAGGTTCTGAAATATTCGGTCTTTATGCTGCTTATCATCTGGGTATCATGGTTGTTTCTATAAAAGACAAAGTCTAGATCTTCCATGATACCATACATACGTGTACATATCTCATACTGCATACGACCTCAATAAGTGATCAACAATCACATGTCCAAACAAAATAAGTGATAAAATATCACATTCCTCCGGGAGTCAAGTTCGTCTCTCTGCTGTACGAAAGTACTGACCTGTTCACGGACTTGCTCCTGTGCCCTCATGCATCTGAAAATCAAGTTCCTCATAAATAAGTGATTTTATCACATAGGGCTTGTTTTCAATCAAAATAAGTGAGAATCTCACATCATATACGGTCAAACAGATGATAATCGGTATACTCACCGGTAAGATGAATCCTCGTGCATACCTTGATACGGGAATGTGTCGTGATGTGGATGAACACCGGTCGGTAAGTATAAATTATACCTTAACGTATCCCCTCGCCATGATTACAAATGATAAGTTGAGCTTATGTGGACAACAATACCGATAATTGTTATAGGATGCTTATCTTAATGTTAACTAATTGAAAAACAAGAGCGTTTTGACATGACCGTACACTGATATGATTCTCTTACCCTCGAAACTCGCAAAAAGAATGTCTGTAAATATTTATTTAATGTTTCCTGTTTATGCATCTTTGTATATATTTATTTATTGATTTCCGTCTTTACATTTGAAAAATGAAAATTTCAAAAAGATTTTAGGTGTGTTTTAATTTAAACTTTATAAAATCCAAAAAGATTTTTCTTCTAGTTTATTTTTGATTGACCGATGTTGGAACTCGAGTCTATCCTACCCAAAATCCTGATCGTAAGCTGGAAAACAATTGCATCTTCATAAACAGTCGAAGTTAACGAGTTTTGAAAGTTAAAGGATTAAAATGAATATTTTTCTAAACTTTCAAACTGTTGTCGGTTGGTGTTTGATTGAGATTTGATCTCATATGTGTCGTTAGTTTATGTGTTAACTATATTCCAAGCGGTTGTTCTCATTATGCGTTTAGCTTTCTTGCATGTGCAGATGCTAAAGGCGAGGAGAACATGTTCGATGAAAAGCTTTGGAATGAAGACACGAAGTGGAGGAACTCAAAGGATAAAATGATCGAGTTGCCGCTGTCCCTTCATCAACACCACAAGGATCTGAAGAATTGACAAGTCAAAAGATTCACGAGCATGACTCAATGGAGAGTTCAATCTAAGGGGGAGTTTGTCAACACACTTTCTACATGAAACGGGGAGTTTGTTGATACACTTTCTGCTTACGACGCGTGAAAACTTTGAAGATCCTCCGACATGAAAGACATAGAAGACGAACCATCACGAGTAGCGTCCAAGGGGGAGTTTGTTGATGCACTTTGTGTGGACGCGACTCGGCTCGGTTCGACTCGGCCTTGAAGACTTGAAGACACGAAGATCGAGACAAAGCTACAGCCAAGGGGGAGTTTGTTGGTGCACTTGTGTCTGTACTTTGTCTGTATTTCGACATGATTCAAAACGATGTCTTTAATGTAAGGTTGATGTAAGTTTGACCAAGTCAACCATCCTCCTGGTTTGACTTGACCAAACAGTTAGAGAAATGTTGTAAGCCGGCTGTGTCGAAGGATGTGTCATCGAAGGATTGTTTTATATCCTTCGATGATGAGCTCGAAAGATAGGCCTCGAAGGATAGACCACGAAGGATATCATCCTTCGTGGTGAATGTGATCTTTCGATGGGATTTCTGGTCGACAGATGATCTTTCGATCAATCTGTCTGATCCTTCGACCAGACCTGCTGTGTCGGGTATAAATACCCATGTAGTGTGTTGTGTGAAAAGACAGACAGAGAGTGGAGAACACATAGAGAGAGTGGAGAGCACACACACGAGAGAACTTTGAGAGTTTGCAGAATACATCTGTAAACATTGGACTTGTAACCGAACCTTTCATACGCATTAATACAAGTGGTGTTAATCGTTGAATGTTGTGTGTTGTGTTTATGCTTGTTCTCGTATAAAGTCTCGGTTGCATGCTAGCTTGGATTCCGCACTCGCTAGTGTGTTTGATATAACAAGGATAAGGTTTTATCTCATCCTCGAGAGGGACCTACAGTAATACAAAAACTTCTTCATATACATGTTATATTTTATATAAAAGCTACTGACACAATGTTGCTATGTTACAGAGAAGGGTATTGGTTTTATACCTACAAAGGGCTTTAAAACCAACACCAGCTATAAAAGAACTTGAAACATCAGAGATAGAAAGAAAAGTGATGGATTGGAGGACGGAGAATAACGGCGTAGACTGTGGAGTGTTTACGATGCGTCACATGGAAACATACAAAGGAGAGAAAACACCATGGGTGACTGGGTTTGTGAAAGAAAATGAAGTAAACAACAGACAGAATTCACAACTTCATCTCCTGAGGCACATATATCTAAGTAAAATCATTCTATCCGACCACAATGTGCATCGTGAACAAGTAATTAAATTGGCAAATGATTTCGATAAAAGGCCAGACAAACAAAAGTATATGAAAGATTTGGAGAAAATAATCCCAGATAGGTTGAGAGCATTTATTGGAAAGGACTAGTAAACTTGTTTAATGTTGGATTTCTGTTGAATATTTAGACTTGTTAGATAACATTAACGTTTTTAATTTCGCATATATTATGTATAAAATCGCATTTTTGACATTGAATTGCTTAAAATATGCATAATGGGGAATATAAACATGCGAAATAAAAAATCCATTCCATAATACAACATACGAATTTAATGAAACATGTAAAACTTGAATGTTTTATTAAAATAAAGCACTAAAATAAACAAAGTTCATTCAAAAGATGAAAGAAACTCCATTTTCATCTTCATCGAGCATCTTAAGATAGTTATTGCATCCGCCAACTCTTTCAATTGCTTCTCATCCCTCTCACCCAGATCAACCATGAACATAACAGCAATTTCTTGAAGACTACTCACTTGCATCTGAGATAGCAAGTTCATAATTTCTTGTCTTCACTTCTTGTTTTCTGTTACACGAGAAATGTTGGTTTCCAACATCGCTTGACATGATCGATCATCTTGAATTTGTTCCTGAATCCTTTTTCTCAAAGACTACTTGATACTTGATTCCGAAGAGGATGTTGGTAGGTCTGCCATTTTTAATAGGATGTTTGAAATGGTGATAAAAAGATAAACTTTATAATAAAAGAAAAAAGCACTGAAAAATTATTGATATGAATTTTTGAAATCAATTATTGAACTGAATTATTTGATTTGAATTATTGAACTGAATTATAAAACACCATAAAATTACTTTTAAAGCGTGCGAAATATAGAGCTAAATATGTTAAATACTTTCTAGTTTGCGAAATGTCCAACTTAAAGATGCGAAATTAAATATTAAACTTCATTGTGTGCGAAATGTCCAACTTAAACATGCGAAATTATTCATATGATCCAATCTTAAATACCTGGGATATGTTAAAAACACAACATGCGATATTTAAAACAACACATGCGATATGATAAACACAACAAATAAAACCAGAAACATCTTATCTTCAACCTCGTTACAATCTAATAAAATGAAAATACCTTCAAATCAAATAAAACCCAAACCTCAACCGTAACCCTATGATGAAAAACCCAAAACAAACATCCTAAATGACGAATCAAACCCTAACGCAGAAGAACGAAACTGCAATTTGAGAATTATGAAAAATTTGAAACTGATTCGAATAATAATTACCGGGATATTAGTGTAACGAACTTCTCACTGATTGAAAGAAGAGACGAATTTGCCCTCAGATGATTGAATTAATTGTCTGATTTAACCTTATCAGAGAAAAACAAATCATGACACGTGTACGGCCAATAAAGTCGCGTATGTAATATACGATTAGGGGATTTGTATCCTACACTTTATATATATATATATATATATATATATATAGAGAGAGAGAGAGGTCAGTTAACGTACAATAGGGCTTATCGTACGATATGTACGCGATCATCCCAGCAGTACGACCTGGTGCGAATTCAATCTTCCCTCATGCAATTTTGTCTATCTACACACCCCATGCCATTTTTCACATTACCCCATGCTAGCCATTTTTTCACATGCGAATTCAATCTTCCACATGCGATTTTGTCCACCTACACACCCCATGCCATTTTTCACATTACCCCATGCTAGCCATTTTTTCACATGCGATATTCATTCTTCCACATGCGATTTTGTCCATCTACACACCCATGCCATTTTTCACATTACCCCATGCTATCCATTTTTTCACATTTCACATGCGATTTCATTTGCATGAGATTTCAAAACATGCGATTTCATTGCATTTTCAAGCCATGCGATTTCATTTGCCTTTTTATAACATGTGAAGATTGAATTCGCATCAGATCGTACGACTGGGATGATCACGTACGTATCGTACGATAAGCCCTATTGTACGTTACACTTTTCCTATATATATATATATATATATAGGGCTGGCAATTCTGACATGAACACGATAACACGACATGAACCTACATGAAGTTATCATGTTTCGTGTTTGACCTTAACAGGTTTCGTGTCTAAAATAGGTCGACACGATAAGATGATGTATACTTTCCGTTGACGGCGTTTCAGATTTAATTTTGAGTCGCAATGTTTCAGATTGGGTTTCTTTGTGCGTGGGTTTGGGAAGACGGGGTTAGAGGATCAGATTGTGACTTGTTTTGTAAAATGGTTAGGGTTCATATGGTGATGATGGTGGCAGGATGTGGTGGTGGTGGCAAGATATGGTAGTGATGGTTAGGGTTAGGGAATCGGGAAAGATAATGTATATATGTAATTTTTGGGTTGCATAGTTTCCGTTGACGGCGTTTCAGATTTAATTTTGGGTCGCAATGTTTCAGATTGGGTTTCTTTGTGGTTGGGGAATCAGGAAAGATGATGTATATATGTAATTTTTTGGTTTTATTTATTAGGAAATATTTTAAATAAAAAGCGTGAAATGACCATAATACCCTTAAGTGAATAGACTTAACTGAAAATTTTAATTTGGTTAGTGCTAACGGACCTAGGGTGTAATGAGTATTACAAAAAAAAAAAGACTGTGACTATAAGTATTGAAGTTAAAGGGCATTCATTGTAATCTGATATATACATAAAGGACGAAAAGTGTAATTTACCCTAAAAACAAAGTGTGTGTGTTTTAATGACAAGAGATGTCTCTTTTATTTAGTCTATTTTTTGTCACTTCGGTAACTATAAAATGCATCCACAACTAGGTCTGGCATATTGTGTTATACATGACACGATAAGGAACGATAGGGTTAAACACGAACACCACATGATAACTTATCATGTCATTTTTTTCTAAACATGAACACGGACCTATTTATAACATGTTAACACGATAAGACACGAACTTGTTGATTAAGGGTCATGAATGTGAGTGTGAGATGCGGGCATGCGGCTGAGAGAGACTAAGAAAGGGAGAATGTAAGATACGATTTCAAAATTAGGGTTTTTCAAATGTGTGGCCCCGTATGTCAGTATAATCCCCACCCCATATCCTGTATTTTTTAAATAAAAATTATTAACATGTCTTAACGGGTGCTTAACATGTTAACGGGTCATTAACCTTTTTAGACATGAAAATTAACAAGTCTTATCGTGTCGAACTGTTTAAGACATAAATCCTGTTGAGGTCAAACACGAAACTTGTTAAGGTCATGTTGGTTTGTATCATGTTATTATGTCCGTGTCTGAAATTGCCAGCCGTATCCACAACTTAATTTATATGTCTAAAACAAGAAGGGTTCAGAAAGGTTTTTAATTAAATTTACTAGTTTTTTTTTTCTATGTAATAAAAGTATAGTGGCAATTGACGAAAGTGTTATTTCCTTTAAAGACAGCTGTTAAATTTAGATATGGCCAACCTCTAACGTAGCAAATGCTGACACTATAAAGAAGGGTTCAACTAAGAGTTGGTCATCATGATTAAAGGGTTGTTTGTTTATCTCTTAATGAGGTTCTTAATGGTTCAGACCTCTTACTGGTTCAGCACTTAATGGCTTAGACTGTTTGTTTCATGAGCAGATGTCTGAATGGTTCATACATTTGCCTCTGAATGGTTAAGATTTATACAGAGTCTGAATGGTTAAAACCTCTAATCTGAATTGGTCAGACATTTGCCTCTAAACGGTTAAGCATTATACTGTCTCTTAATGGTTCAGACCTCTTACTGGTTCAACACTTAATGGTTCAGACCTCTTACTGGTTCAGCACTTAACCATTCAGATGTTGCCAAACAGCCCCTAAGGCCTTTGGGTGTACTCTAAGGGGCTGTTTGGCAAGTGCTGAACCAGTAAGTGCTGAACCAGTAAGAGGTCTGAATGGGTAAGAGGCTCTGAACCAGTAAGTGCTGAACCAGTAAGAGCTGTTTGTTTGTATCTCTGAATGACTGTGCAGAATGACTATATTACCCCTCTGAACTATTATGTGCTGAATGAAATGTATCTGTTTGGCAAGAGTTCTGAATAGTGTACAGATTGATGAAAAATTGTAAAAGAAAAATACAAAACGCCATAGAAAATCCAAATTACACATCAATCCTTTAAATTCCATGGAAACATACGAAAATCCAAATACAAACTAACACAACATACGAAATCCAAATACAAATAACACAACTCTGCATACAATTTTAATTTGAATCATTTGAATATCATATCAAAGTCACAAATTGCTAATACTTTTTGCCATTTCTTTGCCATTTCAACATACAACATAACCACAATCAAACATACAACACAAAGAAAACATGTATCTTTTTTCAACATACAACATAACCACAATCAACATACAACATAAAGAAAAATGTATATTTTTTCAACATACAACATAACCATTTACAATCTTACCAATTAGCCAATATTTCTAATGTAACAACTAATAATAATCAACATACAACATAACCATTTACAATCATACCATTCTACATATAACATCAATGAACATAACCATTCTACATATAACATCAATGAACATATAACCATTTCAACATACAACATAACCATTATACATATAACATCAATGAACATAATAATGAGTAAAATATTGAAAAAAATATCAGAAAAAACTAATAAAAAATTCAGAAAAATAAACAAATCCATAAAAAAAACCTAATCAAACTTAACTACATCATAATAATGAGTAAATTAAATGAAAAATCAGTTTAATAAAAAAAAAGCAAGAAACGAACCTGGGTGGGATGGAGGAGGAGGAGGCGGCGACCGAGAGTGAGGAGGAGGAGGGATGGAGGCGGCGACCGAGAGTGAGTAGGAGGAGGGATGAAGGCGGCGGCGAGCGTGAGGAGGAGGAGGGAGGCGGCGGCGGCGAGCACTCGGGGGTGAGGAGAAGGAGGTGGAGGGCGGCGAAGAATGAGAAGGAAAAGGGTGAACCCTAGCTTTTGTTGCAGAGAAGAATGAGAAGGAAAAGGGTGCAAGGGTCTTTTTTTTTTCTTTCAGCATCTTCTAATCTCTGAATGGTACAGCACTGAATGGTACCATTAAGAGGTTGGTATTTTGCCAACCAAACAAGCAACCTCTGTCCGAATAAGAGGGCAGCCTCTTAATGAATCATTAAGAGGGTTGCCAAACAGCCCCTAACTTCATTAGTGTTAAAGATGACATGACATGTTAACATGTCTTTTAAACCATTCCCTCCCCATGTTAAGGGGTGTTAAAACCTCCCTTGGTTAACATGTTAACTTAGCAAAAAAGATTAAGAAATTAATATTATATTTATTATCAATGTTTATTTTAGCTAAGAAGTTAATGAAATGGTATTATTATTATTTATTTTGTATTTAATTTAAATATTTAATATTAAAATAATTAAAATAAATGGTGAGTGAGGTAGTTAACAAGGTTAAACCATTTACTTAGGATGAGGTAGAGTAAAAATGGTAAAAATGGGTGATGTGATGCTTATATAGAGTTAAGAAAGGTTAGAGTATACCCCATGGCCTAAGTGTTCAACACGGCTTAATAGGTCAGTGTAATTCTTCCGTAGTTTAGAGAGCAACAACTCAATGTTGGTAAGTGTACTTGATAGGTGAGTATAAACAACAATCTAATGCTATCAAAGTGGCGTATAGTTAGTGTGTAAAAAAAAAAAATCGGCTTAAAAAAAGTTACGAACCAAGACAAAAACCGTTCATGTCTTAAGAGTTTTGGTTTAGCATCCGTGCCCGTAGGTTGTGACAGGTAGAATTCCGGGTTATCCAAGTCATTTGGGCCGATTTTTGCACCTCTGATCCATAGGAGTGGGTAGGGGTGTTCAAAACTATTCGTATCCGAAAATCCGATCCGAATTATTCGATATCCGAATCCGAAATATCCGCAAATTCGGATATCTGAATTTTCGGATTCGAATTCAGATAGTGATTTTAAAAATCTTCGGATATTTCGGATTTTTATTTTTTTCTGGATATCCAAATATTCAAAAATATCTGAAGTAACCCAAAGAAAGAAGCTTACAAATCATCTTCACTCCTTATTTATAAACGCTTTCAAAGTTTTGTTGACAAAACAATGTGAAACACCTTTTACCCATTTCCTAGTGTTAAATTTCATGATAGATCCCAATACATATTTGTGTGTTGCAAATCTATCATCATACATGGTACAAATTTATAAAGTTTTTAGTTATATATCTCATATATAAATACAGAGATATGTGTCTAAAGCTAATTTTCTTTATGAATTAATCCAATAAAAAAAGTAACCTAAAGTATTAGTGCATTTGATTGTTGATTACTTTGTAAAGAAGTTTGCAGATGCATCCTCTATTCGTGTTCTACCAAAAATAGATTTGACCTGCTAAACTTAAGCTAGTTCTACCCATTAGGGTGTTCAAAAGTATCCCAGTCCACAAATCTGATCCGAACTATCCGATATCCGAATTATCCGAAAATCGGATATCCGAATTTTTTCGGATTTGTGTAGTGATTTTAAGAAAAATTGAATATTTCGTATATCCGAAAATTTAAAAATTTACCGAATTATCCGAAATATCGGGTTTAAAATCAATAAAAAAATAAAAAACTAAGTAATGAATTCAATATGCGGATATCTAATTCATTTTCCGAAATTTCAGATATGGACTCGGATAATGAAACCAGGTATTTGGAAATTTCAGATATTCAGTTTTGAACACCCCTATAATTTAGGATTGAAGTATATCATCATTCTCTGATTGAAGCAGTGATAAGAGCTTATTATTGGCTCACATATCATTCTCAATTTCGTGACAAACTTTCTCTTAGTACATTCTACTACTGATTTTCAAACCTGGGTACAAAAAGCACACTAGATGTAGGAAGCCATTCGTTGCCTTCAATGAACTCAACAAGAATGACTTGATTGGTAGTATCTGGATCTATTATCACTTGGTAACCAGGCCCATTGACTCTTTGATCAGTAGATGAACCTGGTCCATAAATCTTATAGTACCCACATTTGGCAGTTTGATTGTAACCCCAACTATCAAGGCATCCTTGTGGTCCATCAAATCATCAAGAAAAGATTCCATATAAAATGTCTGAGCATACGGAGACCACGATCTTCCTAAAAGGCTTTCTGGTACTGACCTAGAACGGGCTTAAGATCGTCTGCAACATTATTTTTACACCCTTGCAATGAATACTCGTCGTTTTCATTACTGTATTTCCAACCGTTAGCTAACTAACCCTCCTCCGGGTAGTGGTTTCCTCAAGAAGATATCACAATCTTGGAACACGGCTTGACTGGCGCCGAAAATGAAATCTAGAATTCCAAATATTTGGCATTGTTTGTAAATATTTGTCTGGAACCGAAAAATAGCATGTCTTGGTAGCCCTCAATGCTGCACTGGTAGACTACTGATGTGTCGGAGGTGGAGAGGAACGCCACCGCTTGATGACCTTCTAGCCCCGCTGTGTTCCGAAACGTCATGTGTAGAGCAAGAAATCTACGACCCCAAACTTCTACAATCCACGTAAACCATAACAATTTAGCTATTATCTTATTATTAATTTTTTTTTAGAGATTTACTCAAGATCTTGGTTAAAAGCTCAAATTCGAGCTCAATAATACGTATAAAAATAAGTAGAGGTGTTCAAAAATATCTTTATCGGAACTATCTGATATCTGAATCCGAACTATCTGAAAATTCTGATATCAGATATCTATCTGAATTTTCGGATTCAGATAGTGATTTAAAAAAAAATAATTTTTTCGGATATCGATTTAAATTTTATATTTTTTATCCAATATCTGAAGTATCCGAAAATATCCAAAATATCCGTAATATACGGAAAATATTCGGTTCCAAATATTAAAAAAATAATAAAAAATTAAAATTAAATAAAAAATTAGATATTTAGATATTCGATTCACTATCCGATCCAAAATTTTGGATACGGATTCAGATTCAAATAGTGAAATCAGGTATCCAAAACTTTCGGATATCCGGTTTTAAACACCCCTACTACCCATGTAAAAAGAATGATAGCCCGTTCCTCTGATAGAGCTATTCACTAAATTTGCTTTATCAATTTAAAAGCTATCAAAAGTGAAACTTTTGATACAATTATTGATTGTGCAAAGATGATTTTGTATTGGGCATATGCCTTTAGTAAGTGTTTCTCTCCGTCTCTGATGGCCATTCAACGGTCTTCACATTTTCTCATCACGAATCGAAATTTGTTGTTCTCTTTTAATAGTGTAACGGTACATTTCAAAATATATAACAAAAATGTAATTTGGAAATGGGTTTCTATCTCTCACATAGCCTCAACTTTAGATGGAGTTTGTTGTGAATAGCCTTTGCATATGCTATTCCATTGTTTTTGCCTTTCTACATTCGCATCCGGCAACATACTATGATATTTCCTTCGTACTCGAAAATGATGATATTCATAGTCATTTAACCAACAAAGATACTTGATGTCGAATACCCAACCTCCGGCTGACGTTAGATGGATCTTCGGTGACGTCAAGAGCTTTTATCCTTGCTTGCTACAAAAGAATAAACCGTTAGCCTCGTCACGGGGGACCCCGGGAGGGGGATCCGTGACCAAGCTCCGGCGTGAGAGTAAGTAAACTTGCCGGAAATGAGAGGAGCTTCTTCCGATGAGTACAATCACCGGAAGGTTTTCCTTTTGGTGTGAATCTTATTGATGTGTATTAAATGTGGTGGAATAATGGTCGGAAGTTAATGTGTGGAGAGTAAATGAAGGTGTAGTAAATGAGAATAAAACCGGAGATCATACCTGCCTTGGTTCCTTCTTTCTCCTTATATAATAGCAAGCCCTTATCTTTGTTTAAGGATTCTCCCATGCGTGATCCGACGGTTTTTGGAGGTTCTTGGGAAGGTCAGACACGTGTCTGACCCCCAACGGTAGGATATCCTTCTTCATTAATGGTCTGCCGGATAAGTACAGTGACTTAGACCGGAGCCGCCTCTTGTCAAGCATTTAATGAACTCTGTTCTCCTTAGCTGTTTCCCGCCCATTGTAAATAGAAGAAACCTTAGCGAGCAAGGTTATTATAACCGGTGGGCCTTTAAATAATTGGGCTTCTAGAGAAAAAAGGGGCCCAAAGCGGGTAAAGTGGGTTTCCCCACTGGCCCGTCGTCAAGTCATCTTTAGTCCCTGGTTCTGAGACCCGAGGCTCATGATCCGGGGCTGAATCACAACTGCTTGAGAGAGATGGTTTCTCTATTGATGGGCCCACTCTTGATTAGTTGTGACTTGTTGTTCTCAGTAATCATAACGTCGCCGAAATGACTGTAGCGGGAATTAACTTCCCTAGTTGCACGTGCCCATTTTGAATTTTGAAGAGACCGCTGATGTGACGGTTACTTGCATGTCAGCGGTGTCTCTTTAAAAACCCCATTTGGCTTTTCCGATTTCCCATTCAAACTTCCTAACCCTCTTTTCTTCTCTGCAACCACTCCCCTGTATTACCATTTCTTATAACTATGAGTCGCGGTGGCCGGTCTTCGATAAGGTCTGTGTTGACGTCGAAGGACTTGAGATCCTTCGTTGAGGCATACAACATCCCGGATCGCTTTTCTCCTTCCTTGCCCGGCCCTAATGAGTCGGCAGAATGTACGCCGGACAGGATACCTATTTACACCCTTGCCTTTTCTTCCTGTGGGGTCCGATATCCTCTCTCTGCTTTCAAGGTTTCTCTGCTCCGTCACTTCGGCGTTCACTTCTCACAGATTCATCCTTTAGGGTTAATGAGGGTGGTTCATTTTGAACTGTCTTGTGCGGCCCTCTCAGGGGAGCCCTCTGTCCCTCTGTTTTGCATGTTTTACCGTCTTATCTCTGATGGAGACTGGTTTACCTTCGCGAAGCGACAGAACAACGTTTCCAGGCCCTGTTACAGTTTTATGCCCACTTCTACTTATCCGAAGGACTGGAAGTGTAGATTCATCTTTGTGTCAGCCGCTATGTTGCCGGATTCTCCTTTGCCAAAGGATCTTGACGCTGCTATCGAGGACACCAATCCCACCCTTTCTGCAGCCGAGACTGTTCAGTGGAAAAGGATGTGTGACAACCCAACGAGGGCGTTCACCTTTCCCGAAGGGATGCTTGCTATGGGGGGACTGAGTCCCTCTTATCCAGTCCGTCCAAGGGCTTTTTTCGGCAAGAAAGGTACCTTTTTGTTCTTGGTTTGCTTCTTACATTCATTCTTCCTTTATGTCTTTGGAAATTCTGTAGTCATCTTTAGTGCCTTCTTTTTTGTGCAGAGATGACTTTGTGGAGGCTTCTTCAGGGTGATTCCAAGGATGTAAAGTATGTGGTTGATAATGAGGTTGATCCCAGGCTGAATGTGGGAGCGCAGGTTACCGGGGGATCCATCCGGGCAGGAGGTTCTGCCACCTTAGGTGGTGATGAGGAGAATTCTTCTGGTGAGGAGGAGAGTTCTCCCGACTTTCCTCCTGTTCATCCTTCCGGTCAAAGTGATGCCGAAGATGTGGAGATACAGTTAGTTCGCAAGAGGAGGTCTGCTAGCCCCCAACCGGATCCTGCACCTCGTAGCATCCGTCAGAGGCTCCGTAGTGCCAGTGGTCAAAAGCTTCCCCCTTCCTCTAGGGCTGTTTCTGATCTTCCCCCTGCTGGGGTTAAAGGTTCCCTGTCTAAGCACCTAAAGTCTTCAAGCCTAGTGAGTGATCCTTTGTTGGTAAGCCTTCTTTTCCCTCGTTTTTTCTTTGTCTTTTTGTGTAGTTCCTGATTGCTCTTTTTCTTACTTCTTAGGGGAGTTCTCTGGAGCCTATAGAAATTCCCACTGGTCCTTCTCCTTCCCGCATCCGGGACAAGGCCTCTGAAGTAGGGGTGGCTCGCTTTTCCTCAGCTTTCAAACTTTCTCCCCCACACGCTACTGGGACTAGCAAGCCTACTACTTTTGAAGGCCCTGTTTATCGATCCCCTCTTGCCCCTTTGTTTGCCAACGCCCTCCCCTTTACTTATGTCCCTAAATGGAAGGTAACTGATTCTTCCGTTATAGGGACTCCTGAAGCTGCTAGGGACTTTCTGAACCATGCTGTCCCTCCCTCACATAAATTTGTAAACTCTGCCCTGAGGGATGATCTCTTTGAAGATCAGTACGGTATGTCTCTGTGTGAAAGCTTCTTTAGGGGTGTTGGGATGCTTCAAAGGGTTGACAATCTGAGGAAGGCGAACGAAGGACTCAAGGCTGAGCTTAAGGCTTCCCAGTCGGCTGTTGCTGGGCTTAGGAGCCGGGTGGTTGATGCTGAGAGGAGGTTACAGGAGGAGAAGGTGCATAGTCTTCCCCCCCCCCCTTTTTTTATACATACTCACCGATTCTTTGTTTAGGGAGCTGGGGCTATGCTTGAGAGGAAGGAACGAGCTTGGGAGCGGGAGATGGCATCGTTGGTTGAGGAAAAGGAGGAGCTTGCTGCTGAGCTGAGGCATTTGAAGGAAGTTGGCTCCGTTTCCCAGGAGCAGCTCAACACCATTTACGCGGACTATGGAGTGACTTCCGATGATAATCAACGATTGGCGGGGGAGAAGCATTAGCTAATTACTGAAGGTTTTGGGGCCTTCCTTGCTGCTGTTGCTCGGTCGGAGGACTTTAAGAGCGGTTTGGAGGAAGTGTACAGGGCCTATAGGGATGTTGGGTACCAGTCGGGATTGAAGGATGGCTATAAATACTCCGCTCAGGGCTTGGATAGGAAGGAGACTCCTCTGTATGACTCCAAGGTTAAGAAGAAGCTGTCCAAGCTGAATGAGGAGTTTGGGCATAAGACCCCAGCTATCCTTGCCAAAATCCTGGAGCATCCCTTGATCTCTATTGATGAATTGAAGACCCTGTTCTCTTCTGCCGGTCCTTCGTCTCCGCCATCTCTTTCCGGGGGTGATCCCCAATGAATTCCAAACATTTGATACACTTCGATATGGTTGTAATAACTTTAACTTACTCTAGGATACTTGTGCGTTTCGTTTGACTATCGCGGGTGGTCTTTTGTGTTGGGGACCACTTCGACTTTTAACCATATGGCTCCTAGTTATGTATGGCCTTTTTGTTTTGTAGCCTGTTTCTTGCTTGTTTTGTTTTTGCAGGAGTTCTTACCGGAGGCCAGTTTGGTGATTTCCTGGGGGTTTTTAGGCTATTTTAGCGAGGAGCTATGTTTTTGTTTTGCCTTGCTGTGTTTGCAATTTTGTACATTGCTAATTCTTGCCCAAGTTGTTAGGGCTTTTCTTTGTATATGTATTTTGTTAGTAAATAAAGCAGATTCCCATTCGTAGTTTTGCACATGCGGGTGTGTTTGCATTATTTGTTTTTTGTCTTTTGTTTGTTTGTTTTGTTAAACTGTGATTGTCTGTTCGAGGCCAATCGGTGGACAAGTTTATAACGCGTTGTTGTGTTTTTAACTTGCTTTGTCCGTTTTAGGTTAGCTAGACCTTTATTAGCCCCACGGCCGGGCTTTTGGACATGTTTTGAATGCCTCATACACGTGTGTTTGTTTGTTCTGGTTTTAGACTTAATGGTGTCCCAAGGCATGTCTGCCCAGGTGCAAGTGTCCATTGTTTTCTCAAAATGGGACGCTCTCGTCCGTTTTTCATTTAACCTTTGGGGGCTTATACCTCCCGTCATAGATTGTTTACAAAAGATTCATCCCCTTGGGGGAGGGCCCCCGTACATATAGTTATCTATTACAAAAGTGGCTCTTGGCCATTTTCCTTGGGGGTATACCCCTTACATGTAATATTTCCTTAGCTGCATGAGGTTCCAGGTCCTGGGAACCTCCTTACCTTCCAGCGTTTCCAACTTGCAAGTCCCTTTGCCATTCGCCCACGTGACTCTGTAGGGTCCTTCCCAGTTGGGGCCTAGCTTCCCGGTGTTTTCTTGCAGACTAGCCTCGTTGGCCCTAAGGACTAGGTCCCCCGGGACGATGTTGAGCTTCTTCATCTTGGCGTTGTAGTAACTTCCCAGGAGCTTTTTGTATTGGGCCTCCTTAACTGCTGCTATTTCCCTTCTTTCCTCCAACAAGTTTAGGTTCATCCTGAGATCCTGCTCATTCTCCTCATCCCGAAGCTTCATCCGGGCTGTTGGGGATCCGATCTCAGCAGGGATGACAGCCTCCGTTCCGTATGTAAGGCTGAACGGAGTTTCCCCGTTGCAACTTTTGGGGGTGGTTCTGTATGCCCACAACACAAATGGAAGTTCTTCCAGCCAGCCTTTCTGTCTCCTCCCAAGCCTACCCTTCATTCCTTTGATGACGCTTTGGTTAGCTCTTTCCACTAACCCGTTGCTTTGGGCGTATGTAACGGAAGTAAACACTTGCTGGATCCGCATCTGTTCGCACCATGGTTTGAAGGGTTTTCCGGAAAACTGGACCCCGTTGTCACTCACTAGCTCCTTTGGAACCCCATACCTGCATATGATGTTATCTAGTAAGAACCTTCTCATTTGGTCCCCAGTAATTTTCGCCAAGGGCTTCGCTTCAATCCATTTAGTGAAATAGTCAACGGCTACCACCACGTATTTGACCCCCTCTCGGACCCTCGGGGAAAGGTCCAATTATGTCGATGGCCCATTTCTGGAACGGCCATGACGTCGAAACTGGTACCATGGGGTGTTTATGCCGGTGGGTCATCGGTGCATGCATTTGGCAGTTGTCACATTTCTTGATTTCCTCAGATGCCATTTCGTACATCCGCGGCTAGTAAAACCCAGCATTCATGGCCTTTCTTACTATCGTTCTTGGTCCTGAGTGCATTCCGCAGATCCCCTCATGCATCTCCCTAACCACATATTCGGCTTCTTCCATATCGACGCACTTCAGGGATGGGCCCAGATATGACCTCCGATATAGCTCCCCTTCGATCAGTTCATATTGTAGGGCCTTGACCCCTATCTTTCGGGCAGCCCACTCCCCCTCGGGTAGGGTTCCATCCCGGAGAAATCTGACTATCGGGGTCATCCATGTTTCTTGGGGACCTTCGACCATGGCGACCTCTGCTGTGTCAAGGGAGGGGGATGTTAGGACCTCCACTTTAACTTCTTTTGCGAGATGGTCGAATGCTACCGTGGCTAATTTGCTAAGTGCATCAGATTTCCTGTTCCTCCCACGAGGGATGTATTCTAGTTTGAAGGTTTTGAATGCCTTAGCCGTCTCCTTAACTTTCTCCACGTATCTAGCCATGGTGCTATCCTTAGCTTCATACTCTCCTTGGTACTGTTTTACTATTAGCTGTGAATCAGTGCTGGCTTCTACATGTTTTGCTTTCATTTTTTGTGCCAGCCTCATCCCTGCTAGGAGGGCCTCATATTCTGCGGTATTGTTGGTGTTCTCAAAATCCAGCCTTACAGCATATGTTAGTTCGACCCCTTCGGGACTTATTAGTGTGATTCCGGCTCCACTTCCCTCTTCACTGGATGCTCCATCGGTAAGCAACTTCCACACGGCCTCTTCTTCCTTCTCTCTTTCTTCTTTTTCTAAAGCTTCCCATTTCAATAGCTCCCTTTCTTCGTCCTCAGGGACTTCTGCTAAGAAGTCGGCCAGTATCTGCCCCTTCATTGCTGTCCTGGGCTTAAACTCTAGAGAGTGTTCTCCTAACTCCACAGCCCATTTAGCTAGCCGTCCGGACAGTTCCGGCCTCCTGAGTACCTTCTGAAGGGGCTGATCAGTCATTAAAGTGATCTTGTGCCCTTGGGAATACCTCCTGAGTCTTCGGGACGCGAAGACAAGAGCTAATGCGAGCTTCTCCAGGGGCATGTACCGCTCCTCAGGTCCTTTAAGCGTTCTGCTGATGAAGTATATAGGGATCTGTCTCCCCTCTCGCTCTGCCATCATGACCGCACTTATGGTCGTTTTTGAGGCGGATAGATACAGAAGCAATGGGTCCCCGGGTACTGGGGTGGCCAGCATTGGGAGCTTGCAGATGTATGCTTTCATCTCTTGGAAGGCTGCTTCAGCCTCCGCGGTCCATTTAAACTTATTTGTTTGGAGGCAGTCTTTCAATACCTTCATGAAGGGGAGGGTTTTGTCAGCCACCTTTGATAAGAAACGGTTTAATGCTATCAGTCTTCCGTTTAGTTGTTGGATGTCCTTCAGGGACCTGGGGGATCGCATCTCAGCCACCGCCTGGGTTTTCTCCGGATTTGCCTTGATCCCGCCCTTGGTGACCACTACTCCCAGGAAATTCCCTTCCTCTACTTCAAAACAACACTTCCCAGGGTTTAACTTCATGTTTACATCCTGCATAGTGTGGAGAGTTTCGGCTATATCGTCTATCATGGCCGTCTCCGTCAGGCTTTTGATAACGATATCATCGACGTATACCTCCAAGTTCCTTCCTCGTTGCTCCCTGAACAGGGTGTTCATGAATCTCTGATATGTGGCCCCGGCATTCTTGAGGCCGAAGGGCATCTTGGTGTAGCAGAATATCCCTTCGTCTGTGATGAAGGCAGTTTTTTCCTCGTCTTCTATTGACATCTGGATTTGGTGGTATCCCTTGTAGGCGTCCAAGAAACATTTCAGGGGGTGCTGGGACAAGGAGTCCACCTGGGTGTCTATCTCCGGAAGAGGATAACAGTCCTTGGGACATGCTTTGTTTAGGTCTTGGAAATCGGTGCACATCCTCCATCCCCCGTCTTTTTTCTGGACCATGACTGGGTTGGCAACCCAGGATGGGTATTTAACTTCCCTGACTATCCCCGCTCTGAGTAGTTTCCGAGTTTCTTCACAAGCAGCCCTTCTTTTGTTAGGTCCCATACTTCGCTTCTTTTGTTTTACTGGTTTTGCCCATGTAAAGGTGTTAAGTCGGTGCTCCGTTAGACTCCTTGGGACTCCCGTCATGTCTCCATGCTTAAATGTAAACACATCTATGTTATGGAGGAGCAGCTCCTTCAGTGCACTCTTGCATTTGTCACTCAAGTGACTCCCCACCTTGACTGTCTGTTCTGGGAACCTATCACAGAGGACCCATTCTTCCACCTTCTTTCCCTGGGATTTTTCTGGTTCTTCCCCTTTAGCCACGGAAGAAACTACTTCGTAGGCGGACTTAACCCATGCGAGGCCTTTTGGTGTTTGGAATACCAAAGCTCCATGAGGGGTGGAGGCTTGTGCCTGCAGATCTCCAATTCCGGGTCTTCCCAAGATTGCATTGTACTTGGAGGGTGCCCTGACTACTGTGAATGTCAGACCTACTGTCCGAACCCGGTCCCCTACGCCAACTGTGAATGGGAGCCTGATCTTTCCCAGGGGATGTGATACACTGTTGTTGAATCCTACCAACGGGATCGAATCTTCCTCCAACCTGTCCCTTATGTCCCTGTCGAACCTAAGAAAGCAGTGCTCGTATATTACCTCAACGCCTGACCCTCCGTCCACATGTATCCTGGACACCTTGTGTCCGGCTATCATAGCTGAGATGTTCAGCGGGAGTCGTTGTACCTCACTTTCTTCTAAGTATGGCATAAGGATGGGAGCCTTCATGCAGTTCGGGGAGCCTAGGATTCTGGCCTTTACACTTCGGGTGGTATCAAACTCATTTCTCCTTCTAATCATATCAGCGTCTGCCCTCCCCGGCTCCCGTGCATCTTTCCCTTTGCGATCCCCTCCCCCCTCCTTGATTTCCTTGACCAAATGGGCCAGTCTCCCCGTTTTCACCGCAGCCTCTATTTCTCTTTTGAGGTACATACAATCATCGGTTCTATGCCCGAAGCCTTTGTGAAACTCGCAATATTCGTTTGGTTGTGCCTTTGGCCCAGGCTTTATGGGTGGTGGTCTTGGGAAGGAGTTCTTTACCCTTTCGGTGGCCAGTATCTCACTTGGTGTTTTGATGAGGGGGGTGAAATTATCAGAATACAAGGGGGACCCCTCCCTCGGGGTTTGTATGGGGAGTACGGAGGTCTCACTCTATCATGCATCATTCTATCAAAAGCAGGTTTTCGGGAATAGGGTGTACCTTTGTCAAGAGGCTTTGTGACTGGGGCGATCCTCCGGGGTGCAGTGTCTGCTTCCTTGGCTTTGCTGACCGTATCTTTCCCCCTGACAAAGGCCCTGACCCTGTCCATGAGGCAGTCAAATGAATGGGGGAACTCTTCCCCCAGTTTCTCGCACAGTTGGGCGTGTTTTAACCCGTTTATGAAGCTGCTAATCTTCATGACCTCCGGAACGTCTTTGATATTCATGCTCTCCTTGATAAACCTCTCCATGTACTGGTCTATTCGTTCGTTATCCCTTTGTCTGATACGAAGGATCTCATTTGGGTTTTTAATTACCTTCCGTTGTTGGCCAAAGTTCCTGAGGAACTTCTCGCTTAGCTCTTCATAACTATCTATGCTCCCCGGGGGAAGGCTATCGAACCAAAGCCGGGCTCCCTCTGTCAGGGTTTGCACAAACATGTGGCACCATACTGGCATGGGCCATAGTCCCAGTTGTCCCGCTCCCCGGAAAGCATGCAGGTGATCTTCGGGGTCCCTCGTCCCGTCATAACGGTCAAAGCCTGGGGGTAACTTTGTCTTGGGGGGCATTGGTGCTTCTGCGATTCTCCGTGTGAACTTTGAGACCTCGACTAAGTCTCGGGGTAGGTATGGCTGGTCTAAGCCACTGTCACCAAGGTTGTCTTTCTCCTTTCCTTTCTCCTTGGGCTTCTGTCCCGTAATAAGATCCTCCCTTTCTTCTGATGACATTTGTCTCAGGGCAGTCATGAACGTTTCTAGCTGGTCATTGTTGTTGCTCTTGTTTTGAAGGTTCGTTCCTTCCTGGTTGGAGGGCGTGTCAAAAGAAAGCCTGGCCCTGAGGCTGTCGTGTTTTTCTTGTCTCTTCAAATCTTCAAGGTGCTTTGTTAACTCCTTCCTATGCATGGCCACAAAGTCAGGAGTGATATGCTCTACTTTTCTAGGTTTTCCACCAGGTTCTCGTTACTGTCTTCATGGGTAATGTCCTCTATTGTAACTCTGTCCGGATCGTTTTGTGCCGTTTGGGTGACACGCGAGCTGTGTGGGGTTGCCATGTCGTTTCTGATGGGATAAACTGTTCTCTAGACGTCGAGTTCTGATGTGGGAACACCGGGCAGGCTGATGTCCCACGGATGGCGCCAATGTCGAATACCCAACCTCCGGCTGACGTTAGATGGATCTTCGGTGACGTCAAGAGCTTTTATCCTTGCTTGCTACAAAAGAATAAACCGTTAGCCTCGTCACGGGGGACCCCGGGAGGGGGATCCGTGACCAAGCTCCGGCGTGAGAGTAAGTAAACTTGCCGGAAATGAGAGGAGCTTCTTCCGATGAGTACAATCACCGGAAGGTTTTCCTTTTGGTGTGAATCTTATTGATGTGTATTAAATGTGGTGGAATAATGGTCGGAAGTTAATGTGTGGAGAGTAAATGAAGGTGTAGTAAATGAGAATAAAACCGGAGATCATACCTGCCTTGGTTCCTTCTTTCTCCTTATATAATAGCAAGCCCTTATCTTTGTTTAAGGATTCTCCCATGCGTGATCCGACGGTTTTTGGAGGTTCTTGGGAAGGTCAGACACGTGTCTGACCCCCAACGGTAGGATATCCTTCTTCATTAATGGTCTGCCGGATAAGTACAGTGACTTAGACCGGAGCCGCCTCTTGTTAAGCATTTAATGAACTCTGTTCTCCTTAGCTGTTTCCCGCCCATTGTAAATAGAAGAAACCTTAGCGAGCAAGGTTATTATAACCGGTGGGCCTTTAAATAATTGGGCTTCTAGAGAAAAAAGGGGCCCAAAGCGGGTAAAGTGGGTTTCCCCACTGGCCCGTCGTCACTTGACTTTGTTTCCGAGCGATCGCATCCTTTTAAAGACACCAACATTTGACATAGATGTTGGTTTGGTATATGTTTTATGTATATTTACACAATTATTTGTTTTTTTATCATTATTAATATGAAATATGAATGTGCAGCTTTTTTGTGTATCGCCACTATCAGTACTGGTGTGCCCTCATGTGTCTAAACATGTATTATGTGCATGTGAAGTTGTGACACATGTGGGGTAAACTATTAAGACAATATGTAGTGGTTAGTGAAGACTGAAGGTAATGTAGCTTCTTTGGGCATGATTAGCTATGTGGTGTTCCAGTCAGTATTAGGGTATTATGGGACATTTGTTTAAAATTGATGTAGTGGTATAATGTCTAGTAATCCCCATCCAATGATTACCCAATTATTATTTTTTTGTTTTTTAAAATTAAAATTAAAGATATTTCATTAAATAAATAAAAATTACATAAATAATAAAACAAAAACAAATAATACTACTCGTATTAATTTTCGTCTTCGCTTTCGCCATACTCGTCATCTTCGTCTTCCTCGTCATCAACTTCTTCTTCACCCTCGTTTGGCATATACAGAACCGACCATGCCTGTTGGACCAAATAAACCGCTAATGCGGAATGTGCGGCTTCAGACCGCATTTCATGTGCATTTTTCACTCTTTCTTCCGTCGTTGTTTACGGATATTCCTGAACAGCTTCCGGTACATTTCATGTGCATTCTTCACTCTTTCTTCCGCATTTCAATGGCCAAAAATCTTTCCATTCGGCGTTTTATTTGGAACGCCCCAACAATTTTTTTTTAACAAAAACGCCCTTGGGGGCGGTGGAGTGGTGTGGGATGGCGTTTTTTTTAGGGAAAAACACCAAAAAACTCCACTACGTTTGGTTTAAGTAAAGATGGTAGAGTGAAAGTAATGTGATGGAGAAAGTAGCCTAAGAGAGAAATGAATCAAGCTCAATAACCTCATATGTACAGTGGCGAAGCTTGAGAAAAAAGTTTGGGGGTCGGAAGGTAACGGACCTAAAAAAAATTTCTATCGCGTAGTTTCGAGGTGTATGTTCGGGTCGGACGTCGGTGATTCGATTCGGGTCGGGTCAAACATTAATATCAAATAAAAAACGTTCTCAAACATTAAAACGGACCAATTTCACCCCTAATTACAGAAATTCGGACCAATTTCACCCCATAATTTCAACCTAAATCACATAAATTGCAGCCCTAAATTTATTTATTTTACTATTATAATAAATATTATTGTTATTATTATTGAGAGAATGGGAAAAGTTGTCTCAATATTATTAAACCTCCTCTATAAATACACAAATGAAACCTGTAAAAAAGGAGAGTAAATCTCCTCAATAACTGCCTATTAAATACAAAAGATACAGTAAAATATAATACAAAATTATCGTCTATTATCCCCCGTCAATCGAAAAGGTGGCGGTCCGACACGAAGCAATAAGCGAAACTTCTCGAACAAAGGTCTTGGTAAACTTTTAGTGAAGATATCCGCCACTTGAAGATTGGTTGGTACAAACTTAGTGTGTAGACGACCGGATGAAACAAACTCGCGAACAAAATGGTAGTCTATATCAATGTGCTTGGCCCGCTTGTGTGAGACCGGGTTTTGACTGAGAAAAAGTGCACTCCTGTTGTCGCATAGAATTGTTGGACGTGTAGAAGGAAGCGCATGAAGTTCACGAAGGAGGTGAGTTAGCCATATAATTTCTGCTGCAGTGTTCGCCATTGCACGATATTCGGATTCACAACTTGACCAAGCAACGGTGGGCTGCTTCTTTGCGCTCCAGGAAACTAGATTGCCACCGAGATAAATGGAGTAACCGTATGTCGAACGTCACGTTTCAATGCACCTAGCCCAATCGGCATCAGAATAGCCGACTAAAGTTTGTGAGGGTGGTCTGTCAAATGTAAGACCATAAGATATAGTACCTTTAACGTACCGTAAAATCCGCTTGACCAACTGAAAATGAGAGGTGGTAGGATTCTGAAGATATTGACTGGCTTGGTTTACCGCATAGGAGAGATCGGGTCGAGTGATGGTTAGGTATTGAAGAGCTCCGACTAATGAGCGACAGTAGGTGGGGTCGTGAAATGGAATACCATCGGAAGCGAATACATCCGAGGTGGAAAGGGGAGTAGCCACCGGTTTTGCTTCTAATAGACCGGCACGCAATAGAATATCCCGAGCATATTTGGACTGTGTAAGAAAGAGGCCGGATGACGAATGAATGACCTCGAGACCAAGGAAATAATTAAGAGAGCCCAAGTCTTTTATTGCAAACTCCTTGTGAAGACGGGAGGTGAAACGAGAAATGATCGTTTCGTTGTTGCCGGTTAGGATGATGTCGTCCACGTACACAAGAAGGTAAAGGAGGGTACACTCCTTTTTGTATACAAAAAGAGATGGATCGGCACGACTACATTGAAAGCCGAGAGAGACGAGGAAAGAGCTAAGGCGTTGGAACCAAGCCCGAGGTGCTTGTTTCAACCCGTAAAGGGCCTTTTTTAAGCGACATACATGATGGGGGCGGTTTGGGTCTAGAAACCCCGGGGGTTGTTCCATGTAAACGGTTTCGGGTAAGTGACCGTTTAAGAACGCATTGTTAACGTCGAGTTGGTGTAAATGCCATTGGTAACTCACTGCAAGGGCAAGAACGACCCGAATGGTGGAAGCTTTAACGACCGGGCTAAAAGTGTGAGAGTAGTCGAGACCGGGAATTTGAGTGAACCCCTGAGCTACCAACCGAGCCTTGTATTTGTCAATGGATCCGTCAGATTTATATTTAGTGCGGAAAATCCATTTCGAGCCAACAATGTTATGAGAGGATGGTCGTGGAACCAATTCCCAGGTATTGTTTTGGAGAAGAGCTTTCATTTCAGCGTTCATAGCATGAACCCATTGTGGTTGTTTTAAGGCAGACTTGTGTCCTTTTGGATCCTGGGATGCAAGTAAGGCACGGTGTAAGGGAGAGTCCGAAGCAATAGATAAATCAGCCACGTGCTTCGGTTTGAAAATACCGGCTTTGGATCGGGTGGTCATGGGGTGAACGGATGTGGATGGAGTAGCCGAAGGGGCCACAGATGGAGAGGGAGCAGCCGCATGTGGGCCAGCAGAGGAATTTGAAGTGGGCTCAAAGAATGGGTTGGGTTTGGATTGGAGGATGGAAGCCGGGGTGGGCGAATCAGGTGGGGTTTGGGCCTGTTGAATAGCGACAGGTGGGGTTTGGGCCTGTTGGCCGATGGGTGTTGATGGAGGTGTTTGAGGTGGGTGGTTAATGGGTTGGTGAACCGATTGAGGGAAAGAGAAGTCAACAGGACATGGACAAGAAGGTGATGGAGGAATGATTTTGGGTTGTGGTGAAGATGTAGGTGGAATAGGAGTGGGGTCTGGAAGACTATCATCAAAATTTGAGAAAACAAGCTTAGCTTTGTCAACCGGAGGGACAAATCCGCTGAAAGGAAACGTGTCTTTGTCAAATTGAGCATGACGAGTAATGTAAACGCGAGATGTGGAAGGATCAAGGCATCGATAGCCCTTGTGTTTCGGACTATAACCGATGAAAACACACGAGGCACTTCGAGGTTGTAGTTTGTGTTTTGAGTAATCACGTAGATAGGGAAACACACGACACCCGAATACCCGAAAGTTTGCATAGGAGGGTGGTTTGTGAAACAAAACTTCAAAGGGAGATTTGTGAGATAAAACCGAGGATGGGAGCCGATTTATGATAAAGGTGGCTGATGTGAACGCATCAATCCAAAGGTTGGCCGGAGAGTGCGAGTTGAACAGCATCGCTAAGCCCGTTTCAGTGATGTGGCGATGCTTACGCTCGGCTCGACCGTTTTATTGGGGGGTGTGGGGGCATGACAACCGATGTTGAATGCCATTTTGTCGTAAGAGTTGTTGAACTCTATTGTTGGTGAATTCGGTGCCACCATCGCTTTGAAAGCCTTTGATGGTGCATGAAAATTGATTCTGTATAAATGGTAAAAATACACTAAAAATTGTAAAGAAATCCGATTTGGCTTTTAGTGGATAGAACCATGTGAATCTCGAAAAATCATCAACAAATATGACATAATATAAGCATCCATCAGAGGATGGAATAGGTGCTGGACCCCAAAGATCACAATGTATCAAATCAAGAACATTAGAAGCACGTTGATCATTTTCAATAAATGGCAAACGATGAGATTTAGATAATTGACAAGACGAATAAAGTCCTGGTTTCGGTAATAAAGAAGTAACAAACAAATGACCAAGTTTATTTAATTTAGAAATAACATCAAAAGCAACGTGGCCTAAACGACTATGCCATTTGTCCACGGAGGCTCGAAGATGAGGAACTTGCAAAGCAGCAACCAAGGCTTTATGACTCTGAGAAAGGACGTAGAGACCGTTTTCACAGGTTCCCCGAGCAAGGACCGCCTTAGTTTTTCGGTCCTGAATATGAAAGAATGTGTTAGAAAACAAAACATCAACAGCAAAGTCATTGGTTAATTTACTGACAGAAAGCAAGTTCCTTGTGAGATTCGGAACGATAAGGACATTTGATAAAGTAATATGGTCATTTATACGGGCTGTGCCGGTGTGAGTAACCGGTGAAGAAAGACCATTACCAAAAGTAACAGGACCATTACCGTTATTCGGGAGAACATTGTCAAGACCATTTGCATTCGGACCCATGTGTCCGGTGGCGCCAGTATCAGTGGTCCAATCTGGAGAATCCGGAGCAAGATGGCACTGTGCTTGGAATGCTTGTGCTAAATTTGCATCAAGAGGGGCTGCCTTTTGAGCAAACGAAGACAGGCTATGTCACACCCCGACCGCGTAAAACAACAAATCGCGGCAGAAACATCGGGGCGTGTCGTAACAGAATAAATTGTTTCATAACCATGGCATACAAAGTTGTATTTTATTTATTAAACAAGAGTGTTACATTGTCTTGAACAGTAAACAAAAGAGTTTATAACATAATTAAACAAGTCTATCTTCGTTTTTAGTCTCTAAGGCACAGGTCCGCCCTAGTGTCATGATCAACATCCTACGGAAAAGCTCCTGAAAACACATGTGAAAATAGGTACGTCAGCATAAAAATGCCTGTGAGATACATAGGTTTGTGAAAATAGAATTCATGACTTGTATTTGAGAAAATGTTTAGTCATGAACCTTATAATTTGCTTTGTCTTGTAAATCATTTGAAAAACGATGTAATCAGTTGATATGTATAAGTAATGTAAGGTTAAATGAATAACCATGTAAAATGAGTTTGTATAAGATAAGTTGGTTGTAAAACAATGTCTTATGAAAAGTATGTTATTTGTATAAAATGTTATATGTATCAAACTGAAATGATTTAAATAACGTTACGCTATGTAATATTATACAAACACTTATATATAGGAAGTACCAGCGGCGTATCCACCATGTTTGTATCATATTACACACGTATCGTTACTCAAATCACTTACCCAAACAACCACCAATGTAACTTGTTCATGTACAAACCAATTGTCAAGTGTTATTGTGTAAACCATATCAAAATGTCTATGTCCAATGTAAACCACCAAATGTGTATATCAATGTCAAAATGTTTATGTTCAATGTAGATCATGAAATGTGTAACCAAGATGTCATGTATGGTAGTGAAATATATATATCAACTAAACCATATGTAAAATGCACAAAAACAAGGTATTGAAGTAAAACATAGTTTAAATCAAAGTTATGTTTCGTGTAACAAATGCATGCTATACTGATACAAACATTTATGCGGTAAGTTAAAATGCATACATCCAAGCCTTGAGACTGTGGCGATAAACCCTTAAACAAATTAAAGGTTTATCTAAGTTATGTATATCGAATTCGGTCATTCCTTTCATCCCCTTTCAATGGGATGTCCGGAACGGGAGTTGTCAATTCCTATGGTACCACTACCTACTAACGAATGGCATGATCAATGTTAATGAATGTATTGTTCCATGTTAAACAAACCAAATGTCATACCAAAAATGTAAGCATGTGATGCACTAAGTATGTAATCAAATGAACATACATAGCGTGAAAATGTAATGTAAAACGATGTACTAAGTAATGCACACAATGGGCACACCTAGCATGAAATGTAATGTAAAACAATGTACTAAGTAATGCACACAATGGGCACACCTAGCATGAAATGTAATGTAAAACAATGTACTAAGTAATGCACACAATGGGCACACCTAGCATGAAATGTAATGTAAAACAATGTACTAAGTAATGCACACAATGGGCACACCTAGCATGAAATGTAATGTAAAACAATGTACCAAGTAATGCACACAATGGGCACACCTAGCATGAAATGTAATGAAATCATGTACTATAATGTACTAACAAACATAGCCGGTATATGATGTGAAAACAGGAAAGCATGCAAGTAACAAGTAGGCACATGTGTTCCACCCCAAAACAGTTTGGAAAACAGTAAAAGAGGGGTCTATGTACTCACTTGATATTACTCAGTAGTCCTGGAGTGACAACCAAACAATGGTATAGATCACGGAATCAAACCACACCTAATATAGGTAACTATGTTAATAAACCGGACCGAAATCGGATGATCGGGTAGCATGAAGGTTCGTAAACCAAACGAGTGTAGAGACTCGTGTCATTTGGTTTAACAAAGCCTACATACTAAATGAAACTTAAAGTAATTGTTTACGACCCATTACGACCCGTTTAGGTAGCTTATGCTACTTTAACGCGTCGTTCGCGTGAAACGCGTTCGGACCGCCTAACTAGCCCTATAACAAGTTTTATATGCCTAAACACGTTACATAATCAGTTATGTGACAAAGGTTTAGGTTACATATGCTTAATTACCAATTATACATGAAAAGGGTATTCTGGTAATTTACCTAAGGCATATAAACTACCTATCATACAACTACTTAAACGATGTGACCATAGGGTATAACCTCGGAAGGTTATTCCCTACCTACTATGGTCACCTAATGTGTTTGGTCGGATCCTAATGATCGACCAAATGGGTCGGGTTCGAGGTATAAGCGATTTATTAGATCGCTTACCCTACGACCCTAGACAACGTGGAAATCAGTAGGCATAGTCCCAAGGGACTATAACCAACGTGATTACACTCACGTTGCGAAGTTCAAACGAACTTCGCATTGACCATAAGCTGGTCAATGCTGAAAGTCAAACAAAGTTTGACTTTCTGACTCGAAAAGCAATAAAATAAGGAAAAGAACGAAAGAATACTTACGAAGGGTCCCCGAATGCTAACCTCGATTCAAAAATCTCAGGTATGAAACAATAGTTTCAACTTAGAGTTTCTCAAATCAAAGTTCTTGTAATTTGGAAGCATGGGGGGTGGGGTATTTATAGTAAAAGGTCCACCGTTAAGATCGTTTCATGGAAAACGTGCCTTAATCCCAGCCGTACAAGTGTCGGGACCTTATGGTAACTAAAACTTGATCCTTATCATCTGACTAGATAATTGGAAACATGTGGGTGAGAATCAAACAGCTGCAACCTGCTGTGAAAAACATTGAATCTGGTCTGCAGACAGGCTAGCGCACCGTTACATCATAAGGGTAGCGGTGCGCTACCTTAGTTTGGCAGATTTACCATTTTAGTCCCTGCAGTGTAATCAGCCCATTTTCGACACGTTTAAGGCCCGTTAACCCCATTTCAAAGCTCTAAAATGAAGTTAAAGTACAGGGAACTTAAAATGTGTTCAAAAATATCTCGGATGTCGGTTCGTTTGGCCGTACGGTCGCGATGTTCGGTTAATTACGACGGAATGCGCACAAGCGCGAAAAACGATCCAAATGACGCGACGAATGGATTTTTCTTATGGAGAACAGTAAAATATAATATAGTCATGCTTACGTAAATTTTTGGATGTCCAGATGTATTCAGAACGTAAGTTATGCGCGAAAATGCAAACTTGTGCACTTTTTGACACTTTTAGTCCCTGAATGAGCCAAAAGTTTATTTTAGCACACCGAACCTCTCAAAGCCTATTTCTAAGCTATGTAAAGGATATTTAAGGTGTGTTTAACTTATGGTCATGTTCCGGAATGTTCGTTACAGTTCAAATTGACATACTTTCGCAGTTTGTCATATTTAGTCCCTGTAGTCGAATTAACTTGTTTTTGCCATACCAAAGCCTTCAAAACTTATTTCTAAGTTATGTAAAGGTTATTTAAGGTATGTTGAGTATATGTTGATGTTCCGGAGTATTTCTCGCATTAAACTGAGTACGTTTACGCACTAGTTTGCGTATAACTCTCCAGAAAGTGATGTAGAGTTTGGAATTGAACAAAAGTCAAAACATGAAAAATGTAAAACACAATCAAACAAACATTGGGATCAAATAACATTGTTTTATTGATAATAGAACTGTTCACAATGATTACAAGCACAGTTGTTACAGTCTCCCCTATTTGTGGAAATTTCGTCCCGAAATTTATTTAGAGGAAACTCGTGGAAAAAGATGTGGATATTTCGCCTTCATTTGATCTTCGCGTTCCCAAGTAAACTCAGGTCCACGTTTAGCTTCCCAGCGAACTTTGACCAAAGGAATGCGCTTGCGTTTAAGCCACTTGACTTCACGTTCCATGATTTCCACTGGCTTCTCAACAAATTTCAGTGTTTTGCCAACACGAATTTCGTCAAGCGGTATGGAGAAGTTTTCATCAGCTGAACACTTCTTGAGATTGGACACGTGAAAAGTTTGATGAACATTTCCAAGTTCAGGAGGTAACTCAAGTCTGTAGGCTACCTTTCCGATTCTTTCGACGATCTTGAATGGTCCAACGTATCTAGGTGCAAGTTTTCCTTTCTTTCCAAATCTGATCACACCTTTCCAAGGTGAGACCTTAAGCAATACTCGATCACCGACTTGAAATTCCAAGGCTTTGCGTTTTGGGTCCGCGTAAATCTTCTGACGGCTTCTAGCTGCCTGAAGGTTATCACGAACTTTCTTGACCTTGCCAGTTGTCTCTAAAATGAGGGCAGGTCCAGTAATTTGAGCCTCGCCAATCTCATTCCAGCAGACTGGTGAACGACATTTTCGACCATAGAGAGCCTCGAAAGGAGCCATTTTGATGCTAGTGTGATAACTGTTGTTGTAGGAGAATTCAATCAATTTAAGATGTGAATCCCAACTACCACCAAAATCGATCACACAAGCTCTAAGCATATCCTCCAGAGTCTAGATTGTTCTCTCAGATTGACCATCCGTTTGCGGATGATAAGCTGTGCTCAGATTAAGTTGGGTTCCCATAGCAGATTGCATGGTTCTCCAAAAATGAGAAGTGAAACGAGCATCTCTGTCAGAAATGATGTTCAAAGGAACACCATGTCGAGCTACAATTTCATCTACATAGATTTGAGCAAGTCTGTCAGCAGGAAAATCCTCACGGATTGGCAAGAAATGTGCTGACTTTGTAAGACGATCAACGACTACCCAGATGGCATCATGACCTTTCTTTGTGCGCGGGAGTTTGGTAACAAGATCCATAGTAATGTTTTCCCATTTCCAAACAGGGATCTCTGGTTGCTCCAATAAACCAGAAGGACGCTGATGTTCAGCCTTAACCTTAAGACAAGTAAGGCATTTGGATACGTATAAGGCAATGTCTTTCTTCATACCAGGCCACCAATAGTGAATACGAAGATCCTTATACATCTTATCTGAGCCCGGATGAATAGAATAACGAGACTTATGGGCTTCATCCATAAGCAAGGTACGAAGATCATCCTAGCTTGGGACCCACAAACGGTCCATGAAGTAATATGATCCATTGTCCTTCAGTTCCAGAGCAGGTGTTATGTGATAGGGAAATTCCTTATCCATCAAATCTTGTGAAACACAAGATTGTTGAGCCTGAGAAATGCGTGCTTGAATATCGGATCGAGCTTGTATAACAGATTGAACACGTACACAATGAAGCTTAGTACGTTCCTTACGACTCAATGCATCAGCTACGACATTTGCCTTACCAGGATGGTAGCGAATTTCGCAGTCATAGTCGTTTAAAAGCTCAACCCAACGTCGCTGTCTCATGTTGAGTTCCTTCTGGTTGAAGATATGCTGAAGACTTTTGTGGTCAGTGAAAACCACACATTTTGTACCATACAAATAGTGTCTCCAGATCTTGAGAGCAAAGATAACTGCACCCAACTCAAGATCATGAGTGGTGTAGTTCTTCTCATGTATCTTCAACTGCCTCGATGCATAGGCTATGACTTTGTTCCTTTGCATAAGAACACAGCCAAGACCCAATTTCGATGCATCATAATACACAACAAAATCATCATCACCCTCAGGCAATGATAGAACAGGCGCATCGCAAAGCTTCTGCTTCAAATGTTGAAAAGCTTCCTCTTGTTTGTATCCCCAATAAAAGGGCATTTTCTTCTGAGTTAGAGCAGTTAGAGGAACTGCAATCTTCGAGAAGTTTTCTATGAAGCGGCGATAATAACCCGCTAGACCAAGAAAAGAACGAACTTCAGTAGGAGTAGTAGGTGTATCCCAATCCTTAATCGCACTGATCTTGGAGGGATCTACATGAATACCCCGTTCGTTGATAACATGCCCCAAAAATTGAATTTCTTTAAGCCAAAATTCGCACTTGGAGAATTTGGCGAAAAGTTGTTCTTTCTTTAGGAGTTCTAGGGTAAGACGAAGATGCTGCTCGTGATCAGCTCGCGTCTTAGAGTAAATCAAGATGTCGTCAATAAAAACAATGACGAACTGATCCAAATAAGGTTTGCAGACCCTATTCATTAAGTCCATAAAAACAGCCGGAGCATTAGTCAAACCGAATGGCATGACTGTGAACTCATAATGCCCATAACGAGTACGGAACGCTGTCTTCGGAATATCTTCTTCTTGCACCCGAAGTTGATGATATCCAGATCGCAGATCAATCTTCGAAAAATAGGAAGCGCCTTGTAACTGATCAAAGAGATCATCGATGCGAGGTAGGGGATATCGATTCTTGATGGTAAGCTTGTTAAGCTCACGATAATCGATACACATCCTAAAGGATCCATCCTTCTTCTTGACAAAAAGAACGGGAGCACCCCAAGGTGAAAAACTAGGACGTATAAAACCTTTGTCAGAGAGCTCCTGAAGCTGTTTAGACAACTCTTGCATCTCAGATGGTGCAAGACGATATGGAGCTCTGGCAATGGGATTTGCACCAGGTACGAGATCAATGCGAAACTCGACTTGGCGTGCTGGAGGTAGACCAGGTAAATCTTCAGGGAACACTTCAGAATAATCCCGAACGACAGGAATATCTGAAATAGACTTACCCTTGCCTTTATCTTCTGTAACATGTGCTAAGAAAGCCACATAGTTCTTCCGCAGATACTTCCGAGATTTAAAACAAGACATGAGTTTGAGACCACCGATAGGTTTCTCACCTTGAACCTGCAGAATCTCGCCTGTCGAAAGCGGCACACGAACAATCTTCTCAGAACAAACTATCTCTGCGTGATGCTTGGATAACCAATCCATTCCCACAATAACGTCGAAGCTTCCAAGTTGCATAGGCGCGAGGTCAATAGGAAAAAGATGGTCGTTAAGGTTCAGCTGGCAGTTGCGAAGAACAGAATCAAGAATAATGGGTTCACCACTAGCAACTTCTACTGTCAAAGGTTTTCCTAGTTTCGTTCTAGACACGCGAAGCATTTGCTCAAAAGACAATGACACGAAACTCTTATCGGCACCAGAATCGAAAAGAACTGATGCAGGCTGATTATTAATAAAGAACGTACCGTTCACCACATTATCATCCGCCTGCGCTTCTTGGGCATTCATGTTAAAGGCTCGGCCTCGAGCCGGAGCCTGATTCTGGTTCTGGTTCTGGTTCGCCAGTCTTGGGCACCGATTCCTATAGTGGGTCAGATCCCCACAATTGTAACAAGCACCAGGTGGGTATTGTGGTCGTGCAGCTTGACCCTGTTGCGGAGCAGGAGGCTGAGCAACTTGTTGAGCAAACCGACAAACATCGGCAAGATGACCTGACTTCCCACAGCTAGTACAGAAACGGCACTGATGTTGCGGCTGATGGTGACTGTTGCACCTATTGCACAAAGGTGCATTCCCTGTATAGGGTTTCTTCGCTGGAGGCTGTGCGGGTTGGTTGGGAGCTGCCTGGTTAGCTTGGGCAGTGACAGCAAAATTTTGGGAAGCCTTACGCTTCCTTGACCTCTTCGAAGAACCAGAGTTCTTTCCATTCAAGTTTTGACCTTTCTTGCTATCACCCTTGTCAGCCGACTGTTTCTTGCCCTTGTCACCCTTCCTGTGTAACTTGTTCTTCCGGATCTGCGACTCAGTCAGCGTCGCTGATAACTCGATTGCCTGACGGAGTGTGGCAGGGTTACTACCAGTAAGAATATCTTGTACCGAGTCAGGTAGGCCGTCGATGTATCTTTCGATAGCCTTGTCGAGTGGGGTAACCATAGTCGGGCAAAGCAAACTCAACTCTTCAAACCGGTCAGTATATGCCCTGTGCTCACCACTATCTTGCTTCAACTCATCAAATTCCTTCTCCAACGCTCGCTGCTCATGACGAGGACAGAATTCCCTCATCATAAGGGCTCTAAGTTCAGCCCAAGTCTGTGCGAGAGCAACTTCTGCACCTCTATCTCTCATAACCCCGTTCCACCATGTCAAAGCCCTCTTCTGAAATACGCTCGAAGCAAAATCGACCTTGCGATTATCCGGACACTGCACGTGGCGGAAAGTATTCTCACTGCTCTCGAACCACTGAAGAAGCCCAGTCGCTCCTTCAGAACCACTAAACTTGAGTGGTTTAGCCTGATTAAAATCCTTGTATTTGCATGGAACATTGTTGTTGTTGTTATTGTTGGCTTGGTTCCATTGAGCAAAGAGATTTGGAAATTGAGCAGCCATCTGCTGCGCAATAATTTCTGCCAGCTCGGCAGTTGCTATCAGATTGTCGCGTCGAGGAGGCATTCTAAAAGAGGAAAACATGAAAGGAAACGAGTGAGATGATTGGATGAAAAGAATGAGATGATAAAAACAAGAATTGCAAACAACATAGATGGTGGTCATTCGTCCGTATCACAAAGCAAACAAACGACACACAGTGACTAATCAAAGTAAATGGATCAAAAATAATGTATAATGAAGACATGCTCGCCTATAAGTGAACACTCATCCCAAGAATTCCCAGGTAAGCACAACTGGTCTCGCGTCTAGTTGAGATGCATACGAAGTGCTTGCCTAGACAGAAAACCCAGAATACAGGCATTCACCCTTCTAGTTTGCACGTGTTCACATTATTTAAGACCCAAAACCTTGACGAGATTTTGAAAATTTGAAGGCACAAGGCCAAAAATTTAATCAAACTGAAAAGGGTTCAAAACCATATAACAGAGGGTTCAAAACCTTGTAATAAATCATTCAAAAACAGATGATTGTTTTTCAAAAATCGTTTCGGAAAATTTGGTTCTTGTTTTGATAATCACCTAAGGATAGGTGATGTACATATTTTAAGATCTAAACACAAGATAACTCGTGTTAGGGTCCTAGAAAAGTTATAGTCTAGGTCAAAGCATTACTAATAACCTAATTCCCTATAACCATTGGCTCTGATACCAACTCTTCTGTCACACCCCGACCGCGTAAAACAACAAATCGCGGCGGAAACATCGGGGCGTGTCGTAACAGAATAAATTGTTTCATAACCATGGCATACAAAGTTGTATTTTATTTATTAAACAAGAGTGTTACATTGTCTTGAACAGTAAACAAAAGAGTTTATAACATAATTAAACAAGTCTATCTTCGTTTTTAGTCTCTAAGGCACAGGTCCGCCCTAGTGTCATGATCAACATCCTACGGAAAAGCTCCTGAAAACACATGTGAAAATAGGTACGTCAGCATAAAAATGCCTGTGAGATACATAGGTTTGTGAAAATAGAATTCATGACTTGTATTTGAGAAAATGTTTAGTCATGAACCTTATAATTTGCTTTGTCTTGTAAATCATTTGAAAAACGATGTAATCAGTTGATATGTATAAGTAATGTAAGGTTAAATGAATAACCATGTAAAATGAGTTTGTATAAGATAAGTTGGTTGTAAAACAATGTCTTATGAAAAGTATGTTATTTGTATAAAATGTTATATGTATCAAACTGAAATGATTTAAATAACGTTACGCTATGTAATATTATACAAACACTTATATATAGGAAGTACCAGCGGCGTATCCACCATGTTTGTATCATATTACACACGTATCGTTACTCAAATCACTTACCCAAACAACCATCAATGTAACTTGTTCATGTACAAACCAATTGTCAAGTGTTATTGTGTAAACCATATCAAAATGTCTATGTCCAATGTAAACCACCAAATGTGTATATCAATGTCAAAATGTTTATGTTCAATGTAGATCATGAAATGTGTAACCAAGATGTCATGTATGGTAGTGAAATATATATATCAACTAAACCATATGTAAAATGCACAAAAACAAGGTATTGAAGTAAAACATAGTTTAAATCAAAGTTATGTTTCGTGTAACAAATGCATGCTATACTGATACAAACATTTATGCGGTAAGTTAAAATGCATACATCCAAGCCTTGAGACTGTGGCGATAAACCCTTAAACAAATTAAAGGTTTATCTAAGTTATGTATATCGAATTCGGTCATTCCTTTCATCCCCTTTCCCTGGGATGTCCGGAACGGGAGTTGTCAATTCCTATGGTACCACTACCTACTAACGAATGGCATGATCAATGTTAATGAATGTATTGTTCCATGTTAAACAAACCAAATGTCATACCAAAAATGTAAGCATGTGATGCACTAAGTATGTAATCAAATGAACATACATTGCGTGAAAATATAGTGTAAAACGATGTACTAAGTAATGCACACAATGGGCACACCTAGCATGAAATGTAATGTAAAATAATGTACTAAGTAATGCACACAATGGGCACACCTAGCATGAAATGTAATGTAAAACAATGTACTAAGTAATGCACACAATGGGCACACCTAGCATGAAATGTAATGTAAAACAATGTACTAAGTAATGCACACAATGGGCACACCTAGCATGAAATGTAATGTAAAACAATGTACTAAGTAATGCACACATGGGCACACCTAGCATGAAATGTAATGTAAAACAATGTACCAAGTAATGCACACAATGGGCACACCTAGCATGAAATGTAATGAAATCATGTACTATAATGTACTAACAAACATAGCCGGTATATGATGTGAAAACAGGAAAGCATGCAAGTAACAAGTAGGCACATGTGTTCCACCCCAAAACAGTTTGGAAAACAGTAAAAGAGGGGTCTATGTACTCACTTGATATTACTCAGTAGTCCTGGAGTGACAACCAAACAATGGTATAGATCACGGAATCAAACGGCACCTAATATAGGTAACTATGTTAATAAACCGGACCGAAATCGGATGATCGGGTAGCATGAAGGTTCGTAAACCAAACGAGTGTAGAGACTCGTGGCATTTGGTTTAACAAAGCCTACATACTAAATGAAACTTAAAGTAATTGTTTACGACCCATTACGACCCGTTTAGGTAGCTTATGCTACTTTAACGCGTCGTTCGCGTGAAACGCGTTCGGACCGCCTAACTAGCCCTATGACAAGTGTTATATGCCTAAACACGTTACATAATCAGTTATGTGACAAAGGTTTAGGTTACATATGCTTAATTACCAATTATACATGAAAAGGGTATTCTGGTAATTTACCTAAGGCATATAAACTACCTATCATACAACTACTTAAACGATGTGACCATAGGGTATAACCTCGGAAGGTTATTCCCTACCTACTATGGTCACCTAATGTGTTTGGTCGGATCCTAATGATCGACCAAATGGGTCGGGTTCGAGGTATAAGCGATTTATTAGATCGCTTACCCTACGACCCTAGACAACGTGGAAATCCGTAGGCATAGTCCCAAGGGACTATAACCAACGTGATTACACTCACGTTGCGAAGTTCAAACGAACTTCGCATTGACCATAAGCTGGTCAACGCTGAAAGTCAAACAAAGTTTGACTTTCTGACTCGAAAAGCAATAAAATAAGGAAAAGAACGAAAGAATACTTACGAAGGGTCCCCGAATGCTAACCTCGATTCAAAAATCTCAGGTATGAAACAATAGTTTCAACTTAGAGTTTCTCAAATCAAAGTTCTTGTAATTTGGAAGCATGGGGGGTGGGGTATTTATAGTAAAAGGTCCACCGTTAAGATCGTTTCATGGAAAACGTGCCTTAATCCCAACCGTACAAGTGTCGGGACCTTATGGTAACTAAAACTTGATCCTTATCATCTGACTAGATAATTGGAAACATGTGGGTGAGAATCAAACAGCTGCAACCTGCTGTGAAAAACATTGAATCTGGTCTGCAGACAGGCTAGCGCACCGTTACATCATAAGGGTAGCGGTGCGCTACCTTAGTTTGGCAGATTTACCATTTTAGTCCCTGCAGTGTAATCAGCCCATTTTCGACACGTTTAAGGCCCGTTAACCCCATTTCAAAGCTCTAAAATGAAGTTAAAGTATAGGGAACTTAAAATGTGTTCAAAAATATCTCGGATGTCGGTTCGTTTGGCCGTACGGTCGCGATGTTCGGTTAATTACGACGGAATGCGCACAAGCGCGAAAAACGATCCAAATGACGCGACGAATGGATTTTTCTTATGGCGAACACTAAAATATAATATAGTCATGCTTACGTAAATTTTTGGATGTCCAGATGTATTCAGAACGTAAGTTATGCGCGAAAATGCAAACTTGTGCACTTTTTGACACTTTTAGTCCCTGAATGAGCCAAAAGTTTATTTTAGCACACCGAACCTCTCAAAGCCTATTTCTAAGCTATGTAAAGGATATTTAAGGTGTGTTTAACTTATGGTCATGTTCCGGAATGTTCGTTACAGTTCAAATTGACATACTTTCGCAGTTTGTCATATTTAGTCCCTGTAGTCGAATTAACTTGTTTTTGCCATACCAAAGCCTTCAAAACTTATTTCTAAGTTATGTAAAGGTTATTTAAGGTATGTTGAGTATATGTTGATGTTCCGGAGTATTTCTCGCATTAAACTGAGTACGTTTACGCACTAGTTTGCGTATAACTCTCCAGAAAGTGATGTAGAGTTTGGAATTGAACAAAAGTCAAAACATGAAAAATGTAAAACACAATCAAACAAACATTGGGATCAAATAACATTGTTTTATTGATAATAGAACTGTTCACAATGATTACAAGCACAGTTGTTACAGGCTAGGACAAGAACCAGCATAATGTCCTTCTTTTCTGCAGAGTTGACAGTGGGGTGTTCGGCGAGAGCCGTTCGATTTTCCACGGTTGCCAGAGGGGCGGAACGGGCCACGGTAGTTGGAACTACGACCCGAACGAGAGTTGGAGCCGGTGCGACGGTCCTGGGCAACGAAGGCAGCCTGTGGTGGCGGAGAAGCATGGATCGATTGAAGGAAGATTTCATGACTTTCGGCCTGGGCAAGCAAGTCACGAAAAGAGGAACGAGGATGAACGGTTCGTTGGGAAGTAGAAAAGGTTTCGAATGTAGCGCCAAGGCCACATAAGAACCAGTGATGCTTGTCGTGTTCATCGACTGGATGACCGATTGCCGACAACTGATCACAAATATGTTTGAATTTGCGTCCGTAGTCAGCAACAGTGGATTGTCCCTTCATGAGTTGGCGAAGGGAGTCACGAAGAGTGTGCATACGTTCGATAGAGTGATGGCTATAGGCGGATTCAAGGGCACACCAGATCTGACGAGCGGTGGTGAGTCCGATGGCTTCTGCCATGGATTCCTCGGTGAGAGAGGAGTGGAGAAGCAAAATAACACGCTGGTCAGCTTCTTTCCAGATGGGGTAGTCCGGATTTGGTTCGGATTTTTCACCTTTGGTGACCTTCTCCGGTGGGCAAACAGAAGAGCCATCGATATGACCCAGCAGACTTAGGTAAGAGAGAAGGGAAAAAACTTGATTTTTCCATAGGAGAAAATTTGTGGAGGTGAGTTTGATAGTGAGGAGATGAAGAAGAGTGTTGAGGGGAATGGAGGAGGTATCAGAGGAGCTGGTATGATCGGCCATGGGGAAAAAGAGCGGAAGAAAGAGGGCTGAGAAAAAGAAAGGAAAAGAAAGATGGATCGCCAAATTAGGCTAATACCATGAGAGAATGGGAAAAGTTGTCTCAATATTATTAAACCTCCTCTATAAATACACAAATGAAACCTGTAAAAAAAGAGAGTAAATCTCCTCAATAACTGCCTATTAAATACAAAAGATACAGTAAAATATAATACAAAATTATCGTCTATTAATTATCATTATTACTACTACTTCTTGTATTATTATAATCTATGTATTATTGTAACATATTTAAATGAAAATAACTAATATTTTATTCAGGACATAGGCTATAGTTTCCTCACTCCCCATGTTAGCTTCGTAGGCGAGGCATGGTGTTCCCGTAACACCATAGGAGTTCCATCCTACGACTTTTCTTCTTTACCTTCGTAACACCATCGGAGTTCCATCCTACGACTTTTCTTCTTTATCTTCATCACTGAGTGGCACTACTACCCCGCAATGGGGACACCATTCTTCCACCTTAGCCATGATGTCGTGTTCCCAAGAGGCACCATTCTCCACCGCAACCCCCGCAAGGGGTACAAGGTGAGTACTATCGGGCGATCTTATAAATGTGTGTCACATCACTTGCAATTTAGAGTCTTAGTTCCGTTTTAAATTCTGGCAACTAAAACCCCTATATTAATTAGATTTGTTGAAAGATCACCCATTTCATTTGCATTTTGTATCGAGTAACTCATCCCCCCCCCCCCCCCCTCTAAATCTTCTAAATTAACACATTTTGTTCATCACGGAGCTTGAACCCTTACCATTTGAGAAGGGACACACTCATATAAATGTGCCATTCATGTGTTTATATAAGGGCAACATTTTCTCAACATGCACACATGAATCTACTTAAGCCAACCCCTAAGGCCGGAGGGTGTGGGGGCGCCACCCCCGCCATGTCACACGCTATAGCGCCCACCACCCACACCCAACGAATTATGGAGGGGCGCCATACAAGTCGCGCTAACATGGTAACGATAGGGAATCACGTGGATCGAGGTCTGCTGTACCTTTTTGACCTTTCAAACTCACTTTTTAAAAAAGAAATTAATTTTTCTTTTTCAAGCGGTCACTTTTTCAAATTAATTTCCCCACTCAAAAGTAAATGTAAAAATAAAAAATAATTAGGTAATGATGACGGGGCTCCATCCCACACCCTGCAAATTAAAAGGGGGGGTTATAAAGCCCCCTGGCTGACGTGGCGTCTAGGTGGCGCTGAGGTGTCCTTTATAACCCCCAAGGGGCTCCATCCCACACCCTCTAGCCTAACTAAACCATGTGATAGTAAGCTATATTTCTCTTTCAGTTATTTAATATTATAATGTGACGGTCTAAGTAGTCAAAATGTTAAAAACTCCAAAGGTTTTAGTTTCGCCATCATGATCGAACTTCAGCATGTTTTATTTATTTTTTTAATAATTCCACGAGTCTATATAAACCAACCTATAGAGCAACTTTATGTAATATATATTTTTGTATCCTTTATTTTTATAAAACCAAACATACGTAACACTGCAAGCCTATAAGTTCTATAACACCCTCTTGGCCTCTTGACTCAAAACATCCGAATAAATAACAACCGAAAATTATAACTTCATTCCACTATATCTTGAAGATATTGATTTCACAATTCGGGTGCCAAAAATGTCATTTTATAAACATTATTTGAGGGGGCTAACTAAAATTTATTGTCGTATGATTTAATGTCAACCTCTAAAGGGAGCAAACCCAACTACCTTATGGTTGTACCTTCCAAACTACTATATCATGTCATCTTACTTCCCACAAATCAAAATAAAAAATTGCTTTCTTTAAGATGAAATATTTTACTTCATATAATAAAATTATTTGGTAGGTATTCATATCTTTTGGATTGTTTTGTTTGCTTTCCATATCTTCAAGCTTTCCGAATTTCTTAAAAATTTTCGTAATATATTAATGATCATTTGTAAGCTTTCTATCTTTCTATTTAGAACCTTCAACCACTAATCGGTTTACGTAGCAATTAAACTTAAATCCCTCAACATCAAAGGACACTCTTTATATAATTATCATCGTAGGAGACACTCACATCAAACAGTGACGGATCCAGAAATTTTTCTAATGGATTCATTTTGATATATTATCACTAATTTTTTTTTCCAAATTATATATATATATGGTTCCCATTAAGTGTAACCAACTTTCAATTCAATCATGACCATTGGATTTGGCTGAGATTAAATCTCAGCCACTTAAACTCCTAAAATTAACCGCTATGATGGCGGTTCTCGATAGTTATGTGCAGTTTTAGCAGGTTACCAAATAACTCCCCACTCTCCCCTCTTTGTCCGTATTTCAGGGATATCAGTCCTGCAGTTTAAGTAGGATATAAATGGTTTCTTGCTTCCATCCCACATCCTATCTCTCTCCTCTAAATTAGGTGGACAACCTCAAGAACGCATATCAGACTTCCCACAATTACCATCGCACTCCCTCATTTGGCATCCCAAAACTTGCATCACATATATCCTATTTTCTTGATTCTTGCTCCGAATAAAACCGGTATCATCTCGATCTTTCTCTCTCTATTCACACTTTTGACTCCAGATGCTAACATAATGGATTTTTAGGGTTTCTTTTCGTTCTTTGGCATCATGGATTCTTCTTCGGTTACAGGTTCGTATCTCGGTCTATTTTGTCAGGTTGTAGATAAGCTGCGGATTAGTCATCTCTTGCAAAGTGACTTTCTTCAAGAGATTGTTGGAGGATGTTAAAGCCTACACCTTTCTTTTGCAAGATCGCTTACAGGTTCGTATCTCGGTGTATTTTGTCAAAATTGGGGGGTTGGTGGAGGGTTAGGGTTATATTAAGAATCATGGTAATCTATAAATTTTTAAACAATTGAGTTTTATAAATACATGGTAATCCGTGAATTTTTAACTGTTCATTGAAGGCGGTGATTGATTTGCTTATATCCTAAATGCAGACAAAAATTTGTTGAAACAAATGAGATACCTAAAATAAAAGATGCTGATTCATTATATGCACACATGGAAGCGGTTGGAAAAGTCAAGAGATTGCAGGACCTTGCTATGATCAAAGGTTCTTCACAATCTGGTAGGCCTTTGGTTGTTGGGGTTCACAACTGTTTTTACATTGTTTAGTTTAATAAGCATTCTTAATATGACATGATTCAACTTGGAGATGTAGTTTATATTTTGGGTAAACAGTCTTATTTTGAAGAATTGTCCCTCTAACAAGAATCTATTTTTTATATTCAATCATTATTAGTTTTTTCTCACTAAATTATGTATCAGTTTTAAATAATATAAATGTAAACTTTTCTGTATATATCATTGATTATTAGAAAAGCTCTTTTACTTTGTTGGGACATATGTGATGCAAAAGGTACGTTAGACAAAATATTTTCTAGATATAAATTATACGTCTAGATGCATTAAAAACTTATTTATCACATATCTCAGTTATTACCTATATTATGTATTTGAAATGAATTTTATAGGTAGAAAGTATAAACGAACCTATTTATTATGTATTTGAACTGGACTTTTATAGGTAGAACATATTTATCACATATCTCAGTTATTATGTTTTTTTTTTTTGGTATAACATATGCCATTTGAATCTCACTATGTTTGCAGTGGTGGCTACAACGTTAAGACGGGCCCCGGTTGTTCTATAGAGCTGATGAAGTTTGACACGGGTGGTTCAGCAGCGGTGTTAGGCGCTGCAATAGCCGTTGGTCAAATTAAACCCTCTGGAGTAGAGGTGAGATGATAGTGAATAAATTAGTGATGTGTTACAATCTACAATTATGTATTTTCACTTCAAAATTCCAATTTGGATTTAATTAGTGGTGGCAAAATGGGCAAGTTGGATGGGTTTGGGTAATGGGTCAAGATGGGTTTGGGTTAGGATGGGCATATATATGGATCCCATTAAGTCTAACCAAATCTTAAATCAATATTCAACACACTTAAACTCACAAAAATAACTGCTGTGATGGCAGTTCATGGCAGTTTCTTAGCCTATTTTTTCATGCCCATGTTCTCCGCAAATCACGCGCACACTCACTCTCTGATTACTCCAATTCTATCTGCAACATGATCGGAAGACGCAGGGTTTTTACGATTCTGATTCTGGTTGTTCACATTCATGGTAGGTAATTTTTTTTCTTGATTGTTTAGGGTTCGTAACATGTATATTGAATTACTTAGTTGTGGATAGTATTAACAGTGATTAACCTATAATACTTGATATTTTTAGATAAGGCTCAAGAATTCCAAGCTTTTGGAATGCGATCTGGATTAACCTGTAGAAGAATCTGATGCAGGTTTGAAGTTTTTAAGATTTTACCTATGTGTATAAATTAAACCATACTTGATTTAACTGGGTATCCTAGAACTGCATTTTAGTGACATATGCAAAAATTTCTTCTAATATTATCCTAATTGCTACCATCTTGATTTCATGACTATATTTTACCTTGCCTTTGCCTTTTCTTAATATATTTGCTAAGGAAAAATATTTGGGGTGGGTTTTATTTTAGCTCTAACGGGTAAAACGGGTTTTAAAAGTAGCTAAAAGGGAAACGGGTCAAATGGGTAGAACAACTCGATAGTTGCCCAAGTGTATCTTTAATGTATATATTCTTCTAAACGTTTTGTTCAACCTGGCCAGTTTTGTTCTGTATAAAAGGTCTAACTTATAGGACATGTTATCTTGCAGGTAGTACCATATGTATGTTTTTTAACTTTCTTCTTACGGTTTACAATTTGCACACATTATTTTTTAGAAATAATGCGTGTCTTGCAAACATGAAGTGATCATGGAATTAGTGGCTGGTGTGATCAGTAATGTATCAAGAAACATATAGTGAGTTATAATACCATTCAAACATTTCCTTGCTGATACTTAAATCCGATAAATTTTTAAATCGAGTAAGATTTAAAGTTTTTCCTTTTGACATTTCAAATTTGAAATTATAACCTATAAAGGTAGAAGTGACTCAGCAAAATATGATAATGATATGCAGAGCAGGGCTGGATTAATTGCAAGGGTGAGAATGTCTTTACAAGCACGTCGAGTAGCAAATGCCTTGTGGAATCAAGGATGCAAGGTATTAGCTCTTGCACTACAAAGCCGAGTCAGTGAGGTAATGATATGGTTTTTTGTAATTTACCTTATATATGGTATCTTTTTTTTATTTCTATTTATTCCATTTTGTGTAGGCATTTGGACTTGATATACATCCAGGTAATGTTTCAAAACGATTTCTTCAACAATAATAGTAGATTTAATATTAGATTTTTACCAGGTAATGTTTCTCTTGTGGGTACATAGTTGCCGAAATCGGGGAGAGGATATTAGTGGATCAAGGAACAAGCTTGGTTATAAGAGAAATTGCTGTCATTGGACATAGAGTTTCACTAATGCTTGTAAGTTCATTTTAGTACTTGATTTGAAGTTACACAGCGAGTATTTCTGGATGTGGATAATATGATAATAAACATATGTGTTGTATGGTGAAATTGTGCCAAAAAGTGTCGCTACGTTGACTTTTTTTTCTTTCAATTTTGTCTTTGATCGTTTTTTGTTGTTATTTGCCAGTTCAAGTATGCATATTGCTCTCTAGGCACATTTTAAATATCATAAAAATATTTAATTTTTTAAAATTGAATTATCTATTAACTATTTTTTCATCTTTTCAGGAAATTTCGAAACACAAACAACGCTGATGATCCGGCCTGCCCATTCCAAGGGAAATCCACTGCTTTTGCCCATTCCAAGGGAAATCCACTGCTTTAATATATGTTAGCTTTGTTTGTCACGTTGTTCATAGGTTTATTCATGTTGTTACTATATATAATACATCAACGCAACCCGTCCACCGGACGGGTATTAAACTAGTTATACAAGGTTTTCACTAATTCTCACTATTTTATTCCAAACTGACTGGGTTCCTAGAAACCCACAAAATGTGGCTAAATCCGCCATTAACACCAAACTATAATGTATCCCGCAGTGTCGCTTTGTTACCATATGTAACACCTCGTATTCAACCTATGCGTAACATGTCAACTAATTTAATAGAAAGGTACATTATAGGCTATGTAGTTAATATCCTGATATATCAGTGATATATCGGTTATCAGTCCCCTGCTGAGATATCTGTACAAAATATCAGTCAGAATATCGGTACGGATAATTTCGGTGATATTAACCGATATTTGAACGATATTGGACCGATATTTGACTGATATATCACGATTTTCCCGATATCAGTATCTTTCTTCTTACTTCTACCATTTGTCTTTCTTCTTATTGTTGCTATTAGTGTTTTAAGTCTTAATTATTAGTTGTTAGTGTTTTAAGTCTTAGTGAGTTCCTACTTGCTACAATTGTTAGTGTTTTGCAGTTACAAAGGGTTAATTTATTAATAGTATGAGAGTATACTGAATTGTTAGTGTTAAATATATATATATATATATATATATATATATATATATATATATATATATATATATATATATATATATATATATATATATATATATATATATATATATATATATATATATATATATGGGACCGCTAAAATGAAAACCACATCCAGTTGTAAGAACCGCGGGAACCACTTTCTAGTCATTAGATCTTCAAAATGGATGGATGAGATTAAAAGTAGTTAAAAGTAATATTAAATTCTTTTTTTCTTATTATTTCTTTAATATTTTAATCTAAAAGGGTAGTTTAGTAAAATTACTCTATTTTGTCTTTTTGTCTTTATTGTTTTTTATTACTTTTTTGTATTATTATATTAGTTTTTATTTTTCAAACATAATTTTTTTATTAAAGGCATTTTCAAATTCAGATTTTTTTACCGATTTTTTAAACTTTTTACGTTTTTACGTTTTTTTACGTTTTACGTTTTTACGTTAAACTTTTTGCGTTTTACGTTTTACGTTTTTACGTTTTACGTTTTACTTTTTACGTTTTACGTTAAACTTTTTACGTTTTTACGTTTTACATTAAACTTTTTAGGTTTTACGTTTTTACTTTTTAGGTTAAAAAGTTTACGGGTTAACTTTTTTTTTTCACAAAAACTTTTTCACAAAAACTTTTTTACGCAAAATGAACGCACCCAGAAATTGCAAACTCGGTAGGTGTCTCAGATAGATTGTTATCGTCATCGACAGGGGAAAAGAATATAAAAAACGAACAACATCAAAACAAAGTGTATCTCGAAAAAAAAACGAGGGTTGGCTCAAATTTTCCAATAATCAAAAGGCTGCAAAGTGGGGTTGCAGGTTCAATAACCTACCCTCCACCATCGTTGCCGCGCCATCGTCATCAAAATCCTTTTTTTTGCATCATCGCCGCCCTCATCCAACATATCAAACCCACATAGTCCACTGATCAAAAATCACCAGATAATCAAGAACACAGGCCAAAAATCACCAGAAAATCAAAAACATAGTTCACTGATCAAAAAATCAACAAGAACAAACCCACTGAGTTCATCAGACAAATATCAAAGAAACCCAACCAAAACAAAATTGAAACCCCACCTTCACTGACCTGACTCAAACCATCATCTCGAGCACCCACCACCACCGTCATCGGCACTCCACCACCGTCATCGAGCATCCACCACCTGCCATCATCGTCAATACCATCATCTCGAGCACCCACCACCTCCGCCGCCACTGTAGCCGGTGTCTCCGCCCGTGACCGGTCTGTGACAACTGTCACTTTTCCGTACATTCCGTACACTAATTGAACAGTAATCTGTGCTTTAATAACTGTGCATGATCTAGTTTACAAGACAAATGAATTTCTGATTATTGTTATATACATACAATGGCATTTCATGTTGCAAGACTTTTATCATTACTACATGCAACACGATATAATTCTAATAATGCACAGAACAGAATTTGCACCATTATCAGACAAACTAAAATGCTGACGAAGTTCAGTACATAGACACATAGTGTTTTGAGGCCCAGTATGAGCCAGAGACTACGTATTACACTAGTATAGTGTGTAGGGAAGTAAGGACCACAAAACTGCTTTTCTAGGTGATAGATAAAGTGCCGGAAAGTGCCTAAAACCCACATAAAGTGCAGAATTCTGCATAAATCAGCAAAATTCAGCATTTTAACAAGTTTATTACATGAAAAAATATGACTAAATGGTCTTGAATGCTTTCCTAAGTGTCGGGAATTAAAAGCGTCACAAAAGGGTACATAAAGAATACTAAACGGAATAGTTTGACACTTTAACGAACCTGTATCTAACCGAACAACCAGACATTACCCGAAACACCAAAATTATACTAGAAGCATTGTTTTAATGTTTCTGAGCTAGTCATGATCCCCGAACACCTTAACACACTATATAACACATTATGCATAACACCTAGCTAATATACTTGAAATCTAACTTAGTTATCTAACTTACCATTTAAACTTACATTTACCCCCCCCCCCCCCTCATGATTTACGGCATCAAGGGTGTGGCCCCACCTTGATCTTGTGTAATCTTCTCTTGATCTCCATGATCTTCCTTAGATTTGATGAAGATTATGCTATGTACTATGGGAACACTATACACAATGGATAAAGCTTGAACATGGATTATAAATAAACCTTTAAGCATCATTCTCACACTTAACATTTCACTCAAAGCTCTCTCCCTCTCCCTCTTTGGTCACGGCCGAAACCCCTCACCACCATAGCCATCTTCATTCAACTTTCCCCATCCATTCTAAGGCCATACAAAGGTGTTCAAGGGTACATAAGGAAGCTTGGTGGCATCGGAAGTGGAAGGACCTTCTCTCATTGCTTTTATCCATCACATTTATCACCTTCAACATCAAGTGTTCTTCCCTAGCCTTGCGCTAGTAGTAAGGCCCTTATGATCTCTTAATACTTCATATATTGTTGGTTAATAAATGATGAACATTGTTAAACATGATGAACACTAAAAGACATAATCATAAATCTCTAACATAAGCTTATAAACATATGAAATCTTGTTGATTTATGATTGTTTGCTTCTTGTTGATTGATTATTAGTGTTAGTGATGCTAGACATCATAAGTAACCTACTAGATTGTGATTAAACACATGATCTAGTAAGTTAAAGTGGTGATCTTGTGAAAGACCAAGATCATCATGCTTTATGTCACATGAACTTGAATGATAAAAGTTGTTTTCATAAGATGATGATTTAAACAAGATAAAAGTCTTGGGAGTGGATGATTTCTAAAATAGTTTTCCAAAGGAACCAAGCTAAATCACAAGATTTGTATAAACATAGTTTTTAAAGAAACTAACCATGTTTCTAGTGTTGAAACAAGTATAAGAATACAATGTTTACAAGAAAAATTATTTTTTGGAAAAATCATCTAACAAGTTGTAAACACTCAAATCTTTCAAGAGTGAGATTTTTAAAGAAATAAACATACTTTAAAGGGTAACTAAGTCTACTAAACACACTACCAAGTTACTACAAGTTTTTATGAAAACTCAAGTTCATGATCATTATGCAGATAGCTTTGTTGAAGCACATGGTAAGTGTAGATTGATTGTTGATTGTTTGTGATGATTTTTGAAAAGAAAATGATATGCTTTAATAGCATGGACACCTCCATTTTTAGGGGAAACTATGGCAAAATTTTCTAAAAATACAAACACTTAGAAAAATATTTTCTAAACAAGTATTTACAAGTGTATTTTAACTATGATTTTCAATATAAACCTTGCCATAGAATTTGTTACAAAAATACAAGTATTGGAGGTTGGTTTTCACAAATAAAATGGATAAATATGTATTTAGAATATATATTTACATTAAAGACACATTACGTGTGATTATTTGTATACTTTGTGTGGTAGTTATATTATTTTAGGGTTAAAATAATATAACTTAACTAAATACCAAGAACTTACAATCCAAAATAATACCAAAAATCACAAAGGAATAAATATATAAGTTACACACATGATATTGGGAAACCAAACACAAGAACGTAACTTACAAAATATTCCGGAAAATACCGTTATAAATATATTTTTGGTAAATATTATTTTGGATACAAAAGGAATGAAAGTATGATTTTTATTATTATTACAAGTTATATCATACTTTGACAAAAGGGAAAATATTATTTTTGGGAAGTTAAAATATAATTTCTTGAATATTTAGAAGATATACGATTTTGGGAAAAATGTATATTTTCTTGAAGTACATATTTTTGGACAAAACAAGCTTATATATATATTCTAAGTAAGACTTGGAATATATTATTTTGGAACAACCAATACAAGAATACGGATATACATGTATAAGATACCCCCATCCTTGGGAAGGAAATATAAAGATAAATACTTGAGAAGTATTATTACGAGAATATTGTTTAACACTTATTCCAAAATTAAATATAATTTAAAGTTAAATACTTATTATTTTAACAAGTAATTATAACTTGGAATAATATTGGAGACATAAAAGAAACGTAACTCAAAAACGTAAATACTAAGGCAAGGCACGACCCGTTCGTCTAATAGACCCTGGTACATTGTAGGGAGTCGTGTTTGCTGAGGAGATTTGAGTTACAATTATCGAAGACGCAAAACAGTGAGTTCATGCTCCCCCTTTTCTCTTAACTGTTTTTGGTTTTATAACTCTCGGGGGTGGAATACATGCTACGAATGCTTAAACGGTATGAAATGCCTATGAAATGCACTATTAGATCATGTGAGCATAGACTTAATATTGAAATGCCATTAATTCTTAATTAGGGACGAACGTTAGCTCTAACGGGTACGGCCGAGCCCCACTCATGGTCCTCATGTGATCACTTGAGTGCTTCGGTGTCCCAGTCAAGGGAAATCGACATAGTCAAGGGAAATTGACATAGTCAAGGTAAATTGACATAGTCGAAGGGAAATTCGACATAGTCGAGGGAAAATCGACAAGGGTATAAGCCTACTCATTTCGAGTGCTCCCTATGTCCTCACATGCCTTAATATCCTTGTAAAACATTTATTTGGTATGTTCATACACGCTTTTCATACCTGTTTTCTAAGGAGTCTCTCAAAGGTTTACAAGATTACAAGTACTCACACAAAACGCATGAACTCGCTCAACTTTTGTTGATGTTTTCCAAAATTACATGTATTTCAGGTGACAGGTTGGATCTTGGGCTCGTGTGTTGTTTCTAGAAGTAGACTTCAAGTTTAGATGTCATCCACTTTTGTTGGTTTGTAACCTAGTCGAAGGTTGTGTTTTAAAACTTAAATAACCGGTGTTTGTAATACTCAAATTTTATGAATGGATGAACATCGTTTTGATCATGTAGTTGTTTATTATGATTGAATGCAATGATATTAAACCAGTCACACATCATACGCTTCCGCAAAAGTCAGGGTGTGACACGGTCACCGCTGCAGAGGGCCGCCGGAACAACATCACAGATCATCAACGGATCTCTCTCTCTCTACTATGTTCAACAACATAGCAGCCATAGATCTTCTACTCCTTTTCTAATACAACAATAGCAACATGGGTGGTTGTTTGCCGGTGGGTTAAGGGTGGGTGACCGGCGACGGAGATGTGTGGAAGGCCGGAGTCGGTGGGATGGTGAAGTGTGACGGAGGTTAATGGCGATTGGACAGAGTCGGTGGGATGGTGAAGTGTCACAGAGGTTGATGGCGATTGGCCGGAGTCGATGAGGGTGGGTGACCGGCGGCGATGGAGGGTCCAGTGGGAGATCCGGTGGGGGAGGTTCCCCTTCTCTCTCATGAAGATGAATGTGGTGTTTGAGACAAATGATGAAGACACAGGTGAGTTTTAAAAAGAAAGAGAGAGATGGTGAAATTTAAATAAAGAGAGAGAGGGTGTGATTTAAATGAAGAGAGAGGGTGAGATTTGACATTTGGGGTAAATGGCCAAACTACCCTTTTCGTTGGCAAAATATGATTGGTGGAGAGTGATTCTCATGGTTCTTACAACTGGAGGTGGTTTTCATTTTAGCGGTCCCATATATATATATATATATATATATAGGGGAAAGTGAATACGGTGCTATCACACACCTAAGCTTAGACGCGAAACCACTCAAAACTACGTAGTTTTGATTAAATTTGAAATAAATTAATGAATTCTCATCAAAATTCAAAACTAAGAATCAAATCAAATCAAATTCATATGGAACGACAGTTATAACATCAAATCTTGAATACCTAAATCTGAATATTCATATGGAACGAAAAACAATTATAACATCAAATCTTGACTACTTAAATCTATATTTAAATCCCACAATTAATCTGAAAATTATGTTTTTAGTTTAAATCCCTACAAAATTGAAACACCTTTCACAATTGAAGGAACATCATCACATCTTTCACTGCTTTAAGAACATAAAGATTCATCTCAAATGTACGTATTCAACATCGACACTAGTGGCAGACTATCTTCACCTTCTTAAACCTTAATATTTAAGCCAATTAGACGAAACCAACTACTCTAAGGAAGATAAATATGATTTAATTTTCTAGCCACGCAAGGGTTTAAACCAGAAAAATGACTTTTAGTTTGTTTTTGGGATTTAATTTACTTACATTCAGATAGTCAAGATCTGTTTTTTTCCATTTGTCTTGTTTTTAGTTCCATTTGATTTTGATTTGATTCTTAGTTTTTAATTTTGATTAAAATTCATTATGTTCCAAAAAATTAAAGCAACTTTTGTATGCTCGTAGAATTAAGAATTTTGAGATTTGGAGAATTACGCAATCACGTAGAAAAAGGAAAAAGATACAAGTGTGTTTTAGTTATAAGTTTTAGGGGTTTTAATCAAAACTACGTAGTTTTGAGTGGTTTCGCGTCTAAGCTTAGGTGTGTGACAGAACCATATTCACTTTCCCCATATATATATATATAGAGAGAGAGAGAGAGAGGAAGGCTAATGTACAGACAGAACCATATTCACTTTCCCCATATATATATATATAGAGAGAGAGAGAGAGGAAGGCTAATGTACAATACGGCTTAACGTACATCACGTACGACATGTAATTACGCACGTTCATTTTAAAATCACGCATGTCATAACTCAAAAATCCAAAATCACGCATGTTGAAACACAATAATCACGCATTTTGAAAACATTAATCACGCATGTTATAGAACAAATCACGCACGTTGTTCTACGTGAAGTACGTTAAGCCGTAATGTACGATATACTTTTTCTATATATATATATATATATATATATAGCATGATATTAAAATTACCAATATCCCACCGCGATAACCGATATCTCAAATATCGGTCCTTGATCCATATCCGATATTTTACCGCATTAACTACTTAGATTATAGGTTTGCATCTCTTTTGAGTATAAGCTATTGATTTGTGGATTTGTCATTGGTGAGAAGGAATGTGATTACTTATGGTTTCATGTTTGGTCAAACTTATATTGTTATTTGTTTTATATTGTGTTTGGTTTATGTTACCCAAATAGGGTAAAGTTCCCGTATAAATAACTTTAACGTACTAAACGTACAAATAGCATGAAAGAGACAAAAACACGCGGTGATATTTTTGTAATTATCTGCTTGTAGGGTAATTATCAAAATTACTCTGCAAATGATACTGTAGAGTAATTTTGAACTTGTAGAGTAATTTTGTAAAATGTTCTTGTAGAGTAATTTTGATCAAAAAACTATACCTCACCAAAAAAAAACCCCCAAAAAACCTAACCCCTACCCACAAAAACCTAACCCCCCCCCCCCCCACACCCCCAAATTAAATGCTGAAAACTAAACTATAAAGTTAAACCCCATAACTAAATGTTAAAAATTTTTCACAAAATTACTCTACAGGATTATTTGTAGAGTAATTTTGATTCACTTGTAAAGTAATTTTGATGCAGAGTAATTTTGATACACTTGTAGAGTAATTTTGATAATTACCCGTAAAGTAATTTTGATAATTACCCTACAAGATCAAAATTACTATACAAGAACATTTTATAAAATTACTCTACAAAGATCAAAATTACTCTATAGGATCATTTGTAAAGTAATTTTGATAATTACTAATAATTACGAAAATGCCACTGCGTTTTTTCAGGAAAACCTTCAATTCGAACGTTTTATACGTTAAAATTATTTGTATTTGATTTTTTTCTAGCCAAGTAAACACTTGTGCATAAGTTATGCATGCCACACTAACCATTTTATTTATAACTACTTTAATCTAATGATAAAATTGATACATTATGTCGTCTTACACTCTTACACTCGCTTTAACTAACAACTTTATGCACAATAATGGAAAACTCAATATTAATCATCAGAAGCCAGTTTCAACATCGAAGTTTTCACACCCATAATTTCTCAACAATCAAAATATAACATTGGAAAAAAAGTTAACTCTAATCTTAGTGTGACCAAAGGATGGTTAGCCGAACATAGTATTGTTGCAAGAAACAATCATGGTAGGGAGATGCATCTTCAAGCCTTCTAGGTCCCGATTAATGAAGAAATGACTGAAGCTTTTTATCGATTAATGTTGGATTCCATTGAATGTCAATCGTAGTTGTAATTTTTATCGACTCATACTCCACCTAGAAACCAATCTCGTTTATTACAAGCAATGCTAGTATATGACATGCTGAATGGCTCATATTATAGACAACATCAGATTTTAGCATGTGAATGAATCCACTTCTAAACAATGTTTTCATACCACAATCAAACACTAGTTTCAACATGTCCTTTAAAGGCCTAGTCATCTAAATATTTTCTTCACTACACTTGAATCATTATAACCGGACTACCTAAAAACTGTATTGGATCACACCAGAATTGATAGTCCATGTAATGTCTCATTAGCCTTAAAACACAGGATATAAAATATTATTGTGGGCCGACCCAAATTGAGTTTTACGTAAATTTATAGTTATGTACCGTTAAAATAATTGATTATAAAATAATTGGTAGAACTATATTTAAACCCATGCAAAGTCAATAATAAATGGTATATCTTTTCTCCCATTCCAACCTTATTCTACATAAATATTAATTGCGATCTTACCACAACTTAATCTTAACCATATTGCAAGCACAAAAATATACCATTCATTTGTTAATAATAAATAAAACAATAGCATAAATGTAACTTATAAAAAATGGAGCGGAAATGATTTTGGACACAACATGTGTATGATAGGGAATTTTAGGGAGATAGAGTATTTGTGTCAAACTAATGAGTTTGGACAAACCGTGCAAATGAGTCTGGACACACCATTTCACACATAGCATTGCTTAATAAAACCTTTTAAAAAAAGTTTCTATTCTGAAATTGATGACGTGGGTGTTCTGAGGCTCCCACTCAGCAAAGCCGGGAAGCAGGAAGCTGGGAGCTTCCTGTCAGGAGCTTAACAGCCCAAACAGCAGAACAAGCCTAGTGGGCCAGCCCGGCCCATAACAACATGCCTATAAATAGAGGGTCCACCCTCTACTTCAAGGACACACTTTGGCTTAAACGTTCCAGCCATTTACTCTCTCTCTCTCTCTAGAATCTCATTCTCTCTCTAGAATCACATACTCTCTCTCAAGAACACAAGCCACAAGGCTAAGCTGCTTCCCCCTCTGAGCTGCTAAGGTCACGAGCTCATGAGGGACTACACAAGCAGCTCCTAGTCACGAGCTATGCAACCTGGAATCACCACAGCTGCTAGCTAACAGCTGGATCTCGACCACGAACTCCATGCACTACTAGAAAAATTAAAATTTCTGACACCATTTTTCGTAGGAAATGCGTCACAACTCGTGATTTTCTACGAATTTGTGACGAAATGCGTATGTAGGAAAACCACTCGTAGGAAACTGGTTTCTTACGTATTTTCTACGCATTTTCCTACCCATTTCTGACAGAAAAGGGCTGTCACAAATTGCTACACATTTTCTACGCATTTTCCTACCCATTTAACGGAAGAAAATGTGTAGGAAAATGCGTAGAAAATGCGTAGCAATTTGTGACAGCCCTTTTCTGTCAGAAATGGGTAGGAAAATGCGTAGAAAATGCGTAAGAAACCAGTTTCCTACGAGTGGTTTTCCTACATACGCATTTCGTAACAAATTCGTAGAAAATCGCAAGTTGTGACGCATTTACTACGGAAAATGGTGTCAGAAATTTTAATTTTTCTAGTAGTGATATATCTTTTGCAAATTCAATCTCAAAACAACCCAGAATGTAAACCATTGATTTCCATTATTTCCGTAATCTTAATATAATAATACATAGATTGACCTATTATAGGAAGAGATAAGATTACAAATATTGACCTTTTCTATACATTATATTTGTGAATATCCTAATCCTAATACTAATAAACAATTGCATGATGAACCTCAATCTATGAAAATGATGATCGATTTTCCAAGTTTAAAGACATAATACATGTATCGGTCAACTTTTATCAGCCAAAAACACCATAAGTGGCAACCAAGCATGGAACCGGCTAAAGCCCAATGAATCGACTTGTTACTTGAAGCCGCCACCGCCGTCCACCGCCCGCAGTTCTCCGACGTGGCTCCGGCCGGCTCCCCCGCAGCCGTCGTCACCCGAACCACCACCATCACCATAACATCGTCATCATCATAATTATCTTCAACTGCAGAACATCCCCGTCATCCTCATCTCCGACGAAAAGAAAAACGGCCGGTGCCGGTAAGAACGAGAGAGTTTGGGGTTGTGTGGCGGTAGTTCAGTGATTTTTGTATAAACTGATTTTGAATTTTATGTTCAATGATTTCTTCTCCTTTGCTCCCCTTTCCATGGCTAAAATTGATTTTGAATTTTAACTTCAGTGATCTTTGTATACATGGGGTATAAGATTGTGTGTTTCTAGAGGTGTGTTTTCATCCATTGGATGAAGAGGCTAAGAGCATAGAATACCGTACGATCATGATCCGTGTGATGGGAAAGTAAGGTTTTGATTGGATCACTTTGTTTTTTACTTTTTAAAAGTATTTACTTATTTGATTATTTGCTAATTGATTTTCATAAATTTTGAATGTTTATATTTATTTACCACATGCCTCAATTCTGTTTATTTTTTTTATAAAATATACTAGGTTAGAACCCCGTATAATACACGGGTTGAGTAAATAATCTATCTTTAAAAATCTTGTTTATTACATGGGTTGAATAAATGTAACTTTATATATTAAATAATAAAAAAGTTAATATCTTTAAGAATCCCGTGTATTGTACGGGTTGAGTAAATTTAATTTTATATATTAAATAATGAAAAAAGTTACATTTTTAAGAACCTCATATATTGTTTGGGTTGATAATAAATTTTCCATCACAAATGCGTAACAAGTTGCTACACATTTCCTACACAATAAATTTTACATCACAAATGCGTAACAAGTTGCTACACATTTCCTACACAATATGATAATAAATTTTCCATCACAAATGCATAGCAAGTTGCTACACATTTCCTACACAATAAATTTTCCATCACAAATGCGTAACAAGTTGCTACACATTTCCTACGCAATAATTAATAATAATGCTGATTAAACATTAAAATATAATCTAAGTATAATAATAAATAATTCGTCATAAATGCGTAGCAAGTTGCTACGCATTTCTGACGCAACAATTAATATTTAAATGAATTTAACATATAAATCTAATTCCAACAAATAAATAATGGTTCCGTCGGAAATGCGTAGCAAGTTGCTATGCATTTCTGACACAATACTTAGAATTAGTATATTTGTCACTATTGTGTCACAAATTACCCAAAAAAAATCAAGGTCTTCTTTCCGTAGGAAATGCGTAGTAAATGTGTCAGAATTTGTGACGCATTTTTTCCGTAGGAAATGCGTAGTAAATGTGTCATATGAGCATTCTCTATCTCTCTTATACTTACTCATGTATCTATACTTTATGTTTATACATTATTTTTGGATAGATTACTAATGTTGAGCATCAGAGGGTGGTCCAGAGACCCCGGTCTCTGGCCCCTTCTAACGGGTTCTTTCGTGTTGTAGGTACAAGCTAGGAGGTGAGGAGGCTGGCCCGAGGAGCGTTCATACCTTCCTCTAACCTTATCCTTGTTTCAACAAGTGGCGCCCACCGTGGGGCTGCGCTGCTTAGAACATGAAACTCTTTGTAGTTCAGCCCATATGTTCCTAAGTTCTTTCTAAGGTTGGGTAGAACGTTTTTCTTGGAAGTAATAGATTCTAGATCTCCTGTACATAGCTGCCCTACGCGATACCCAGCTCCAAGTCTGAAGCTCCGGCTACCAGGTTCCCGGCTTCTTACACCTTGTACTTTTAAAATTTGCTGGTTGTGAATACCATAAATTTTATAAAACAATACATAAGAGGTTTGTGTTTGAAATAATATTGGAAAACTAAATTGGTTTTTACTCTTAATAAATGTGCAAACATAACTTGTCTTAGTTGCCAACATATGACCTTTTTACTAAGAAGTTGTACAAAAGTTTTTAAAACTTGTATTATTGAATAAAGATTCATGTCATGTCTTTTCACGCACAATTGTTAAGGAAAATTAAAACTATTGTCTACTAGAAAAAAAATAAGAAAAAAAAGTCAAAAAGTAGACTACTTTATCCATACAACATTGACATGTGCTTTAAAAAAAAAGACATCAAATCAATTTTATAGCTATAAAATAGGATAGGTTTACCATTCACGTTAATTATGACAGCCACACATTCTAGCCTTAAAAGCTATAAAGGTAAACTAGTCAGGTCAGGCAACTAAGCTGGAGGGAAGCTAGAATCACAACAGCTTAAGCTAGAAGTACCCACTAGGGCAATATAGAAGCACAAGTAGCTTCGAGCTAGTAGCCTTTGACATAACACATCTAGCTAACAGCTTGTCACGAAAAATGCTTCAAGCTCATAGCTCCCCCATGTTAACCTAACAGCTTCCAACATCCAAAACAAAGCTTTAGGTCAATACGCTGAAGCTTCTAGCTCCCCCGAAAAAAAAACTCTTATAAACAAGCTCAGTGCTACTATAGCCTATTGTAAGGAGTTCGACCTTTAACCACGTTTTATTAAGTCATAAGCACCTATATCAACGTTATATATGCTCATGACTAGGAGCTTATGACGTGGAAGCATTAGGCAGGAAGCTGAGACATGATCAATAACAGCTAGAAGCTCGATTACCACACATATCTCAAAGTTCCAAGGTAGTTCAGGTTAAAAGGCTACTAAATTGGCTTACGACAACTCATGTAAATATCAACAGGATGTATTATGAAAAATAAACACTTGGTATCCGTTTTTCTTGGTTTCACGCAAACCATTGCCGAAGAAAACAACTAACAAAAAAAGTTCTCTTTGCCGTGAACACCACTCATTCACGTACAAAACGTGCTTCGAACTCTTCACATAAACATTCAACGGATAATTGTCGAAGCGCGACACTGACCACTCATCCGTCTAAAAACACCCGAATTTGTTGGAACCTTCCTAGGCATACGGTACACGTATCTATACCATGCAAAGGACGGGTTAGATTTTTTATACAAAATGAACTTGTCATTTTATATATCAAAAACCATGTTTTCTATATGGTTTGAATGCTTTTCATAAATAAATAAATAAAGGTACAAACTCTAATGCATAAAGTACACACATATGATGTACAACTTTTTAAAACTAAAAAGAAAAATAGACATGTAGAGGCCTACCTTTATATTTAATACTTGCATGATTTGTACCATACAAGTCTACGATGCTTGAAAGCTACATGATGATGATGTGTGCAAAATGCAACATATAAATTACATCAATTGTGGCATAAAACTAACCCTTTTTTAGTACTAATGTTGGAAAAAGTGTGCTTTTGTCTTCCTTTTGTATTTTCAGGATTAAATGAGCTCAAATTAACAAAAGAAGCAAAAAGACAGCAAAATCTAACATAAATACAAGAAAAGGAACAAACGTGACATGCCCGACCCCACGACAACATCTTCCCAAGCAAAACAAGAAGACAGAAGACTGAACACGCCCCGTGCTCAGCCAGCACGGGGGCGTGCCCAAGTGTCAGCAGAAAAGAGAAAGTGGTAGAAGCTTCTATTGCCCACCACGGGGCCGTGCTCAGCGGACACGGGGCCGTGGTCAACTATAAGATTCGCACAATCCAGGCAAATCTTCATATTACAAAGATTCTTCTGCACAAGTGGTCGTGCTCAGCGGACACGAGGGCATGGTCAACTAATAAGACAAGCTGCATCAAATGAAGAAAGAGAATGATGTGGACACGGGGCCGTGCCCACTGGACACGGGGTCGTGCCCGAGCTTCTGTTTAGCCTATAAATAGGAGTGCTTGGCTCAAGCTCAAACCATCCCTTGGCACACCACCTCTCTCACACTTCACCCACCACCCACCACCACCATAACACCATCATCCACCACCATCATCCATTGTCCATCATAGAGTGTGTGAGTCGTCTCGGGATCCAAGATTGATCGTAAGAGTTCTTGACAATCAAGGCCATGTTTGCCTAAGTCTCTTACATCACTTGGTGAAGACAAGTGTCTAGTGTAATACTTTTTATTTTCAATCTTTTCGCACTTTTTACTTGGTTTTGTATTAATGACTTTAATAACTAGTTTCTTATGTTGAATGTGATTCTTCCTTATCGTTTGTCCGTGGTGTCTTGACATTATTTTACTGTCTATATAAAAAATAACTTTGTTTGGAATAATGGCTTCATCAAAATAATAAAAAGTTGAAAAATAGAAAGTCTTACGAAAACCGATGCTTTTTACGCTTTTTTCGCCCTTTTCTACTAACCACTAACCCAACCACCTACCTTTAACCCAAGCCTAACCCTTCACCCAAAAAGTCCTCTTGATATTTACAAAGGAATATAAGTTAAAAAGGAGGAGGATTGATTGCTTAGCAAGCCTATGGTAGGAGTAAGTTCCATGCCGCTCTCGAGTGATCCACAAAAATACATTTTCGGCCGAGTGTTGAGTGATCCCCGTGAGGTATGAGAACTTGTATATATAAGAGAATTTTGAAGAAGCATGTTATGCCCTAATAAGAAATTTATCTTATGAAAAGTTTTAAATAAATCATGACGAATAGGATTGTAAATAAATAAAAATAAAAATAAAAATAGATAAAGAATCTTGGGAATCCCGACACTCTATGACAAGTCCAAAAACCTTCTTCTCTACCCATTCCATTTGGGAGTGTAAAGCCACATTATAAAGAGTTTTGCTTGAGGACAAGCAAAGATTCATGTGTGGGGGTATTTGATGTGTGCAAAATGCAACATATAAATTACATCAATTGTGACATAAAACTAACCCTTTTTTAGTACTAATGTTGGAAAAAGTGTGCTTTTGTCTTCCTTTTGTATTTTCAGGATTAAATGAGCTCAAATTAACAAAAGAAGCAAAAAGACAGCAAAATCTAACATAAATACAAGAAAAGGAACAAACGTGACATGCCCGACCCCACGACAACATCTTCCCAAGCAAAACAAGAAGACAGAAGACTGAACACGCCCCGTGCTCAGCCAGCACGGGGGCGTGCCCAAGTGTCAGCAGAAAAAACAAAGTGGTAGAAGCTTCTATTGCCCACCACGGGGCCGTGCTCAGCGGACACGGGGCCGTGGTCAACTATAAGATTCGCACAATCCAGGCAAATATTCATATTACAAAGATTCTTCTGCACACGGGGTCGTGCTCAGCGGACACGGGGGCGTGGTCAACTAATAAGACAAGCTGCATTAAATGAAGAAAGAGAAGGATGTGGACACGGGGCCGTGCCCGAGCTTCTGTTCAGCCTATAAATAGGAGTGCTTGGCTCAAGCTCAAACCATCCCTTGGCACACCACCTCTCTCACACTTCACCCACCACCACCATAACACCATCATCCACCACCATCATCCACTGTCCATCATAGAGTGTGTGAGTCGTCTCGGGATCCAAGATTGATCATAAGAGTTCTTGACAATCAAGGCCATGTTTGCCTAAGTCTCTTACATCACTTGGTGAAGACAAGTGTCTAGTGTAATACTTTTTATTTTCAATCTTTTCGCACTTTTTACTTGGTTTTGTATTAATGACTTTAATAACTAGTTTCTTATGTTGAAGGTGATTCTTCCTTATCGTTTGTCCGTGGTGTCTTGACATTATTTTACTGTCTATATAAAATAAAAGATTTTCACCATTCATATCTCCACGGTCTATATGGAGGTGTGTTGGCTACCTGGTCGGGGGTTAAGGGAACGGTTTGGTAAGAGTCTTGCCATTGTTCAGCGTTTAGAGGTCCTGCAATGGACCTGGGTCAAATTTAGTAGGACCTCCTTCAATACTTAACGGTATTGGATGGCGGGGGTCCAAACTCTTTGATCCCCTCATAAGTTAAACTACTATTAATACTATAACCCGACTATTTAGGACTGTATCCCTGCTGACTCAGACTACTTAGTCGAGGGTAACGTCACCTCCAAAAGAGGGGCCTACCATAATTTGCATTAATAACTTAATTAATTATCTTTCAATAATCCAACCCTTTAGGATTGTATCCTTGCTAACTCAAACTACTGGGTTGAGGGTAACGTCACCTTCAAAAGAGGGGCCTACTACAATAACTAAGATAATCTCTTAAATAAGTGCAAAAGTGCGGAAATAATCAAAGGTTACACTATACACGAGTCGGAACCAAGTGATTCATCTTGTCTATCTGTTTTTATTTTTATTTTTATTTTTCAGCATTTTAGTTAGTTTTTATTTTTCTTAGCTTAAAACATGTTTCTAAACTTTTTGATTTGATTAGACGTTGAGGATAAACCGGTACTAAAAGCTCTTGTGTCCTTGGACGACCTCGGTATCTTACCAACACTATACTACGCTCACGATGGGTGCACTTTCCCATTTGTGTGTTTAGTGTTAGTAAATATCGTGTTTTATAAATGTAAAACTTGACTAAAAAGTGTTAAAGGGCTTAAAATATACACCTAATATATATAACACTTCACACGCATCAAGTTTTTGGCGCCGTTGCCGGGGACACAAGGATTTTAAGAAAGTTAGGAATCAACGGCCTAATCGTTTTTTTTATTTCTCATTTTTTTAGGATTTTTCTTAGTTTTTCTGTTTCTGCAGGGCTCAGCACGGGCCGTGCCTGATCGGACACGGGCCGTGCCCAGCACTATCACTGGCAGTTTTTATTTTCCAAGTTACAGAGAGCTGAGCACGGGGCCGTGTCGGTGCAACACGGGGCCGTGTCCAACTCCGAGTAACAGGGATCCGGGAAACAAACACTGCATCTCCGACCACGGGCCGTGTTCACTTAGCACGGGGCCGTGGTGAACCTTCTGACCAACGTTCTTTTTTGTTTTTATTGCAGGATTAGGGACCCAGGCGCCACATTTGAACTTCCTACGTAGTGCATGAGCTCCAGTTCTAGTAGAGACATAAAAGAACCTCTAGAAGAACCCGAACGCTTTCTCAGAAAAAGACTTAAGGCTAAAAATCAAGAGAAAGTTTCGGGGGACCCACTTCCAATGGCGGACCAACGTACCCTCATGGATTACCTACGGCCCACCGTAGGTAATCTCGGCACCGCTATCAATGCACCGAATGTCGAAGCCAATAACTTCGAACTTCGACCACATTTGATACAAATGCTTCAAAACTCCGCAACCTTCCATGGGCTTGCGGACGAGGATCCCCATCTACATATTACTAATTTCTTAGAAATATGTGATACCTTTCGGATCAATGGAGCATCGAATGACGCCATCCGCCTTCAAATGTTTCCATTTTCACTAAAAGACTGAGCTAAAGCTTGGCTTAACACCCTCCCAGTTGGCTCGGTAAACACCTGGGATGAACTAGCCCAAAAGTTTCTATATAAGTATTTCCCTCCTGCTAAAACGGCTAAATTAATGACTGAAATTAATACATATTCACAAGAGGATGGGGAATCCTTATATGAAACTTGGGAAAGGTTCAAGGAGCTACTAAGAAATGTCCTCATCACGGTCTTGTGGTATGGCAACAAGTATCCACTTTCTACAATGGGTTGTTGCCACACACAAGACAAACACTTGACTCTAGCTCCGGGGGACTTTTAGGTAATCGTCGCCCAAATGAAATATATAATCAAATTGAGGAAATTGCTCAAACCAATTTTCAATGGCACACTCCCCGAGGTAATAAATCTATTGCCCCGGGTGCCCATAAGGTCGATGAAAGCACTTCTTTACAAGCCCAAATCGAGGCCCTCTCTTCGAAAATCAAAAAGCTAGAAATGACAAAAACGGCCTCGGTTATGGCTTGTGAAGGGTGTGGTGGGCCACATGAAAATTGGAGTTGTATGAAAGAAGTATATGACCAAACAGAAACGGTAAACTACATTGATAATAGACCTAGGCCGTCGGATCCACCAACGGGTACCTACAACCAAGGATGGCGTAACCACCCTAACCTTGGTTGGAGAGATCCAGGCAATAGTAGTAACCAACAAAACCAACGAACTAACTTTCAACAACCACAAAATTTTTCTCAACAACAAGGTGGAAGAGAAAGGCTTGAAGATACTGTATCTCGCCTCATCTCCGACACCGAAAAGAAAAACTCGGATCGATTTCAACAATTGGAATCGAATTTTAGAAATCAACAAGCTAGCATTCAAAACATTGAAAAACAATTAAATCAAATAGCTCAAAATTTCTCCGAGAGACCACAAGGCACGTTACCTAGCAATACCGAAACCAACCCAAAAGCACAAGTACATCTCATCACATTGAGAAATCGAACCGTGGGTCCAGAGGAGGCTCCATTACCGTCAGATGAAAGAAGCCAGTCCAGCCAAACCACGAATCCACCCGAACCCCAACCAGAAAAGGCTTCTTTCCCAAATCAAGAGCCCACCAAGACTCCTCCAATTCCGTACCCCGGTAGGTTAAATCGTCAAAAGACCGATGAGCAATTTGCAATGTTCGAAAATTTACTAAAACAATTGCATGTTAATGTTCCTTTTATCGAGGTACTTACCTAAATGCCTAAATATGCAAAATTTATGAGGGACTTCCTCACCCATAAAAGGAAAATTGAATCATTGCAATTAGTTAACTTAGGCGAAGAATGCTCCGCCTTAGTACTCAACAAACTTCCACAAAAGAAAATCGATCCCGGAAGCTTCACAATTCCTTGCTCGATTGGGGAATCCCCCGTTCGTAATGCATTAGCCGATCTTGGGGCTAGAATTAACCTCATGCCCACATCAATGTTCAAACGACTCGGCCTAGGAACAACGAGTCCTACAAGGATGAGCATACAACTCGCCGACAGATCCGTCAAAATTCCACAAGGTTTCGCTGAAAACCTATTGGTTAAAGTTGACAATTTCGTTTTCCCAACCGACTTTGTCATCCTAGACATGGAAGAAGACGCCGATGTTCCTCTCATCCTCGGGAGGCCATTTCTAGCCACCGCCCAAGCAGTGGTTGACATGAATGACGGAACACTAACATTGAAGTTTGTGGACGAGGAAGTAAAGTTTGGAGTTGGAAAGAGAGTAGAAGACGAAAACCCGGTCGACTACATGAAGGTCATCGACTCAAGCTTGGATGGCGCTCTCCGACGGTGCAACATGGGATGCGAAACATCCCACTTGAGTGACATATGACCAGGCTTTGGGTCTAGCCAAGGACCCTTATAAACGTGGCGCACCACGGAGGCATTCCGTGGAACTATCCTTAGTTTAGTTTAGATTAATTTTTATGTTTTCTAGTTAGTTTTAATTTTCAGGAATAAAACACACTAGAGATGGCAAATGATACAAGGGAAACTTGAACCAGCACCCCATGCAGGAAAACAGGGCCGTCCAACGATTTTCTTCATTTACAGTAAGCTCGGCACGGGCCGTGTCCGCCCAACACGGCCCCGTGCTGCCCAGTCTGCAGAAAAGACCCAGTTCAGGTAACTGGACACGGGCCGTGTTCACCTAACACGCCCCCGTGTCCAGGCATCTGTTTTTCTTGATTTAATTTTGTTACTGGCACTTGAACACGGGGACGTGCCCGGACAACACGGGGCCGTGTCCAGCGCCCAGTAACACAAATTTTTTGCTTAATTCACACCTTTTACACATTCAATCAACCTAAAAACTTATTTTTGGGACACATTGAGGACAATGTGTAATTTAAGTGTGGGGGGGGGGGGGGGGGATGCTAAAACCTTGAATCTTGCAAGTCCTAAATACAAGCCTTACACAAAACTCTATTGGAACCGCTAATCACCCCAAATTTTTTCAAAAATTTTTATTTTTTTTACTTGTCTAGGTTTAACTTGGGAATTTCAAAGTTCTAAAAAGGTTATATTTTTACAAATTTACAACCGATAGCGTCGTGATAAAAAGAACCAACATAAGAAAATTATGAAAATGCATGACAAGCTTAGTTAAAATTTAATTATATATACTTGATCACATAAAAACTCATTCCCACAAAAGTGAGTTTTGAGTCTTTATTGAGCATACAAACACATATCTTTAAACTAAATGCTCATTTTTCGTTTCTTGTGTGGATAGCCGCTTGGTTCTTACAACTCTAGAACTTGCCATGACGATACATTCCCAGTCCTTACCAACTTAAAACCCGAGTAGGTAAATGATGGAGGCATTAGGACTAACCCTTTTTATTTCTACACCATTATTTTTATGTTTTTTTACCACCTACCCAAAATCCCCCTAGTTAGCCCCTTTGAGCTTAAACCCTTTCATTTCAAAACCCAAACCAAACACCCTTTTACCCACCAAAACCTTTTTCATTTTTAACCCTTTGTTTTAGTAACTAGCTCGGTTTTTCGTATGACTTTTCAAAAAAATAAAAAAAAATTGTGTTGATGATGAAGCAAAAACAAATAAACAAGCAAGTTCATAAAAAATAACTTTGTTTGGAATAATGGCTTCATCAAAATAATAAAAAGTTGAAAAATAGAAAGTCTTACGAAAACCGATGCTTTTTACGCTTTTTTCGCCCTTTTCTACTAACCACTAACCCAACCACCTACCTTTAACCCAAGCCTAACCCTTCACCCAAAAAGTCCTCTTGATATTTACAAAGGAATATAAGTTAAAAAGGAGGAGGATTGATTGCTTGGCAAGCCTATGGTAGGAGTAAGTTCCATGCCGCTCTCGAGTGATCCACAAAAATACATTTTCGGCCGAGTGTTGAGTGATCCCCGTGAGGTATGAGAACTTGTATATATAAGAGAATTTTGAAGAAGCATGTAATGCCCTAATAAGTAATTTATCTTATGAAAAGTTTTAAATAAATCATGACGAATAAGATTGTAAATAAATAAAAATAAAAATAGATAAAGATTCTTGGGAATCCAGACACTCTATGACAAGTCCAAAAACCTTCTTCTCTACCCATTCCATTTGGGAGTGTAAAGCCACATTATAAAGAGTTTTGCTTGAGGACAAGCAAAGATTCAAGTGTGGGGGTATTTGATGTGTGCAAAATGCAACATATAAATTACATCAATTATGGCATAAAACTAACCATTTTTTAGTACTAATGTTGGAAAAAGTGTGCTTTTGTCTTCCTTTTGTATTTTCAGGATTAAATGAGCTCAAATTAACAAAAGAAGCAAAAAGACACCAAAATCTAACATAAATACAAGAAAAGGAACAAACGTGACATGCCCGACCCCACGACAGCATCTTCCCAAGCAAAACAAGAAGACAGAAGACTGAACACGCCCCGTGCTCAGCCAGCATGGGGGCGTGCCCAAGTGTCAGCAGAAAAAACAAAGTGGTAGAAGCTTCTATTGCCCACCACGGGGCCGTGCTCAGCGGACACGGGGCCATGGTCAACTATAAGATTCGCACAATCCAGGAAAATCTTCATAGTACAAAGATTCTTCTGCACACGGGGTCGTGCTCAGCGGACACGGGGGCGTGGTCAACTAATAAGACAAGCTGCATTAAATGAAGAAGGAGAAGGATGTGGACACGGGGCCGTGCCCGAGCTTCTGTTCAGCCTATAAATAGGAGTGCTTGGCTCAAGCTCAAACCATCCCTTGGCACACCACCTCTCTCACACTTCACCCACCACCACCATAACACCATCATCCACCACTATCATCCATTGTCCATCATAGAGTGTGTGAGTCGTCTCGGGATCCAAGATTGATCATAAGAGTTCTTGACAATCAAGGCCATGTTTTCCTAAGTCTCTTACATCACTTGGTGAAGACAAGTGTCTAGTGTAATACTTTTTATTTTCAATCTTTTCGCACTTTTTACTTGGTTTTGTATTAATGACTTTAATAACTAGTTTCTTATGTTGAAGGTGATTCTTCCTTATCGTTTGTCCGTGGTGTCTTGACATTATTTTACTGTCTATATAAAATAAAAGATTTTCACCATTCATATCTGCACGGTCTATATGGAGGTATGTTGGCTACCTGGTCGGGGGTTAAGGGAACGGTTTGGTAAGAGTCTTGCCATTGTTCAGCGTTTAGAGGTCCTGCAATGGACCTGGGTCAAATTTAGTAGGACCTCCTTCAATACTTAACGGTATTGGATGGCGGGGGTCCAAACTCTTTGATCCCCTCATAAGTTAAACTACTATTAATACTATAACCCGGCTATTTAGGACTGTATCCCTGCTGACTCAGACTACTTAGTAGAGGGTAACGTCACCTCCAAAAGAGGGGCCTACCATAATTTGCATTAATAACTTAATTAATTATCTTTCAATAATCCGACCCCTTAGGATTGTATCCTTGCTGACTCAAACTACTGGGTTGAGGGTAACGTCACCTTCAAAAGAGGGGCCTACTACAATAACTAAGATAATCTCTTAAATAAATGCAAAAGTGCGGAAATAATCAAAGGTTACACTATACACGAGTCGGAACCAAGTGATTCATCTTGTCTATCTGTTTTTATTTTTATTTTTATTTTTCAGCATTTTAGTTAGTTTTTATTTTTCTTAGCTTAAAACATTTTTCTAAACTTTTTGATTTGATTAGACGTTGAGGATAAACCGGTACTAAAAACTCTTGTGTCCTTGGACGACCTCGGTATCTTACCAACACTATACTACGCTCACGATGGGTGCACTTGCCCACATGTGTGTTTAGTGTTAGTAAATATCGTGTTTTATAAATGTAAAACTTGACTAAAAAAGTGTTAAAGGGCTTAAAATATACACCTAATATATATAACACTTCACACGCATCAATGATTACTTAAAAAAATTACAAATGCATGTGATATCTTCAGGTTTGTTAGTGAAATTAAAGTCAAAAGAGTTTTGATAATATTGACATGACAAATGCATGTGCTTTCTCAAAAGTGACACCTTGTCACTATTCACATCAACCTACGACATGTTGTCACTATTCAAATTTGAAAAGTAGATGGGTCCACTGTTCATGGCAGTTGGCAGCTTTTACAGCTGTAAAGATGGACCAGACAGCTTCTCCCCAGAAGCTGCAATAAGTGGAGAAGCTAGAAGCACGATAACTTAAGGCCAGAAGCACTTACATCCTCACCATAAACACCTCTAATTGAGGACTAATAGTGATAGTAGGTACGCAGACCAGGCTAAAACACATGAAGAATACAACATAACAGCTTCTTGCATAGTTATATAGTCAAGAAGCTAAGAAGACAACAAGTAATAAGCTGTAAGCTTAGGCTCAGAAGCTATAAGCTCAAAAGCCGGAAGCTATAAGATTCAAGCCACAAGCTTAAAGCTATAGGCTGAGAATTCATAAGCTTAGAAGCCAGAAGTCAGAAGCTATAAGCTTCAATCCACAAGCTTAAAGTTATAGGTTGAGAAGCTATAAGCTCATAATCAAGAAGTCGGAAGCTATAAGCTTCAAGCCACAAGCTTAAAGCTATAGGCTCAAAAGCTATAAGCTCTAGCTCGGAAGCTACAAGCCATGAAGCTTGAAGCCAAAAACCCTATAAGCCCGAAAGCTACTACCCTAAAAGAAGATAAGCACACACCCAGAGTAGACATGGAGCCTGTGACCAAGCCATATTTGGGCAAAGAACTACCACATATAAGGTGCCTTAGGCACCTCAAACATGTTTGCTTTATAAATAAAGACACATTTATTTTTAAACATCCTTCAGTTAAAAAAAAGACAAGCAGTTAATGGCCAGAAGTGTTGGAAATTTGTGAAAATAGCATTTTTCACAAATATAGGAAAATGACTTTTTCCTATTTTGGACTAGAAATAAATATAATAAAATGAGCGGGTTTTATATATTTATTTATGGGTTTGTGTTCTATGTTGGAAGAGCTTCGCAACGAACTAAACCACGTCCAAAACGGAGCTAAGATGAATGATATATCGATGCTCAAAGTTTGGTGTTCGAAACTTGAATGCTGAAAAATTGGGAAAGTGGCACCTTGTCCCACATAGGAGGAGAGATGAAACTTAAAGGGGTATTTAAGTGAGAACTCTCCATCCTTATTGTTTCATGGAAGCACTCACTAAGTATACTCGCGAAGGGTGCGGAGCACCCTAACTCGCACTCGCACACGCGCGCGCGCGCGTGGCGTGGGCGATGAGGCGCAATGTGGCGCTTTGATGGCGTACTTTGCACTTCGCATCTCCGCTTGAGAGCCGCCTTTGTATTTTTGACTAGGTGCGTGTGGTGGAGCACAAGGGTTGCAAGGACCAGGTGGTTGGTGACATGGCATGCAGGGCAAGACCCAGGTGGGTCCGCGCGCAGTGGCGCATGACGTGGCACTCATGCGCGTACGCACGCGAGTACATGTGGCATAGTGGCACGCACTCGCGCATGGACCATGGGCACTGAAGTGACGTGCGTGGTGCACCAAAGTGAGCCAAAAAGGGCGCGACTGTGTGGCGTGCTCGTAGAGGCTAAGAGGTGACGTGGCGCACGCGCACAGGTGCGCATGGAGTTGAGCCAGTGAGGCGCACGCGGGCATGGAAGTGAGCCTAAATGGCGCACGCGCGCATGAGCGTGTAGACTTGCGCGCGCACGCGCAGAAGCTTCCTGCAGTTAATGCCAGTGCAGTTACATTTAGCATTCGAAACTGACGAAGTCAATGGCTTTAACTGCGAATTAAATGACGAATTAAAGTGCATTGAAGACATTTAATGCAATTTAATTCTCCCATTTAATTCATTTTTTCAGTTTCTTCAAGACATGCAGTATAAATAGGTGGCTGGCCTGCTACAGAAAGATACACCGAAACACAGCAACATACAATCTTCTCTCAGAATACTTCTTCTTCTTCAAGCTATCGAGGTACACCTTCGGGTTGGAGTCAAGACCGGCAGTGCAACTGCTTCGGGCTGTTGTATCCTGGAAACAAACGTGTTCTCCTGGGAGACACGAAATTTGTTTTAAGGGACCCGTGTCTAACACGATCCTCAGCCAAGAACGTTTAATTTTTATGTATTTTCTGTTCTTGTTTTTCTTTTATTTCAGTTGTAACAGAAGTATATTTCATCTTTCTTTATTTCAGTTGTATTCAAGTTAATAATAAAAAAAAATTATTTATTTTACACGAACGGATTCCTACAATCTTAAAACAAATTTTTAAAACACCGTTCATGTAGAAGCACAAAGATATTCTGCTATGAATTCGAACCAATTTTGAATTCATACAGTGTGTTTTAAAAAACAGATTTTTTCCTCTGTTTTGATTCAAAGTAGCGACTTTGTCAAAACATATTATGTTCTTCTACTCCTTCTTTGTCGTTGGGTTCTAAGATCTTCTGTTGTAGTCTTCAAAGTTGGACTTAGAAGCAACACGGTTGGTTTTGTTACTCATCGATTCTGTTAATAAAATAATAAATCAGCACATTTATTATTCTAACAGATTTATTAACTTGGTTTTGTGGAATTTTTCAAAATGTCGACTGAAAATACCAACGTCAACATGGTTGTCGGTACCCCTGCCAACACTATGGGAGCGTCTACAGTGGCGAATCATTCTGAAAGACCCAAGAAGTTCTAGGTCTCCACTTCAAAAGGTGGCAACAGAAGATGTTCTTCTACTTGACCACCATGAACCTTGCGAGGTTCTTGACTGAAACCGCTCCCCAACCTGCGGAAGGGGAGACCAACGCTCAGGCTCTGAGCGCGGTAGAGGCTTGGAAGCACTCGGATTTCATATGTTGAGGCTATGTACTAAACGGTCTCTCGGATACCTTGTATATTGTGTTCTACAATATCAAGACTTCCAAATAATTATCGGAGTCTTTGGATAAGAAATACAAAACAGAGGATGCGGGAACAAAGAAATTTGTTGTCGCCCGTTTCTTGGACTACAAAATGGTTGATAATAAGACTGTTATGAACCAAGTCCAAGAGTTGCAAATTATACTACATGACATCCATGCTGAGGGAATGGTACTTAGCGAGACATTTCAAGTGGCAACCATGATCGAAAAATTACCTCCGACTTGGGTGGATTTTAAGAATTATCTTAAACACAAGCGAAAGGAAATGACGATTGAGGAACTTGTCGTCCGTCTTCATATAGAAGAAGACAACAGGGTGGCCCAAAAAGGCACCATTTTGCAAGCTTCAGCTAAGGCAAACATGGTGGAAGTGGCAGAGTCCTAAAAAGGTAAAAAGGACAACAAAGGAAAAGCAAAGGTTAACAACCTTGGACCAAAAAGGGGGCTGTGAAAAAAGAAGCTTGCGCCTTTCCAAGGTACTTGTTACAATTGTAACGAGACAGGGCACCGTGCTAACCAATGCAAGAAACCTAAGCGTGAGCGTGCGCATATGGTTGATGAGGATGATATGCCTCTGATTGCAATGATAACCGAGGAAGCGGCTATGATTGAAGAAGTCAACGCGATAGGTGAAAACCCAAAAGGATGGTTCGTTGACACGGGTGCAACCCGCCATGTTTGTGGAGACAAGGCTCTTTTCTCTACATTCAAGGAAGCGTCGGGTGAAGAAAAGCTTTATATGGGAAATAAAGCTACCGCCATCATCAAGGGTGAAGGCACTGTCATTTTGAAGATGACTTCAGGCAAGGAGCTTACCTTGACGAAAGTGCTCTATGTCCCAGAGATCAGGAAGAATCTTGTATCGGGATGGATGCTCAACAAGTTTGGATTTCGTCTAGTGTTTGAATCGGACAAGTTTGTTCTTTCTAGACGTGGTATTTTTATCAGAAAGGGTTATGCCCTTAATGGAATATTCAAAATGAATGTAATGGTTGTAAACCAAAACAAAAGTTTGAATGAAATTTCTACTTCTACTTACATGATTGAGTCTTCTAATGTTTGGCATGGTAGACTAGGACATGTAAATTTTAATTCATTACGACGTTTAATTAAATTAAATTTGATACCAACATTCCATATTGACTCCGATCACAAATGCGAGACATGTGTCGAATCCAAACTAACGAGATCATCGTTTAAATCGGTTGAACGAATAACTGAACCCCTTGATTTAATTCATACCGATGTGTGTGATTTAAAAGCGGTTCCCACGCGTGGAGGAAATAAGTACTTCATCACGTTTATTGATGATTGTACTAAATATTGCTATGTGTATTTACTAAAGAGTAAAGACGAAGCAATAGAAAAGTTTATCTTGTACAAAAACAAAGTTGAGAATCAACTTAAAAAGAAGATAAAAGCTGTGAGAAGCGACCGAGGAGGTGAATATGTTGCACCTTTTGTGGATTTATGCGCAAAAAGTGGCATTATACACGAGTGTACACCTCCTTATTCTCCACAATCAAATGGCGTGGCGGAACGAAAGAACCGCACATTGAAAGAGATGATGAACGCCATGTTGATCAGTTCGGGAGTGAACCGAGAAATGTGGGGGGACGCCATTCTCTCAGCAAACTATCTTTTGAACAAGATACCTTTGAAAAATAGGGACGAAACTCCATATGAGTTATGGAGAAAAAGGAAGCCTTCGTACAAATACTTGAAAGTGTGGGGGTGCCTAGCTAAGGTGATTGTACCACCTCCTATGGCTCTTAGGATAGGATCCAAAACAGTTGACTGCATTTTCATATGATATGCACATCAAAGTAGTGCACATCGTTTTCTTGTACATGAGTCCAAGAATCCCGAAGTACACAAACACACTATCATAGAGGCAAATTCTAACACCGTCTCATATTTTGAGAATGTGTTTCCTATGATAGGATAAACACATGCGCCTTCATCAAGAGGGGTTGATGAAGCAGGTCCAAGTTCATCTACATGGTTAGATGAAGCAGGACCAAGTTCATCTACATGGTTAGATGAAAGACATGAACGACCCGAGGTCGACGAGGGTGAGCTTAGACGAAGTAAATGACTAAGGGTTGAAAAATCCTTTGGCCCAGACTTCATGAGCTATATGGTTGAGGGTGAGCCCAATACCTACAGCGAAGCGGTTACCTCCACAGAAGGACCTCAATGGCAAGAAGCAATTAAGAATGAAATTGATTCTATATTGCAAAATCATACTTGGGAGTTAGTAGATCTTCCACCTGGTTGTAAACCACTTGGATATCGTTGGATATTCAAAAGGAAGATGAAAGCTGACGGAAGTATTGATAAATACAAGGCAAGGTTAGTGATCAAAGGATTTAGACAAAAGGAGGGTCTAGACTACTTTGATACTTACTCGCCTGTGACGCGAATAACCTCTATACGATTGGTTCTTGCAATTGCGGCTCTAAGAAATTTGGAAGTTCACCAAATGGATGTAAAGACCTCATTTCTAAATGGCGATTTAGAAGAAGAAATTTACATGGAACAACCTGAGGGTTTTTCCGCCCCAGGAAATGAGGGCAAAGTATGTAAATTGGTCAAGTCTTTGTATGGCTTGAAGCAAGCTCCAAAACAATGGCACCAAAAGTTTGATCATGTCATGATTGACAATGGTTTCAAAATAAATGAGTGCGACAAGTGTGTTTATTTTAAAGACACACCTAGGGGTTATGTAATCTTATGTCTTTATGTAGAAGATATGCTTATCCTTGGGAGTGATGATAACTCGATCAACTCAACGAAAGACATGTTGAAAGCGAGGTTTGACATGAAAGACATGGGTCTCGCGGATGTGATTCTTGGAGTAAAAATCACTAGAACCCAAAATGGTCTCGTGTTGAGTCAATCTCACTACGTGGACAAGATCCTTGGGAAATTCAATTCGGACGACACGAGTATAGCTCGCCTCCAATTGATAATACCCAACGCCTAAGGAAGAATAGAGGCAAGAGTGTTGCTCAGTTAGAGTACTCAAGGATCATTGGTAGTCTCATGTATCTAATGACATGTACTAGACCCGACTTAGCGTATGCTGTGAGCAGGCTGAGTAGATACACCAGTAATCCATGCGCGGAACATTGGAAAGCTATCACGAGGGTGCTTAGATATATAAGATACACAAGAGACTATGGATTGCATTATACCCGTGATCCAGCAGTGATCGAATGATACACTGACGCGAACTGGATATCGGTTATAAAAGACCATAGATCGACAAGTGGATATGTGTTTACACTTGCGGGAGCAGCTATAGCTTGGAAGTCTTCTAAGCAAACGGTTATAGCTAGATCCACGATGGAATCTGAATTCTTCGCTTTAGATAAAAGCGGAGAAGAGGCGGAGTGGCTACGTCAATTTGTGGAAGATATTCCAAGATGGCCAAAGCCGCTAACGGCGATCTGCATACATTGTGACAATCAATCTACACTTGTTAGAGCACAAAGCGCGATGTACAATGGCAGATCAAGGCACATTCGACGTAGACACAACACGGTACGACAAGTTATCTCAACGGGTGTTATCTCAGCTGACTATGTTAGGTCAAAGGAGAACATTGCAGACCCGTTAACAAAAGGCTTAAGCAAAGATAACGTATATAAGTCGTCAAGAGGAATGGGACTAAAGCCCATAGAAGAAGGGAATATGAGGGAAACCTAACCTAGTTGACTGGAGATCCCAAGATCTAGGTTTAATAGGCAAACTTAATCATAAACCCAAAGGGAGTCACTGTGGGAGGTGCCCCAATATTAATAAAGGGAGTTGTATACTTCCTAGTCCATTCCAATCAGTGAGATGAAGGAAAGGTTAAGCATGTTGAGGTTTAGGATTTTGAGGAAATCCAAAATTAACCATGATGCTTTTAATGATTCAGAGGAATCACCTATGTTAGAGAGAAGTGGGGTCGCTTCGAATGAATTTGTGGGGAGGCGCAAATCCTAGAGCTCTCGCAGAACCAGGAAAATGTCCCATGACCATAAACGGACACAACCATGAGGACTTGACTCGACTAGGGAGAGTATTGTGTGAATGTATATTGTCACCTACATAAATGGGGGATTGTTCAAAGACACCGCGTCTACAAGACCCTAGGAGGCTAAGTATGCTTCACATAAGAAGGTTCAAAGGTTACACCTACCTATCTTGCAATACTCAACTGTTAAACGTGTATCGTTGAAACTTGATAGATCGATTTCTATTCATGTGGGGGATTGTTGGAAATTTGTGAAAATAACATTTTTCACAAATATAGGAAAATGATTTTTTCCTATTTTGGACTAGAAATAAATATAATAAAATGAGTGGGTTTTATATATTTATTTATGGGTTTGTGTTCTATGTTGGAAGGGCTTCGCAACAAACTAAACCACGTCCAAAACGGAGCTAAGATGAATGAGATATCGATGCTCAAAGTTTGGTGTTTGAAACTTGATTGCTGAAAAAGTGGGAAAGTGGCACCTTGTCCCACATAGGAGGAGAGATGAAACTTAAAGGGGTATTTAAGTGGGAACTCTCCATCCTTATTGTTTCATGGAAGCACTCATTAAGTGTACTCGCGAAGGGTGCGGAGCACCCTAACTGGCACTCGCACACGCGCGCGCGTGGCGTGGGCGATGAGGCGCAATGTGGCGCTTTGATGGCGCACTTTGCACGCTCGCATCGCCGCGAGCCGCTTGAGAGCCGCCTTTGTATTTTTTACCATGTGCGTGTGGTGGAGCACAAGAGTTGCAAGGACCAGGTGGTTGGTGACGTGGCATGCAGGGGCAAGACCCAGATGGGTCCGCGCGAAGTGGCGCATGACGTGGCAGTCATGCGCGTACGCACCCGAGGGTACATGTGGCATAGTGGCGTGCACTCGCGCATGGAGCATGGGCACTGAAGTGACGTGCGCGGCGCACCAAAGTGAGTCAAAATGGCGCGACTGTGTGGCGTGCTCGTAGAGGCTCGCAGGTGACGTGGCGCACGCGCGCAAGTGCGCATGGAGTTGAGCCAGTGAGGCGCACGCGCGCATGGAAGTGATCCTAAATGGTGCACGCGCGCATGAGCGTGTAGACTTGCGTGCGCGCGCAGAAGCTTCCTGCAGTTAATGCCAGTGCAGTTACATTCAGCATTCGAAACTGACGAAGTCAATGGCTTTGACTGCGAATTAAATGACAAATTAAAGTGCATTGAAGACCTTTAATGCAATTTAATTCTCCCATTTAATTCATTTTTTCAGTTTCTTCAAGACATGCAGTATAAATAGGTGGCTGACCTGCTGCAGAAAGATACACCGAAACACAGCAACATACAATCTTCTCTCAGAATACTTCTTCTTCTTCAAGCTATCGAGGTACACCTTTGGGTTGGAGTCAAGACTAGCAGTGCAACTGCTTCGGGCTGTTGTATCCTGGAAATAAACGTGTTCTCCTGGGAGACACGAAATTTGTTTTAAGGGACCCGTGTCTAACACGATCCTCAGCCAAGAACGTTTAATTTTTCTGTATTTTATGTTCTTGTTTTTCTTTTATTTCAGTTGTAACAGAAGTATATTTCAGCTTTCTTTATTTCAGTTGTATTCAAGTTAATAATAAAAATCAATTATTTATTTTACACCAACGGATTCCTACAAGAAGCTATTAAAGCAGTTTGTCAACACAGGACAGGCTAGAAGCTACCAAAGGTACTAAAACAGCTTACGTTAGGAAGCTTCCAGCTGAAAGCAATGAAGGTAAGGTGGGCAGCAGCTCAGCATCTCAAACACATGAACCAAACAAGCATTTCCTAAGGAAGAACAGATCTTTCGTAAAATCATACAACATAAACCTTTAAGGGAACAAGCACATCACCTACGGCAGACACCCGGTTTCCCCTTCAAAAGGACAAATAACTCAAAGAAAAAAAGGGAAATTGGCCTGTAATAATATCACCTAGACCTTATTGGCCATTAATAATCCCACCTAAGAATATTCCCCCCACCAGTCTCACCTTTCACCTATTTTTCCTACAATGGTCCCCCGTTAAAAAAACTTAACGGAGTTAAGCTTTTTTCCAAATTACAAACTGATTTTTTAGGGCTTTTGATTAGAACGAAGATGCGAGTCCATTGATGTAAAACTTGCCTCGAAACGGTGCTCCAAACGATGAAAACGACGTTTCAATCCGGGTGTTTAAATTTCCAATTAACCAAAATCAAGTCACTTGGAGCACTATTTCGAAGTAAGTTTTACATCAATGGACTCGTATCATCGTTCTGATCAAAAGCCCTAAAAAATATGTTTGTAATTTGGAAAAAAAGCTTAACTCCGTTAAGTTTTTTTTATTGGGGGACCATTGTAGGAAAAATAGGTGAAAGGTGAAACTAGGGGTGAGCAAATTAACCACCATAACCGATAACCGAACCATAACCGACATAACCGAACCACTAATAACCGATAACCAATATAACCAATGGTTATGGTTATGGAATTTTGTATAACCGCTCAATCGGTTATGGTTATGGTTATGAAGCTTTGGTTAACCGACATAACCGAAACCGAACCGAACTTGTAATGTTAACTGTATATAATGGATTTGTGTTTTACAAAACCATATAGAGGGTTTTTACAAAGATAAAAGTATGTTAGTAACAAAATGATCTTGATGTAGATGTCATTTATTTTGATAAAGAACTAAGGTGTTATGTCCATAATTTATTCTTGTTTGAGAATTACCTTATTAAAAAGAACCCCAAATCGGTAGTTTAACCAAAAAGTTTAGTCTCCGTTATCTTACAAAATAGGCTCAAGCTAAGTTCAAATCGTACTCAACCCTATTTATTTCAAACCTTGCTTGGTTACTTAACCGAAATTAACCATAACCGACTTCATAACCGATTAACCATAACCGAAGTTTGGTTATGGTTATGGTTACCAAAACTCTATAACCGAACTAGCGATTATGGTTATGGTTAATAGTAAAAACCGAACCAAACCGACCCATGCACACCCCTAGGTGAGACTGGTGGGGGGAATATTCTGATGTGAGATTATTAATGGCCAATAAGGTCTAGGTGGGATTATTACAGGCCGATTCCCCAAGAAAAAAAACCCTCTACGGTTAAAGAGTTGTTAAAGGAGTGAAGGTCAGGCTCGCCCACTGAGAAGATTATAAAGCAACTTCCCACATACCTTACCATTTAGCACAAACCTATCTCTAAGACACTTCAAGGCAAGTCACTCTCCTTAAGAAAAAATACATCCGTTCATTAGAATGAAAATTAGCTTCTCTGGTCCTTACTTATTATGACCTCAAAGCCCAAATGTAACCAGCTTCTCAGGTCCTTACCTAATGTGACTTTAGAAGCTAAGAAGTAAACAAACTTCTCAGGCTCCCACCTGATGTAACCTAGAAGCTTAGAAGCAATTAGCCTCGTAGCTCTTCACCTAATGCAACATTTAGAAACTTATAAGAAAGTTAGCTTTCAAGTTCATCACCTCACGTAATTGTAGAAGCCCAAACAATAATCAACGTAGTAGGTCCTCACCTACGGTGATCTAAGGAGCACAAAAGATAGATTCACAAGTTTTCACATATTATGACCCTAGAAGCTTAACCACACACCACTTGGTAGCCGCCACTAACTCATCCAAGAAGTTTATAAGCCATCAAGCTTTTTGCTGCTCTCAAAGAGTCTCCAAACAGCAACCTTAAGCAAGGAGCACACACATGGCAATATTAAGCATAAGCGAGTAAGCTAATCACCAATGATGGTCATACCTCATAATGAGAAACAACAATGGAAAGCCATCAAAAGCCAAATGAATTATTTCAGCTATAATAACTTAGAAGCTACCCTATCCTTAACACATGGCGGTTAAACTCTAATTTGCATACAAAACCCGAAGATACCTCCGAGCAAGGAGGCGCACAAAGAAACTAACGCTTGAGCATATTAGCAAGAACGACCAATGCTAAATAGGGTCACATGTTCAAGAAAACATTGATAGGCTTCACACGCTCCCAATCCATAGTTTACTTGAAACGAGCATAGATTTCCTTGAGCACCTTATTAGCAGCTTCTCAAATAACCAAAAGAAGCTCATAAGCTTAAAAGATTCAAAGGAAGTATCACAACTTCATAAACAAAAAATGAAGCTTTGATACTTGGAAACTCAACAAATTTATAAGCGTATAAGTTCCAAGAAGAAGCTCATAAACAAGAGGTTCAAAATTGAAGGGAATGGTACTAAGTCACAAGCACCCATAATTACGTCATGACTACTTATGACTGGGGGCTGATATAGGTACCTAAACTCCCATTTTCTAAGAAACCTAGAAGCTAAAAAGACGAGAATTGAGCAACTACACATGTCAAGGATACTGCTAACACAGTCACAAGCATATTGTTGCGGATACGATGGCACTCAAGGAGTAAGCAAGAACAAGGAAACAAATAGAGTTCACCTCTTAGGAACCAAAGAAGCCTCAAATCGAATCATTAAGCAGGATAATGCATATGCGTCCTCCAACTTTAATGTTGCTTCATGCTGCTAGAGGAAGCTATCAAGCTAACTAAAAAGCATCACATGCTAGACCTTCTACAAAGAATCTAAGCTAAACCTACGAGGCCAAGGTCAACCAAAGAAGCTTGCTCAATCACCGAAGCAACTTGCTACATAAGGTTTTCTTAACTCAAATGAGTTTTCTTTCTATCCCTTATATATATATATATATATATATATATATATATATGGTAAGGTTCATGCGAGAACCACCTTTAGTACGAGAACCGCGAGAACCAATGTGAACACAAATTAAATCTAAAAAAAAAATCAAAAAGACACTCAAATTTTTTTTAATATTTAAAAAAAATCGCTATATTTCGTTAACAAAAAAAAAACTTTTTTTTTCGAGTAACAGTTATCCATGCACATGTGCATATGTATCATTACTTCGACAATTCCGTAACACGTTATCAGTAATAGACAATTGCACTTTAATTTACAATATCATCCGTAATACACTACTTTTTACATTACCAATATTCAAAATGCACATGTGCATCATTAGGTATAACCATGATATAACGTGCTTTGGTACAAAAAGTTTGTGATTTTGAATGGAGAAGTAGGCCCATATACATGTTTTTTGATTAGTTATATCTAGCGGTTGATGGTTTGGATATAGTTGTTACTTTATGATGTAATATGTTGATTGGATGGTATAAATGGTGTTGATATACATGTAATAAAGTGAAAATATTGGTAATGGTATTGTATTATGGATGGTAGGAGGTAATGATATTGTATTATGGATGGTAGGAGATAATGGTAGTGTATTATGGATGGTATGATAGATGAAAAGGAAAGTGTATTCAAAGTAGTGTACCAAAACACCTTATTTCATGTTGATACATATAGATGCACATGTGCATTTCTAATATTGATAATGTAAAAAGTATTGTATTATATATGGTAGTGTAAATGAAAGTGCAATTGTCTAATATTTGTAATGAATTAAGGAATTTGTCAAAGAACTGATACATATGCACATGTGCATGTTTGTGTATTATGGATGGAATGATAGATGAAATAGAAAGTGTATTCAAATTAGTGTACCAAAACACATTATTTCATGTTGATACTTATAGATGCACATGTGCATTTCTAATATTGTTAACGTAAAAAGTAGTGTATTACACGTGGTAGTGTAAATGAAAGTGCAATTGTCTAATATTTGTAATAAATTACGTAATTTGTCAAAGAAATGATACATATGCACATGTGCATGGATAACTGTTACTTGAAATTTTTTTTTTTTGAAATTTTTTTTTATTAGTAACGAAATATAACGATTTTTACAAAAAAAAATAGTAAAAAATTTTTTTTTTGGTGTTTTTTAGAATTTTTTAGGTATTACTGTTTGTATTCACACTGGTTCTCGCGGTTCTCGCAATAAAGGGTGGTTCCTAACGGATTCTTATCCTATATATATATATATATATGTATATATATATAGGGTGAGGCTCGGCTACAAAGTCTATTTTTCCTACAAAGTGTACAAAGTCATAAAACACTACAATTTCAGCCATAAACAACAACAACAACCATACCCAGTATAATCCCACCTATAGCGAAGCTATTGATAGGGTCTGGGGAGGGTAGGATGTAGGCAAGCCTTACCTCTATTCCAGGGAATAGAGAGACTGCTTCCAGTGAGACCCCCGGCTCTAAAAACCAAAACCAAGACATAAGCTTCTGGAAAAACATATATAAGCACACAACTACTAAAAAGGTGGAAAAGAAAAATAATAAACATAAACACATAAATAAATAAGCAGTTGTTAGTAAAAACTACGACAAATAACAAAGTGAAGATCACTAAAACACAATATTCGAAACCTAACAGTCCATAATGACTTCAAACACACCATCGTAGAACTATGAATATAAAACACAACATGATAATCAACATAAAACATACTAATGTTAGCCATTCGATAATCAAGGCTTTATCATCCAAAACACAATACAAAACCCACACATATGGGTTTTAGTAATCTTCCCGTTGTTACTTGTGGGTTTTGAGTGTGTTTTATGACTTTTTACACTTTGTAGGAAAAATGGACTTTGTAGCCAACTCCCACCCTATATATATACATATATATATAAGATAAGGATCATGTGAGAAGTAGTAGGCTATTTGAGAAACTTGAGAAGCATTCTGGACCACACATTTTCACCTTTTTTTTTTTTCATTTTTTTGTTTGGGGAAAATGTGTGGTCCAGAGTGTTTCTCAAGTTTCTCAATTAGCCTACTACTTCTAACATGATCCTTATATATATATATATATATGTCGTCATAACATGTTAGCTAAAAGTTTCAAATAGTGAATTAAGGACAACGAGCGGAAACTAATAATATTGAAAATAAGAGTCGGGTAAAAGAAATTTATTTAAATACTTACAATTCTACATATACCATTTATATATACCGTTTATTTGAACTTTGTTGATTGATATATACAATAATACATTATACACTTTTTTTGAACAACAAAGAATCTTACGTGTAAACCTACCATACTTGGGGCTATGTTCAAGGTTGACTTCTCGATCGCAACCGTGCCCCTTGATGCACGGGAACCAGATGGAATCCGTACACTTTTTAACTTATTCATGTGCGCGATCACAAAATTATATATGTATATATATATATATAGGGGAGGGTTATCTTGAGAACGCCTATTTTTGTGAGAACATTAGGAACCAATTTCATCCATTGATCAAATCCAATCAAAGGCTAAGATTAAGGAAGGTTATAATTACACATTAACATGACTTAAAAGGGCAATCTTGTCAAAAACACATTTATGAGTTTTAGGAAACCCATTCACGTTAGATCGTATGCCCTGATAAACCCCATCTGCCGGCCACCGCCACCACCTCCGACGCCGGCGCGCCTCTGTAGCCTCAGACCCTGCTGCTGTATCTTTCTTCACCAAGTGGTTGTCGACGATGATGGACACTACCGAAGCCTTACATTTGACTTTAATCAGGTGATGATGGCCACACAGGCTAACCATCCTGTAAAATTAAATCCCTAATTCAACAGATCTTATTCTTATTCTTATTAATTGCTTCTTTACTATAGGTTAAAGTATACAGTTGTTTGTTTGACTCAGATTATATTATGAAAATTTCTGATTATTCGTTTGGTAAAATATGGTTTTGTTAATGTATAGGCTGAGTCAATTAGTTGGAATTGCACCGTCCAAATTAACTCAATTGATATAATTAATTGTTTATTAATGACGCATTATATATTTATGATTCTGAGTTGCAACTTTGTAGTTAATGCTTATCAAATCAGTTCAATATTTGAAAATTTGAACTCCAGAAAAGACAGTTTTAAAACCTTAAACATTCTCAAACCAAATTGTGTTTTTCATTTATTTATTGAAGATAAGTAATTCTAATATTTTTTACAGAGGCATCTAGGCGTGAAAAACTGGAAAGGAAACAAGAGATGATAAAGATAGCTAGAGAATTTCAGTCATACAAACTACATGAATGGGTCAAATGTGTAAAGGCATGTAATAAAAAGTTATAACAAATCTCCGTATGTTTTTACACATGTGTAAATCATAATATGAAGGTTTACATGTGTGTAAATCTTAATAGTTTAAAAAAACAAGCATAGATATGTAGGTTTACACATGTGTAAATTTTAATCATTTAAAAAAATAAGCATAAATATGAAGGTTTACACATGTGTAAATCATATAGTTTAAAGAACTATAAGCATAGATATGAAGGTTTACACATGTGTAAATTTTAATGGTTTAAAAAAATAAGCATAAATATGAAGGTTTACACATGTGTAAATCATATAGTTTAAAGAACTATAAGCATAAATATGAAGGTTTACACATGTGTAAATTTTAATGGTTTAAAAAAATAAGCATAAATATGAAGGTTTACACATATGTAAATCATATAGTTTAAAGAACTATAAGCATAGATATGAAGGTTTACACATATGTAAATCAGATTAGTTTAAGAAATGAATAGATATGAAGGTTTACACAAAGTGTAAATTATAATAGTTTGAAAAATAAGCATAGATATGAAGGTTTACACAAGTGTAAATTATACTAATAGTTTAGAAACATAACCATAGATATGAAGGTTTACACATGTATAAATCATAATAGTTTAAAAAATAAGCACAAATATGAAGGTTTACACATGTGTAAATCTTAATAGTTTAAAAAAATTAAGTATAGATCTAAAGGTTTACACATGTCTAAATCATAACAGTTTAAAAAAAATTAAAAATATAACAAACCTGCATATGTTTTTACACATTTGTAAGTCATAAATATAAAGGTTTACACAAGTGTAACTCATATACTTAAAAAAATAAACATAAATATGAATGCTTACACATGTGTAAGTCATAACAGTTTAAAAAAAATAAGTATACTATTAATGTTTACACATGTGTAAATTGTAACAGTTTAAAAAATATTCTATAACAAACCTACATATGTTTTTACACATGTGTAAATCATAAAAGTTAAAAAAACAACCAGAGATATGTAGGTTTACACAAGTGTAAATAATAATAGTTAAAAACTAAGACAAAGTCAATAGGTTTCGAACATAAAGCAAATATTAAGATTTATTTTATTCTCGGTTGTCGATAACTACCACGGTTACCTTATCTCATTATTGCAGTTTTTTTGAACATCCTAGGTACAAAGAGGTTAAAGCAAAAACATCTTTAAAGTTAAATTTCAGATGGGCAACAAAAGGATAATACTACAAATTTTGGGTTTTTTTTGCACCGTACGGAATTCTTCATGGGGAGTTACGGAAGAAAATTTGGTTGTGGTTTTAGTGAACATAATGATAGAAAGAAATGGCAATTAAATTCACTTGGAAAGAAATATGTTGCAAGAATACTTCTTTTTTATACAAACAAGTTCAAAGAAAAGGTGTTGCTAATGTGGCAAGAATACTTCTTTCTGATACAAACAAGTTCAAAGAAAAGGTGTTGCTAGAAAAGCTTTGGAAACTTGATCAAATGAGTAACAACCAGGCATGATTTTTTTTGGTAGTTAGAACATCAAGTTTTTTTAAATGTTATGTATTAATTACCAATGGTTTTAAGAAGACAAGACTTTGAATATTGCACATTTACATCAGTTCAAATATGCAGATTTGCATCTTGATTGACAATTTACTTATATTTCTAGTGACGTACACATATGCACAGTCAACCATATGTACTCTGATGACGTACACATAAGGGTGCAAACAAGCTGAGTGGCTCGCGAGCTACTCAAGAAAAAGCGTTAAACGAGCCGGGCTATATTGAGCCCGAGCCGAACTTGAGCCTAAAATAAAGCTCATTTATTTATTAAGCCCGAGCTTTAACCTAGCATGTGAAGCTTGTAAGGCTCGTCGAGCCTTATTGAGCCTTTGTCTAATATTAGTTTTATTAGTATTTAATAACATTTGTCCATAATTTAAAGTTGTCTAGTAAACGAGCCGAGGCCGAGCTTCACTTACCAAGCTTCCGAGCCTAAACAGGTCTATTATTTATATTTAATATATTAATTAATCGATATTAAACGAGCCGAGCCCGAGCTTGAGAAACTATCAACGAGCCGAGCTCGAGCTCAAGCTCGGGCTCGGCTTGTTTGCACCTCGTACACATATGCATAGTCAACTATTACACATATGAACATATAAATTGGCAGATTATTAAACAAATCCGTACATATAATAAATTGGAACCATGACATGATAGAATATAAAAAGATGTAAACTTCACCAACGGAACAAACATAAAATGAAAGTAGTAATTACATTGAATTAATAACAAACAAGTGGTGATATAGATTTCACAACAATCTTCACGAGTTGGATACTGGTAGGGAAACTATCTTTGTCACCCCTCTAGATGAAGTCTCATTTTTTAGGACAACTGAGTTTCATTTCGTTATGGTAGAAGGATTTCAATATTGTATTATCAATGGTTCACAAGTTTTTCCTCTTCCACTTTGAAAATGCCTTATCCAGATAGCACCATTTATCTTGAAACTTACAAGATATGTTCAACTCGATTTCATAATGCTTGAGAGGTTTATCAGCAAGTCTAAGTGCACCAAGCAGAAAAAGGTCCCAAAAACATACAGATTTGCCATCTTCAGTTTTTCTTTTAAATGAAAAGAGAAATTAAATAACTAAATCATGAATGTTACAATCTGAACCAGCTAGCTTTAATGATATCATACCAAACATATATGTGTAATATTAAAGATGTGTAAATCAAAACAAGAAGTAATGCAAGCAATTACTGTGGGAGCGGGTCAACAGAAAAGAACATATATTGTTAACTTACACAGACGTAAACATAATGAACTTAATACCAACATATTTCATATGTATGAATGCACATAACAATAAGAGATTAGATATTAAAGAATTTAGATAAATAAACAGTGATATTTTATTACCATTAGCAAACACTAACATATTTCAGATAGAATGGGAAAGATAAAACTAAAAGTACTTGTATCATAAAGAACATAACATCATCAAAAAAACACCTACAATTGTTCCTTCTTCATCAAAAACATTAGTATTCATGATAGTATTGAGTGCATTGTCAAAACCATAAGCATTCTCCACATTAAACATCAAGTAAATTTGCTCGTGGATAATTGATATCCCAGATTCAACTAAAATTACTCATATCATTAATCTTCAAATTGTTCATTTATTCTTTTAACCAGCCATTACAGCCTCCATGTAATGCATGTTCATAACTCAAATTTCTTCAAATTGTTCATAATTATAGCTCAAATTTGTAAGAATTTACTACCCAGAGTTAAGAGATCATATTTTCAAGAGAAAATGTGCACAAACAATAGTGGTATTTTGAGCCCTAATATCAACTAAAGCTATTTGCTTAGCATTTTTAGATCCACATCACTGTGCAAATCAAAGACAATTGAAAATTATGATAATAAGGAACATCAATTGAATGTAATCATCTCAAATTAGTACATCAAATATCGACTAATAGAACATTAATCAACGAATCCAAAATCGCTTGAACAATAAATGTTTGGAGAACAAACCTGCAGATTACGAACAAAATTGTTGAAGATCACTTAATACAAAGTAGATTGAACAATAATAGAGTGTTGTTGGATGATTGAACGAAACCGAGATCCACCTGCGGTTTTCCGGTTAGTTCACGAAGTTGATGTGGGTAACAATGGAAATAGGAGATAATATATGAGATTGTTAAATTACCAAGTTAACCTTTTACTTAAAAGAACAAGGAAAAAATGATTGGCTGAGAATTGTTCTCACAGTTCTCACAAAAAATGAGTGTTCTCATTTAAACTCTTCCCTATATATATATATATAAGTGTGGGTACATACATTGCAAAAGTAAAAACAAAAAAAGCTACTTTGGATGAAACGTTGGGGGTAAAGAACCTCCGTTGTAAGATAAAAGGCTGTCATTACTACAAGGATAATTGTGGTCTATACTTGTTCCTTCATAACTTGCTGAAGTTGACGATGATGATTCAGTGCATACCATCAATTCTATAATGCTCTCCAGCTCTTTCACGACTTCACTCATTGTTGGTCTTTGATATCCCATATCCTCGACACACCTAAGAGCCAAATCCACAAACCTCTCAAAACCTTTGAGTTGGCTACTCAAACCAATAGTCGGGTCAAGAACCTCTTGCAAGTCATATAGTTCTTTATTTTTGTTCATTGCTTCTTTCACTTTCCTCACAATGTATTTGCCTTTCTCGATTGGGTTCCTTGCCGTTATTAGCTCCAACATCACCACTCCAAAGCTATAAGTGTCACTTTTTTCAGTCAATTGTTGAGTCATGTAGTACTCAGGATCCATATAACCCTACATCCATCAATGTAGTCAAAAATTAATAAAGGATGCAATTTACACTCCTTAATATATGAATGTGTCAATTTGGGTTACATACATCTCAAGCATGTAAATTATGAAAAAAATGTTTAAACTAGCAAGATGGATCAATATGTGATGTGCTAAAAGTCACCCGTATTACATATCTAAGCATAGAATTTCATAGCAGGTACAATCATCAGTTTTATTCATTACTATGATGAAACGAAACACTTATCTAGGTGTGTGGGGATATGATAATAAAAGGAGCACTCATTGTATGAAAGAGTTACTAACCATGGTCCCTTTGACTTGAGTTGTTACATAAGTCCTATCAGCATCACTCAATGGTTTGGATACTCCAAAATCGGCAACTTTTGCAACTAATCTTTCATCAAGTAATATATTATTCGTTTTAACGTCTCTATGTATGATTGGGGGATCAGCATGATCATGTAAATACTGCAAACCTCTCGCCGTTCCAAGTGCTATTTTAAGCCGCCTCATCCAATCCAACCTAATGCCCGATCTCCCTACACATATAAACAATTTGAACCAATGAAGACTAAAAATAAGCTTTTGAAGTGCCAGTTACACAAACATGATTAAAAGAAAGGACTCCAAATGTGAGTACCGGAAAGACTATCCTTGAGTGTACCATTCACGATATACTCATAAACCAGCATTTGTTCACTCTGATCAAAACAAAATCCGATGAGACCCACTACATTCTTGTGATGAACTCTTGAAAGAAGCTCAATCTCAGTTTTAAACTCGAATCAACCCTGTGAAGATCCCCCTTGAGCTCTTTTTATTGCAATCAGCTGCCCATTCGGAAGACTTCCTTTATATACCTACACAATATTGTTTGATCATTAATGCATGAAAATCAGTTTATAACGTATACTAACACTAACCATCCCGTATCCGCCTCTTCCTATGCTGTTAATCTCCGAAAAGTTATTTGTGTACTTCTGAAGTTCTTCATAGGTGAAGGATCTTGCTCCCTTCAACTCAGGAACACCACCACTCCCGCTGTTTGGATCCCAGAGTACTGCATTTATTTTAGCAAATAAATTGATCTAGGACAATACCACCTTTTCAAATAATACTAAAAAAGGTTATCTGATTCATACAGTCTGTTATGTGGTTAAAATAGATATGTGTATAATTTGTATTTAAGTGTGATCATGACCATATTTACCAAACGGTTCACTCTGTTGTGGGGATCTTTCAGCTCGACGGAAAGCATAGATTCCTACTAGAACTAACAACAGTACAAGCACACAACCACCAACGGCTGATCCTATGATAATTCCAGTGTTGGATGACTTGTGTCTGGTGTCTTCAGTCCCTGCAAAAAGGCATACAAATATAAATTTTCAATGATGCGACGAGTTTAAAGTGGTAAGATGAAGAAAGGCATTGCCTGAAAAGAAGTTAGTATAGTTGTCAGCAATGAACCCGTAGGCGTTGAGCACTTTTGACGGCTTGAATGAGTGATTACTTAGTGCGAAACCGATCCCAATAATCTCAGTCCTAGTAAACGAAGGTTGTGGGCCAGACGGGAAAACATCAAGAAGGAGCAGAAGATAATCTTCCGAGGATCTGCCCTGATACTTTAATGATACTGAATCTACAGGGAGACTGGCATTTTGAAAGAATGACATCAATGAATTTTGAAGAGAGATGTAAATGGTGGAATTGTCCACTGAAGAAAAGGAAGGAGCTTGGAAGAAAAGTATGCCCGTGTATGGTAATGCACATCGACAGTTTGGGCTCGCAACAAGGCCTGGAACACAAGAAGGAGGCTCACAGTTGTTCGATGGTGTCGAATATGATGGACTGGTATTTGTGGCGAGGAAGCAAAATGCGTCGTTCAGATCAGATTCCGTACATATTGGATTCTCTACCAGTCTGTAGTCATCATTACATATAAAAACTTTTAGTCAAATAAAGGGTCTAAGTAACATATCCAACCTCGCCCCTTACAACGTAGAAAATAGTATGTGGTTTCAAAACTTACATTAAACCAATACCATGTCGATATTGGTGGCGTTGGGCGAACTCCGCAATGCTGTTTCTTCGAAGATCAACAAGTTCAAGTTGTGTGCTGGGATTTGAACCAATGTCCAAGGTACCATTTATTTGGTTGTTACTTAAATCGCTATCAAAACAACAGTTGGGGTTTATCAAACGTTAGCAAGTAGAAACATTATTTAAACAGTCAACAAGTTGATGCACTAACACATTTTGCAACTCAGGAATGCTGAACAAGGTCGAGGGCAGTTCTCCTCCAAGGTTAGTGCTCTGCATCTTACTGCGATGATAACATTTGACGATAAATAAGCTATTCATTTTGGGCCAATTATTTAAGATATTCTTTAATCCGAGAACTTTGCTTACATGGTTGTCAAAGCCTGTATAGTCGATAACCATGAGGGAACGCCGGATTGATCAAAAGTATTATTGCTTAAATCGCTGCAAATTATTAGATAAAAATATATTAAAAACTTGGATTTTTATATCTTATGGATTTTTGATAAATTATTCTATACAAATATGTGGTGACATTGAAGAAAATGAGTCTACTAAGACCGCTTTTGAACAAACAGATGCTACAATGTCTTGATACTTACACATAATTGAGGACGTTCATGCTAGTGAGATTAGGTATCGGACCAGTCAATTGATTGTTTGACAAGAACCTATGAAACACAAAAAATCTATCAAACATCATATAAGAAATTAAATGAAATCAAAAGCAAACTTAGTGTTTGAGGTTGTCAGATTTACATCTGTGTAGTATTGGTAAGATTGTTGATATTTGATGGGACATTGCCTCTCAAAAAGTTCCTATCGAGTCGTCTGAATAATAACAAGACATTCAGTTGATCCAGTTATATTGCAAATCAAATTATGAGCTGATAAAACGCTACTTACACAACTTCAAGAGACGTTACAAGTCCGAGGGTGGACGGGATAGTGCCCGTAAGACTGTTGTTTTCTAATAGCCTGATATATAGATCATGTTGATGTTCATTTCTAGTAATCGTTTAACCTTTTTTTTTTCTATAGTATAATAGTCAACAGAATATAAAAAACGTACAGATGAATGAGTTTCATGTTGGAGCTGAAGAGCCTAAGTGGGATGTCACCTGAAAGCTGGTTGTTTCCTAAGTGACTGAAAACAGTAAAACATAAGTCACCGGTTGTTTGTTATACAAAACGGAAAGAAAACGGGAATATATAAACATACAAGTGTTTGGCGTGAGTTAAGTTATCAAGACCAGCTGGCGTTGATGGGTTTGAAACTGGTATGCTCCCTGTGAGCTTGTTATCAGAGAGATCTAACCAATACAGATTTTTTAGATTGCCAACTGAATGTGGAATGGGTCCCGAGAAGCTGTTTGAATTTAAGGATCTATGCAACACCAATTTAAGACATATTATTAGCAGATAGTAGTCCCTAGTACTAATAATCAAATTGGATATTAATTATCCAAACTATGACTTATTTACTGATAATATCGGTACCGAATACTCCTAACTATCACTTTTCTTGTCAGGGTAATCTTGCTCTAATGGAAAAGCAACTCTGTATGTATGGCTCTACTGAACAGTTTATTGTTTTTTTCTCTGTCAGAATGTTGTAATTGTTTTTAAACGACATACACAAAAGTTAGGGGTAAACGGAATACTTTTTTGTGTGAGTATAATTTCCTTTCATAACGAAAGTGAAAGTTAAGAGAATTACTTGTTTCATTGTCCATATTGATTATTATCGGTTAATAAGGTATAGTTTGAATTATATAAAATTAATATGATTTATTTGAATTTAAATTGTCAAAAAATAATAATATTTTTTAGATGAAGACCACGTGACTTTTGACACCTTGACTCTTCAACTTCAATGATTGTAATAAAACATAGCCCCACTTACTACCTTGACTCGAATCACTGATTTATGGAAGAAATTCTTACAAAAAGATAAGACTTTCAAGGTTTCCAATGGTGGCTGGAATGGGACCGTTGAAACTGCAACCAACCAGAAGTCTGAAAATACACGATTAGATGTTTAACTTCATAAAAGTAACAACGTTATTTATTTTCATAAATCGAATGTAAAATTACTTACAAGTTTTTTAATTTCTTCAGATTCCCGATATTCAAAGTGAGTGATCCAGTCAAATCTTTATTGTAAGATAAATCTCTACATACGAAACGATCCAAAAAGATTGCTGACAAGATAACAACAGAAGTAACCGATCAAAACTACCATAAAAACGTAGGACTCACAGAATCTGCAGTTCGGTAAACTGGTCGATGTCTCCTGGGAGCTCACCAATCAGTTGCATGCTGGACAAGGTGCTGCAAAGTTATATAATGAGTTAACATAATCAAACTTTGTTACTAAATCACTAATTATAGGTGAAGAATACTAATGTAATCTTTGAACTATTTTCTTATAGATGGTAACACAAGACGAAAAGTGTTTGTGGTTAACCCAACCGTTATCCAACTGATCCATATTTCCAACTCTAGTAAAAAGAAAGTAATCACATTTTGGTGACACGACCGTTTGAGCAGGTGATGCCATCCCAACTACACGGATCGGAAGCATCATCCCAGGTGGGTGGTGTGTTCTGCCAAGCATCCTTGAGAGCCTGAAAATTCGCAACTAAACCATACGAAATCAGTATAAGAACTAAACTTGATGAACACAAAGTCAGTATAAGAACTAATCTTACAGTACTCACTATCCTGAGCTGATATAGTTGAAATAATTATTATACATATGTTTAAAAGTAAATGCCCAATTTTTGCACCCATCATTCAAAGTAAATGCAGAGTTGTGTTGCAAGAAAACCTTAACCACACAGACCAAATGACAACAAATTTATGTTCCTAAAGTGGCTAAGTCGACAGATTTATAACAAGTAAATTATGGGAAAGACTTGGGAAGTCAACTTGTATTGGCTTGGAGTAGGGATTTGGAATAGCCACTTGTGTGTAGACATGTGTCAAAAACTTAAATACTTATCTTATGTGCTTTGCAATGTGTGGAGCTTTTCAGTTTTGGTTGATTTGGGTCATTGAGTAAGACTTGTTTGTAGCATTTTAGTTGATTGGGAGTGACTTGAGAATATATCTATAAGTTATTTTTTAATTGGTGAAGGTAGGAACCGCGGTGAAGATTGGTGGGAAACCAGGCGTGAGTAAGGACTTCACGGATGAATCAACTATTGATATTACCGACGAATCATTACAGGAATATTCACTAACGGATTACCGATATAAATGGAATCCACCAAACAACGATGATTACCAAAAGATATTATAATACTCGGTGTCAAATGATTATAGAAATGAAGAATAGATAAGAACATTAAGAAGCAATATAATCTCACTCTGATTAATTCACTTGCTCTCTCACTATTACAAGGAAGGGTGCGCTACAATATGTAGGAAACCTGAGGGCCGTCCCTAAGGACTCGGGGGCCTTCGGGGACCTTGTGCGAGTAGAAAAAATGGGCTCTTAATCAGTCTGTTTGATTAAATCCAACTAAAATTTAATTTAAATCTTTCTATTTCTCTATTTACTCATCAATTTGGACACTTATAAACATAAACAATTCAACTATTATAATGAACAGAGCTTTAATTATAGATACTTAGAGCATTATTACCGCAACACCAAATGGCACGGATAACGGACATGTCAAACGCCACAAGGATGGGAGACCGTGTAATACCCGAAAATTTGAAAATCCTAAAATAGTAATACATTTTAAATTTGACTAAACGATTATCGTTTCTAACCGTACATTTTAGCTAGTAGAGATTACTTAAGAATTTTGCATATCGTATTTATAAATAAATAATTGATAAATAATAATAGATAGCAATAACATATAATTACCATGAGCCTTACAAATATTAGATTTGCCTTATTTATAAGTTATTATGTTTATGTCATATTTTCTTATTCGTGTGTTTGGATTTAACTTTTAAACTACTATGTTTATGTGGTAATTCGCCAAGTTGTATCAAGCAAGTTGGTGTAGAGTTATTTTTGAATCCCTAAGAACATAAAAAAAAAAAAAAACCCACTAATAAACAGTTAAGCAAGCTCTAATAAAAAAAGTTACAATTATGTTAAAAAAATATTAACGAAAACAATTTTTGTGCTAAACTATATAACTTTGTTGCCAAACACCTTGTGGTGACAGGGGTTTTCCCAGATATTATTCGGATTTCCTCTGGAATTGAGATCAACCTCAAGCGTCAAATTAATAATGGGCGGTTGCAATTTCGTCTGAGGTTGGGGGTATATGAGGTTGAGTTATTTTAGGAAATCTCAAGCTTTGCCATTGCCTTCCACCATATATGTGAGTGTGTTCTTTATAATATAAAAAGTGGTTGTGAGTGGATGAGAGAAAAAATGTTAGTATTCATCTGTATATTTAAGAAAATACTGTTCACCTTCTACAATTTTTTAATATATTTTTAAAGCGGTTTGAAAGAGAAAAAATAATGACGAAGGAATAAAACAATATTATATTATACTACATCTTAAAGCAAAAAGTCGGTGAATGTCGGTAGTATAATTACAAAATTGCCCATGCTTGCAAATTACAATACTATCCTTGATTAATAACTTTTCCAAAGTCATGGCAGTCTTCGCAAACAACAGTTTTCTTTCTCCATCTAAGATAAAACCTGTTGTGATCAAGCGATACCTAGGTTTCTCTCTTTGAAATGTGATAGCTTTCATTGAAACAGAACAATGGCTTATATAGCCTTACAAACACAATACCATGACTCCATGATTTACCCTAAACAAACGGAACACAACTGCTATCACTCACACCACGACTACCATACTTAACCGACTCAAACGGAAATTAAAAACAAACAATTGACTGACTCCAACATAAAACTCATAAAATAAAGCATAAAATAAAACCCGGTTTGACCCTTCAAATCTTCCCCTAAACTGAACAGCAGTTGTTGCTTTCAGTTTACTTCCATGACTCCCAATGCCTTCCTGATCCTCACAAAATCTTCCTCCTTGATTGGCTTGGTCATCATATCTGCCAGCTGCTCCTTAGTAGTACAAAACACCAGTTTCACTTCTTCTTGATTAACCATGTCCCTCAAGAAGTGATATCTCACATCTATATGCTTAGTGCGACGATGCATAACAGGATTCACCGACAGCTTGATGGTGGACGTATTGTCGCACATGATTTGCATTGCTCCTTTGACTTCTTCACCCATATCCTCCATTAATCCCTTCAACCATTTGCAGTGACAAGCACAGTTTGTAGCAGCCACATACTCGGCCTCTGTGGATGACAGTGTAACTACCTCTTGCTTCCTTGAACTCCAGCAGATTGCAGCCTTTCCATACAAACAAACATATCCTGATGTGCACTTTCTATCTTCTACATCACGAGCATAATCACTGTCAGTATAAATTCCCAACTGAGCATCAGAACTTCTTTCATAGAACAAGCCATACATGCTGGTTCCCTTTAATTATCTCAGGACCCTCTTAGCTGCATCCAGAAGTTCAAACTTAGGCCTTACCATAAACCGTGACAAGAGCCCAACCACATAAGCCAAATCAGGACGAGTCACTGTCACATACATGAGGCTTCCAATTAATTTCTTGTATAGAATAGGGTCAATTTCTTCCCCTACTCCTTCCTTAGTCAGCATCGAACCTGGGACTATAGGATTAGCCACCACATGGGAATCTTCCATTTCAAATCTCTCAACAATTTCAACAATTTCTTTGATGTATTTTTTCTGACACATGTGAATTCCTCCCTCGGACTGCTTTATCTCCACACCTAGGAAGTATTTCATTAAACCCAGGTCCGTCATCTCGAATTCTTGTTTCATGGATCGCTTGAAGCTTTCACAGAACATAGTATTATTCCCTGCAAATATCAGATCATCAACATACAAGCTTACCACCAGGATGTTGTTCCAAACTTTCTTCACAAACAAAGTATTATCATGTCGGCTCTGTTTGAATCCTTCACGCTTAAAATAGGCTTCTATTCGATTGAACCAAGCTCGTGGTGCTTGTTTCAACCCGTACAGCGCTTTCTTCAGCTTATAGACCTTTGATTCTTCCCCATCCTTAATAAATCCTTGCGGTTGTTCCACGTACACAGTTTCCTTTAGTGCACCATTCAAGAATGCACTTTTTACGTCTAATTGGAACACCTTCCAATCCCCCCTTTGAGTTGCTATCGCCAACAAGGTCCTGATGGTGTCCCATCTTGCCACCGGTGCAAACACCTCTTCATAGTCGATGCCCTTTCTTTGAGAGTATCCCTTTACCACCAATCGAGCCTTGAACTTGTCAATTTCACCTTTTTCATTCAACTTTGTTTTATAGAGCCATTTGACTCCAATTGGTGTGACTTCAGCCGGAGCATCCACTAGTTCCCAAGTATTGTTTCTTTCTATAGCAGCAATCTCATCTTTCATTGCTCTTACCCACCTTTCTTCCTGATTAGCTTCTTCAAATGAGGTTGGATCACCAAAGGAGGTGAACATGGCATAATCATCATCTGAGAGTTCTTCCCCTGACATATAATCTACCATCCATACCGGCTTCTTTCTTGTACGAGTGGAGGGCCCAGCTTCAGTCGTTGTCGCTGCATTGTTTGCTGGAACCAAAGCTTCTGTTTCCCTTTCTGGACTTTCAACAGCTATGGCAGTGGGCTGGATGTTATTCTCTGGCCTCTGTTTAGGTTGTTGCTCTTGATCAGTGTCCATGACATTAGTTGTTTGCACCTGATCTTCATCACCTTCAATAATCAAGTCTTCATCATTCCCACTTGCCTTTTCCCAATCCCACTGCTTATCTTCTTCAAATAATACATCTTTACTGATCACAATCTTCTCATTAACTGGGTCATACAACCGATAAGCTTTAGAACCTACACTTAACCCAAATAGCACACACTTATGACTTCGAGGGTCCAGTTTGGTGCGAAGCTGTTCAGGTACATGAACATGTGCCACACATCCAAACACTCGGAAGTAATCAACATTTGGCTTGTTTCCTGACCATCTCTCTTCAGGAACCTGATCATCCAATGCTCTCGACATGCATCTATTCATGATGTGACATGCCCAGACTGCTGCCTCAGCCCAGAATTTCTTGGGAACATTCCTTTCTACTAACAAACAACGGACCATATTCATGAGAGTCCTGTTTCTGCGCTCTGCTACCCCGTTTTGTTGTGGGGTATAGGCAGCAGTCAGTTGCCTCTTTATGCCATGTTCCTCACAGTATGAATTGAACTCATGAGAGGTGAACTCACCTCCCCTATCACTTCTCAACATTTTAAGCTTAGTGCCCACTTCATTTTCTACTAAGGCCTTAAACTTCTTGAATGTGTTGAAGCTTTCCCCTTTACTTCCCAACACATACACCCAAGTTTTTCGTGAAAAATCATCAGTAAATACGAGAGCATACCTTTTACCACTTGGAGATTTAGGCTTGATGGGTCAGCAAAGGTCGGTGTGTACTAGCTCCAGTCTTTCTGATGATCGCCAGGCTGCTTGTTTTGGAATAGCAATTCTACTCTGCTTCCCAATGTTGCACGTTTCACACATCACGCTTTTTCCATACACTCGGGGCATTCCTTTTACCATATTATTATACTGCATGGTTCTAATTGTCTTATGGTTTACATGCCCAAAGCGTTTATGCCAGGTGTGAGTGTCATCATTAACACTTACTTGCATGCAGTGGGCTGGTCCTTCTTTCTTTCTCCCATGTACAATGAACATCCTATTCTTAGTCATTTTTGACTTAATTATTAGACCCTTTTTTGGATGAAAAATGCTACATTCCCCCTTCTCAATAACCACCTTCACTTCCTTTTCTTGCAATTGAGCCACACTTATCAAATTTGAAGTCAATTGGGGAACATAGTACACATTTGTGAGTACATGTGTAATTCCATCTATTTCAAACCTGATATCACCCAGCCCCTTTACGTTCAGTCTCAACCCGTTTCCCAATTTGACTGAATGCCTCATGTTTTCATCCAAACGAGTAAACCAACTTTTCATACCTGTCATATGGTTTGAGCATGCTGAATCCAAAAACCAATATCCCCTATCTTCTTCTTTCAAGTCTTCACAGTGAGCCATCAGTACGAGTTCTTCATTTTCATCAAACTCAACATAGTTTGCCCCCTTTTCGTCTTGAGTGCATTCAAACTGAAAATGTCCCTTTTGGTGGCATTTGTAACATTCAATCGATGATTTGTCGAAGGTACCTCGTCCCCTACCTCGACCACGGCCTCTGCCACGCCCCATACCTCCTCTTCCTCTACCATATCCTGTGCCCTGATTGTAATTGTCTACCTTCAGAGCATGTTCATCGGTCTCTCGCTTCACCAACTTCTGCTCATGCACCATCAATGAACTCTGCAATTCATCCACTGATAAAGTATCCAAGTCTTTGGATTCCTCTATCGAGCAGACGACAAAGTTGAAGTTTGGGGTGAGTGTTCGAAGGATTTTCTCCACTATCTTCTCTTCAGTCATGTTTTCACCGCTGGTCCTCATTTCGTTTGATAGGGTCATAACCCTACCAAAGTAATCGGCTATGGGCTCGCCAATCCTCATTTCAAGAGTCTCAAATTCTCGCCTCAGTCTCTGCAATTGAGCCCTCTTCACACGTGTGTTTCCTCTGTATTTCACCTTCATGGCTTCCCACAATTGTTTCGCCGTTTGCTTCTGGGTGATGGTCTTGAGAATGTTCTTATCAATTGAGTAGAACAGGTAATTCAAGGCCTTCAAGTCAATAAGCTTCATAGCATCCAATTCCTTTCTTCTCTCTGCTGAAATCTGATCTCCTGCTCTAAGCTCAACGTAGCCTACTTCAATCGCCTGCCAGTACTGTAGGAACCGTTCGTACAATTAAATAAAATAAACAAATTTTATTAATGATTACAATACAAAGAAAGCAGAAAACAATACTATTACAACTGAAATAAAACAAATACAAGAATGGAGTAGAAGATGAAGATTGGCTGAGGCACGTGTTCAACACGCTTCCCTTAAAACAAATTCCGAGTCTCCCAGGAGTACTCGTTTTGTTTCCCAGGGTACAACAGCCGGAGCAGTGGTACTGCCGGAGTAGACCTACAACCCGAAGGTTACCTTGAAATCTGCAAAGAAAATTGAACAGAAGTTGTGGAGAGAAAGTTATAGATTGCTGTTGTAGCTGGTGTCCCTCTGCTGTGGGTATGGAGCTGTATTTATACAGCTCCTAAGTCGAAACAGTCAAAAAACGAATTAAAGAGAGGTTTAAATTGCATTAAATGTCTTCAATGCAATTTAATGCGTCATTTAATTCTCAGTCAAAGCTAGTTAACTCGTCAGTTACGAAGCTGGACTGAAACTGCTCTATCATTCAATGCTGGAAGCTTCTACGCGTGCGCGCGCGCAAGCCACACTGGTGCGCGCGCGCCCAGGCGTGCACGCCCATGCGCGGTGCGTCCTCTTGGCTCACTGCCATGCGCGCGTGCGCCACGTCACCGTGCGCGGTGCGTCCTCTTGGCTCAAGTCCATGCGTGCGTGCGCTACGTCACCTGTGAGACTATACGAGCGCGCCACACAGTCGCGCCGTATTGGCTCACTCTGGTGCGCCGCGCACGACACAGCAGGACCCATGCACCATGCGCGCAACCGCGCGCCTCCGTGCCATGTGTACTCGCGCGCGCATGCGCATGACTGCCACGTCATGCGCCGCATCACCTACCACTTGGTCCTTGCAACCCTTGTGCTCCACCACGCGCACGTGGTCAAAAATACAAAGGCGGCTCTCAAGCGGCTCGCGGCGATGCGAGCGTGCGAAGTGCAAAGTGCGCCATCAAAGCGCCACATTGCGCCTCATCGCCCACGCCACGCGCGCGCGCGAGCGTGTGCGAGTGCGAGTTAGGGTGCTCCGCACCCTTCGCGAGGACACTAGTGTGTGCTTCCATGAAACAATAAGGATGGAGAGTTCCACCTTAAATACCCATTTAAGTTCCATCTCTCCTATGTGGGACAAGGTGCTACTTTCCCTTTTGTTTCAGCATTCAATGTTTCAAACACCCAACTTTGAGCATCGATATCTCATTCATCTTAGCTCGGTTTTGGACGTGGTTTAGTTCGTTGCGAAGCTCTTCCAACATAGAACACAAACCCACAAATAAATATATAAAACCCGCTCATTTTATTATATTTATTTCTAGTCCAAAATAGGAAAAAATCATTTTCCTATATTTGTGAAAAATGTTATTTTCACCTATTTTTCCAACAGTCCTGTCACACCCCAAATTTCCACGTGTCACCGGTGGGCCCGGTGGGGAATATCGTGACGTGGTTGGCAACATTATAGTCAAACAACACAATATTTAAATGCACAGCGGAAGCAAAAGATAAATAT